>JAFEMH010000298.1:0-600000 GCA_022495995.1 Adenophora triphylla var. japonica | reverse complement strand
ACAACTGTGCATCTCTTGGCACTCCATGTAGTGTCGAACTACACAGACCTGAGCCCTCTAGTCCGGGGGAACGTAGGCAACCTTAATTGGTCCGGTCTAAAAACACACAAAAAAGTCAAAAGTTTGAATGTCAACCAAGATCTCCATCAAGCTAAGCACTTTCCAAGAGCATGCCCCCAACATCACCTTGACCAAGTCAAACGACGGCGGCAACATCAAAAGACATCCGAAGGTCACTCAACATCAAACGACTGACCCGTGTCAACTTCCAAGCTAAGGGCTTGTCTTCGCCCTCACGCGCTTCAAAAAAAAAGAGCTCAAGCAGAAGCTTACAAAAAAAAGGAGCTCAAGCAGACGCTTACAAAAAAAATTATAAAAACCTCAAGCAGAAGCTACAAAAGAGGTCAAGAGCCCGACGCCAACAAACAAGAGGCAAGGAAGCTACGGAAAAGACCGTTAAAATGACTTGTCAAGGGGTGATCCAACCTCCCATCCAAATACAAATCCCGAGCAAAAGGGATTGCCGTCAAGGCCCAGGCTGCTTCAGTCCGCAAATACAACAGAAAGGTCCAAAGCTGGACGCCGTCGAGGCTCACAAAAGAAACAAAAAGCGAACAAGAGATCTTGCGTCTCGACAAAGCTTTAAAAGTAAATCACAAATCACTAACGATTACAACATTTCTTGATGAGTTCAAGCACGGTCTACTCTCAAGTTAACAACATGCTAAAAGATAGCTTAATATATTTAACAAATAATGTGTTTGCAATGCAATGAATGGATTTCTAGGAGGTCATTCCGCGCCATCTGCGCTTGTCTTCTCGCCATTCTTCCCTTTCTTTCCTCGTCCCCGACGAGTCTTCTTTCGCTCCACGCGAGCCAGCTCTGCGTCTCTCAGTCCGAGATTAGGGGTCCTCCCCGTAGAGTCAAACAATCCTGTAGCTCGCAGAGCTTCATTCGCCCGTGCTTCGGCTCGGATCTCCTCCCTGCGAGTCTGCAAAAGAGGACCCCTCTCCGTCAGTCGGTCAACTCTGGTCTCGTAGTCAAACAAAGTGTCTCCCGTGACATCCTGAGGGTCAGACCAGGCTTCGGCACTCCTAAGGCAATAGCTACTACGGCAATCGGGCCCCAGAATCGCTTCACGCCTGTTCCCCAAAATCACTTGGGACTGCCCAACACGCTGCTCATACCAAGCCAAGTATTGGGTGGTCAACACGACATTCTCCCGACATCTAAGGAGCACCACAAGAGGGAAAGCGGAATACTTCCATACCCTCAAAAAATAAAAAAGAGCACCTGGAGCTGCCATACAAAGAGGAGCCACCTCCGCAGTGGCAAGGTCATCCCAGCCCAACAAAGGCTCCTGCTTTATCCCAAACTGCCGGGAAACAAGCGACGAAATATAGAAGGAGGACCAAGACAAACCTGGAACTCTGACAACATAGGACCCTTCCTGAAAGGCCCTCCTAGTCTCAATCCCCCAGTGTGGAACCCACCAACGGATCTGATGCGTACCAAGCCGTGCCATCCATCTCTCCCAGGCGGACTGATCCATATCCAACACAAGAGGTCGCTGAGCAAATGACCACGGGCTAAACGACGTCGGAGCCTCGGCCATGGCCTGAAGTCTCTCTCGCAGCCACAAGGTTAGCAAAGCGGGGCTTCCCCCTCTCATTAACCTATCCCCAGTCGCCAGACGGTCAATACCGTGAAGAGTCTCCCCCAGCACCAACGGGACAATATCCTCTCCAGCTCTGCAGTGCCCAACCACATCTAGCAAAGCGCCATCGCAAACCCCAAGGGAGCTGACCATGAAAAGCGTTGCTATCACGCACAAGGCAAATGCATCCCACGAGACATCACTCTCGTCATCACTCATAAACCGCTCCGGCAGCGCAGAAATGTCAATATGACCCGAATCAAGGATCATGCCCTGCACTTCTCCCAACGAAGCCTGAAGAAAGCATGCAAGCTTCACGCTCACGGCAGCACCGCCAATCAAAGGAAGCGAGATGGCCTCCACCTCCGGTCCTCCAATCAAAGCCTGAAAATCCTCAAAGGTGGGCCCCATTTCATTGTAGGAGAAGTAATACACATGCCTCCTAACATCCCAGAACTTCGCGGCAGCCCGCAACAATTCCCAATCAGGAACCAACTCCTTAAGGGACCAAACCGAGCAAAGTTGAAACCTTACCTCGAAAGCCCGCCTCTGATGCCTCATACGGTGTCGCATCCACATTTTCAGTCGCTCAAGGAAGTATGCTTGCCGCTCCTTCGAAATCCTTGGCAAAATTATTGGAACATACGAAGAATCCATGGCAAAAATGGAGGTTCCTAGAGAAAATGGGGAAGAAAGCTCGAAATGACTGCAAATGGAAAGTATGGAAAGTCCAGACATTCGGAAAACACTTATCCCTTCCCAAAAGCAAAGGAGATCCGTACGGACATCTTTGCATCCCAAGTTGGTCCGTACGGACCTTATTGCACCATGGTCCCAAGTTTCCAGCAAACAGTGCAACAGCCACTGTTCCCAACAGGACCTTGCTCCAAACTGTCCAAATTCTGGCCAAAGCCATTCCCGGCAAGCATACACTACCCACAAATGCACTCCCAGCTCACGTGGCATGCACAAATAATAAACTAGCAACAATTCCTAGGACAATTTCCGGGAATCACAAAATACGGCATTACATCTTAAAATAAAATACTTTGCGGTGCAAATGCAAATGTTTTATTACAAGTACCCATAATGTATGTTGCTAAACAAAAAAAAACAAAAAGAAAGGAGATATGGAAAAAGGGAAAGCAAATGAGCCCAAATCCGACTCTTCATCATCATCATCTTCAAGCGAGAAGTCAGGCACCTCGGCAAACTCACCAGCCACACCCTCGTCATCAGAATACTGAACCCCCTCCTGGGGTGGGTACTCAAAATACTCTGAAGGGTCAAACCCGGCAAAAGGATCAAAGAAGGAAGACTCTGACGAACTCTCTCCTGGTGCCTCCTGCGAAGGCCAGAACTGGTGAAGGATCGGCTGCCTCTGAACTCCCGAAGACGTCCCTGCATCCATGCTATGCCGCCCACTAAACGACAACTCAGACACTGGCCGTCATCGTAAGTCCGGATTCCGCCCACTAAACGGCAACTCAGACACCGGCCATCATCGTAAGTCCGGATTTCGCCCACTAAACGGCAACTCAGACACCGGCCGTCATCGTAAGTCCGGATTCCGCCCACTAAACGGCAACTCAGACACCGGCCGTCATCGTAAGTTCGGATTCCGCCCACTAAACGGCAACTCAGACACCGGCCGTCATCGTAAGTCCGGATTTCGCCCACTAAACGGCAACTCAGACACCGGCCGTCATCGTAAGTCCGGATTCCGCCCACTAAACGGCAACTCAGACACCGGCCGTCATCGTAAGTCCGGATTCCGCCCACTAAACGGCAACTCAGACACCGGCCATCATCGTAAGTCCGGATTCCGCCCACTAAACGGCAACTCAGACACCGGCCATCATCGGAAGTCCGGATTCCGCCCACTAAACGGCAACTCAGACACCGGCCGTCATCGTAAGTCCGGATTCTGCCCACTAAACGGCAACTCAGACACCGGCCGTCATCGTAAGTCCGGATTTTGCCCACTAAACGGCAACTCAGACACCGGCCGTCATCGTAAGCCCGAACCTCGCCCACTAAACGGTAAAACAAGCGCAAAAGGAGCCAGCACCTCCAAGCACAAATCTCAAGGCACAAAACGCCTCTAAAATGCCAAACGGTGAATCAACCACCGGCCATC
Organism: Adenophora triphylla var. japonica; assembly: GCA_022495995.1. Lineage (NCBI taxonomy): Eukaryota > Viridiplantae > Streptophyta > Magnoliopsida > Asterales > Campanulaceae > Adenophora > Adenophora triphylla. The sequence goes on along the minus strand of JAFEMH010000298.1, from coordinate 596,202 downwards.
AAAGTAAGCCCGAAGTCACCTTCTCAGTGGACAAAGCCCCTACGAGGCCACATATCCCCAACAGATGAACACCGGCAGTCATCGTAAGTCCAACATTTCCCCAGCGGACAAAACACGAGGCATTCACGCCTCTCACAATCAAAGCACAAGGCAGTCACGCCTCCGCAAACCGCAATCAGAAGACGAATCAAGTCCTCACGCACGATACAACCACAGCCAGAGGACAAGTCATGCCCTCATCCGCAGCCCGGAAGGCTTTATCACTCAGTCTGGGAGACTGCATAAATCAGCCGAATCACCATCCGCAGTCCGGAAGGCTCTAAACCACTCGGTCCGAAAGACCGTATAAACCTCCCAAATTACCATCCGCAGCCCGGAAGGCTTTAAACCACTCGGTCCGAAAGACTGTATAAGCCTCCCAAATAATTATCCCTAGCTCGGAAGGCTTTTAACCACCCAATTCGGAAAATCGTAAAATTTCCATCTCAGGACGCCACCACGTCCTCACAGTCGACCTCGGCGGTCACACGACACTTCAGGGCACCACCACGCCCGCATACACTCACAAATTCACGACCTCTGAACTACGATCAGGCTTGATTCCCGCTAGGGATACGTAGGAATCCTATCACAGGGTCCAGCCAGCCGACCTATACGGTCACCCAGGACGCCACCACGTCCTTACCACTGACCTATACGGTCACCCACGACGCCACCACGTCCTCACAGCCGACCTATACAGTCACCCAGGATGCCACCACGTCCTCACAGCCGACCTATACGGTCACCCAGGATGCCACCACGTCCTTACCATCGACCTATGCGGTCACCCAGGACGCCACCACGTCCTTACCATCGACCTATGCGATCACCCAGGACGCCACCACGTCCTTACCATCGACCTATGCGGGCCACCCAGACGCCACCACGTCCTTACCATCGACCTACGCAGCCACCCGGGACGCCACCACGTCCTTATCATCGACCTATACGGTCCACCCAGACGCCACCACGCCGCTTACCATCGACCTATGCGGTCACCCAGGACGCCACCACGCCCTTACCATCGACCTAGCGGTCACCCGAGATGCCACCACGTCCTTACCATCGACCTATGTGGTCACCCAGGATGCCACCACGTCCTTACCATCAACCTATGCGGTCACCCAGGACGCCACCACGTCCTTACCATCGACCTATGCGGTCACCCAGGACGCCACCACGTCCTTACCATCGACCTATGCGGTCACCCAGGACGCCACCACGTCCTTACCATCGACCTATGCGGTCACCCAGGACGCCACCACGTCCTTACCATCGACCTATACGGTCACCCAGGATGCCACCACGTCCTTACCATCAACCTATGCGGTCACCCATAGGATACCATCACATCCACACACAGAGTTTCAGTCAGAGGACATCTCACGTCCTCGTGCACAACAACACTCACCCCATACACGAACTACGATCAGGCTTGATTCCCGCTAGGGATACGTAGGAATCCTATCATAGGGTCCAGCCAACTGACCTAAACGGTCACACAACAGGACACCGCCATGTCCTCACGAACCGACCTACACGGTCACTTCCTCACCCAGCACGCGATCCAGATCAGGATTATCGACGACCCCACTTCCTCCGTAAGTGACGTCGTCGAGGGGCTTCTGTAAGTACCCCAATCTGGATCACCCTCTTCCGAGCACACGGGAAACACCGCAGACTCACACAAATGCAGTCTCGAATACCCGTAACCCTCAAAAACCACAAAATCACCAACCAAACCAAGGGAGGGACCTTTCTGGAACAAAAAGGGACAAAAGGACCTTTGAGGAATTATGTAAAAAAGTAGAAATGGTCCGTACGGACCTCTTTGTTGTCATAATTACTGAATCCTCTTAAAGTCCAACTTATTCCCTCAAATCCAGGAAGTAATAATTACTGGCATGCCTTGGAGGTCCGTACGGACCTTTCTGCATACAAGGAGGTCCGTACGGACCTTCTTGTTACCAGACACCATCATTGCTGAATCTTCTTAAAGTCCACTTATTCCCTCAAATCGAAGAAAACCAAAATCTTGGATTACCTGGAAGGTCCGTACGGACCTTCAGGCACCCCTCTAAGACCCTTCGAGGCAATCCCGGCCCCTTTCGAATCCTTCTGAGGCCTTTCGAGCTCCCTTGTGGTGCTCCGAAGCCTCTCCGAGCGCTCCTGCGACGCTCCCGCGCTGCCTCGAGGCACTCTCGAGGTACTCTGAGGCCCCTTGTGGTACTCCGAGGCCTTGCTTGGTCTTTCCCGAGGCGTCCCGGCTCTTTCCGAGTCAAACTGGCGATTTCGGCCCACGCCGAACCTCTGCCCGAGTGACCCCTGCCATCCCAACGCACGCCGAACCTCTGCCCGAGTGATTCCTGCGATCCCAATGCACGCCGAACCTCTGCCCGAGTGACCCCTGCGATCCCGATGCACGCCGAAACTCTGTCCGCAGACAACCGGCTCATCCCAAAGCACTATTCCATCCTCAAACACTATTCTCCAGCGGAAGACAGACACGAACCAACATTGGTAAGGCTTCCTTCCTACACTATTTCAATGCATTTCAATAACGCAGTGTACAATGTAGACATCCAATAAAGCATGCATTTTTAAAAGCACATATACACACACATACAACAGTTAAAGAATATAAGGGGTACCGAAAGACTCGTTTTTACGAGGCGACTCGGGTGAGCTCTAATATTCCAATATTCTCTTCCCGAGGAGTCATCTGACCTCCGAACCTAAAATCTCATCACACAAAAAATAGTTTATTTTTAAACTGATGCCCTTTTTCAATGTTTTGGGCTTAATAAAAACGACGTGGCGACTCTACAAAGCAAACACAGAGCGAGACACCTCCAACGCAAATGGAATAGCCAGATGTCGGGGCGCGATCGCGCTGCCTCTCGGATCCGGGCGACTTCCAAAAGCGACGAATGCGAGTTGCCGGGGCCCGCGAGCGAGCCGGATCCGGGTAATTTCACGTGCGCGTAGCTATGAAAAAGCTTACGCGATCAGTTCGTAATCCCTCGTCTACTCTCTACAATTTATAATAGAATCATTTGACCAAAAAAAATATATTTATATATGATACAAAAAGAAACATTAATTGACAACTGAGAACTAAATTGACAATGACAAACCTCTTTTATGACTTTGGGATGGGACTTTTTTCCGGTCCTGTTCAGGCACACTTGCTTTTTTCGATTCGCTTTATTTGTTTGTGATAATTCCTGGAAAAAAAAAGATAATATTAGTATTAATTTGACTACTTATATAAGACATTCGCGATAATAGATTGAGATTAATTTGAAATATACCCGAGCCTTATCTGTACCCCACATCGCAACAAGTTCAGCCCATTGACCCGCAACGCACGCATGGGGTGGGTGAGCCAATGCATCCCGGTCGGATTCATACATCAAATACATTTGTTTCACCTGACATTTTCATATTACAAAGTCATAACTGAGTAATATTCATAACAAAGTCATAACTGAGTAATATTCATAACTGAGTAATACTTATTATATGCTTGTCTCACCTGATATTTCCATTCACGCCATTATTTATTGAGAGAAATATTCATACCTGAGTAATACTCCGGAGGCGCATTTGTATTATCCTATATACACAATTCAACAAAGAAAAAAGAACAATTGTTAGAGAATCATAAAACTTTTGATTACGTACTAGAGATTTATGTAAGGAATATGGATTACAACTTACTAGAACGTCTCTCCATACGGCTTCTATAACTGCACGATCCATCTGAGGCCACTCTTTAGTTAATGGGAAATGTTCCCCATTTCTAGCAAAATGTCCTAGCTGAGTAGCTAGTTTTGCGTGGTCCCCACCAACGGGTTGTCCATATTCATTCCATATTATATTCAATCTTTCTCTACCCCATTTTTTGGTTGGTTTTTCCAGCCCTCTTCCTTTATTTTTCGAGCCCTCACCTGTTATTAATTCCTTCCTTGGCGGCATATCTGTCATATGACAATTCAATTCTAGCACAAAAATTGGATAAACCAAGTAAAGGACCCATAAATTGTCTTATAATATAGGTATAAGACCTATAAATTTAGTAATATAAGTTCATCCTTACTTAGAAAAAATTGTCTTATAATATAGGTATAAGACCTATAAATTTATTATAGGTCTTATGTATCTTATATAAGACCATATATTGGTCTTATAAATGGCCTTATTTTTTTCAATATGTAAGCAACATCTGCTAGGGAGTTGGTGGGATTAACTTCATACAGAGAGGGGTTGACAATTTTACAAATCTTCAAAATCCCAAGTAGTTATCAGCATTGGATTACATTCACTTGCTCTCTTGGGGCTTTCCAAATAAACAGCAACAACAACACTCAAAATGAAAACTTGGGGCTTTCCAAATAAGCAAAGAACAACAACACTCAAAATGAAAAAATGACTGATGTATGCATATGGAAAGTTAAAATATGCATATGAAAAAACTTGGGGCTTTCCAAATAAACATCATACAGTAAGCATAATGGAATCTATTTTCCAGATTCTGTAAACAAACTGCCACTTTTTGTGTACGGCTGAGAGATAAGTACCATCATAACAAGCCAAAGTTTGACACATGAAGCAGTAACTGTATGTTCCATTTTTAAGTATCCTCCACTTATTTTTTTTTCCATCATCCACTTTCAATTCACATTATCACACTAAATCTGCATGCTTATTTAAAAAAAACAAATAACTCGCGCAGTGTAACCACATTGGTAGAAACCTCAGTGTTCTAATAAATAATAGGTTAATGGTCAGTGCTTGAGACACAAAATCAAGGAGATAACAGAAGTCCTATTTGATGTGTCTAGAAGTCAGATTCCTCATGAGTCGCATAATCTATGAACTGTTTGGAACTGAAATACAGCACCATTCATATGGAAAAATGACTGATGTATGCATATGGAAAGTTAAAATACACTCTACTTCATCCCAAAAAAAATGCATATGAAAATCAGCTTATTTTTGTGATTTTGCTTCTCAATTTTCCTTTAATTGCACTATAAAAATGCTCTTGGGCAACAACAAAGAACAGAACAATAGCAATGTAAACAACAACAAAGAATAAAGAACAGGAAAAGGAACAACAACAACAAAGAATGTAAACAAAGAACAACAATAAAGAATAAGAATAACAACAACAACAACAACAACAAGGAACAATTGTATAAAAGACAACTTCCTTAACTTCAACAGAGTATTTCATTACAAAATATACCCAAAATATCAGCTAAGTATCATGTTAATGTAAATGTTCAACATTTCTTATACACATTTTATATATTATACATGTTAAACCATCCACTATTGTATTAAATAACATGCATTTGTCTTAACCAAACTCGTGGATATGTCGTAGGAGTATTTCATTACAAAATATACCCAAAATAAATCATTTCTCGTTACCCGAAACAAAATCATTCTCTCAAACCCTATACTATATGTACCTACACACACACACACACACACACACATACACACACACACACACACACACACACACATATATATATATATATATATATATATATATATATATATATATATATATATATATATATATATATATATATATATTCTTATGGTGCCTCCTTCTCAAATTTTGTCAACAGACAACATTAATGCTACCTAATCCAAATCTTGGCCAAACCTTCTTGATTGATACTTACATAGAAGATAAAGACTAGTCAATGACCATTTTCAATTGTAATTCCTATAGTTGACTCATAAAATCAGAGTGCATTACCCGAAAAATCTGAAGATGTAAGAGAAATTGAGATAGGGCTATGGTAAAGGTTGGTTCTTTCAACCCTAGGTTGGCAGGCTCTATTCTTTTATTTTTTCACAAAGAAAAAGAATGAAGAAAAATGAGGATTGTGTGGAAACTATATTAAGAAATTGGGTAAATAAGCCATTTTTGAGAAGCATTCATCAGGAATTGACTTTTGGTGCATGAAAGAAACAAATGATTTGGTTTGATGGAGCAAAAACCAACAGAGACCTGGGAATTATGAGGCAATTGGAAATCATTCAACCTCTCTATTATTGGAAATCATTCAACCTCTCTATATTGTTTCGGGTAACGAGAAATGATTTATTTTGGGTATATTTTGTAATGAAATACTCCTATGACATATCAACGAGTTTGGTTAAGACGAATGCATGTTATTTAATACAATAGTGGATGGTTTAACATGTATAATATATTAATGATGACTGATAACGGGTTAATTAAAGCAATTTTAGTTATTACTGCACTTTAACATGGCATTCACATCACAAATACAACAACAACAAGAAGGAACATGCTTCGTGGGTACCAAATCGGTGGGGAAGCGGGGCTGGGGGAACAACAACAACAACAACAACAACGAACAACAACAACAACAACAACACTATAGGGCAAGCCTTGCTTGATACAGAAAAAGTATAAAATAGTAGGGGGGCTGGGGCTCCCGCGGGTACCAAATCGGTGGGGAAGCGGGGCGGGGACATCCCAAAGTAAAAATTGGATATTCATTTAATATATTCAAATTTGTACATGCATCAAAGGAGTACCTAGAGAAGCAGATGACAGAGGTGGAAAGTAACTTGAGAAAGCTGCTGCAACAAGATCCTGTAGGAAATAAGAGTTTAATCAAAAGAAGTAGAACAAATACATATTACAATTAACAATATTAATATTCAATTCAACCATACAAAATAACAAGTTTGATTGAAATATGAAACATAAGTAATAACATTGTCTTAGTAATAGTAAGCAAATAAGATCTAAACAAATACATATTACAATTAACAATATTAATATTCAATCATACAAAATAATAAGTTTGATTGAAACATGAAACATAAATAATAACATCACTGATGAGAGCCGGAGGCTTATCCCTGATAGTAGGTCTGACGGGAAGAACGCCTCTGTGCACGAGCAGTGGCTCTCGAATGCATCATAGTCAAATGCCTCACATCTCCGAACAAAAATATCAACCCAATCAGGAATCACCTGAAAACTCCTCAACCCCGTTCGCAAAAGGTTTACCATAGCCACATTCAATTGAGCGGGCTCTCCGTTTGCCAACCAAGACATAGATAGCCCCCTGTAAAATAATTTCCAAGCAGGGAGAGAAAGAGAGGAAGCCCTAAGGTATTTCTTTTTGCAGGGCAATCCTGTGAGCTCCGAAAAGAAAAAACAAGTCGCCCCATCAGCCTCCACCCAGTTTCCTCTCGGCTGATCAACCCCAAAGAATTCCCTCAACTCATCATAAGTCACTCGATAGGCTTCATCATCTAGATGAAACCGAATAGAATTTTCTTGTGACTCCTTACCTACCTCCAAAGTTGAAAGGAACTCAAGTGAATATCTCAAATACGTAGATGGAGTCTTCCCCAGGAAATTACCTAACCCGGCTTGCGTCATCAATTTTGTTACTAATGTCTCTAAACCCAAATCCCTCAACACCGGCAAATGAAGGAAAGTGGTGACTTGGAATTTTCTACCCTCCAAATTCCACCATTTTTTCTTTTGAGCGGAGGTCAATTGGATCATTCCCATATACGGCGGCAATGATGCATTAGGGGAAATGGGATCATTTGGGACTACGGGCGGTGGGTTTTGTCTACCCCTCTTGTTGCTACCCCCTCTAACGTCTCTCTCCTTAGGAGGCATATTTTCAACAAAAAAACCAACTACAAAACCTCCACACAAATCACAAAGAAAGTGCAACAATAAACACACCCCCACAATCAAATTCTCCTTTCAATTCCCAATCGAACCACCACACTACAGTTTCAGCACAACCCACCTATATATAAGACGGAGAGACACAAATTTTAGTAATAATATTGTCTTAGTAAATAGTAAGCAAATAAGATCTAAACAAATACATATTATATAGAAGTAACAATATTAATATTCAACCATACAAAAATAACAAGTTTGATTGAAACATGAAACATAAGTAATAACATTGTCTTAGTAAATAGTAAGCAAATAAGATCTAAACAAATACTACTCAAACTAATCATCATCATTATCGTCCATATCAACATCATCATTATCGGTCATATCAACATCAACATCATTGATATTAGTAGTTTCAATCTCGACCCCATCAACTCCCTCTCGCACCCACGATGCTTCTTTGTTAGCAACATTTTCATCCAGATTTTGTGAGCAAAATGGTACCAATTGTGGAATCGAATCTGAAACTTGTTTATCATCATTTGAATATATGTCAAAACTATCTCTTGGTGTAATCCTCATCACAACTTTCCAATCACTTTCTATAGGATCTTTAGCATACCAAACTTGCTCAGCTTGAGATGCTAATACGAATGGTTCATCACCAACTCGATTATCCTTATACAACTTGTGATTGAAGTTTACAAGAGTAAATTTTTGCTCATCTTTCATCTTGCATGTCCGGTTATCAACCCAATCACATTTAAACAATACAAATCTTATTGAGTTGCTATAACAAATTTCAAGGATCTCAATCAACTCCCCATAGAAATTAACATCCCCTACAATGGGATTATTATTCTTTCGGATTGCAAAACTTGTCACACTTGCATTTAGCATGACTCCACTATTTTGAGTTTTCCTCCGTCTATCGACATCCTTCACTCGAAATCGAAAACCATTTATTATGTAAGACTTATACCGCCTCGCATCCATATGAGGACCCAATGCAATACTTATAATTCTTTCGGGCACTACATCTTTTGTCGTGCATACCTTTTATAAAAAACAAAATTTAATAAGAAAATATTTAAAACGATAAATTGAAAGTATCATATGAAAGTGGTTTCATACTTACATAATCCTTAAACCAGCTAACAAACTTATCATTATGTTCTTTCAAAGTAAATTTAATATGGATGTACCTCTCTACCGGATACATCCAACGAAATTGTATTGGGCCTGCTAGTAAGGCCTCCTCGGCTAAATGCACCGGCAAGTGCCATAACATCAAAGAAAGCTGGTGAGAATATTTTCTCGAGAGCGCATAGTGTGACAGCCATCCGATCTTGTATCTTTTCGAGATCAGCAAGTGTATTCACCTTTGAGGATAATTGCCTAAAGAAATTTGCCAACTCAATGATGGCTTTTACAACAGAAGTAGGCAACGCTTTTCGAACAGCTAAAGGGAGTAGTTGTTGGAGCAAAATATGACTATCATGGCTCTTAAGACCCCAAATAGCTCTTTCCTCTAGATGTACACAACGAGATATGTTTAACGAGTAGCCATCAAGGACTTTGACTCCCTTTAGAACTTTCAAGAATGTGTCTTTATGCTTCTTACTCATTGTGAACTGAGCCGGAGGCATAATTTCTTTGCCAGATGGAAGCGTTTGTAGATGCAATGGTTTCCGAATGTTCATCTCTTTTAGGTCTTTTCTTGCTTTATCATTATCTTTTGATTTCCCCGCAGTACCTAACAAAGTATGTAGCACATTATCACACACATTTTTTTCAATGTGCATAACATCAAGATTATGACGAACATGATTATTTGCCCAATATGGCAACTCAAGAAAGATACTCCTCTTTTTCAATTGTGACACAACTTAGGAACCTTTCTTTTCTCCAACTTGGCTTGTTGCTTATCACCCTCTTCTCTTTTCCTCTTTTTAATAACATCTTCTATTTTATACTCTGTTTCCATATTTTAACTTGTTTAAGAAATTTTGTTTCAAACAATAACTTGGGCTTATCTCTCACTTCATGAGTACCATTAAAAGAGCTTTTATCCTTACGAAAAGCATGACTCCTAGGCAAGAAGCGTCGATGACCAATATAACAATACTTGCCACCATGATCCAACCATCGTGCTTGAGGTCTCACATAGCAACAAGGGCAAGCATATTCACCTTTAGTGCTCAGGAAAGTCATTTATTGTCCATAATAGTGAAGCTCGTAAAGTAAACAACTCGTTCCTTGATGCATCATAAGTTGATATACCATCTTCCCATAATTCCTTCAACTCATCAATTAACGGTTGGAGATACACATCTATCTTGTTGCCCAGCCCTTTTGGGCCTTGAGTAAGCACCGACAAGAAGAAATATGGATGTTTCATGCATAACCAAGGTGGAAGATTGTATGGCATAAGCACAACCGGCTAAGTACTGTGAGATATAGTCATTGTTCTGAAAGGATTAAATCCGTCAGATGCTAATCCCAATCTAACATTCCGAATTTCACTTGAAAATAATGGATAACGTTCATCGAATCCCTTCCACGCATGAGAGTCTGCAGGAAGCCTCAGCACACCATCGTCTATTCTTTTCTCGGCATGCCATCTCATGAGTGTCGCGGTCTTAGATGACTAATACAACCTTTGCAACCTTGGCTTTAAGGGAAAATACCATACTTTCTTCATCGCTACCTGCTTGGGAAGTTTATTCTTGCCACTTGTTTCCGCACCTTCACCGCTACCCCCTTCTTCTTGTTGCTTATATCTAGAGGCTCCACAAATTTCACATTTAGTAAGTTTTTCGCCATTTCGAAACAACATACAATGATTAATGCACGCGTCCCACGTTTTATAACCGAAACCCAAATCGGTCATCTTGTACGCCTCACGATAGGAACATGGCACTTTCGCTGACTGAGGCAATGCCCTAATGAAAATTTTTAATAAAGAAGTAAATCCCTTATCGGCCACTCGATAATTAGCCTTCCAGTGCATAAGTTCTACAATAAATGAGAGTACTGTAAACTTATCACACCCTTCCCACAAGGCTTGATCAGCATCTCTCAAAAGTCTAAGAAACTTTGCGGTGGCTGCATCTGATTGTACGATTTCTTCAATTCCTAGCTGGTTACTATCCGGCATACCCATCCCTTTATGTACCATTTGGCTCATACAATCTTGCATGCCCAATTCAATTTCAATGCCATCTTCAGTTGTCCTATCATTATTATCATTCTTATACGCCGAAATGTACTCTTCCCCGTGCCTAATCCAATTCTTGTAATCTTTTTGAAATCCCACTTCAATACAATGTGATTTCATGGTTGCACGGTCTTTTTGGTAACGATTTGCACATTTTTACAAGGACAATATATTTCTTTAACACCAATAGACTTTTTTGAGAATGCAAAATCGAGAAAGTTGTCAACCCCAGACATATACTCATTTGAAATTCGATTACCCAAATCAATCCAACTTTTGTCCATATATGACTTGACTTGATATTTTTAACGTTAAAATACAACCTATATATAAGACCGAGAGAAACAAATTTTAGAATAAAAATAAACTCATAAACAAACATAGTCTAAATATGTACAACTTTTGGCTCGATATAGATAATATACATTGTTGAAGCCTAGCCTATTAGTCGAGCTTGGGCCCATGATATAGTATAACCCCATGACAACATTCATTCGTTCTCTCTCACAAGCCCCCCTCCCCCCACCTAATTGAGAAGCTAATTTAAGGAACTAGGTTGATGTGCAAAAGAATTGATGCACATGCGACAAAAGATTTGGAACTATTTTTAGGAACTAGGTTGAAGTGCGCAACATTATTTTTTGTGTAGGGTCTACGAAGGGTAATATCTTAGGAGAGCGATGTTAATATAAGAAAAGTGTTATTATATTTAAATTAATGTGAGTGGAATAAGTGAGCAGAATCGACAAAGGCTCACAATTAAGTGTGTGTGACATAAATGAGTAAGATTAACAAGTGGGACCCACAAATTTTGTCATGTTAGGAAATGCATATAATGGAAAACCCTTTTGGGTTAAAAGTGAACTCAAACTGGGACGGAGGAAGTATATGCTAGGTTGAGATAGAAACTGGAGAGGTTAAACATGATATTGGGGAAGAGGTGAATTCAGCAGTTTTAAGGGATTGAAATTAGAAGGATGAAGCAAAAACTGGAAAGAATTTAGCAGTTTCTATTGAGTTCTTTCCTACTTTCACTATTTCCTTTTTTTTTCCTTCACTATTAAGATGAAGAATCATAGAGCAAAGGAGCAAACTAGCATTCAAAGTCAACCTCATTTAGTAACACATGACATCATCATTCACAGGACAAAATAGCCCCCACTATTACTTGAAAACACTAGCATTGTTGTCATGAAATATGAAAATAACATATAGAGGGAGGTTGTTTATACACAATCGAACTAAATAAAGAAGCAAACTTAGAATAAAGAGAGAGCCACAACAAGTAGATTTTCCAGTCATTATCTCAAATATGCAGGTTTCCATTTCAAAATATCATATTGAATGTACTGTAAATTACAGCAAAAGCAACAACAACAACAGTAACAGCAATACCAACAACAACAACAACAACAGCAACAACAACTTACAACACCAAGAACAAAAAAACCCAGAAATTAAAAGTAAATTAGAAAAGGGGAAAGAAATATATACCTGATTGTTGTTGATCGAAAAAATCAACGCTCAATTTCCCTGGCTGGAGGAGAGAGAGAGAGAGAGCAATAGAAGGTCGATGTTCAATAATCCACCACACCAAGAACAACAAAAACCAAAAATTAAAAGTAAACACGCTATACCTGCTGATTCGTTGTTCACTCTGGTAACCAGCGTCGAAAATTCGTGCCCTAGCTATAGAGGAGAGAAAGAGAGACAGAGATACAGAGTAGCGTGAAACTGAATAGGGAAATTTGAGTTTCCCGGTATTTAATAACATTTACGGTGGATATTGTACACCGCCGTAAATATTGTGTAATATTTACGACGGACGCGTGTCAACCGCCGAGAATAAGTACCTATTACGGCGGATACTAATATACCGCCGTATATAACTTCGATCTCATATACGTATATGCCAAATGTACGTACATAACCTATATACGGTGGCTTAAGCTGCCGTATATATTATATATTTACGGCGGTCTTCACAACCGCCGGATATATATAATATATACGGCGGACGCGTATTAACCGCCGTATATAACTAATATACACGGCGGTCGCGTATCACCCACCGTAAATGAGTTCCGTAAATAACCTGCTTTCTTGTAGTGCTTTCATAGAACTTGTGTCTTCGGGCAGGCCGGGTTGCTGTTCTGGCTCCGTCGACTTTTTGGTGGCCTTAGGTGGTAATGCATGGATTTGACCCGATCGGGTCAGGATGGTGACATCAGGCTTGGTCCCTTCTGAACAGGTCGCTCTGAGCTGAGCCATAGTGAGAGGAGGATTCCTCGAAGCATAGGGCCATATGTCTTCCCTCACTTCGTTGACTGTAGATGCATTCCCGGGGGCTTCGACAGCTTTCCGGATTCTGTCCCAGGATACTGGCTTGGGTGCCTCCGTGGGGAGGTAGTTTATGGATTGTCGCAGCTGTTCGAATGTCAGTGCACAACAGTGGTTGCCAGAACTGAACTGTGCGTTGCTGACCCTCCGGGGGAGGTTGGAGAGTTCTTGGTTCATGCGAACTATCTCCTTGATCTCTTCACGGTATACCGGGCTCCTTTCCTTCTTACTGAGCATGCTCAGGGCATTCTAGAGTTGGGTTTGGCGATATTCATGGTTTGCTTATTTTCCTCCACTCTTAGCCCAGATCAACTTTCTTGCAGTAGAGCCTGCGCCGAGAGTTAGCACCTGTGTTTCTTCCCATGTAAGAATAGCCAGTGATTCCTTGAACTGCATGCGGCAGTCTAGATAAACCTCCATCGGGGAGAGCTTTCCCTTCTTCTTTATCTGAGTGGCGGGTATGTCGAAAGGTAAGTACACGGCTTCCCGAACATCTGCCCATGTAACTGGTTGCTATCCTAGTTGATCGTTTATGTAAACGAATGTCACAGTCTGTGGAATCTCCCTGAGTAGTTACTGGAGATGAATTTCCATCTTTCTTTTATTTTTGAATAGACCATTCTAACTAAGTTGGCCTTTTAGATTGAGAGCAGAAATGATCCATCCCCATCCTCCCAGGACCCTTGGGATTCCAGTTTTGTTGACTTCATGCTCGGCTTGGAAGAGAATGGTTTCATCGTCTTCGTCGTCGCTTTCATAGAGAACTTGCTTTCCTAGGGGAGGTAAGCGCTGGTACTCATCCTGCTGTGTCATTCCATCTCTTAGGTCATCGGGACCGTTGACCGCCCTCCCTTGCCAGAGGGGGTTGGAGGAGAAAAGACGATAGTCCAGGAAGTTTCCGTGAGCAAAACCCTTGAGGTCGAACTGGTCTAGAGTGGCCTCTAGCTTTCTGTCTGAAGCTGCTTGTGACACTTTAAGGGCTTGGTCCCTGTGGGTCTTTTGAGCTTGGTTCTCATCCCAGAGACGGTTCTCTTGAGTGGCTAGTTCCATGAGGGCTTTCCTTGCGAGAGCTAAACAGTCTCCGTAGGTGTGCGTCGTCTGACTAGTGTCCAGAACTGTGATCATATCCAAATCCCCAAATGGCAGAAACACTTGGATTATATTGACGACAGAAGTCGGGCGGGGACATTCCATGCGGCCTTCCTTGATCTCGGTTACCAAGAAGTTCGCCCATATCTGCTTGATTGAACTCACGGGGGTGTTGAATTCTACGATGTTGATAGTCTCATGATCTCGCTGGATCGCCAAGTCTATCAAAGCTAGCAGTTTGCTGGCGGGATGTCTGAATCCGTGATCGTGACGGCTGGGAGCAGGATCGAACTGGAGTATGTTGATGCTGAGGTGATCATTCCTTTCGTCGGAAGCTGCATCTATCTTGCGGGGAAGACTCTTACAGATGTTTTCAGGGTGGCTACTGGAAGCGTTCCTAAGGTTGATCTGATTCGTGACAGGGTGAGTAGCTTTGTCTCCTTTGCTGTTTCCCTTGACCTTGGCGGCGCTTGTGGCTGTAAGCTTGACTGATGGTACAGGCCGGTTGCCACTGGGGCTAGTAGTCGGAAGTGATGATGAGCTCTGAGCTCGATTGGCCAGGGCCTTGTTTACCATGAGCAGGAAGTCGTCAAGCGTTGTAGAATCTGATAATAAGGACCGGATCCTTGGTATCATTGGGATATCTGGAAAATATGATGTTGACGAAGTCGTCGTCAGTCACTTGGTTAGAGGGGTTCTTTGTCGTGTCAACCAGTTGTTTCCATTCGCCGGATAACCGCCTGTACGGGATGTTGAGCTTGACAATTTTCATGGTATTGGAGCCATGGTCGTAGGTGACATCATCGGAACTGGTGCCGTCCTCGAAACTGAGCATATGTATGTAGGGATCTTCCCGCGGATCTGCCGCATCCTCGACTCCGAAGAGTCCTGATTCGTTGTCATCTGATGGCTCAACCCATACGTAGGGACGCCTCGCGTCCTACTGCGCTGTTGGAGCTGCTATAAAAACATCATGCCCTTCGCTTGAGAAGAGGGGCTCAGCGGGCAATTCCTCGTGGAGGACATCCCATACCACTGCCATACATTCATCACGAGTGTGACGATGCTTGTTAACCTTTATCGCGAAGATTTCCTCGCCTGGTGGGGCCAGAGAGTAGGATTGAAGGATGCTGACAAATCCCCGATCGGAGACAGGTGGTTTATGTGCCCGCATCATGGCGATGCTCAGGGTTTCTTTCCAATCTGCTTCCAAGTGTCAGAAACGGCAGTTGAACTTGATGTATCTGACTGCTTCAGGGTCTGCCTGCTTGAGGACATTGACATAGTTAGCATCTTCGGACTCTGAGGGATTCTGATGAGATTTACCTCGATAGTCCCTTGGTCGACTTGAAGGAGGTAGCCCCGGTGCCTGGCTGCGGGCACCCTTGGCTGTTATCTCGGCTTCGTTCCCTATGAGGAAACTATCTCCTCGGATGACTTCAAGATCTCCCTGCCGGTTAATGAACTTGATGCACTGATGGAGAGTGGAAGCTATGGCTTTCATGTGATGTAGCCAAGGGCGTCCCAACAGAGCTGTGAATTCGAACGGAATGTCCATCACGTGGAATTTTGCTTGCACCATTTGGGTTTCAAACCAGAGCTCCAGAGTCACCGTCCCCAGGATGGGAAGAGACGTGCTGTCGTAGGCTTTGATAGTCCGGGTAAATGGAATCATGTGGCCTTCGTCGATGCATAGGGCTCGCATCATGCTGAGAGGGAGGACATTAACTGTCGATCCGTTGTCTACCCATACTCCGGGGAGAGATATGGTATTGAGCCTGAGAGTGATGTACAAAGCTTCATTGTGCCCTGAGGCGTCTCTCGACAGGTCCTCGTCACAGAAAGTGAGCATACTGCCATACAGCCGGGAATCGTA
Source organism: Adenophora triphylla var. japonica (assembly GCA_022495995.1). NCBI lineage: Eukaryota > Viridiplantae > Streptophyta > Magnoliopsida > Asterales > Campanulaceae > Adenophora > Adenophora triphylla. The sequence goes on along the minus strand of JAFEMH010000298.1, from coordinate 579,918 downwards.
GATCTGGTCTCTATCCGGAGAAGGAGAGTCATCAAGCCATCCGTTTCCTGTCTTCCTCTTGCGAGGTAAAGCTTTTGGTGGTGCCTCGGGATTATGTTGAGGTTGTTTGTGGCGGTGGCCGCCCTTGGTTAGCACGTTGATTGAGTGCGAGTGCCAAGCTGACTTTGATTTTCCTTTGCCGGCTCGTGCCGTGAAGCTGGGCAAATTGAACCTTGGTTGATCCCGCGGGGCTTTAGGCTTCTGACTGGCAGTGAGATCGTCAAGATTTGAGGTATTCCGGTGTCCTGAGGCCTGAACTCTGGTGTCAGCAGGACTTTTCGGCTTTCCCAACCCTGTCTGCTCTAAAGCAGCGTGGCCTGGAGGAAGGGAGGACTGGCTGGAGTAAAGTACGTAGTAATCGAACCTCCCAGATGGCTCTTCGAGTGTACCCACACTGGTGTCTCCAGCTTCATATCTTTCTCTCAGCTTCTGTTGAGAAGACTTCTTCTTTTGCTTTCTAGGAGGATTACCCCTGACCATGTCTTGGGACTCGTACTCCAGGCATGCGGAGCAGTCACAAACATCGTAACTGATGTGGACATTCGATGAGGACCTGGCTGGAAGAAGCGGAGGCACGGGCTCTACGGCAATCTTCTTTGGGACCCATTCAATGGAATTCACACTGTTGTTGTTCGGAAAAGGGTTTCCGACTGTATTGGGTCCATGGGGACGCTCCAACTTTCCTTCCTCTATCAAATTCTGAATTTTGTACCGTAACCCCACGCAGTTGTCGGTGGTATGGCCATGATACTGATGGAAGGCGCAGTACTTGCTCTTGTCAGCATTGACTACGGGATTCTTGGGTTTGTAGTTTGCAACGGGTTTGAGGAGGCCTTCCTTGATTAACCCTTCCAGCATCTTGCTTAGCGGCATGTCCAACTTGTCGAAGTGTACGACAGGATGCTTCGGAGTGGATTTGTTGCTTTATGGGACTGGGTTTCTGTTGCCCGACTGCTTTCCCTGATGGATGTAGTTGACAGACGTATCTTTCCCTTTGTCGGGGGCCGGTGCGAGATTGAATGCAACTGCTGATCGGTATCTGTATGGCTGTGCAGTAGCCAATTTTTCCTTGAGATCTTTCTCGAACTGTGAGCCGGCATTGACCATGGCCCGGAGATCTGGGAAGAAGTGATGACTGATGAGAGTTCTGATGGACGGTCTTAAACATGACTTGAAGATCCGCATCTGTTCATCCTTAGAGAGTGGCTCCATGATCTCGGAGAGTTTCCAACTCCACCTCTTGTAGAATTCTCCGACGCTTTCATATGCTTTCTGCTCGGTGGTAATTAAGTCCTCACGACTTGTTTCCCACTCTATGTTGGATCTGTACCGCTCTAGGAAGATGTTACTGATCTGATCCCAGGTGTTGTGATCTGCAGGCTTGACCCTTAGGAACCATCGTAACGCTGAACTCTTGAGCGTATGCTGGAAGTGATCGGCAATCTGCTGGAGGGTTTCTCCTTTCGCTCTCATGCCGAGAACGTAGGTGTCGACATGCGTTTGAGGGCACTCGGCTACGTCGAATCGGTCCATCTCCGGCATTCTGAACTTGGCAGGGAGAGACGTGACCATTCCCGGATCTGTGGATTTGAGCGTTTCTTGCTTTGAGCTGCTCATGGTGGCTTTCAGGTCTTTCATCTGTTCGACCATCCAAGCTAAGGTTGGGTCCAGTGGTGGACTTTGAGGCTCGGCGCCGGGTGCTACCATGCGAGCGGTAGTGATTGGAGGTGGAAGGCTTAATAAATGGGGATACATGGGGGCCTTCTCTGGACTGTATCGGGGTTTGTCCCCGGTGTTTTGGGATTTGTGTATAGGCAATGGGATGAACCCAGGAGGGTATTGGAGGATATTGGCATCTGTTTGAGATGGTCCAGTGGTGCGATGGTTGTACTGCGTGATGGGAGTAGCACTGGCTTGGCCGTATATGGCAGGGTTGCCCTGAGAGATGGCAACGTGAAGCCTAGGTCGGCTGTTTCCTTGGTTCGAAGGCATCCCGTAAGTTGGCGGGGGAGGAACCTGGTTGAAGGTTTGAGGAACTGGCTTCGGGGAATCGTCGTCCTCGACTAGGACGAAAGTACCGTCTGACTGGGGGATAACTGCTATGCCTCGCTCATTCAGAAGCTGTACTACGAAATTCTACTGATCTTCTTTCTGCCTCTTGTGAACCTCACAAGCTCGGATGGCTTCTTCTAATGTCATATCTGTTACCGGTGGCGGGGGTCCGTCCCCGTCACGATTTCTCGGTGAGCTAGACATGTTGGATATTCTGGCGGAGGGAACTGAAGGAACCGAAGAACTGTCTGACGCTGCCAAAACTGTGATTCTGGCGAGGTGCTGACCCGGAATTCTGAACCGCTTTCTGCTCGCTGCAGGGAACGAAAGGAAGGGTTTAGGCTTCGAAAAGGGGATTTGGCTCAGGGCTTCGGGCTTGTGCAATGTGCAGTTACCGATTAATGTTTACTTAAAACGCGTTTTCTCAGAGTCCTAATCGGTTGGAAAAGATCGTGTCTTCTTTTTCGCAACTAACCTAAGGCTCTAATCAGTGGATCTCGTCACTACGTTTATAAGCCCCACGTTTCCATTTGTATATCATCTTCTCGGGACGGACAATCCAGAGCGAGGGTCCTATAAGGCAAGCGAGTTCCACAGACAAAGGAAAAAGTGAACTTAAGGCTAGCTGATCACGCAAACTTCCAACGTATGTGACGCACGGGCCACGGTCGAAGTCAACGTCCTTAAGTTAAGGCGGGGATCGTGCCAAAATTTCGGCATGACCTCTCCTGACTTGCTTGCGCGAGGGGCCTTGGCTTTCGGCGTTGGCCAAGTTGTGACTGGCACGGTGCATACGGTGAGGGTTTGGTGACACGGTGTCACATTGAACCTTCGGGTATATTTTTCGGCAGAGCTCCGTGTCAAAGTCAAGGCTGAAAACCTCAAGACTTCGGGTCGGGAACGACCTTCGGTCTCAATCTTTCGAGCTTGACTCATAACGGAACCCGGCGTAAAAAACATACACTTGGGCTTTATGACACATAATAAGCCAAAAACCAACCGGGGTCTTTGATGAAGTGTGACACAAAGAGTGCATGGATTACACGGGCTAGGATGGGTTGTTTGGGACGACCCCGTGCGCGCTCGAAAGGTGTCTGGCAGACCAACCGAGCTGCAACTGAACGGTCATCCCGGGTTACGGGTCGTAGTGTGCAGTGTACCGAGGCAGCAAGTGCACGTGAAGTGCGGTGTACCGAGGCAGCAAGTGCGAGTAGTGTGCGGTCACTAAAATTCTTTTTCTGAGTAAAACAGAGATTTTCAGAATGTGTCTTAAAGAATTTTATGCGCAGTTCAAAATGTAGCATGAAAATCAAGTATGAACGGGAATGCACGAACATGTTATGATTTTGAAAAAGATACAAATGTAATGCCCTTTTGAAAAAACCGTTCGAGGTTTAAAGTAACACACGCACACATAAACGAGGAAGGGTAAACGAAAGTTTGACCCACGAAAGGCTTTTTGAAAACAACGGCAGTTTTGAAAAAGTATCCAAGTCCCCAGCGGAGTCGCCAACTGAAATTACCCGGATTCGCGCGAGCGAAGCGGTTGTCTTTCGCGGGGTTGGTGTCTGAGACCTCGCTTTCGGGAAGGAGAGGAGTCGCCACGCGGTTTTTGTATTTTTAGCCCAAACGTTGAAAAATGGCTTTTGGTTGAAAATGGTGTCGTTTTTATTGGCAGCAAAAACTTAGGAAAAAGCTTTGAAAACGGGGAGTCATTTTTATTGGTAGCAAAAATGAGTAAAAAGCTTTTTTGAGTACCAGAGATTGTTAGGTTCGGAGGTCACGTTACATTTCGGGAAGAGTATTTTGAGATCACCCGAAACGCCTCGTATGACGAGTCTTTCTACCTTTCTCGAAAATGTGTGCGTGTGTGTGTGTGTTTGCATTTTGAAATTTGGGGCTTGAATGACAAGCTTAATCTTGGTTTGAATGTCAAACGTTGATTATGTGATTTTGTTTGAAAAGCCGAGCGTTTGAATGACAAATGTCGGTTTTGGAAGTTTTTAGGAAAAGCGGCGTGAATGCTGATTTTAACTGTTTAACTTAAGTGTCAATTGTTGACTTTTAAGAAAAGAGCGTTTGAATGTCAAACGTCGGATTTTGAAGATGATCGTTTGGATGCCAAACATCATTTCGCGCGTTTTGAAAGAGAGTTCGAATGTTGAACTCCGGTTTTGAACCGGGCTTGTCATTGTTAGCGATTTTACGAGAAAAAAACATTCAATGATTTTGAATGTCAAAAGTCGGCTTTTATGTTTGAAGATGAGCGTTTGGATGCCAAACGTCATTTCGCGCGTTTTGAAAGAGAGTTCGAATGTCGAACTCCGGTTTTGAACCGGACATTACATTGTTAGCAATTTTATGGGAAAAAGGCATTAAATGATATGCGATCAACGAATCGTTTTGCGACTCGGACTTTTGATATGTAAATACTATCACGATCCAAACGGATCGTACTTGTAAATGACAGTATTTAAAGTGCGGTATCGACGGAATCAAACGACCCGGAATTGTAAAGTGCGTTCAACGAGCCAAACGGTTCGGAATTGTAAAGTTGCTTAAAAGTAAAGGACGATCAACGGATCAAACGATCCGGAATTGTAAATGACATGAAAGTAAATGACGTTCGACGGATCAAACGATTCGGAATTTGTAAATGACATAAAAAGTAACGGAACGGGGTCGGAACGCCGTTTTAACCCGAGATTACTTCTCTTACGGGAAGAGAAGAGGATCAAGGACTAAAACGTATCGGACCCCATTAGACGGTGACGTCTACATTTCAACAACGTTCGTCCGAAACGGTTGTAGCGACTGGCGCGTAAACCGAGACAGAATGAGAGTTTATGGAGAGAGAGAGCTACATATAGCTAGGGTCGGCTCCTTTGGCTCGGTAGGCGTATACGGGATACGAAAAGGTATTTGGAACGGTGTTTCGAGGTGTTTTGGTTCGTGTTTGGTTGAAACGCAAAGTTTTCACGCAAATCGAGGCAAAACGGGGCTCAGGGATGGTTGGAAACTGGTTTGGGCCGTGGCTGTGAAGGATTTTGGTGAGTTTTTGTTGTTGTTAAAATGCTTGACAGAGGTCTGTATTTATAGGTGAAATTTGTGAAAGAGTCGGAACGGACTTAGGCTGAATTCCAGGGGGTTTTGTGAAACTTTGAAAATTGGAGGGACTTGCTGGCAATTCTGGATTGTCTGCAAAAGAGTCCGGTCGGACTTGGACTGCATACCAGGGGTATTTTAGTCTTTTCACACTGATTTTTGATTGATGTTGACAAGGAAGTTGTGGCATGCGTGCCACGTGTACTGTGACTCACCTAGGACATGGGATTTCGTGCCATTATCCCCGGTTTTGTCCGTTTTTAAAATAACTGTCCGAAAAATGTCCGAAATGCCCTCGGAAAGTGCCGAAAAGTGCGTTTTTCAGGGAAAGCTGTACTTTTACGTGCGACGACGTGTGTTGAGTACGCTTTGACATTGGGATGCACGGGGCAGTCCCGGGACGTCTCGTTGGCTTGGGAACGGGGAGCTTAACGGGTTCCGGTTAACCTGGAGCGGGCCAATTAACGGATTCCGGTTAACTTCTAACGGATTTTGGCGATCCGGATTTGGGTACTTACATTTTTTTTCTTGTAAACATTTGCTTAACTGCAAAGAAAACATCAAAAAATCAAACTCATAGCAATTTTATATCATATCATATCAAAATCAAACACTAACATCTCATTGAGCAAGGTTCGGCCATGGGTGACCGAAATTTTGAGCAAGGTTCGGCCAGGTGTGACCGAAATTTTGAGAAAGGTTCAGTTGGTCATGGCCGAATTTTTGAGCAGGTTCGGCCGAATGTGGCCAAATTTTTGAGCATTTTCGGTTGGGTCTGGTCGAATATATCTAAAAAATCGGCCAGTACCGAACCACTAAAACCCAGATCTTCGAATTTGTTCAAAATCAAAATCTCTCAAATTGAAGCAAAAATAAAGTAATTTTAGAACGAAGGAAAGAATAATTACCGAATTTTCCTAGGTTTGACATCTTGAATGGTGTTGAAAATGGCGGTTGTTTTTCTTCTTCTTCTTCTACTTCGATTTTGCTTCTTCTTTCTTCTCTCTCTCTCTCTCTCAGCTCTCTCTTTTTCTTCTCTCTCTCAGCGGTCTCTCTTTCTCTCTCTAAAATTTCAAACCGTTTCTCTCTTTCTCTCTCTAAGGCTTGGTTGTGAGTGAGGATGAGTGAGAGAGAAAGTAAATGAAGTGTTAATTGGGTGGGTGGGTGTGGGTGTGGGTGTGGGTGTGGGTGTGGGTGGGAATAAAGACAAGGGGTATAAAGGGAAAATGGGGGGTTTATTTGATTTGTTTGGGATGGATTTAGCTTTACGGGTTTACTCAACAATTTTACGGGTTTATATACAATTCTCTATGTTATGTGATGAAAGGTGAGAAGAACTCAGATTCAAGAGAAGAACCCCATATTTAAAATTTCAAATCAATTGTCCCCCTAATCAAATTAAAATTACCCAATTTATTTCATTAATAAAATACCGAGATTTTAAAGTTACTCATTTCAAAAGGGGATTAAAAAATTGAGTGCAATTTCAATTGTTGGATGAACGTCAATGGTTGTTTGCTGAAGATGCAAACAAAATTGCGAGCACCCAATCTTTAGTGTCACCATTTTGCTTGATGGCACACTGTAATCCGCAGCTTAAGGCTGTGATTTTGGCTTGTTTGAAGGTTGAATAAACAACAATGGAGTTTTGAACTAGGTAGGTTTGTGAGTATTTCGAATAAAAAATTGGGAATGAATGGTGAAATGACGAAAATGATCAAGGATTTGAGAGAGATTAGTCACGTGAATTCAGAATATATGAAGAAAAATGCAACCTAGCTGGAGGGAGAGGATGGGTTAGGGGGACAATTGATTTGAAATTTTGAAGGAGGAAAGAATTTGAAGTGGATAGATGGAGGCGACAGAAGTGAGCTGGGAGAAGGAGGCGGCAGCGGCAGAGGTGTGGGGAGATGATGGGGCGGCTGGGTAAGGTTTGAAGGAAGAAGATGATGGTTTTTAGTAAAAACAAAAATAGATGAAGAAGAAGAAGTTTAGTGACTAAATTGAGAAAAATAAATAGGTCAGGGACATATTAAAAACAATTTAAAATTTTGAATTTATAAACTATCGAAAATATCCTTTATAATTCGATCACATGTTCTGCACATGTTAATTTAACTGAGAAAAATTAACATCGTTACTTATAGTGCTAATGAATGCGAAAAAAAAAAAGTTGTATGTTTTGAATAAAAAAATAAATAATAATTTGGTGGTAATATTCACAAAAGACTAATAGTTGAGTGTAGACGTGTCCATTTTATAAACCGAATCGGTTAATTGGGCGGTTTTCAACCGGTCAACGCCGGTTAACCGAAATCGGCTAACCGAAACCGGTAAATGGCCGGTTCAGTTAAGGTTTGGAATTTTGAAAAATCGGTCAACCGCCGGTTAACCGCCGATTTTGAGTTGCTCGGCCGAGTCATATGAGTTGCTCGGCCGAGCATAACATTCCAGTGTGTTAATTTCCAATAACGGTCATGCTCGGCCGAGTCATATGAGTTGCTCGACCGAGCAGAACGCCAGAACATGTTCCAACGGCTACTTTTTCAAACTAGCCGTTATTTTCGTCAGAACTTTAACTTGGGGCAGTCAAAAATTAAAAAAAAAATGTTTTTTTTTTGCCTAATTTACTAACTATAAATATCACCTCCCTCCTCCCATTTTATTTCCACATTATTTCTCTCTACTCTTTCTCTTCTACTCTCAAATATTCACATATACTCTCACCCTCATCCAATTTTCAGTTAAATATTGTCCCATTTTCAGTTAGTTTTCTAACGAAATTAGTGATTTTCTCCATTTTCAACCATTTTAAGCTCCGTTTCGTTTCCAAACTTCATTTTATCTTACACAAATGGCTGAAAATCAAAGAAGAAGCAATTTAGGCAAGTCCGTTGTTGGTTCTTCCTCCCCCAACGATGATTTTGATCATCAAAATCCAAATATTCAACAAAATGAGGAAGAAGAACAAGTTGAAATTGAATGTGGTAATGCTAGGAGTGGTAGGGGCAGCCGAGCTAGGGGAGGTGGTCGGGGTCGGGGACAACGACAACCTCCTAGAGAAAGAGAGCCGCAATCTGATACATTTGTCATCTATTTCACCAAAAGAAAAATTAATGCCGATGATGATTATAATTTTTGAGCATGTTGCAACTATTGTACCACGTCTTACGCATTCAAAAGAGGCGGAGGGCATGGGACGCTCAACGGGCATACGGCGTCAAAACATCCCGAGAAACTTGGCATTTCCGCTACGCAAACTCAATTACAATTTCAATAACGTAGTTCGGGTTCGGGTGCACAAGGTTCGTCTTTCCCTTCTTCCGTCCTTTTTAAATTTGACAAGTGGGTTTATAGGGATGAACTAGCCAAATTTATTTGTGTTAAAGGCCTTCCTTTTAATTTTGCGGATTGTGATTTTTATGAAAATTTTGCTCACCTTTCTTTAAACCCCCCCGCCACGAGAGTACTACGTACGAATCTCGTACGTGATATTACTAGAGTGGTTCAAATATATAAAAAAGATTTAATTGGTTTTTTATCAAAATTAGAAAATAAAGTTTCAATTTGTGCCGATGGTTGGAGTGATCATTGGCAAAGAAATACTTATTTGGGCGTTACTTGCCATTGGATAGATAATTCATCGAAAATCCAAAAAAGATTAATTGCTTACAAAGATTTTGAGCCACATTCCGCAAAAATATTTGTGCGAAATTGCTTGAGATTTTTCTTGAATATGGTATTTTAAATAAAATATTTACTATTTCATTTGACAATGCAAGTGCTAATACGGCTAGTTTGCCCGATTTAATTACCGTTTGTCAACCCTCATTTGGGGGTAAGTTTTTTCATATTAGATGTTTATGTCATATAATTAATTTATGTGTTAGAGATGGTTTATATGCATTAGAAACTAATGTTAAGCCAATTAGACGAGCTCTTCAATTTATTTCAAAAAAAAATCTAATACAAAAAAATGGATAAGGTTTTTAAGAAGTAAAAATGTGCCGGACAAATATTTTACTTACGATGTTCCAACTAGGTGGAATTCCACCTATAAAATGTTAACCGATGGTTTTGCTTATAAAGATCTCCTAACGCAATTTTTTATGTCAATTGGCTATCATGAACCTCTATTTACTTATCATTGGAATGCATGCATTAATTTATGTGAACTGTTAAAGATTTTTAATACCGCTACTTTGGCTTTTTCGGGAGTTTATTATCCAACTTTCGTTTTGGTGCTAGAGCATTGTATTGCAATTGTTACTATTTTTGACAATTTAAAAGAATGCCCTATTTTAAAACAATGCATTTTTAACATGAGACAAAAGTGGCTTAAATATTTTGACACTATTCCGTCTCTTTTCTTGGTTGCAAAGTTATTAGATCCCCGAGTTAAATTAGATTATTTAGAGACCATTATAACTTATTATTATATGAAATTATATCCCGATGGTGACGGTAGTTATGAACTTCCATCAATTATTGTTAATGACACAAAAAATGATTTGATTAACCTTTTTAATGAGTATAATGCCCTATATGGAAACACTTCTCAAAGCCAACAACATGAAGATGATTCCTCTACTTCTCAACCAAGTTTTACTAGTGAGGATCCATATAATTTTTTTGCAAATTTGTATAGTAAAAAAATATGGTCCTTCTCGAGGTTCATCTTCATCATCATCAAACATTTCCGTGGAGTTAGAAACTTATTTCACTACAAACTTTGAATTAAATCAAGATCCAAATTCAAATGAATTTGATGTTTTACAATGGTGGTCAAGAAGGAAAGACATTTATCCTATACTTTTCATAGTTGCTAAAGAAGTATTAGCCTCTCCCGCTTCAACGGTGGCGGTTGAATCGGCATTTAGCGTTGGTGGAAATGTTTTGGATGAAAGACGTTCTCAACTAACAAGTGAAAACTTGGAACATCAACTTTTACTTGGCGATTGGGTTAGAGCGGAAAAAAGGCAACAAGACTTGCCTTATGATGAGGATCTATTGGATCCAAGATATCAATACGATGTCGAGGACTCCACGAAAAGTAGTGATGAATGAATGATATTTTAGATTAATTTTTATTTTAATTAGATTAGTTTAGACTTTAGATTAGGTTTATTTTTATTAATTTGAAATAGTTAGGTTGAGGTAAAGGCTCCTAAATGTCCCCCCTTATTTATAAAAGGGTAAGGTTGGTTGTCCCCCTCTTTGTAATTTTATTTTAATTAATAAAATTTAAGGGTACCATCCCTTTTTTCTTTTATATACTTTCGTTTCTTTTAAAAAAGTTAAGTTTTATTTCTTTCAAAATTCATAACTTTTTTTATAAACCTTTTTTCAAAAAATGTATGTAGTAAACTTAAGTCTAAAATAGTCTTATTTATCCAAAAAAAAAATTGAAAAAAAAATTAAAAGTTAACTTTTTTCAAAAAACCGTTAAGTTTTATTTCTTAAACAATTCATAACTTTTTTTATAAACCTTTTTGCGAAAAATGTATGTAGTAAACTTAAGTCTAAAATAGTCTTATTTATCCCAAAAAAAATTGAAAAAAAATAAAATTAATATACTACATACAAAGTTAACGAAAACTGTTAAAAAATCTAACTGAAAAATGATATGCTCGGCCGAGCACAACTATATGACTCGGCCGAGCAGCCCTCAACCCCTAAGCCCTAAAAGGGTTGCTCGACCGAGAAACACCAAAGACTCGGCCGAACAACCCTCAAACCTTAAACCCTAAAAGGGTATGCTCGACCGAGCAACACCAAAGACTCGGCCGAGCAGATCCAAACCGTCAAACCGGAGGTTAACCGGAAAACCGTTAAAACCGTTAACCGTCAAAACCGTAACCGGTTTATCCGGTTAGGCGGTTCGGTTCCGATTGAGGTTTTTGTGATTTTCAACCGCCGATTTTTAACCGGCTAACCGGCGGTTTTATAAACCGGCCACGTCTAGTTGAGTGCTTTATTTTGCATTTTTTCCTATACAGAGAAAGGGGCATTTTAATATTTAGAATTTATGTTTGACCAGGTTAAGGGAATAGGTTTATAAGAAATTTTGATTTGTGTTTAATGTTGTATTTAAAATTTAATAAATTTCTTGAGTTTTTGTTTGAGCTAAAGTGGAAAAGTGAAATTAAACCTTCAACTAAAAGAATAGTGGTGGAGAAGAAGACATGTCAATAATAAACCAACTAAACTAATTTTCCCATGTTCAACACAATTTGGTGATCACCTCCTTTATTTTTTCTAAAAGAATTTCAAGACTACTAAAATTGTTTCTTGATAAACATTTCCTTGTATAGAGTGACAATGAGGATGAATGTTGAAGAAGGAGGTGAACATATCTTGAAAGCCACTTTAAATAATCAAAATTGTAATTGTAGGAAGAGCGTAAAACCTAACTCAGTTAGTCTTTCGTTATAGTTTCATTAGAAAGGTAACTAAAAGGGGTGTAGTGTATTTCTGTTAGATGTACATGTACATGTATTGAAAGGAATCAAGTGCTTGGCAACAACTTCCAATTAGAAGACTTTTGAATGCAAACTCCCAAATCAAACTAAATTACAGAGTCTAGCTCAAGGTTTAGGACATGAGTAGACAGACCTTCTGGTTGAGATTAATCTTTGGTTTCAAACAACAAAACTAAACAGCATAAGACTGACACTGACACTGACAGAGACAGACACATATTTAGTTAGAAATTTGGACCCTATAATGATTCATAGGTGCTAATAACTAGTCAAAAAGAAGCAAAATATAAAATCCAAGGCAAATATTAGAGGATGTCCAAACACAGGCAACTAGTGTTTTATTTCTTATACAAATTAATCCAATCCAATCCAATCCAATAATTATGGGACTCCTAAACTAAACTAAGAGCCATGGATAAAGCCAGCCAGCCAGCCAGCCAGCCTATCAAGGAGAAAATAAAAAAGCACTAGGTAGGGCGTAAAAGTTCCTGGCGCTTTCCGTCCAGCTTTTTAAGATTATTTCGTACAACTTCAACTTTGGTCGAAAGGTGCTCATTGTGACCTTCAACATCCCTTATAAGAGAGACAAGTTGATCCTTATATGCAGCACTTAACTTCTTCTTCACACGTAATTCTGCACTTAATTCCTGAATTCTCTTGTCTCTCTCATCCTACAAAACATATTCAGCAAATCGTGATATTCAAGAAAGAAAAAGGTAACAACATACAGTATATAGTAATCTCTCCATCCCAAAATGGATGTCCACTTGAAATTTAAGGGGTCATTTTGAAGAGTTAATTTTTAATAGGAAAAAAAAGTCATAAATATTCTTGCCTTTCACTTTCAAACTTTTAGTTTTGCTGAAATATAGTAATAAACTAGGAAAAAAGAAATTATTTCGGGACAAAGTTATTTGAAAGAGAAGTTTCAAAAAGGTCATTCATTTTAAAAACATTCAAATTGGGACAGAGGGAATACAAAGATAACCATCACTGCACCAAACTAATACTAATATATCCATAAATCTATCTGCACTAGAGAGTACTGAAAATAACTCGACATGGAGATAAAACCAATACAGGATTTTCTGCCTTCACATGTTTAACTAGCGTTTGGTAACCATTTCATTTCTACTATACAAATTAGAACAAGACATATGTTTTCATTCCACCCAACCCATATACAAGAGGCGGGCCGGGCCAAGCCCGCCTGCTTTTTGGGACCGCCCAACCCGCCACCGCCTAGCCCGCTCATATGCAAATTTTCAAAATATATGTTCTATTAAATTATATTTTAAGACCTTTGATATTTTTTATAAATTGTTTTATTAAAATTTTAGGCAAAATATATGTTTTAGAATAGTTTTTTGCATTTTCTGGAATAAAAAAAAAAAGTTCAGATCCGCCTAACAACTTAAACGGGCAAACGGAGCGGGCCGGGCTTGGCCCACGGGCAAGAAAGCAACGGGCTGGATTAGCCCGTTTGATCCGCGGGCTTGTCTTCGACGGGCCGGGCCGACTCGTTTGTGCATCATCAACAGTAAGGCATCTAAAGAGAAGTTATAACCTTATAAAAGGCTGTAGTCAAAGATAACATCTCAATATTTTGCAATCAATACTCCAAGCAGGCTGGGTCACAAAATATTTGGATAACCTTACAAAAGACAAGTACATTTTCAGAAAAATGGCAAAAAGAGCTCGTAACTGCATCAACACGATTTAGTTTCAAGAAAATAATAATTTTCTAGATGGGAGAATATCTGAACACTAACCACTGCCAAGATACAAAGAAAAGGGAAGGAAAGCATAGACTAGCATGGAATCCATAATGGGTCGTAACCAACCCCCCCCCACCCCCACACCCACACACAACACTTGTTTCCAAACTGACACTAAGATAACCTTTGTATTTAGCGCAACAAGATTAGAGGAAGAAATTGGGACATGATATTTTTTCGGATACCTGGCAAAAGACAATATCTTAACGTGATTTTGGCATCCTTTTCACACCAAAATCGATGTGATGAGAAACAAACATTCAACTGAAAGGAGTGAAAAGAGAAGGAAAATAAAATGAACCAAGAAAGTAACACCAAACAAAGCATAAAAACGTACAAGAGCAGCATAAAAACAGCGCCTCAATGCAGACAAAGGCTTTGTACTGATTAAGAACAAGGTGACCTGGAAGAGTGAATTGTTAGATTTTTGAGGATGAACTTAGAGCCGTTCCAAAAGAGACAACATCTGAAGTGTTCAAAAACAAGAACTGAAGAGATTAAGTAAACCTGTTCTCTGTGAGTAGTCCATGTCACTAGCAGTCTAGGATATCCCAAGAAAAGGATATTCGGTGTCAGATATAATCGTTAAAAAGTAAAAATTCCAAAAAGGAAATACCATAAGTAGAAGGCTATACCATCGAAGTAATACCTCCATATGTGTACTACCTCCTTCCCAATATAAGGCTCTTAGTTTGACTTTGCAAGCTCATTAAGGAAACAATACAAAAGGCTAAACACTATCAATTTTATGTGGGCATATATGTCCAGAATACTATCCATGCCTGTAGCATTCATTTTTTTTCTAATTCTAGAAATTTTACGAGGACATATTTGTCCAAAACTCTATTCATAATTCGCCATTTTGGAAATAAAGCAAAGTATGAACCTTATTCTGGGATGTACCAAAAAAAAAAAGTAAGAACCTTATATTGGGACGGAGGGAGTACCAGCTAGGAAGATATGATAACGAAATATAATTATGATGTGAACTTTGATCGGGTGATAGTGGGAAGTTGGAACCGAACAGGAAACCTCACGCGCTTTTTGAAGGCCAACGTTCACATAATTTTTGACATAGGATAGAGCATTGATGTTAGCCGATCCCAAATTATTTTGGGACTAAGGCTTTGTTGTTGTTGTTGTTGTTGTTGTTGTTGTTGTTGTATAGAGCATTGAGACTTGTCCATATGGCAGAGGAATAGAAGGAATAAAGAAAATGGAAAAGGAGAGTGCTTACCCTTGCAAAGGAATCAGCTATGCCCAATGGCTGCAATGCCCCGCATATTATCGTTGTTTGCCCAAAGTGCCCGCATCAATACTTTTTAGCATGACTAATGGTTGTGTGTAAGGGTGTGCGGGGTGGCTATTTTTAAAATGCAGTTAGAATAAACTCTCAATTTTTTTAGATGAGTCTCAAAATATAAAACAGATGGACAAGGCGTCCATAGAAAATTACATAAAACCTACATCAAACTATAGCTGCCTCCCAATCCCTCCTCGGACTTGTTCCGTATCTGATCCATGCACCAAGGTGCACGCAAGACAGAATGTTATGCCACTCTATCCAATCAAAGATGTAGGATTACATCGACCGACAACTAGTAATCCCAACTCTAATAGGACTAGGAGAAATCAAGCAGAATAATAGTAAAGATACTACTAATAACTGAGTATTTAAAAGATCACCCTTATTGGACTCACTGAGCATTACCATCCCCAACAATTCCTATTCCATATATTACAATCAGTTTTTCCTTAATGTATATGGTACAACCTATAACAACTGAATTCTAATGCCTTTATTTGTCTCCTAGCATCATTTTTCCTAACATTAAAAAAACACTCATCCTTGACAGTAGAAATATAGAAACTCAAGTATTTCTTATTTCATTTTTACTTTAAAAAAAAATCAATATAATATCTTGTGGCACATCATCTTTTCCTAAAAATACTCCTTCCGTCCCACGTGAGTGTGAACCAAAATTTTGGGCACAATAATTAAGGGAAAGTAATAAAATAAAGAAAAGTAGAGATAGTGGAGGAGATGTTGTGAGCATGAAAAGTAAAATAGAAGAGAGAATGAGTGGGAGGAATGGTAAGTGGATTGTTGTTGTGAGTATGACAAGTGGGTCCCATTGTATATAAAATAATAAAAACTTTTCCATTTTGGGAAGTTCACACTCACGTGAAACGGACGAAAAGGAAATAAGTTCACACTCATGTGGGACATAGGGAGTATGTTTTAGCAGAGCAGGTGACAGAAGTACACAAGGTGAACACAAGGACAGATCCTGAAAAAAAAAAAAGACAAAATAGCCAGATCCCCAGAACTATAGAGCTGTATACTCTCTCCATTCTATGTAAAGAGTCCACATATGATAGTCAAAAGTATTCGTTCTGTACATAAGTACATTCACGTCTTTGTATTTCTTACATTTGTACTAAATTACATTTTTTTCTTCAATATGCAAGAAAACCATCATATTTTGAGCGTGGAAGAAAACTTTTAAGAAAAAAGTTATTTATAGCTTAATTATTGAAAGAGGACTTTTAAAATAGTACATCCAGAAAAGGAATCTTTGCATGGAACGGAGAGAGTAATTCACATTCCCCATGAACATTCTTATTGTGTTTAGAGCACCCTCCGTCCACGTTTTGTGCTAAGACACCCTTATCTCCAGCATGTGACTTCACATGACCATATATTCAGGTTTACAATTGTAATCGAAAATCATAGGTCTCTAAAATCATGAAATATATAGTAAATGTAGGTCCCAAATTAGTGGTATGCGGAACAATTATTGGAATGGCCTTCAAACAAAGGTATTTTGAGCAATAACTTTAGGTTAATTTGATTATCCTAATGAGAAAGACTGCATCTGCCCGTTCTCCTACAGCGTACTAAGCTCATAATGATCATCATTCATTCTAGCCCTAATGCTGTACTTAAAGCTATAAGTTTCCCCTCACAAACCTCGCCATAAACATCCCCACCCTTCAACATGAAAATCTTTCTGACACAATAACCCTATCCCGAATGGAACAGGACAGAGACCAACATGACAATTTAGACTTGGGAATAATACTGAATGCTTAGAAAACACCAATCTGGAAGCACCTAAATGGTACTAGGGAAAAACAAGTCCAACTCATAACATGAGTGACACACAGTAGACAGTGACCAGTAAAATAGAATAATAGAAACACAGGTCCCTAAGACGATTAGACGCACTGCTTAGATGAAGATGATGCCTAAACAACATTTAAATAGGCAATCCAGAAAGTCATGTAGCATATTAGCGCCTTACAAAGCTGTTTCTTTTTTAACTACTCAAGCGAGAGTGAGATAAAAGAAGTTACGCTCACAAAAACACAAGCTATTAATCTTAAGAACAAGAAAAGGGTGTGAAGCCAGATAAAAACCTGACCTGTAACAGCAAAAATTGAACTAGTTTCAAAAGCTCTAAGAAACTTACAAAAGCAGGACGTCTAGTGGTAAGTGAAGCAGTAAGAGGGTGAGTATGGTCCCTCACAAATTTCCTGACAACCCAACGTCCAGGATTTTCTCGCTTCACTAACATCATTGCTGTACAACCTTCTTTTCTCCTATCCCTTTTTTGACCCACAATGCTCAATGTTTTTTGATTGTCAGAACCCCCTCTACATCCAAGTCCGCGAGAAATAATCGATCCATCCCGCTCCGACTTTCGGGATGACAAAACACGAGTAATAAATCCCACCCGTCCAGCATATTCATCATAGAATGATCTGGCTGCATCATCTGATTCAAATAACATTCCCTCGCACGGCTCAAGATTTTCATCAACTCCATGTAAAATCATATCTCCTCTTACAGACGTTTCTACTCTTCCAATGGCATCATCAATTGGGGTTTGCATGTCAGCTGCAACAACAGTAATAACCAAAAAAATCAGCCATTTGATGCTTTACACTACAGTACACAGACACAAACACGTATTTGTGTGTCAACTGTGTTAAATATCATCAACCTAAAAAACAATACTCCTTGAGTCCCAAATTGAATGTCCATTTTTTGAATTTTAGGAAAATTTAAGGAAGTTGACATGTAAACACTTTTTGTAGCATATGTACATGCATACCCTTAATGATCTCACTATATAACATTATAAGTACAAGAAACTAAAACATTATGATCCCCAACAAGGTGTTTTATGTAACTTCACTAAAAAGGTCATTCATTTTGGGACAAAACTTTTGCCAAAATGGATATTTATTTTAGGACAGAGGGAGTAATAAATAACTCTCTAAATGGGAAGAATGGCACAGATTCACCAACACTCAAAAAAAGAGCAATATAAATAAAAGTAATACTTTATGAACTTTTGACGAAACCAATAGTGCCTGCCTCTCATATCATCTGATAGGAAGATAAGCAGATAGATATTGGAACTTTTCCCGTTGGACTTCAAAATTTATCTTTTTTCAAGTCTGTTTATGTCATGTTTAGAGTCATACCCCTAAATCGCTGCTCTCAAGCCTGGATAGAGGAGAAGGGTCGTGTTAGGTAGCCTACACCCAGTGAAAAACTGTCATATTAAATGGATGAACACAAAGACATTAGAGGAAATGGAGTGGAATTAGATGATCAAGAAGTACCAAAAAAGACAATTAAGATATTTCGGATCAATTATTATTTATAGAATAAATCAAGTTGGGAGAAATGGGTAAGTGCATCCATAGAGTATGTTATCTTGGCTAAATTGAAAGCATAGTCTATTAAGATACTCCTTGTCCCTAAATAAATGTCCATTTTCAAGAAATTTTTGTCCCACGGTGAATGTCCTTTTTGGAAATAACTTTGTCCCTAAATGTTTTTTACCAAAAGTTTTTCACTGGTCACTTTATACTTGCAAAACTAAAAGTTTGAAAAGTGGATAACTAGAATATTTATGCATCTTTGTCATTTAATGGTGCAAAAAGTAAACATTTTAAGAATGTCTCCTAATGAAAATTTGGACATTCATTTAGGGACGTAGGGAGTAGTTATGAAGCCTCCATTGTTTTATGGAACCAAAATATTAGGCTTCTAAATGATAAACATGTTAACAAGATAAGTTAGCTAAAATCCAAATGTTAAGATAGATACAACAACAAAACATTAGTCCCAAAATAATTTGGGCTCGGCTATCTTAACATTTTGGGGTGGTCCCAAGATGTTACAATATATAAATGTGAAATATTCGGAAATACCAAGAATACCCTTACACTATATATTAATTTGGTCGTTAAACTTGATACTTTTTATCATTTTAGCCCCTTTTGATTTTTTTTTATTGACTTGTCTATTACCTATGTTTTTGCTAATTTTTAACACATGCATATTCAAAAATGCCCTTACTATTAAATTGATGATGAGTTTTCATTTTTATGATAATAAATAATAAAAAGAACATTTTGGTTCAAAAAAAAACGTGAATCAATTGAAAGATATTTAAAATTGCCTAACTTGAATTGTATAGATTTCTCAATCTTCTTTATCTTTTGAAATTTATTAATTGATAAAAGAGGGAGAAAAAATGATTAAGACTCTTTTGGAGTTATTTAATTAACTTAGGGGCATTTAAAAATTTTATTTGCATTAGAATTTTGAAAATTGACAAAAATATATGAAAATACGCAAATTGGCAAAAAAAAATAAAAATATTATGACTAACGTAAGTAACAAAAAAAATATTCATGTGGGACCAAAATAATAATAACTAGCAGGTTTAGGTACCAAACAATTATAGTTTGGTATTTTTTGAATATTCCACCAATAGAAGGGGCAAACTTGCAAAAAAAGACAACATAAAGGACCAAACTAATAAAAAATATTCATGAGTGACCAAACTAATAAAAAGTGTCAAGTTTAGGGACAAAATATTATTTAATCCACATATTATATATATATATATATATATATATATATATATATATATATATACACACACACACACACACACATACATGTAACACATGAACAAAGTATAAAACGTGTTATGAACCAGAATAAAACATTAAATATCACATTTCCACATATTATAGTATCCTGATATAATTCATACCTCAAAAGTAAGAATTCGAAGACAAAAGACGCGTGAATTTAAATTATGAAGTTCAAATTAACAAAACAAGTACTAGTTTAAGCAAGTAAAATAAACTTAAAGCCTTAACCATTATTTAGAAAAGAAATCAAATTCTAAAGTAATACAAAAGTAAATGAAATTTGAAGAACAGGGGATTGGAAAAAAGAAAAAAATGCAAAAAGGCGAGAGGCGGGCGGCAAAAAGGAGAGAAAGGCGCACATTCGCCTGCCTAGCTACAAAGAGGCGCCCGACCCCCCAAGGTGCCAAAAAGGCGAGGCGGGTGGTCACCTTTGACAACTATGTTATTAACTCAGAGAAAGCAACCACAAAATTAATGAATTCTTTTATGGAATCCCGGGTAAGAGTATAGCAACTCAACATTAAACTTGTGGTGTTTGAATTTTGAAATAGGAGATATTCATTAAAGAAAAGATCACAAGTAGATCTAAGTATCAAGTTGTGGAAGCTTCAAAGGGAGAACCAACAAAAGTTTCTAGCTAAGATGGCCACCCATGTATTTGGTCTGGTAGCATGGATATGGAGTATGGACATAGTCCATAGGTAAATTTCCATGGATAGTAAAGACATTGCCCTCTTTAAAACAACAGAATCACATGCAATGCACATTTCATTTTACAAAAAAAAAAAAAACAAGGGTTCTATTAAAAAAGAAGAAACAAATTGATGAAAATTTTCATGGTTGGACCTCAAATTGGCGAAATGGAAACATCAGACACCAATATGAGAATACCCCCAAAGTTTGGACCATATTTTGTGGTGTGTGTGTATATATATGTGTGTGTGTGTAAATTGGCTAAACAACAAAGGGTATACTTAATAAAGAATGGTAAAAATGCCTAGATAAAGGTAAAACAACAAGTATTTTGGGACAAATTTGAACTCTTTAAACAACAAGTATATTGAGAAGGAGGGAATAATTAAATACGAAATAGCTATGATGCATTATATATAAAACTGAAATATAATTTTATGTCACAATTCACTTGTTTTGAGAAATATACAAAGTAATATTCCCAAAAAAGATGGATGAATGCAAAAAATAACAACTAAAAGAAACATATTCCTAAAATGTTGTCCAAACCAGGACATGCAATCATGTAGAGAGAGAAATGTAAACTACAGTTGAAATCAACCCAAACTCAAAGCATTTGTATTTCCCATGACGAAAACTTATAAACAGGTCTTGTTTGAGTTAACTTATAGGATTTTCCCTTGTTCTACTAGGATATACAAAGATTCTCAATTTTGATTTTACTTTCTAAATGAAAAGGATTGATAAAAAAAAAAGGAGAATTATTTGGGAATTAGGGTTTCTTTAAATGAAAAGTAAAGGCAGAACCAATTTTATGTAGTTTATATACAAATTTAGAGTAGAGAATGGGAAGAGCGAGGGAGTCGCTTTTTACCTGAGTTAGATTTTTCTCAGTTGTCTTGGAATCCTTGCCCTTGCCGGACGGCAAGAGGAGAAAAGTGGCTGCGAGGGCTTAATCGATTGCAAGCCTCGCCGGCGTAGCGACGGCGATGGACAAAATTGGTAAGTTGGCTTTCGATTCGTTAGCCTTAGACTACCCACAATATGATTTCATCCTCTACCGCATTTCATCTAACACTTTTTACCCTTTTTCTCATCTACCTAATATTTCATCTACCAATTTCATTTAACACCCTACAATGGCTAAATTAAATTAAAGAGAATTGTTATTCACCCCCGCATAATTACTGAATACCCTCGCAATGCAATTATTACAAAAATGTCATCAAGTAAAATGACCAGATTATCCTTCAATGTTATTCAACAAAAATCCCACGACCGTCTCCCCCAAAATGTTACTCCAATCCGCCATATCCCAACCTCCCCACCACCATCACCATGCTTCAATCTCATTATTTTCCTCTCCCTCCCACTTTCTCTCCTTCAAATTCCCATCTGGGTTCTCCAATTCAATCCATCCGAAGAAAACTAGTCCAATTCAAAATAAACAAAGTACTAACCCTAAATTCAAAAATCGAAATTCAAGAAACCCGTACCAATTCAAAATTTAAAGCTAGAAACTAACAAAATCGAAAATTTAGAAAAACCCTATACTACTGGTAAGTGAAATTCCTGAAACCCACTTTTATTAGAAGGATTTTAAAGAAACACTTGAGGATAATTGTTGGTTTTCAGCAGAACTATTGAGTAAAAGAAAGCAGAGGATAGACTTGCTTACAGATTAATTAAGAAGATAACCCTGAAGAAGGAACGTCAATGAAATGATCAATGGCGATTGGAGATAGATTTCAATATATGAGGATGGGTTCGAGCAAATGGAGATTTGAGGAGAGAGATTAAAGCAGAGGTGGGGGGTTATTTAGAAGTTTATAGGGGTAAAATAGGAATATGTGTGGTGTATTTGGGGTTGAATGTTTATTGTTTTGGTGAACTTAGTATTGTGGAGGTATTCAACGATTGTACGATTGTACGAGGACAAATAACAATTCTCTAAATTAAAATTCAACTCCCTCCAACTCATCATTTTATACCCCACCACTTTTATTTTATTTATATTCTCTATTTTTATGATTAGTAAAATAATAATAATAATAATAATTATTATTATTATTTATAATTAAAAAAATATTTTACACTTAATTAAAAAAATATTGCATCAATTTATAGGAAAAAAATGATATTTTTTTTTAAATAAAGGCTAAAATGGAGAAGGATAATTGAGAAATGAGTGTTTTTTTATGTCCAAATCATATGAAACTTGTACTCCCTCTGTTCCGGCTCAATTGGTCCATTAGTTTATTTCACGATTTTTAAGAAAAATGAATAAAGTGGGTAGAAATTATAGGAGAGAGAATGTAAAAGTTAAAAGTGTGGTAGGGAATAGGAGAGAGAATGTAAAAGTTAAAAATATTTAATAGGAGAGAGAATGAGTGGGAGGAATAGTAAGTTAATTATTGATTTTTTTGTAAATATGTTAACTTTATAAGGGTATAATGAATGGTTTTTTTGTAAATATATGGAGATGATAAGTGTATAAATATATGGAAAACTTTCCATTTAAGGAAATGATCAATTGAGGTGGGACGTCCCAAAAAGGAAAGCGGTTCAATTGAGGTGGGACGAAGGTAGTAGGCGAAAAAAATTAAAAAAAAATAATTTACTAGGTGATAATTCAGCTCAAAGAATTGGGATTAAAAAAAATCTTAAAATCCAACGGACCAATACCAGGGTGACACTTGGCACAACCATAAAAAAAAAAAAAAAAAAAAAAAAAAAAAAAAGGAAAATTGGACATTTCAACCGGATGAAACATTTCAACTTCATATTTCATTTAACACATTTCAACTAACCCATTGCATTGTTTCAACTAACTAAAATCCATTTCAACTCCATTTCATTCCACCCATTGTACATAGCCTTAGGTGGGTAAATGGTTCGGTTTGCTTCGCTTTTGGCCAACTTACGAACCGAACTAGTATTAGTTATCGATTTATAAAAATTTCAAATCGAATCGAAACATGAAAAAATTCTAACCAAATCGAATCAAAACTCAATAGTTTGGTTCGAACCGCGGTTTAATTTTACGGTTCGAATTGCGTGATTAAACCACAATTTAAACCACGATTTAAAATATAGAATAGAACATTGCTTAAACCATTAATTATAATATGATTTCATACTAAACAAGTTGGAGAGCCAAGTTGGGTATTCGACCACCCTTATGAAGCCGACGCGGAGCATCTTTTCAATTTCTTCTTTGACTTGCAAAGACCACTCGGGCTTAATCCTGCGTAACTTCTGCTTGACAGGCTAGGCCTCTGGATTCAAGGGAATCTGATGTTCTACTATGGCGGGATCCAAACCCGGCATATCCGGATAGGACCATGCGAGCACATCTACAAACACTTTGAGCAGCGCAGTCAATGCTTCTTGCTTGGCGCCGACGAAGGAATCTCCGATTTGCGTCTCTTTAGGCTCTTCAGCAGTCCCCAAATTCACTTTGGTTAAAACTTCCTCGGCAGCTTGGGCCCGATTTTTCTCTCGTTCGACAACATGGTTAAAGATTTCTTTAATGTATTGTTCATTTATTGTGTCTGCATCTTTATCAAGTGAATCATTATTAACCATTCTTAGTTTATTAGTTAATTTATCATTTGTTAAAGTGGCAAGGAGGGGGGATACTCAAAAAGGTCGAACTTTTCATTCAAAGCATAGGGGAATACATTGTCTGCTACAAACTCATAATCTTTAGGCGTAAGGCCGTCAGATTACTCGAGAGACTCAAACTCAAATACAACAGACTCTGGATGTTTTTTCGAAGCTAGACTCTAAGAAACGAGGGGTTATTCCAAGCTTCTCGACCATTTCCTTCCTGCTGGCTGTGGGTCTGGAAAAGGTAACCCAATTTCTCAGTGGCATTTTTGATGGGTTTATGAGGGTGCAAGGGTCAAAAGGCTTCACGTTGCTTTCCGCGATCATGGCTATTGTTGAGTTATCAGAAACAAAATCGATTAGATTCGGCATTTCGGTTCCTTCCATCTTATCATGGAAAAAATAGTCACAATCTCGAGTTGATCCTTTCCAGAGGATGACATCGTCCTCTTCGTCCATCTTCTCTTGGTTATTCTCTGAAGAATTGTGCTCCATGACATTCCTCCATTCAAATTAATTTAACGTCGCTTCCAGATATTCAGAGGGTGAGCTGATTTTGAATCCCTTCATATCGTCCCTGAGTTGGGTCATATCTACCCTTGGGTATTCACTGTGTGCCCTCCACATATTCTCTGTGGCTTTGGGATGCCAGTCCCTTATCGGTATTGCAGGTGGCGAAGTTTCTGGTTGCCACTCCTTGATTAGCACCATCCCAGGAGGTAGTCTCATCTCTACATCAACCTTAAGCCAAGCTGAAGAGGTGCACTGATGCTTCTCAAGAAGCATTTCTCTGTGGAGGCCATCACCAGATCCCGATAAATTTCGGTGATATAGGACATGAAGGGCCTCCTCCAGGATAGTGAGGCATTTGTTGCGTTGGAGTCTACTGTTGCTGATGTTGACCATTATTAGAAAACCTGCTCCTGCAGAGAAGGTCATTGATCGGGCTATACTTACGAAGGCTGAATTTTCAGGACATATTATCCTCCCTTCTTTGACCATATTCCGAAGAATATCGCCTTCTCTAGGAAGGTATCACCGATTTGCTCCTAGGTGGGCACGGTTCTCTGCCTTTACGTTGAGGAACCACCTTAAGGTCGTGGATTTAAGGGAGTGTTAGAAGTGGTCCGCCATTTGTTGATGGGTGGCCCCTTTGGCTCTCATACCTAAGACGTAGGTATCGATGTGAGTCTTCGGGCATTCTGTTCCATCAAACTTCTCCATTTCCGGCATTCTGAACTTCGGGGGGAGAGGAACCACCTTACTCGGATCCGTGGGCATAAGCGAGTCTTTCTGAGAGTTGGCCATTTTCCCTTGCATCTCCTTTATTTGTTCGACCAACCAAGCTACATGGGGGTCATTGGGCAGAGGTAGGTTGCCATTTTCTAGGATGGAAACCGAAGATAGAGGTGAATTGGCTGACCGAATAGCCATTCGGGAATCCTGGGGAGGCAGGTGAGTGTATACCAATCCATATCCTTGATTGGAGCTGGGGACGTGATTATCCGGACCGTGCTGGAATGTGTTCGGGAACTGAGGGAATGTTTTAATAGCCCTGAGAGGCAGTCTGACGGGTGGCAGATTCGAAATATCGGGGTATCCGCTCGATATGTCCGTCCCTAGCAGCATTGGGACTTCAAGTTGTAGATTTGGGGCTCATACGGAGGTAAAGGATTGAATCCCGGGGGATATTGAGGGGCATTGGGATCTGAGGGAGCGGGTCCATAGGTGTGCTGGTGATATTGAGTTTGCAGAGCGGAGCCGGGAAACTGGTTGTGAGTTTGGAAAGTCGGAGCTGCTTGATTGATGCTTGAATGAAGCTTTGAGCGGGAGCTGCTTTGCATCGCTGGGTTTCCGTAGCATTGTGGAGGAGGGACTTGCTGATAATTTTGGGAAGATGGGGGAGCTGGCACATCTTCGTCTTCTATGAGAACGAAGGTCCCGTCTTGTTGGGGGACTACAACTGTTTCGCGATGACGCATGGTATCTACTATCCAGGCATGTTCCTCTTCTTGGCGTTCTTAAGGGTTTCGAAAGCTCGCAGTACCTCCTCCATTGTTTGGAGATTTCCTAGAGGCGGAGTCCCATTCCCTTCGCTATTATCAGTCGACCCTGCCATTGGGGAATAACGGATTGTTCGGACTCCTGAATCGGAAGGACTGTCGGACCTTGTGACCTCAATGTTGAAAAGACGGCAACCGGGGACCCTCAACCACTATCGATTCGCTGTAGTAGGCAAAAGGCAGCGTTTAGACTCGGGAGGGTTTTTTTTTTTGGATGAAGGGGGAAGCTCATGCGACATGCAGTTCTTTTTTTATTTTTTATTTTTTTGGCTGTTTCAATTTACTTAAAACATGTTTTCTCAAAATCCTAAATGGTTGGATAAGATTGCTCTTATTTTTTGCAACTATTCTAGATCATGGGTCAGTGAAAACCGTCATTACGTCTATAAGCCCCTTGTATTTCATCTGTATTTCGACCTCCCAGGGCGGACAACCCCGAGCGAAGGTCCTATAGGGCAAGCAGTTTCTGTTGGGTTTTGGGGTTACAAACGCAGCGGAAGATTTAACTTATAACACAAAACCCTAGCCGTAAATCCGTCTAACATGAATAGATTAAAACTATGAAATAGATTTACATACCTTAACAGCGATTTTGTTGTTCGAAAACGAATCTGAGATTCAAACTTTGAATCGTTGACGAACCTTTGATCTTCTCCTTGTTCTTCCTTGCGATGAATTGATCTTCAAGCTTAAGGTGATAACGGAATCACCCTCTATCGGTAATCCACACGCGAACGAACCAAGATCTTGTATCTTGTAGGATTGCTAAATGATCCCGATTGTTGAATCGTTATTCAACAATCAATGGTTGTTTATGGAATCAGTTTGGGGTGTTTTTGATATTTGATTCTCAATCAAAATCAATGTTTTAGTGTTTCCAAAATCCTAAAAACGTCTATCTTGGATGAGGCAAAAGGGGCTTTTTATACTTTATAAATATCCCTAACACTTAGGGAGAAAAAGCCCTAATTCAAATCCAAAACGGAATCTGGCGGACCTTGTCCCGCACGAGACATGGCGTGTCTCGCGCGATACAATGTTTCTGTCACTTGGGAGCGGTCGCTCCCCATGCTTGGGAGCGGACGCTCCTTTTGTTCAGAAGTTTGGTGCGATCGCCCCTACCATAGGGCGCGATCGCCCCTTCCCTTTTTCCAATTTTGAGCCATTTTCAATCCGTTCTTTGTGTGTGACCCTTTAGGAATTATATTTTATGTTGGTAGTGAGTTGAAACATCAATCTCACAAGACATAAGTGATCTCTAGTAAGTCATTATGTCCACCCAATTAAATATAATATCAAAGCTTGATTCCTTGATAGATCAATGTCACAATCCCTTTGTCACACGATGTCATATTGAACATAAGTCATGGTCCACGTCAACTTATATTGTTCAATGCTTTCTCAATTCCGAATATGTTGATAATCCAAGTGCATTTGATCTCTATCAAATCCCTTGAGTGTGGCCACACATTTCATCAACACCATTCATCGAGGGGCCCAAGCAAACATCTCTCTCAACAAGAGGGACAAATCCCATCTTGACTTATCATTCTTTCCTACAAGAATCCAATCGTGCCAACATAGCCCTTATTTCTATCCTATTAAAGATAGTGTTAGACTACATCAAACACAACGTTCATCATGTGGAAGACGATGATAATCTCAGGTACAAAGGATTCCAATGACACGACTATCATGAGATTTAATCATGACATATATGATCATAGACCATGTCATAAATTTCATAGGTAGGTCATGTCCAGTACCTTGTTCTCTAACAAGTACCCATAAGTGTAATGTGCATCCCATGCATATAATCATCTCTATGATTATCCATTACCAACTTATACTAGTTATTCACAATAACTAGGGACGCAGGTTATTATAATAAACATGCAAAAACATATAATAAACCAAATAAACATTTTCTATAATAAACGGTAAAGACGATCCATAACGGTATTAAGTTATAAGTCAAACATAACTAAACACCTAGGGCATTACACCAATAATCTCCCACTTGCACTAGGCTCCATCTCATATGTATCGTATACCTATGGACCTAACATGACCATCATGCTTTGCTTGTGCGAGGGGCTTTGTAAGCGGATCCCCTATGTTATCATCGGTTGATACTTTGCATATCTTAACGTCTCCCCTATCTATGAATTCTCGAATAAGGTGGAAACGCCTAAGTATGTGTTTGGATCGCTGATGTGACCTTGGTTCCTTTGCTTGCGCAATGACACCGTTATTGTCACAATAAAGTTCCACCGGATTAGTGATACTTGGAACGACTTTCAAGTCACTAATGAACTTCTTGATTCAAACTGCCTCCTTAGCTGCATCAGATGCTGCTATATATTCAGCCTCGGTTGTAGAATCGGCTATGGTACTCTGCTTGGAACTCTTCCAACATATCGCACCCCGTTAAGCATAAACACAAATCTCGATTGCGATCTAAAATCATCTTTGTCGGTTTGGAAGCTTGCGTCTGTGTAACCCTTTACAACAAGATCATCTTCCATCCCTCCAATTAAAGACCAAGAACGCATCCTTAGTCCTTCTTAAGTACTTAAGGATCATCTTAACTGCCATCCAATGGTTCTCACCAGGATCAGATTGGTATCGACTCGTCATGCTTAGAGCATACGAGATGTCGGGTCGTACAAATCATGGCATACATGATAGATCCAATAGCTGAAGCATATGGAATCTCATTCATTCTATTTCGCTCACCATTTGTCTTAGGACACTGAGTCTTGCTAAGAGTAACACCATGACCCATTGGCAAGTTACCTCTCTTAGAATTTTCCATCTTGAATCTTCTAAGAACTTTGTCAATGTAAGTAATTTGACTCAAACTGTCACGTCCCTAATCCTAGGCACTATTTTATCACATGTTGAGCACGTGGGGGTGGGGTGTGTAGTATCTCCTTTATGCATTTCATGCTATTTGTTAAGTTTTAGGTGTTCATTTTGATATTGATAATTTATTTGATTTTAGGATGTTAATAAATTTTTTGATATAATGTTTAAATGAAACAAATATGAAATGTTGTAGTAAATTTATAATATTTGAAATTTTAAATAAATGATTATAAAAGAGTTGAGGTGCTAATGTGTCATAGTGGAAACCTAAGAAAAGTTAATTGTGGTAACTAAAGCCTTGAGGAGCTAAAGTGTAACTTGGTTTAATGTTTATCTCTTGATTAATTTCCATGGAAAGTTTCATTCTCTTTTCCTCAGCCTTGTTTCCTTTGTCTAAAGAAAAAGAGCCAAACCCTAGAATTCCTTCAAAAATTCATACAAATTCAATAATTGTTCGTTTCTTGATCCGTCTTCATATTATCGTTCGTGAAGCCGAGGGGATCACATCTATCCGGAGAAAGTTTTTCTTATTTTCGAATTATTTTGGTAAGTTATTATGTTCTTCTTTCAAATACTTGCTCATTCAATGTTCAAGTTGATATTTAGTTGTAAGAAAATGATTCTTGATATTTTGGAACATTTTTATGAAGTTGGAAATGTTGGTAAAAGTTGAACTGAGGTTATTGTTGTAAGGGTTGGTATAGATATGTTGCATGTGGTATTAAATCATTTTCTTTGAGTTTGGAAATCTTGAAAGGGTATTTGGTTGTTGTTGGAGTTGTAATGAAGCAAATTAGGATGGATTATATTGAGTTTGGAGTGTTAGGAATGGTCATTTTGAGGTATACAGGAAAGGAGTATACCAAACTTGGTTGAGGTTGCTGATATGCTGATGTTCAGCTCTGTTTCTGAGTTTCTGGTGAAGGGCACGAGTCGTGCCCTGTGGCACGAGTCGTCCCCTCAGGTTGGAAGATTTGTGCCTTGTGGGACGACTGTAGCAGGCTGGGTGAAAAGGTGGCACGACTCGTGCCCTGCCCTGTTGCCTCTGAATCAATTTTCAAGCAATAAAAACCTAATCTACCTAGTATATATTTAAACCCTTTTTGACTATAATCAAAGTACAACAACTGAACTATCCAATAGTGTCTTAACTTGTCAAAATGGATATGAGGAAGAGGTTTAAATATTGTACGGAATATGGTTGAAAGGCTTGATGGGAACTTAACCAAAGTTGTTCAAAACTTGGTAATTCATTCTTGAACCTTTATAAAGGTTACTCAATGTTGTGTAGTGAATATGTAGGGCTTGTTTGGGATGCCCTTACTTGGTTACATATTCATGGTTTGTGATTCAAATAGCGTATGAAATATATGTTGCACTATTGTATTGGTTTGAACATGAGTATGAATACCATGCTGTTATTTTGATATACCTATGGTGGATTTATTTTCAAGTATCTATTATGTGCTTGAATGTGTTTTAATTAGCTGATGTTTAAGGGTATAATGGAATACGATCAATTATGGAAAATGTTCTATAAGGTGATCGGATTACATTATACCTGTGACTGTCCCCTTCTGTGGCCACAGATTGGGGTGATAGCTTATGTATTGAGCCAAAAGCCTTACAAATTGCTAGTATCTTATATGGTTCTCTGAAATATGAGTCTTATAAGATGTGAATATGATTAAGTAGTTCACAAATGAAGGGAGTTTACTCCCACGTTGTACGACTTATTGTTCAAACGGGAAAGGTAAATTGAGGTAACGTAACATGTTTACCACTTTACCAATGTGTTGTGAGCAACCTTGTTATGTGTTGCATTTTATATGGCATCTTGTTGCATTCGTAATAGCTTATTGAGATTTATTCTCACCCCTTCTCCCTTTACTGTTTTAGATCGCACTGAGACAGGTGGACCAGCCTAGTGAGGACGGGAAGGAGTTTGGACGTTGTCTTTTGGGGATTGTCAGGGTATGTTAGAGTTGGTTGATTGGGAGTTGTTTGTAAACATTACTCTTTTGGGGGAAACAACTTGTATATTAAACTAATTTTGTAAAACCTTTTCATATGTGTTTATGTTGTAAATAAACAAGTTGTTGTTTTCTTTTATAGTTGGTTTTATAAACCTATCTCCAAGTGGAGAAGTGATGTTGTTTATATTGAAAAATGGAAGTTGTTTTATTTTTCAAAGTCAATCAAAAGTTTTAAAATTTAGGTGGTTTATTTAAGTAAGGGGACCCTCCCGCTCGGGGCACGAGCTAAGGTTTCGGGTCGGGGTCCCCACACAAACCAATCATTCTTTTAGATCTATCTCTATAGATCTTGATGCCAAGGAGGTAGGCGGCTTCACCCATATCTTTCATTGAGAAGCATTTCCCTAACCAAGACTTGACAGTCTGAAGTGCAGGAACATCGTTTCCAATGTGTAAGATATCATCGACATACAATATTAGAAATATTACTGTGCTCCCGCTGAATTTCATGTATACACAAAGTTCATCTTCGTTCTTGATAAACCAAACTCTTTGATCTTTTCGTCAAAACGAAGATTCCAACTCCTAGAAGCTTGCTTCAACCCATATATGGATCATTGCAACTTGCATACTTTATTAGAATTTCTTGGATTGACAACCTTCGGGTTGTGTCATATACACATCCTCAAGTAACTTCCCATTTAAGAAAGCTATTTTGACATCCATTTGCCATATCTCGTAGTCATAATACGCGGCTATGGCAATTAAATTTCTAATAGACTTCAGCATTGCAACAGGCGAAAAGGTTTCGTCATAGTCAATACCATGAATTTGCCTAAATCCCTTTGCTACAAGCCTAGCCTTGTAAGTATGCACCTTCCTATCCATGTCAGTCTTCTTCGTGAAGACCCATTTGCACCCTATGGTTTTTACACCATTTGGCGGCTCAATCAAGTTCCAAACTTGATTATTCGACATGGATTGTAATTCGGATTCCATGGCTTCCAGATATTTATCCGAATCAGGAGTGGACATCGCCTCTTGATAGGAAGTAGGTTCGTCATTCTCAAAAACTTCCACTTCATTACTTTCCGAAACGAGAAACCCATATCTCTCGGGTTCGAATCGTACCCTATCCGATCTACGATGGACTTGTGGATCTTGATCCGGTTGGTTCCGTCTCTACTATTGGTTCCATGTTATTTTCGGGTTCTTGAATTTCTTCAAGATCAATTTTACTCCCGCTAGATGCTTTATTGAGAAACTGTTTCTCAAGAAAAGTATCATATTGAGCAACAAACACTTTGTTCTCATTTTGGTTGTAAAAGTAATATCCTTTGGTTTCCTTAGAATAACCATCGAAAATAACTTTGTCAGATTTTGGTGCTAACTTATCAGAGACAAGTCTCTTCACATAAGCTTCGCAACCCCAAATCTTCATGATAGACAAACTAGGTTTTCTTCCATGCCACATCTCATGTGGGGTCTTAGGAGCCGATTTAGTAGGGACTCAATTCAGTGTAAACGCAGCAATTTCTAATGCATGTCCCCAAAAGGAAACAGGAAGGTCAACTTGACTCATCATCGAATGAACTATGTCTAACAAGGTTCTATTCCTCCTCTCGGACACACCATTCCATTGTGGTGTTCCGGGTGGAGTCAACTCTGAAACAATTCCACAGTTTTGAGATGATTGTCAAACTCTTGGCTAAAATATTCACCACCACGATCGGATCGAAGTGCTTTAATAGTTTTGCCAAGTTGATTTTGTACTTCATTTTGAAATATTCTAAATATTTCAAACACTTCACTTTTGGACTTCATAAGATAGACATAGCCATATCTAGATAAGTCATCAGTGAATGTAATGAAATACTGAAATCCTCCCCTAGCAATGCTGCTTAATAGTCCACATACATTAGTATGTATTAAGGCCAATAAGTCACTAGCACTTGCACTACTCTTAGTGTAGGGTGGTTTGGTCATTTTTCCCAATAAACAAGATTTGCATACCTCATATGATTCATAATCATGTGAGTCTAAAAGTCCATCCTTATGGAGTTTAGAAATACGTTTCTCATTTATATGACCAAGCCGGCAATGCCACATGAACGTGTTGTTCACATCATTCCGTTTAGATATCTTGTTTACATGATAAATATCTTCAACATTATTTTGTTTCTCAACATCAAGAACATAAAGACCATTAAATGAATTTGCAATACAATAGAGCATATCATTTAAATAAATAGAAAGCTTCTTATTCTCAATAAGAAAACTAAATCCTTCATTATCCAAGCAAGAAACATAAATAATATTCCTACTCAAATCCAGAACGTAATAACAATTGTTCAAAACAAGTACTAGTTCACTAGGTAAAGTTACATCATATGTTCCTACGGCTAATGTAGCAACTCTTGCTCAATTCCCCACATGTAGGTCCATTTCACCTTCTTTGAGTAGCTTCCTATTCTTTAGTCCCTGCACATTTAAACAAATGTGAGATCCACACACTACAAGAAAGTTGGTTATTTACGACAGTTATTTACGGTGGGCAACACGCATCCGCCGTATATAGTACTTATATACGGCGAATAACACGGAGCCGCCGTATATAACTAATATAGCATACCGCCGTAAATATAAAGAGTATATACGGCGGTATGCTATATCCGCCATATATATTAGTTATATACGGCAGTCACGAGGTGCCGTATATACTTTATATACGTACATTTGACATATACGTATCTGAGATTTTAGTTATATACGGCGATTAATAAATAATCGTTGTATATATCTGTTATATACGGCGGTAAACACGTAGCCGCCGTAAATAGCAACATTATATACAGCGATGGACACGGAGACGCCGTAAATAGTAACATTATATACGGCGGTGTACAATATCCGCCGTAAATATTAATAAATACCGGGAAATGAATTTCCCCAAATTTCCCACTCTCAGTTTGCACAAAAAAAAATCCCTCTCACTCTCTCTCCTCTCTAGGGCAACTTGATTCAATCAATCGACGACCTGCTGCCGGTGACCATTGAAGGCGGAGCGACCGTGATTAGTGAAGACGGAGCCGGTGAAGATGGTTGCAGATCAGCTCTGGTGAAGAACCAAGATCCGGTGAAGACGGTTGCCGCCGGTGAAGATCTGCCTTCTTTCTCTCTCTAAAATCCTCGTTGTTATCACCGCTAGGTATTCGATTTTTCCTTAAACCGTTGATCTATCAGTGTTTATTTTTTCTAATGAAATTTAATTTTGTTTTTATATTTTTTTTTTGAATTTTTGATTAATTATTTGCAGTTGATGCTTTTTTTTTGATGGGTTTTGTTTAGATTTGTAGTTTGAATCATGATTTGTAACAGATGGGTGTTTGGGGTTAAAATTTTGATGGTGAATTTTGATATTAATTGTTGCTCCTAACTGTGATTACCCATCAAATTGCTAGAATTTAGGGTTTTAACTGTTATTTGCTAGTTTAAACATATGAGTAGGTCTGCTGAGAAACGCGTTTCTCCATAACTATGGAGAAACGTGTTTTTAATAGCCAGAAGCTATGCGTTTGATAACCAGAAAAAAATTTATGGATATCAGTCTCAAAGGGTTCTGGATATCCAGAAGCTTTGGAACGGATATCCAGAAGCCTTTGGAACGGATATCCAGAAAAAATAGATTTGAAGCCAAATCCAAGGCCAAGACCAAAAATTGCTTATTGAAGGTTTCTGGATATCCAGAAACCTTCAAATGTATATCCAGAAACCATCAAATGAATATCCAGAAACATTTTGAATGTTTACGGATATTCATTTTGAAGCTACGGATATCGAAAACCTTCAAATGTATATCCAGAAACCATCAAATGAATATCCAGAAACATTTTAAAAGTTTCTGGATATTCATTTTGAAGGTTTCTGGATATCACTTTCATAAGCTTCTGGATATCCAGAAGCCTTGGCCTGCATTGTCGCGCGACAAGTCGGGCCCCGTTTCTCCATAAGTTACGGAGAAACGCGTTTCTCCCCAGATTTTGTGTAAACATATGCTGACAAGGATATGAGCTAGAACTTTGGGTTGAAATTGTCATGTTTGTGTCTGATTTGGAGTTTGCTAGAGTCTGATGGGGGTTAATATCTTACAACTGGCAGTTTCACAGTGATATTTTCCTTTTGTTTCGATCTTGATCTAATAAAGTTTATATTGGTTTTAATAGAAAACTTCACTGGGAGATATTTTCTGTTAATTTAGATAGATATTTTCCTTCAGTAGAAAAAAGAAATAAGGAAAAGAAACGAAGTGGTCAAGTTTATTTTTCAGTGATGCTAAGTTAAGCTTGTTTAGACATGCTCTGGCTACACGATAAGAGTCGGGGGCATCTGAAGATATGTGAAAGAAGCCTGATCATACTTGTTTTGGGGCATTGCATATTGCAATATTCTCGTGTTAGATTTGTTAGTCTTCGAAATGAAAATTATTTGTTTCTTCATTCTTGTCGTACGATTTTAAAGGAATATGGTGAGGACAGAGGTCAGAATTTTTGGGATAGAAGAGGGTAGATCTTGTATCTCACAATTTAGTAATTTACTGATGTGTTGGGAGTTCTTTGGTGGTAATGCTTATTATGTAGGAGTGGTGTAGAGGCTGTTTGCCCTTGGCAGAATGTGGCATTTACTAGAAAGTTGGTTATGCTTTAAATTGCCTATTGTGTCATACTGTTTTATTCAGTTACTATTTAGATTTAGTTACTCTCTTTTAGAAGAAAACTTATGTGTAGATTTGCACTATGAAGATAAAGGCGTGTTATGTTGAACAAATAGATTGATTGGTTGAATAGCGTTAAAGTAGTGGTTGATTTATTCAGTTAAGTGGATGGTTAGGAAACTCGTGTTTATTAGCCACTAGAATACCCTTAAAGCAACTATTCCAAAATGTCTCTCAAAATAAAAAAGATCGACGTTCATTTAGCTAGTCATTAGATTTGAAATTATCCCTTAATGCTACTACATGACTCATTTATATCATGGGCCTAAGCTCGACTAATAGGCTAGGCTCCAACAATGTATATTATCTATCGAGCCAAAAGTTGTACATATTTAGACTATGTTTATTTATGAGTTTATTTTTATTCTAAAATTTGTGTCTCTCGGTCTTATATATAGGTTTTATTTTAACGTTAAAAATATCAAGTCGTATATGGACAAAAGTTGGATTGATTTGGGTAATCGGATTTCAAATGAGTATATGTCTGGGATTGACAACTTCCTCGACTTTGCATTCTCAAAAAGTCTCTTGGTGCTAAAGAAATATATTGTCCTTGTAAAAAATGCTCAAATCGTTACCAAAAAGACCGTGCAACCGTGAAATCACATTGTATTGAAGTGGGATTTGAAACAGATTACAAGAATTGGACTAGGCATGGGGAAGAGTACATTTCGGTGTATAAGAATGAAAATAATGATAGGACAACTGAAGATGGCATTAAAATTGAAATGGGCGTGCAAGATTGTATGAGGCAAATGGTACATGAAGGGATGGGTATGCCGGATAGTAACCAACCAGAAATTGAAGAAATCGTACAATCAAATGCAGCCACCACAAAGTTTCTTAGATTTTTGAGAGATGCTGATCAAGCCTTGTGGGAAGGGTGTGATAACTTTACAATACTCTTATTTATTGTTGAACTTATGCACTGGAAGGCTAATTATCGAGTGGCCGATAAGGGATTTACTTCTTTATTAAAGATTTTCATTAGGGCATTGCCTCAGTCAGCAAAAGTGCCAAATTCCTACTGTGAGGCGTACAAGATGACTGCAGATTTGGGTTTCAGTTATAAAACATGGGATGCGTGCATTAATCATTGTATGTTGTTTCAAAATGAAACTGAAAAACTTACTAAATGTGAAATTTGTGGAGCCTCTAGATATAAGCAACAAGAAGAAGGGGGTGTGAAGGTGCGAAAACAAGTGGCAAGAATAAACTTCCCAAGCAGGTAGCGATGAAGAAAGTATGGTATTTTCCATTAAAGCCAAGGTTTCAAAGATTGTATTGGTCATCTAAGACCGCGACACTCATGAGATGGCATGCCGAGAAAAGAATAGACGATGGTGTGCTGAGGCATCCTGCAGACTCTCGTGTATGGAAGGGATTTGATGAACGTTATCCATTATTTCAAGTGAAATTCGGA
The DNA here is from genome assembly GCA_022495995.1 of Adenophora triphylla var. japonica. NCBI lineage: Eukaryota > Viridiplantae > Streptophyta > Magnoliopsida > Asterales > Campanulaceae > Adenophora > Adenophora triphylla. The sequence continues at coordinate 543,086 of JAFEMH010000298.1, read as the reverse complement.
ATGTTAGATTGGGATTAGCATCTGACGGATTTAATCATTTCAGAACAATGACTATATCTCACAGTACTTGGTCGATTGTGCTTATGCCATACAATCTTCCACCTTGGTTATGCATGAAACAACCATATTTCTTCTTGTCAGTGCTTACTCAAGGCCCAAAAGGGTCGGGAAACAAGATAGATGTGTATCTCCAACCGCTAATTGATGAGTTGAAGGAATTGTGGGAGGATGGTATATCAACTTATAATGCATCAAGGAACGAGTTGTTCACTTTAGGAGCTTCACCATTATGGACAATAAATGACTTTCCTGCATATGTATGACTTTTTGTACACAATATTTGGATGACATTGAGACAAAGTCCAATCGTCCTAGAAGAAATGATGATGAAGGTGACGAGTTAGGCCGCTTTGTAGGAAAAGAAGAGCAAATTACCCTTGATTACATCACACGAGTACAAGCGCATAGATATGTGCTTTTCAATACTGAAGATGTTGAATAATACCTAGAGTAAGTGATTCCTTACTTGAGGCTTACATTCCTTATATCTTTTATATTTTAAATTAATACTTAATTCATATTTCCAATATGCTCAGAATGCATCGTGCACATTTGAGGGAGACACTACCTCGTAATCAACGACATCTTATAGAGAAAGAACATAATGATAAGTTTGTTAGCTGGTTTAAGGATTATGTAAGTATGAAACCACTTTCATATGAAACTTTCTTTATTGTTTTAAATATTTTCTTATTAAATTTTGTTTTTTATAAAAGGTATGCATGACGAAAGATGCAGTGCCCGAAAGAATTAAAAGTCTTGCATTGGGTCCTATATGGATGCTAGGCGGATTAAGTCTTACATAATAAATGGTTTTCGATTTCGAGTGAAGGATGTTTATAGACGGAGGAAAACCCAAAATAGTGGAGTCATGCTAAATGCAAGTATGACAAGTTTTGGAAGCCGAAAGGATAATAATCCCATTGTAGGGGATGTTAACTTCTATGGGGAGTTGATTGAGATCCTTGAAATTCATTATAGCAACTCAATAAGATTTGTATTGTTTAAATGTGATTGGATTGATAACCGGACAGGCAAGATGGAAGATGAGCAAAAATTTACTCTTGTAAACTTCAATCACAAGTTGTATAAGGATAATCGAGTTGGTGATGAACCATTCATATTAGCATCTCAAGCTGAGCAAGTTTGGTATATTAAAGATCCTATAGAAAGTGATTGGAAAGTTGTGATGAGGATTACACCAAGAGATAGTTTTGACATATATTCAAATGATGATAAACAAGTTTCATATTCGATCCCACAATTGGTACCATTTTGTTCACAAGATCTGGATGAAAATGTTACTAACGAAGAAGCATCGTGGGTGTGAGAGGGAGTTGATGGGGTCGAGATTGAAACTACTAATATCAATGATGTTGATGTTGATATGGCCGATAATGATGATGTTGATATGGACGATAATGATGATGATTAGTTTGAGTATTATTTGTTTAGATCTCATTTGCTTACTATTACTAAGACAATGTTATGACTTATGTTTCATGTTTCAATCAAACTTGTTATTTTGTATGACTGAATATTAATATTGTTAATTGTAATATATATTTGTTTAGATCTTATTTGCTTACTATTACTAAGACAATTTTATTACTTATGTTTCATGTTTCAATCAAACTTGTTATTTTGTATGGTTGAATATTAATATTGTTAATTGTAATATGTATTTGTTTAGATCTTATTTGCTTACTATTACTAAGATAATGTTATTACTTATGTTTCATGTTTCAATCAAACTTGTTATTTTGTATGGTTGAATATTAATATTGTTACTTGTAATATGTATTTGTTTAGATCTCATTTACTTACAATGCAATTTTACTCACATTTATGATTATGACTTTGTAATATGTATTTTCATGTTTCTTATAATTTTTAGCCAAATATGCCGCCAAAGAAGCAAAAAGGTGAGGGCTCATCAAGGAAAGGAAGAGGGTTGACAAAAAAAATGAAGAAATGGGGTAAAGAAAAACTGAATGTCATATTTAATGAATTTGGACAACCATGTGGTGGCAAAAGTGCTCAGCTAGCTACTCAGCTCTGGTATTTTGTGAGAAATGGGGAAAATTTCCCATTAACTAAAAATTGGTGTGAGATGGAACGTACAGTTCTAGAGAACATATGGAAAGATGTTCAAGTAAGTTGTAATCCATATTCCTTACATAAATCTCATGTTTACTTGATTATTTTTTCTTGTCTTTAGTTTTGTATTCTAGTAAGTAGTCAAAAGTCTTATGATTCTATAACAATTATTCTTTTTCTTTGTTGAATTGTATATAGGATAATACCAATGCACCTCCCGAGTATGAGCAAATTTGCTATCTAGCTATCAATTAACAATGGAGAGATTGGAAATATCAGGTGAGACAAGCATATAATAAGTATGCAACAGACGACTTTATTTACATGTAATATGTATTTGTTTAGATCTCATTTGCTTACTATGCAATTTTACTCACATTTATGATTGTGACTTTGTAATATGGAAATCTCAGGTGAGATGTGCATACAATAGGTATGCAACAGACGAGGAGCGATTGGCTCACAAACATGATGCGTGTGTTGATTCGGATCAATGGGTTGAACTTGTTCATACGTGGAGTTCAGAAAAGGCTCAGGTATATTTCAAATTAATCTCAATCTATTATCGTGAATGTCTTATATGTTTCAAATTAATACTAATATTATCTTTTTTTTTCCAGGAAGTATCTCAAATAAACCAAAGGAATCGATCAAAGCAAGAGTGTCTTAATAGGACTGGAAAAAAGTCGCATTGCACACTCCGAAAAGAGGTTTGTCATCGTTCAATTTAGTTTTCAGTTGTCAATTAATGCTTCTTTTTGAATCGTATATAAATATATTTTTTTGTCAAATTATTCTATTATAAATGGTAGAGAGAAGACGAGGGATTACCCACTGATCGAGTAAGCATGTTCATGGCTACGCGCACCAACAAAGTTGGTCAGGCTGCAGACGAAACCACCTCTCGTATGATCATAAGTTAAAGTTTCAACCTTTTCTGTTTCAGTTTTGTTCTTGTATAGAATACTTTTTCCATTTCTAACTTCATTTTCATAATATTAATTAAAGTTAAAACAATTATATTGAACATGTTGTTTTTTGTTACAGTTAACGCTCAATGATGCGATTGAAGAACTACCAGAGGAGGAACAAAACTCTCCAAGCAAGCGAGAACAGATATTCACAAATCTTATAGGAAATGATGGACATGGGAGAGTGCGTTATATGGGACAAGGTCTTACCAAAACTAGGGTGTTTGGTAAAGCCTCAACTTCTTAAAGTGCTTCTGCAGCCCGTGTTGCTGAACTTGAGGAGAAGATGTCATTCATGCAAGATGATTATGCAAGGCGTGCAGAGGAATTTCAAAAGCAACTTGAGGATCAATGCCAAATGATAGAAGATTTGAAACGTAATTATATGCAATAGCATAGAAATGGCAGTAATAGATAGGAAGTGGTATGTTTTCTCAATCCTATAAATCTAATAACACTATGCACTAGTTTTCGTGAACCACATTTTCTAGTTTGCCTGGAATGGGTTGTCGGTCCCCTTCATATTCTTATAACTACTGCTCAATGCCTGGAGAATAGCATGACTGACTAAGTTGATACATGTAAGAAGTTGTTTGACGATTAAACTTATGCTTGAATGGGTGGGTTGATATGATAAATTATTGTAGATTGAGTCATTGTAGAATCCCTGGCATAAAGTAGAAATTGAATCTGGCTATCAGTGATGTGTGATTTTCATTTGATGATATTCTGTTTTTTTTTGTTCCACACTAGACAAGCTATTCAAATGATCTAGGGCTAATCGGGTCCTCTCATGTAGAAGATGTTTGCCCATTTTGTTTATATTGAAATGTTATAGTGTGATTGAAAATGTATGAATGGCGTCAGAAATGGTCCTTCTGATTTCTGTTAGTTTCCTTTTCTTTTCTTGTGGTGGCTAGCATAACTGACTTTGATATTTATCGCAGATGTCAAGAACAAATGGGAGAAAAGCTCTTGGGGTAGGAAGCTTATTGTGAAGAAGATAAGGGCAACAATTATTTAATCTAAGATTGTCATAAACTACAATGTCATTTTGCTACTTATAATTGATGCATGTAAACATTGAGTTTTGGATATGCTACAATCTTTTTTGTGTTATTGGTTATGTTGTCTTGAAATTGTGTTGTATACATTTACGAAGCCTAGTTATTTTATACAGATTGCATTTGTGTGTGTACAGGTTGCATTTGGTTCCTGCTGGTGTATTTTTGGGGAAAATGAGTAATACATGCCTGACTGAAAAAAAAATCTACTTATTTACGGTGGATAAATCAAGCCACCGTAAATAACTAGTCTATTTACGGCGGCTTGATTTATCTGTCGTAAATAAGTTCAATGGATGACTCGTCCCCAAAGGGGGACGAGGGTATCAGATTGGGTCAAAATGGGGACGATTTGTGCTGTGGTGGATGACTCATCTCTTATATACGGCGGCGAAGACCAACCGTATATAATATTTCATTATATACGGCGGACACCTAACCGCCGTATAAACCTTCCTCAAATATGGCTGTGATACATATGGCGTATTTGTATTTCATTATATACGGCGCTCCATCAGCCGCCGTATTTGTCCTTGATTATATATGGCGGTTGTATTTCCGCCGTAAATACTATATACGACGGTATATCTGCCGTAAATACTATATACGGTGCGACTTTATACGATAGATTATATACGGCAGAATATCCGCCGTAAATATGATATACGGCGGCCCCGATCGCTATATACGGCGGATTTTAACCGCCGTATATAGTGCTGTTTCTTGTAGTGACATTCGATATCTAATACCCATGAACTAGAAATAGAAAAAAAAATATCTATCACATAGATACCTGAATTAGTAGCAATCGCATTGCCCTTCTTCGCCTTTAGGCCTTCCTTATAAGCCTTGCAATTATGCTTCCAATGACCAACTTATTGGCAATGATAGCAAATTGGATCCTATTGAGACACTTTGGGTTTTGATGCTACCACGCCAAATGGTTGCACAGGACTAACGAAGCAAGGAAAATGAGGATGCTCCGGCTGTCTTCTCCATTGGCTTCCTACACACATGCAAGACACATCAACTAAGATTGGGGCATCTCCGGCGTTAACCCCTTTGGCGTGAGAGTAAGTTAACAAGTCAAGGTAACAAGCAAAGCTATGGAAACCAGATAGAGAATGCAGAGGAAAAACAAGAAGAAACTTACATAATAACATTTTTTGGGTTGCTTTTATATTTCCACATATCATGTGCAAGGCACATGTCTCAGACACGTGTCGATCATCTACAAGGGGTTCTAATAACCCAACATGTTAGTGGACACGCCAAATTTTGACCTGACAGATTTCTTATCATTGGCAGATATGGTGGGACCCTGATGTGATGGCCTATGTATCATTCAAAAGTCAATGTTGGTACATAAGTCGCCCAGGAGACAATCAAGAGGAGGCGACAACTTCAGGTTGCCGCCAGCGCGAACATAAATCTCGGCGAGATTCCTGCCTTTGACGCCATCATTCTCAGTTATTAATAAACCCGAATGTACTTCCCACTTGGCCTAATTCTCTCAAGCCGAACTACGGATGTCGCCCCATTACCTTGGGCCCACGATAGCCCCTAGCGTATGCCTTAGGATGCGTTTGCCTTTTCCCTCTTGGGCTTGGAGGTGGTCCCTTCTTTCGTGAGCCAAGGGAGCCCCTTGTATGGGCTTCTTTTGCATTCCGCCTTTCTTGAGCTTTGTGAGTCAGGGGAGCCCCTAGTATAGGCTTCTTCCTTAGGGTTTCAAAACTTGTCGATCTTGAAATGAAAGGGTATTATTTAGTGAGGATAAGGTTATGGCTTCCTATGGTGAGAGGTTCAAGCTTCAATCGCTACTGGATAGCATTCTCAAAAGAGTATTTAAAATAAATGCAAACTCATTTAACCGACTCATTAAGTAAGGCAAAATATATTCGGACCATGAGAAAGACATGTGAGCATATTCAACGAAAGCTTATCTATCAAATGGAAAATCAGAGGAGACGCGATATTGGGGGGTTGGTGAGCCCCAAGTTGACATTCATGTAGCACTTGTGATGGATAAGAACAACCCCTTGCATTTTGTAGTGGCGTGAGCATCTATTCTCTGATGATGAGCAACAACGGTCTTTGTGCTTGTCTTGACTATATGGAAAGGAGGTCAAGCGGGGGAGAGTGTATTTGGGGAAGTGTATGCTCGAGGGAGCATAGAGGGTGTGTACAAGGAGAGGGTCTGGAGATAGTGTATGAAAAGTATATGGTGGAGTATGGGGAGAGTGTATGAGAGAAGGGTGCGTAGAGATGGTGTATATGAGGAAAGGACAGGGAGTTGTTTATTCCAATCAAAGCATTCATTTTTATTTTATTAGCCGGTGAGTTTATCAGTGAGATTAGCAATCAAGTGATAATTATAAATAAGACAATCTTCTTGAAAGTAATGCGAGATTATAACTCAAGTCTAGAGAGAAAAGAAAGAAAGACTCTTTTATTATTGAAGTAACTGATCTAAAGTGGACATTACATACAATGCCCAAAGTGAACGTAAGAAAGACACACTAGAACCTACTAAATGAATGAATCTAAATCTTCCCTTGGAGGGCGAGGGTTCCTTCATCAATGAGGCCTTGGATTTTCCCTTGGTTGATCAATCTTTGAATTAAATGCTTCAGTTGCACACATTTGTCAGTGGTATGCCCGGCGTACTTGTGGTATCTGCAAAACTTGGATTCATCCAAGTTAGCTCTCTTGTTAACAGGCTTGTAGTTCTCGAGCGGCTTGATCAGATTCTTTCCCACCAAAATGTCGAAGAATTCACCCACAGTCATTCCTAAGTCATCGAAATGTTCCTTGCCGATTTTCTTCTCTTGGATTGAATTTGGGGGTGACTTGGGTATTGGTGCCCTTCGTTGGTTGGTGGCCATAGCAGGCATCCTGAAGGAGAAATTTTGATGCGTTGAACCATAAGTGGGACCACAAGCATGTGGATGGTAGGGACCCTGGAATTGAACAGGAGGAGGAACTCTTCTCAAGTATTCCTGGATGTAGGACAAATGGTTCTGCTCAATTTCATGCATGTCTTTGAGGAGGTTGATCACTCCCATCCTCATGTTTGAGACTTCTTTGAGGGCTTCAATGCTTTTCTCTAGAGACATGATGTAGAATTCTGTAAGAACATATGGCAGAGTCAAACCAATGAGTTGAATTAGACTTATAATTTATCTTAAGGCATCTTTGAGAAAAATAGTTGATCTCCACAATTTGAGAGTTTGACCGGGCTGAAGTTGCCTACGTAACCCTTACCATTTAAGATACGAGTCTCAGGTCACCGTAGTTCGAGGGGGGGCCCCGATTGGTGATACAACCAGGTTTAAGTTTAGAGGAAGAGAGAGGATGAATGTAAAAGAGGAAGAGGAAGATGACTCGATCCTTGGTCAAATGAGGGTGAGCTAATTGGATTTGGAGGAGGATTGTCCTTGGTTGGTAAGTTGGCTTTGGTAGGCCCTAGATGGTGGTTTGGTCGAGAGAGGTTTGCCCTAGGTGGATTTTTGGCTGAAAGGTGCTAGAGATAAGAATCTAAACTATGGATGGTTTTAAGGCTAAGGGAGCAGGCTATGGAAGGTTCAAGAGATGAGAGGTAGAACTTTGAAGGGTCCTAGATTGAAGAATAGTTAAGCATTTTATTTACAAAAAAGCCCTCTATTTTTATAGAACCTACTCTTTGTTGGAAGGGATACCCCTTTTTCGCAACTAACTAAAGGTCCTAAAGTGGTGGATCCTAACGACTAACCATCTCATATAGACATTTAATATGATATTTATGGAAAGTACTACAGACCTATGACAGGACAAGATCTTTTAACAAGCACTCAAACTTACATGGCACGTCCTTTAAAAGGAAATCAATTTTTTAGTGCCTTTTTTCTCTATAGATCTTGACTTATCACTGATTCGTAGTGACCTATCATAAAGATCTTATTAATTGTCTATATGAAAAAACTAGTCAAACCAACCGGTCACATGGAGTGTATTCCTAGCAAAGTGGGTGACACAAGGGTTAGATTTCAGGCTCCCACCGTGCAGCCGAAGCGCACTGATGAGTGGATGGCCAAGTGAGACTCGGAAGGGAGGCGACATGATCACCACACTTCCCGCACATTGGCTTCTCTGATGGGTTAAAGGGTGTCTGTGCAGTGTGACACAGACTCTAGTGGTAGTGTGAGGTAAAAAGTCTAATTCTTTTTTTTTAAAAAAAAGAGAAAGATTTTTTTTATTTTTATGAGATGCATGCATGCAATGCAATAGTTAAGAACAGAAAAAATAGAAAAAGAAAGCAAAATACAACACCATAAAAGAAAACGAAAGTCTGACCCACTAAGTTTGAAAAAGTTTCAAAACAGTCCCCAGCAGAGTCGCCACTGTGAATACCCCGTCCCGATGCAACGCGCATTCGGAAGTTTGAAATAAATAATCATATAATGTCGGACCGAAATAGGATATTCATTAAGTGACACTCGATTTAAACCATATTAAAATATTAGTTTAATTTTGAGAGTCGCCACGCCACTTTGATATAGCCCAAAGCTTTGAAAAAAGGCTAAGCATTTGATTGGGTTCGGGGGCCAAGTTACAACAGAAGAAGAAACGCTATCACTCCTATTGCCCGACGGATCGGTCTTTCTAGCATATGGGGGTGTTGGTTGTGTGCGGTGTTTACAGGAATAGATAGAAGAAACGGGATCATGCATAAGGAGGAGGGGAGAGAAAGAATTAATTGATGATCACACCCTAGAACCTTTGAGTTAGGCCCTCGGAAGGTGCACTAATCAACGTTCATCCTTGGGGAATTGTTGATCATGGGACAATTATTACTAAGGTGGAAGGTAAGAAATAGTTCCTAGATCCATTGGGTTTCTTGGACGAAACCTTAGATCATCCTCGGCTATGCATATTTAAATATATTGAAATAGTCCTAAATCTAGCATAGAGGCACAATTAAATATATATTAAGCATGCAAGTAAATTATTCTAATATAGCAATAATAATAATAGGGAACGAAATATTAATAAAAGGCTTACCAATTGTAGCAAGACTTTGGGATCGAATCTAGGGCGATTCGAAGAATGTGGGGAGAAGTATGGAAGGAAAAGCAAGTATAGTCTTGATTCTCCGGGGTAAAAAATGTGTGTTGAAAACGGATACCCAGTGCACGTATTTATAGTGCTTCGGGAATTGGGCTGGACCAAGGAAAGGGTCGATCGGCCTTAATAATAAGGGTCGATCGGCACAAAAAGGCAAGGGTCGATCGGCACCAAACATAATGGTCGATCGGCACTAAAAATAATGGTCGATCGAACCCAAAAAATAAGGGTCGATCGGCACTATCTTCTGGCGTACTTTCCACGCGTACGGCTGACGGCGGAGGGAACAGAATAAAAAGATTAATTTAGGGTTTGCTAATTAGACCGGGCCAGGATATTTAAAATACCTTTTTTAGGACCGGGTACTAACAGTGTCACGCGACACAACATGCCCTATGCAGAGACTATTATTTCAGTTGTAAATCCTATTCTGTTTGTCCTCGATGTAAAGTGGGACGTGGCCTCCCAGAGTCAATGGCTTACAAATTGTATTTCCCCCGTGTTGAGCAATAAAATAAAGCACTCTTATGCATTCTTATACATATCTTGTCATACACACTTTGCACACACATTTGAATGAATTGGATGTTGAACATTGAAAGACTCATCTACGGACGAGGCGTGTTGGGTGAACTCTCGGTTCTTCCCAACACGTAACTTGACCCCCAGACCCAAAATTCTCTTACAAAAGGTTTTCAATGTTTCCTCTTAAAACGGCGTGGCGACTCCTTTATTTCTTTTTTCGGCGAGCGCACATTCAGTGGCGACTCCACTGGGGACTTTGAAACTTGTTTTTCAAAAAGTGGGTCAGACTTTCGTTATTGTTCAACATTCATTCCATTCATTTGTGTGTGCTTTGTTGTGTGACATTTTATGTGTTTAAATGCATTTTACGTGCTTTGCTTTATTCCTTTTCCCCCCTTGTGTCCCATATTTGTTGTCTGTTTTGTTGGTGCTGGGGCTGAGATATTGCATCGTGCTTGGAGGCTGGGGCTGATTTTGACTCTTGTTCAGATTCTGGCAATGGGACTTCTTCTGTCACGCGACACAATGTGTTTTGATTGTCCTATGTCACGCGACAGAAGGTGGCCACTTTGCAGGATTTGATTTCCATTGTGCAGGTTGTGATTGTGGGCAATCCCCATGATCAAGTCTATGATCATTGATTATTGTACTCGGTGGGTGTGGGTGTGTGTTTTATTTTCCGTTATCACCCTCTTTTCAAAAAAAAAAATCATTTTCGCAAATAAAGGAAGATAGTCATCCGCACACTACATCACTTAGACTTATAACCCTCTGGTGCGATTGACGGCATCGCGGACGGCCATGAAATTCGCCTACGCTTGAGCGCCTAATGTCAAACCCATTCCCCTAGTGCGTTATAGGTGGCGCCACACATTTAAACCTCACCCAAAACGGTTGGTTTTGACACGACATTTTCAAATACATTAAAATGAATTGTTTCAAAAATTTTAATAGACTTTCGTACCTACCCCAAAACCTAGCACGTGTGGGCATATTGCCAACACAACATGGTTTCACGAAAGAACATGTCGTTCCCACGGCATGTTCTAACGAGAGATCATGTCGCTTTGTCAACGTGCACCGACGAGAGGTCATGCCGGATTTTTCCTTGAAATTCTTCAGGAATACCCGTTATGCTGCCCAAATTTCTCCAGAAATTGGGGCTGCTCATCCGTCCCATAAATGCTTCGGTTTTTGATTAGGTACCATTGCCTATTGCTAATTTTGACTTAATGCATTTGGTGTATTTTTGAATGATGTGTCCCTAGGGTTCCCCCGAGGTCTAGATTGCGTGAAATAAAGGATTAGCCTTTCCCAACCTTTCCTAGGACTTAAAAGCCACCGATTTCTACTTGAACATTAATAAAGCGTTGCACGAGTCCGTCTCCTTTCCCGCTCTTCCCTCTCCCGTACCATCTCAAAGTTTCCTATCCTCCGTCTGTACACCCTCTTCACCTCTGCAAGGCTACGACAAGTTGGGTGTGCGCTCTCGTTCCCGGCGCTCATTGGTCCATATTCCTGAGGCAGAAGCAGTTCAAGTGCCCGAGCAGTCATCCATCTGATGCGGAATCCAAAATGCTCGGTGCAGAGAAGACTATGGCCCACAAATCTGGAAATTCAGATCCCTTGGGTCAGCAACAGAGTGTAAAAGGTGTGTCCATCAAGGAGTTGCGAGCTACACTTGAAGATATTCCTCCACGCAAGCGAGAGGCCCGGTTGTTTGCTCAGATTGTTAAAGCTAAGGAGGGCGATTTGTGAAGGACCGAAAGATTGGAAAAGGGTCCTCACCACACCGATGGCGACGATGCTCTTCCGTCCATCCAATGTTGAAGAAGTCAATCAGTCCTCGTAGGGTCTAGAATGTCCACTGTCGGACATGAGTATGTCGAGTCCAAGTTGGACCAATTTTGCTTTGCAGTGATAAAATTTTTGTTTGTCTTCTTGCTAGACTCGAGACATTACTTGCACACCTGCGTTACACTCAATTGAAATGGTCTTATTCCAAATGATCACTTGTGCTGCTCACCGACTAATGCTTTGAAATGACTAATGTTTAAATTGATCGGAGTGAGAAAATCGACTGATATCATTTCCAGAGTGGGGCTTATCAACTCCCCACCTCGTGGCTCCTGTGCTCACATATCTTCCTTCCTATCTCGTTGTTCGATGAATTTGCATGAATCTTTCCCAGAGTAAGCTTAAGCAAGCAAATGAAGACTCAATCTCGTTCGGAACATCCGGTAGGGACTGCGGTTGAAACCTTTCACCCATAGGAAAGTCATTGCCTTACCCTCACCTAAACAATACCCTTTCAATTCAAGATCGGCACGCTTTGAAACCCGTCTGACCATTCCCAGAAGAAGAGGGACTATCCTTGAGGCTCCCGTAATTCAAAAGAAGCATCGACCGTCTCCAAGCTCAAAGAACGAAGGAAAGCCATGATCCATCCTAGGGACTAGCTGAAATTCTCCTCTCAAAAAAAAAAAAAGAATTGAAAAAAAAAGAGAGACAAAAATACAAAAAAAAAAGAGAATAAAAAAAAGGAAAAGAAAGAGAGCCTAGTCCCCAGCGATCCTCTCAAAAGCAAAAGCCAAAGGATCCGGTCGTTACTCAAGAAGAGTCTCAGAGTGAATAAAGAGGCAGCACGGATGTCCCCTCACCATTACCTTGACCAATTCCAAGCCGTCCTCTCGATTTTAGAGGACATTCCCATTACCCTTACCTTGGCCTTTAGCCAAAGCCAAGATTGACCTCTCATCCTTAGAGGCATCAAAGATGCAATCACAAATATCCTCACCTTAGAAATCCCAAACACATACCCAAAAGCCAATCTCTCATCTTTAGAGGTTCAGTCAGCAAAAGACCTAGCCGACCTCTCGTCTTAAGAGGTCATGATATCCCAAAATCACTCGAAGACCGATCGAAACCCTGAGACCCAGTCGCAGTCCCTACCAGATAGCAGTTTCATTCCAATACCGTCGAGATCTAAAACGGATTATTGTTTAAGGCAAAGCCAAGTCCATCCCGGCTCAAAAGATCGTCAAGCTAAGATTATGCAAATTCCATCCGTTCATTCGACGTTTTATATGAGCATATTTCATTTCTCCTCCGCAAACACCTGCCGTGAATGTCTCACTGGGGCTTCACATCCGTGTCTCCCATCATCGACACTCCAAGAGGACATGTTCTTTCAATTCCCAAAATCCCCAAAAGTCCTCAGATCCTCGAATTCCAACGTTCACTCTTTTCATTCAGGATAAGCCCGAACTACGGCGACCTGAGCTCCTCCCAAGGAGGGGAACGTAGGCAACCATAATTGGTCCGGTCGAAATCACAAACAGATCTCAGAAAATCCGGCCTCCTCAAGGACCATGCCCATACACTGTTCATCTTTTCGAGTTTGATTCTCGATATCAGTGGGCTTTCTCCTCAGGATTGATAAAGATATTTGCTCATATCGGCTTTGGCGGTTGACTAACCTGAACATTAATAAAGGGTTTTAAGCAGCCTTGTGATCATCACGAATAAGACAAGTTTTCAAGTTTCTCGATAAGTCTTCTCTTGCTACATCATAGGAAGATAGAGCTAAATACCGTTTCGGTCAGCAGGGGCTTCCATACACTCTTCCACACCTTGTGATGCTTATACTCTCCCAAAAGAGTCAAACATAAAGCGAGAGTGTCATACAGAAAATCGGGATACATTCCCACCCTCGAAAGATATGCCCCTGCACGTAAACATTTCCGAGTCTTATCCACCGACTGATTGACTACGTTTTGAAATGATGGGTTGCCTCTTCGACTACAAGATGACTCTGCCTGTGATGAAGCTACATGGAATGTCCTCAAGCTGGGGCTTTAGTTAAGGTATCCCTCCGGCTCTCCTTACCAGATTCCCTCCAAGATTGCTGTGCACTGTCAACTGGTGCTGCGCAAGCCGGGATCGTTCTTTGCACCTCCTCTACTGTTTACTGTCTCAGACGCGCGATGCACTTTGTCCTCACTAGAAATGGACCCGCTGCAATCTGTACTCCTGGAAGCGTCCCCGACTTGCCTAGCCGCGCCATATCATTTCCCTACCTCGCGGGAGAGGGTCCACCCCATTACAAACACTTTTTGTCCCATACACAATCCCTCATAGAGCGACCGATACTGACATATCTTCTCACCAAACCGTAAAAAAAAAAAAAACCTCACTTCCCTACTTCCTATTCTCCCCAGCTGAGATGGACTTGTGCAACAAAAGATTAATAATGCATAAGCGAAGAGTCAAATAAAATGCAAAAGTGCCTAGAGTGTTATGTCTCCCCCCGCAGAGTATAATAATCAGGTGATTGTAATGTGATCGTGAGGACTGCCCCTCGAATCACAGTGCTGGACAAAAATTCAAAACCTTGTAGGTGGCAGACCCCGCCTCTATTATCTTCATAAGGCCCAGAACTACGATTTGGCTTGATTCCCTTTTTAAGGGATACGTAGGAATCCTTTCTCCAAAGGTCCAGCCATCTGATCTCACCAGCATCATCTGAAAGAACTCCAACTGCCCAGTCTCCAAACAATGCTTGCCAAAGAAAAAAGAGCCCCAGCTGCCCCCAGAATCCAGACAACAAGGCTCACCAGTCTCGGCGACTTCAAAAGCCTATTCTGCATAATAATCCGAGACAAAGAGTCCGCATCTGTCAATCTTCCCAGCAAACGTCAACAAGTGGTAGCCTCAGCCCTCAAACAATACTTGTCAAAGAAAAGAGCCCCAGCTGCCACAAGAGTCCAAACAACAAGGCTCACCGGTCTCGACGACTTCAAAAGCCTGTATTACAAAGACCGTCTCGTGAATGGCCATCCGGAAAACGTCAACAAGTGGTAGCCTCAGCCCCCAAACGATGCTTGTCAGAGAAAAGAGCCCCAGCTGCCACAAGAATCCAGACAATAATACTCCAAAGCCTATTTTGCATGATAAACCGAGACAAAGAAGTTCGTACCTATGTCAGCCTCCCAAGCAAATCACACCAAGAGCAAAATTCCCAAATTAGTGGTCCCAAGCAGAGCACACTAAGAAGAATAGCCTCCCAAGCAGAGCACACTAAGAAAAAATAGCCTCCCAAGCAGAGCACACCAAGAAGAACAACTTATCCCTCAGCAGAATCAACGGTAGTCTAAGACTCTCCGACAGCTACAGGTGAGCACAACACAGGTATGAAAGCATGTCTCAGTCGATTACTTTGCTAGAAGCAATAATCCCTTTCAGGTTAAGATACCTTCAAATGATCTCGTTTAGGTCAAGAGACCTTAAAATAACCCATTTTAGGTCAAGAGACCTTCAAATAATCCTTTTAGGTCAAGAGACCTTCAAATAATCCCTTTCTGGTTGAGATGCCTTCAAATGATCTCATTTAGGTCAAAAGACCTTCAAATGATCCCTTTTAGGTCAAGAGACCTTCAAATAATCCTTTTAGGTCAAGAGACCTTCAAATAATCCCTTTCAGGTTGAGATGCCTTCAAATGATCTCGTTTAGGTCAAGAGACCTTCAAATAATCTCTTTCAGGTTGAGATGCCTTCAAATGATCTCGTTTAGGTCAATAGACCTTCAAATAATCCCTTTCAGGTCAAGAGACCTTCAAATAATTTCCCCCTGGCAGCTATACTTATCCCCAGCAAAGCAGAAGAAGAAGTGGTATGAGACCCTCTGGCATCCACGAAGAGAAGCAACAGTAGTGTGAGACCCTCCGGCAACTACCCTGCACCAACAAAGTGGTATGAGACCCTTCGGCATCCACGAAGAGAAGCAGCAGTAGTGTGAGACCCTCCGGCAACTACCCTGCACCAACAAAGTGGTATGAGACCCTCCGGCATCCACAAAAGGCCCGTTGCAGCATGAGACCCTCCGGCAGCTACAACCCGTCAACAGCAGTAGTGTGAGACCCTCCGGTAGCTACCCTGCACCAGCGAAGTGGTATGAGACCCTCCGGCATCCACAAAAGACCAGTTGCAACATGAGATCCTCCGATAGCCACAACTCGTCAACAGCGATAGCATGAGACCCTCCGGCAGCTACTCACAAATACCAGTTGTAGCATGAGACCCTCCGGCAGCTACAACTCGTCAACAACGATAGCATGAGACCCTCCGGCAGCTACTCGCAAATACCAGTTGCAGCATGAGACCTTCCGGCAGCTACAACCTGGCACCAAAGGCAGCTACTAGCCAACCGCAGTAGTACCGACCCCTCAAGAAGTCACAGGTAAGCACAACAAAGGTATGAAGAAACATCTCTACCCCTTTCTTGCTTGTGATTGGTAATTTCCGAACTACGATTTGGCTTGATTCCCTTTTTAAGGGATACGTAGGAATCCTTTCTCAGAAAGGTCCAGCCACCCGATTTCCCCGATTCACCTCCTAACCCGTCGCCTTATCCCTTGATGCTCATTGGGATTGGGTCTTATTTTATCGACAACCCCACTTTTTCCAAAAGTGACGTTGCCGAGGGGCTCTGTAAGTACGCCAATCCAATTCGCGATCCTTTTTTAGGTGCATTTTAAATGATAAAATTGCACTAAGGGGCGTTTTGGTAAATTCTCGATCCGTTCCGAGACTTCCGGGAACTTTTTATAAGTTTCCCGCAAAGGAATTATATTTTAGTATTTTTCTAGGACAAAAGGACCTAAAAGGAATTAATCAGTTTGGACCTTTTGGGTATTAACCCGGAATGTTCCAGAATCTGGTTTTGGCGCCAGAATCGGTTATTGGCGTTCCCAGTCGTGCGACAACTTGAGGCATGGAAATTGGATACGTTGGGTCGTGCGACCAAATAATCCAATTTCCCAATTCACGTATAAATATCAATTTGCCTCTCATTTGTCAAGGGGGGTTAACAATTACAACACACAGAACACACACACTCATTCTCTCTCTACTCACGGTTCTCTCTATCTCTCTCTATCCGTAGGACCCTCTCTCTCCTCTCCCTCTCTCTAAACGCAAATCCCCCATTGCCAGCGTCATCTTCTTCTTCTTCAACCAATTTCCCTCTCAACCTTCACTAACCCAACTCCTCAACCTTCATCACCGATCCTCACCTCCAAACCTCTCCCAATTTCCCTTCAAAACCAACCGGTGACAACCTAAACTCAAACAACCAAACTCTCCCTAATCTCCTCCCTAATCGGCGTACTCCTCCCTCAATCAAAACCCAATCAACTGGCGACCTCCCCACCGTCTTCTCCGGTTAACAACCACGACCTCCAATTCCCTCTGTACCAAAAACCACGAACACAATCCCAAGCCCACCGCCGCTCCTCAAACGCCAATCAAGCCCTCTTAATCACCTCGGCCTATCCCTCTATACCCCAAAACCGATTGCCTTCTCTCTCCCTGTTTATAGACCCTAAGCTGATACCAATCCTCAACTGACATTCCCCTGTTCTGTTCTGGAAGCCAAGGCTGTCACACGTACTGGAATTGCCAAGCTACTGGACTTGAGATTTTCACTTATTCCATTCCGAAGATGATTGAAGATCCTTAAACCTAACTTGGTTTAAGGATCATGGACACTACGAGGGTAACGATTTCCATCACCTCTATCTCGCATTTACTGCTTACTTGTTTCATTGCAATTGACATTCCCCGGACTTGATAATTAGACTCTATCCGTCCTCAATTATCAAGTCCCAACTGCCGATCTCTCTGTTTAATTGTTTAGTTTGGTTTGATTGATATTCATAATGTGATTTTGTGGGATTTGTTGTTTATTGGCCAAGGGAGTGTGGATCTCCCTATATCCACATCCCCTTGGTCAATCCATTATAATTTCGTTGGTTTATGAGTTGTTTGATATTGTGTTGAGATCTGAATTGTTTGTTGTTGGATTTGTGCTCAATTGTAAAGTGTCTGCAAACGGCAAGGTTGTGTCACGCGACACAATTGAACCCTCAGGTCCTGTGTCACGCGACACAACATGCCCTATGCAGAGACTATTATTTCAGTTCTAAATCCTATTCTGTTTGTCCTCGATGTAAAGTGGTACGTGGCCTCCCAGAGTCAATGGCTTACAAATTGTATTTCCCCCGTGTTGAGCAATAAAATAAAGCACTCTTATGCATTCTTATACATATCTTGTCATACACACTTTGCACACACATTTGAATGAATTGGATGTTGAACATTGAAAGACTCGTCTACGGATGAGGCGTGTTGGGTGAACTCTCGGTGCTTCCTAACACGTAACTTGACCCCCAGACCCAAAATTCTCTTACAAAAGGTTTTCAATGTTTCCTCTTAAAACGGCGTGGCGACTCCTTTATTTCTTTTTTCGGCGAGCGCACATTCAGCTCCCACTGAATTTCATGCATACACAAGATTCATCTTCGTATTTGATGAAATCAAACTCTTTGACCAATTCATCAAAACAAAGATTCCAATTCCTTGAAGCTTGCTTCAACCCATCTCATGGATTTTTGCAACATGCATACTTTATTAGATTTTCTTGGATCGACAAAACTCTCGGGTTGTGTACTATACACATCCTTAAGAAAGTCATTTGACATCCATTTGTCATATCACATAGTCATAATATGCGATCATGGCAATTGAAGCTCTAACAGACTTCGTCATTGTAACTGGCGAAAAAGGTTTCAACATAGTTAACACTATGAATTCGCCTAAATCTCTTTGCTACAATCCTTAGTCATGAAAGTATACACCTTCCTATCCATGTCGGTCTTGAAGACCTACTTGCACTCTTTAGCTTTTACACCTTTAGGTAGCCCAATCAAGTTCCAAACTTGATCATCAAACATGGATTGCAATTCGAACTCTATGGTTCCTAACCATTTATCCAAATTAGGAGTGGACATCGCTTCTAGATAGGAAGTAGGATTGTCATTCTCAATGACTTCCATTTCGTTACTTTTCGAAACTAGAAATCAATATTTCTTGAGTTCAGATCGTAACCTATCCGATCTACGATGGACTTGTGCATCTTGAACCGGTTCCACAATTCCTTGTGAACTTGGTTCCGTCTCTACTCTTGGTTCCATATTATTTTCGGGTTCTTAAACTCCTTTCAAGATTAATTTTACTCCCACTAGATTCTTTATTGAGAAACTATTTCTCAAGAAACAAATCGTATAGAGCAACAAACATTTTGTTCTCTTTGTGGTTGTGAGATTAATTTCCAAAAATAACCTTTATCAGATTTGGTGCTCCAAATCTTCATAAAAGACAAACTAAGTTTTCTTCCATGCCACATCTCATGTGGGGCCTCAGGAACCGATTTAGTAAGGACTCGATTCAGTGTAACCGCATTATTTCTAATGCATATCCTCAAAAGGAATAGGAAATAGGAAAGTCTAATTGACCCATCATCGAACGAACCATATCCTACAAGGTTCAATTCCTCCTCTCAGACACACCATACAATGTGGTGTTCCGGTTGGATTCAACTCTGAAACGATTTCATAGGTTTGAGATGATTGTCAAACTCTTGGCTCAAATAATCACCACCTTGATCCAATTGAAGTACTCAATAGTTTTGCCAAGTTGTTTTGTACTTTATCTTGAAATGTTCGAAACATCTCAAACGCTTCACCTTTGGACTTCATCAGATAGACATAGTCATATCTAGATAAGTCATCAGTGAATGTGATAAAACACCAAAATCTTCCCCTAGCAATGATGCTTAATAGTCCACATACATCTCATGTATAATGACCAATAAGTCACTAGCCCTCCCACTACTTTTAGTGTAGGGTGGTTTGGTCAATAATCTCAATAAATAAGATCCACATTCCTCAAATGATTCATGGTCATATGAGTCTAAAAGTCCATGTTAATGGAGTTTAGATATATGTTTCTTATTTATTTGACCAAGCCGGCAATGCCATATGAACGCGTTTGTTCATATTGTTCGGTTCAGATTTCCCATTCATTTTATAGATATCTTCAATATTATTTTGTTTCTCATTATCAAGGATATGAAGATCATTTAATGACATATGCAATACAATAAGGCATATCATTAAATAAATATAAAACTTCTTATTTTCAATAGAAAAATTATATCCTTCATCATCCATTTAAGAAACGGAAATAATACTCCTACTCAAATTCGAAACGTAGTCATACTTGTTCAAAACAAGTACTACTTCACAAGGTAAAGTGACTTCATAAGTCCCTATGGCTAATGCAGCAACCCTTGCTCCATTCTTATGCATAGGTTTAATTTACCTTCATTGAGTAGCTTTCTATTCTTTATTCCTTGCACATTCTTCTACAAATGTGGGATCGAATCCGGTATCATATACCCAAGAACAAGAAATCGAAAAGAAAACATCTATCATATAGATACTTGAAGTAGTACCAGTCATATTGCCCTTCTTCACCTTTTAGGCCTTCCTAATAAGCCTTGCAACTTTGCTTCCAATGAACAATCTCATTGCAATGGTAGCAAACTGCATCATTTTGAGACATTTTGGGTTTAGCCTCTTCGACTTTGACAACTTTTTGTCCTAGGTTTAGCAACCTTTGCTTTACCTACTTTTCCTTCCTTTATGAACCCCTTTCTTGTGTTAACCATTAACACATTTGCGGATTGCTCCTTTTTCATCTCATGAATTAAGAGCCTTCACCACAACATACATCTTTTGCCTAGTTCACATTTGGAACATTTCCTTTTGCGTTGTGCTAGAACAAAAATAACTTCCATGTGTTCAAGGTTCTTCATAAGAGCCTTTAAACATGGTGGCAGTTATAAGGCAAGCAATACTATTAGAGTCATCAACATGTTTCTAATGTTGCTCCTTATTTACCCTTTGAAACATTTGCAGTGGGTTCAGCAGGAACGAATTCGTCAAGAACGTACACATTTACCTAAGAACCATTCTTTAGGTTTCTGATCCAAACAGAATTATTTATATTGTTCCTTTCGAATGTTGTCCTTCATAAGGACGAATCGCAATTATCATTATGTAATGCTACTTCTACAACAAAATATACAAATTATATGAACACATATCAATACCAACACATTTATCATTTAAGAGCAAATAATGTATTTTACAAATACTCCCACTAAATCATACACCTTCTAATGCAAATAAGCATAATATGCATTTAATGGGCTAAGATCCAACTTTAATTTAATCTCAAGTACGCTATGGCGCACCGCTCAAGATTAAATTAATTAGGTAGAGAACATCAATCATATCGTATATGACTCTTAGATCTTTTATGAGATTTATTTAAGACATCATATGTCTAAGCATATTTTAATCTCATCTTATGCCTTGGGTCCAAAACCATTTTGATAACCCAATTAAGTTCATCCACTTTAAACGTATAGGAACCACCATTTCCTCATCTTGCTCGCAAACGGAATAGAATCAAAGTACCTTGCTATGGCAAGCCCACCCAAAACTATCCGAGTGGTCTCAAGTGTTTTAATCATGGATTGGCATAAAGAACTTAAAAATTAAATGAAGGTTCTTTAAAGTAGATTATTAGCATATCAACAAAGATAATCATAATGTACACCAGGTAAGTTCCCAAGAAAATAGGTGAGCCACAAGGACTGCTTAAGTACCAATTATTCCTTCGACAGAACTCTCCTAGTCATGCACAATTATAATACCAATTTGAATGCAATATAATCAACACTTTGTACACTGACTTGTTTCTCATAAAAAATCAGACTCTTAAACTGACTTGTTTCTCATAAACAATCAGATAACCAAGATTTTGATGTTTCAACTAAACATACGGGAAATATCAATTCAATGTTTTGACTAAACATTTAACAAAACTTCTTAACACTTAAGAACATATAATTCATGCATCGCAACAATTAATTAAAATCATATTTAAATTAATTAAGCATGCATAAATAATGAATTAATCTAGCATAGCCCTATAAAATTAATTTCCATAAATTTATAGCATCCAGATTAACACATAAACATATCAGATTGCAAACATATTCACAGACTAGCAGGATTATAAAACAAACTGATATTGCCCAGATCAGGCATGTTCTGTCGCGGGACAGAAGCTACCTGAAGACCATATATGTCGCACGACCAGACACTGACCATGACCAAGTTCTGTCGTGTGACATATCAAGCCCAACTACCAGATTTTTCAATCGTGGCCTACTCTGTCGCACGACTCGAGTAGCGAGGTTGGCAGTTTTTTGAATTTCAATCAATTCCAATCATAAAGCAATCAAATCAAGTAAACAACTTTTATAGACTTAATTCAGCATGATCAGATAATGACTTTCACATTGTTTCACATAAACAATCAAAATTCTTCCGCATACAAAACATGCAATAAGAATATAAATGATTTACATCTTAATCTTAGCATGTTAATTCAAACTTAACCATACGAATGGGGCTCTGATACCACTGTTGGGTTTTATGGGTCCATGCGCAGCGGAATTAAGCATCAAATTAACACAAATCCCAAGCCCTAAGATCCGTTCTATACGATTAAATTGAATTCCAATGAGATAGAATTTACCAACCTTTATCGCTTTCCGGTCTTGAGCTATCGAACAATTTATTGGTGTGATTTTGAATCACAAACTTCGATCTTCAAAACCTTTGAACCTTCAGATTGCTTGAACTCTAGGCCTTGAGCGTCAAACGAGCGAAGACCCTCTATTGTTGTATCCACAAGTAAGAATGAACCAAGAACGGTTCTTGAGGATTGCTAGATCCTTAAACCCTTGGAAGAAATTTGAGAAACCTTTTAGTGTGATTTTTCCCTTGGAAAATTTCGGCTAGGCTCTAGGGATTACAAACTTAATATTTATACTACCTTAGTATTGATATTAGTTTCCTAATCGAATTAGGAAAATGCTCTGTATACGCCTCAGGCCTTAATGTGTCGCACGACTCAATGAGTCCATTGGACAGGTTCTGTCGCACGGCAGCTCAGGTCATATCAGGAATTCTCAATCATTTTCTTCCTTGGTTTAACCAATTCATTCTAGTTGTGTGTGACCCAATATGATTATATTATGTTGGCAATGAGCTCGATCAAATCGAACCTCATAAGACATAAGCGGACTCTAGCAAGCCATTATGTCTACCCAAATAATATAACGTAAGAGTTCACGTTTCCAATGGTACACTTCTATTTCTCCCTTTTGTCTCACGATGTTATATTGAACACAAGTCATGGTCCTCATCAACTTGTATTTGTTCAATGCTTTCTCGATCATGAGTATAATGATAATCCAATCGTATTGGGGTGTGGCCACACTCTTTCATCATTATCACTCATCGAGGGGCCCAAGCAAAACATCTCTCTTTCGAGGGACAAATTCCATCTTGACTTATCATCCTTCCCATCATGAATCCGATCATGCCAAAGATAGCCTTTATAAATATCATGTTAAGATATTGTTTGACTAAAATCAAACATGACTTTCATCATATGTAAGGTCATGATAATCTCAGGTCTAGGGACTAAATGAAGTGACCATATGAGATTTAATTATGACATTTGACCAGGACATAAATCTCATGCGGGTCAAGTCCAGTCACTTGTTCACTAACAAGTACCCATAATTTCAATGTGCATCCCTATGCATATAATCATCATATGATTATCCACTGACAATTATACTAATTATTCTCTTAATAATTAGGGATGGAGATTATTACAATAAATATGCAAACTATATAATAATCAAATAATAAAACTTAAACGATAAAGATGAAACATAACGGTTTTAAGTTAAACATAACTAAAGCCTGGGGCATTACACCAACAGTCTCCCACTTGCACTAGGCTCCATTTATGTATCGAATACTCATGGATCTAACATGACCATCATGCTTCTGCCTGTGCGAGTGTCTTTGTTAGTGAATCCCTTATGTCATCATCGGTTGATACTTTGTATATCTTAACGTCTTCTCATTCTTTATGAATTCCTCGAAGAACGTCTAAGTGAGTGTTTGGATCGCTGTTGTGACCTTGGTTCCATTGTTTGCACAAGTGGCACCACTATTGTCATAACAAAAGTTTCACCTATTAGTGATACTTGGAACATTTTCAAAACACTAATGAACTTTTGATCCAAACTGCCTCTTTTAGCCACATCATATGTTGCTAAAATTCGGCCTTAGTAGTAGAATCGGCTACAATTTCTGCTTGGAACTCTTTCAATCAAAACTGCACCTCTAATAAGCATAAACACAAATCCTAATTGCGATTTTAAAATAACTTTGTTAGTTTGGAAGCTAGCATCTATGTAACCCTTACAACAAGATTAACTTCCAATATTTCAAATACCAAGAACGTATCCTTAGTTCTTCTTAAGTATTTAAGGATCATCTTGACTGCCATCCAATGGTTCTCAACAGGATCAGATTGGTATCGACTCATCATGCTCAAAGCATATGAGACGTCGGGTCTAGTACAAGTCATGTCATACATGACAGATCCAAAGGTCGAAGCATATAGAACTTCATCCATTCCCCTTTTGCTCATCAGTTGTCATAAGACAATGAGTATTGCTAAGAGAAATACCATGACCCATTGACAAGATACTCTTCTTAGACTCTTCTAAGAACATTGTCAATGTGAATACTTTGACTCAAACCAATTTATCCTTCTAGATCTATCTCTATAGATCTTGATGCCAAGGATGTAAGTGGCTTTACCCATATTTTTCATTGAAAAACCTTTCCTTGACCAAGACTTGACAGTCTTAAGTGTCGGAACTTGTTTTTCCAATGAGTAAGATATCATTGTCATAAAACAATAGAAATAATACTACGCTCCCACTGAATTTCATGCATACACAAGATTCATCTTCGTATTTGATGAAATCAAACTCTTTGACCAATTCATCAAAACGAAGATTCCAATTCCTTGAAGCTTGCTTCAACCCATCTCATGGATTTTTGCAACATGCATACTTTATTAGATTTTCTTGGATCGACAAAACTCTCGGGTTGTGTACTATACACATCCTTAAGAAAGTCGTTTGACATCCATTTGTCATATCACATAGTCATAATATGCGATCATGGCAATTGAAACTCTAACAAACTTCGACATTGTAACTGGCGAAAAAGGTTTCAACATAGTTAACACTATGAATTCGCCTAAATCTCTTTGCTACAATCCTTAGTCATGAAAGTATACACCTTCCTATCCATGTCGGTCTTGAAGACTTACTTGCACCCTTTAGCTTTTACACCTTTAGGTAGCCCAATCAAGTTCCAAACTTGATCACCAAACATGGATTGCAATTCGGACTCTATGGTTCCTAACCATTTATCCAAATTAGGAGTGGACATCGCGTCTAGATAGGAAGTAGGATTGTCATTCTCAATGATTTCCATTTCATTACTTTTCGAAACTAGAAATCAATATTTCTTGAGTTCGGATCGTAACCTATCCGATCTACGATGGACTTGTGCATCTTGAACCGGTTCCAGAATTCCTTGTGAACTTGGTTCCGTCTCTACTCTTGGTTCCATATTATTTTCGGGTTCTTGAACTCCTTTCAAGATTAATTTTACTCCCACTAGATTCTTTATTGAGAAACTATTTCTCAAGAAACAAATCGTATAGAGCAACAAACATTTTGTTCTCTTTGTGGTTGTGAGATTAATTTCCGAAAATAACCTTTGTCATATTTGGTACTAACTTATCAGAGACAAGTCTCTTCTTATAAGATTTGCTAACCCAAATCTTCATGAAAGACAAACTAAGTTTTCTTCCATGCCACATCTCATGTGGGGCCTTAGGAACCGATTTAGTAAGGACTCGATTCAGTGTAACCGCATTATTTCTAATGCATATCCTCAATAGGAAATAGGAAATAGAAAAGTCTAATTGACCCATCATCGAACGAACCATATCCTACAAGGTTTCAATTCCTCCTCTCAGACACACCATACAATGTGGTGTTCCGGTTGGATTCAACTCTGAAACGATTTCATAGTTTGGAGATGATTGTCAAACTCTTGGCTCAAATAATCACCACCTTAATCCAATCGAAGTACTCAATAGTTTTGCCAAGTTGTTTTGTACTTTATCTTGAAATGTTCGAAACATCTCAAACGCTTCACCTTTGGACTTCATCAGATAGACATAGTCATATCTAGATAAGTCATCGGTGAATGTGATAAAACACCAAAATCATCCCCTAGCAATGCTGCTTAATAGTCCACATACATCTCATGTATAATGACCAATAAGTCACTAGCCCTCCCACTACTTTTAGTGTAGGGTGGTTTGGTCAATAATCCCAATAAATAAGATCCACATTCCTCAAATGATTCACGGTCATATGAGTCTAAAATTCCATGTTAATGGAGTTTAGATATATGTTTCTTATTTATTTGACCAAGCCGGCAATGCCATATGAACGCGTTTGTTCATATTGTTCGGTTCAGATTTCCCATTCATATTATATATATCTTCAATATTATTTTGTTTCTCATTATCAAGGATATGAAGATCATTTAATGACATATGCAATACAATAAGGCATATCATTAAATAAATATAAAACTTCTTATTTTCAATAAGAAAATTATATCCTTCATCATCCATTTAAGAGACGAAAATAATACTCCTACTCAAATCCGGAACGTAGTCATACTTGTTCAAAACAAGTACTACTTCACAAGGTAAAGTGACTTCATAAGTCCCTATGGCTAATGAAGCAACCCTTGCTCCATTCTTATGCATAGGTTTAATTTACCTTCTTTGAGTAGCTTTCTATTCTTTATTCCTTGCACATTTTCTACAAATGTGGGATCGAATCCGGTATCATATACCCAAGAACAAGAAATCGAAAAGAAAACATCTATCATATAGATACTTGAAGTAGTAGCAGTCATATTGCCCTTCTTCACCTTTTAGGCCTTCCTAATAAGCCTTGCAACTATGCTTCCAATGAACAATCTCATTGCAATGGTAGCAAACAGCATCCTTTTGAGACATTTTGGGTTTAGCCTCTTCGGCTTTGACAACTTTTTGTCCTAGGTTTAGCAACCTTTGCTTTACCTAATTTTCCTTCCTTTATGAACCCCTTTCTTGTGTTAACCATTAACACATTTGCGAATTGCTCCTTTTTCATCTCATGAATTAAGAGCCTTCACCACAACATACATCTTTTGCCTAGTTCGCATTTGGAACATTTCCTTTTGCGTTGTGCTAGAACAAAAATAACTTCCATGTGTTCAAGGTTCTTCATAAGAGCCTTTAAACATGGTGGCAGTTATAAGGCAAGCAATACTATTAGAGTCATCAACATGTTTCTAATGTTGCTCCTTATTTACCCTTTGCAACATTTGCAGTGGGTTCAGCAGGAACGGATTCGTCAAGAACGTACACATTTACCTAAGAACCATTCTTAAGGTTTCTAATCCAATCAGAATTATTTGTATCGTTCCTTTCGAACGTTGTCCTTCATAGGGACGAATCGCAATTATCATTATGTAATGCTACTTCTACAACAAAATATACTACTTCTACAACAAAATATACAAATTATATGAACACATATCAATACCAACACATTTATCATTTAAGAGAAAATAATGTATTTTACAAATACTCCCACTAAATCATACACCTTATAATGCAAATAAGCATAATATGCATTTAATGGGCTAAGATCCAACTTTAATTTAATCTCAAGTACGCTATGGCGCACCGCTCAAGATTAAATTAATTAGGTAGAGAACATCAATCATATCGTATATGACTCTTAGATCTTTTATGAGATTTATTTAAGACATCATATGTCTAAGCATATTTTAATCTCATCTTATGCCTTGGGTCCAAAACCATTTTGATAACCTAATTAAGTTCATCCACTTTAAACGTATAGGAACCACCATTTCCTCATCTTGCTCGCAAACGGAATAGAATCAAAGTACCTTGCTATGGCAAGCCCACCCAAAACTATCCGAGTGGTCTCAAGTGTTTTAATCATGGATTGGCATAAAGAACTTAAAAATTAAATGAAGGTTCTTTAAAGTAGATTATTAGCATATCAACAAAGATAATCATAATGTACACCAGGTAAGTTTCCAAGAAAATAGGTGAGCCACAAGGACTGCTTAAGTACCAATTATTCCTTCGACAGAACTCTCCTAGTCATGCACAATTATAATACCAATTTGAATGCAACATAATCAACACTTTGTACACTGACTTGTTTCTCATAAACAATCAGACTCGTAAACTGACTTGTTTCTCATAAACAATCAGATAACCAAGATTTTGATGTTTCAACTAAACATCGGAAAATATCTATTCAATGTTTTGACTAAACATTTAACAAAACTTCTTAACACTTAAGAACATATAATTCATGCATCGCAACAATTAATTAAAATCATATTTAAATTAATTAAGCATGCATAAATAATGAATTAATCTAGCATAGCCCTATAAACTTAATTTCCATAAATTTATAGCATCCAGATTAACACATAAACATATCAGATTGCAAACATATTCACAGACTAGCAGGATTATGAAACAAACTGATATTGCCCAGATCAGGCATGTTCTGTCGCGGGACAGAAGCTACCTGAAGACCATATATGTCGCACGACCAGACACTGACCATGGCCAAGTTCTGTCGTGTGACATATCAAGCCCAACTACCAGATTTTTCAATCGTGGCCTACTCTGTCGCACGACTCGAGTAGCCAGTTTCGCAGTTTTTCGAATTTCAATCAATTCCAATCATAAAGCAATCAAATCAAGTAAACAACTTTTATAGACTTAATTCAGCATGATCAGAAAATGACTTTCACATTGATTCACATAAACAATCAAAATTCTACCGCATACAAAACATGAAATAAGCATATAAACGATTTACATCTTAATCTTAGCATGTTAATTCAAACTTAATCATACGAACGGGGCTCTGATACCACTGTTGGATTTTATGGGTCCATGCGCAGCGGAATTAAGCATCAAATTAACACAAAACCCAAGCCCTAAGATCCGTTCTATACGATTAAATTGAATTCCAATGAGATAGAATTTACCAACCTTTATTGCTTTCCGGTCTTGAGCTATCGAACAATTTACCGGTGTGATTTTGAATCACAAACTTCGATCTTCAAAACCTTTGAACCTTCAGATTGCTTGAACTCTAGACCTTGATCGTCAAACGAGCGAAGACCCTCTATTGTTGTATCCACACATAAGAATGAACCAAGAACGGTTCTTGAGGATTGCTAGATCCTTAAACCCTTGGAAGAAATTTGAGAAACCTTTTAGTGTTTTTTCCCTTGGAAAATTTCGGCTAGGCTCTAGGGTTTACAAACTTAATATTTATACTACCTTAGTATTGATATTAGTTTCCTAATCGAATTAGGAAAATGCTCTGTATACGCCTCAGGCCTTAATGTGTCGCACGACTCAATGAGTCCATTGGACAGGTTCTGTCGCACTGCTGCTCAGGTCATATCAGGAATTCTCAATCATTTTCTTCCTTGGTTTAACCAATTAATTCTAGTTGTGTGTGACCCAATAGGATTATATTATGTTGGCAATGAGCTCGATCAAATCGACCCTCATAAGACATAAGCGGACTCTAGCAAGCCATTATGTCTATCCAAATAATATAACGTAAGAGTTCACGTTTCCAATGGTACACTTCCATTTCTCCCTTTTGTCTCCCGATGTTATATTGAACACAAGTCATGGTCCTCGTCAACTTGTATTTGTTCAATGCTTTCTCGATCATGAGTATAATGATAATCCAATTGTATTGGGGTGTGGCCACACTCTTTCATCATTATCACTCATCGAGGGGCCCAAGCAAAAAATCTCTCTTTCGAGGGACAAATTCCATCTTGACTTATCATCCTTCCCATCATGAATCCAATCATGCCAAAGATAGCCTTTATAAATATCATGTTAAAATATTGTTTGACTAAAATCAAACATGACTTTCATCATATGTAAGGTCATGATAATCTCAGGTCTAGGGACTAAATGAAGTGACCATATGAGATTTAATTATGACATTTGACCATGACATAAATCTCATACGGTCAAGTCCAGTCACTTGTTCACTAACAAGTACCCATAATTTCAATGTGCATCCCTATGCATATAACCATCATATGATTATCCATTGACAATTATACTAATTATTCTCTTAATAATTAGGGACGGAGATTATTACAATAAATATGCAAACTATATAATAATCAAATAATAAAACTTAAACGATAAAGATGATACATAACGGTTTTAAGTTAAACATAACTAAAGCCTAGGGCATTACACCAACACCACCCTTGGAGTTCGGGAAAGGCCCTATCAAATCGATTCCCCACATATCAAATGGCCACGTCGCCATAATTGGAGTTTGCTCTATCGCTGGTTACCTGGGAATATTGCCATGCCTCTGACATTTCTCACACTTTTTTACATAGTTTTCTGCATCTCGCCTCAAACTGGGCCAATAATATCCATGGAACAAAACTTTGTCAGCTAACGTTCTCGCTCCAGGGTGGCCTCCACATACTCCTTCATGTATCTCAAACAAAACTTTCTTCACCATACTTGGCTCAATACATCTCATGAGCGGCTTTGAAAAAGACCTTTTGTAAAGAATTCCATCTTGGACTGTAAACCTTGGCAAGGTTGTCTTGATCAGTTTGGCCCTATCCTCATCCAGCGGCAACTCTCCCTTATCCAAAAATTCCTTCATCTCAATGACCCAATTCTTTTCGGCTTCATCTACTGCCATAATGATCGGCCTATTGATTGCCGACATATCCACATACTCTACCATTGCATCTTTAGGCGAGATTTGCATGTCGCTTCCCGCTGATTTACTCAGCACATCTGCCCTTGCATTTTCAGATCTGTCAATTTGTATCAACTCCCAAAATTCAAAACCCTTCAAGATGTTTCTCGCCATGTTGCTGTATTTCACCAAAATGGGATGCAACACCCCATATTCACCTTTCATCTGGTTCACAATCAACTAAGAGTCTGAGTGAATGACAATCTTTGTCAGCCCAATGTCTCTTGCCAGCTCGATTCCCGCAATTAAAGCCTCATATTTTGCCTGATTATTGGAAACATCAAACTTGAACCTCAACACCTTTTCATACTTGCATTCTTCATCAGGTGAGACTAATGTAATTCCGGCTTGAAATTACCCAGATCGCGCACGGAAAGCGCGGCGAGCGGTCCTTTCGCGAGCTTGGGACCTCGCTTCGAGAAGGAGAGAGAGTCGCTACGAGGTTTTGTATTTTGAGCCCAAACGTTGAGAATGGCTTTGAAAATGTGACGTTTTGTATTATGAGCCCAAACTTTAGAAATGGCTTTAAAAATGTTACGTTTTGTATTATGAGCCCAAACTTTAGAAATGGCTTTTAGGACCATAGATTGTTAGATTCGAAGGTCATGTTACGTTTCGGGAAGACTATGTTGAGATCACCCGAAATGCCTCGTATGACGAGTCTTTCTACCTTTCTCGAAATTGTGTGCGTGTGTGTGTGTGTTACATTTTTTAAAAGGGGGGCTTGAATGAAAAGATTAATCTTGGTTTGAATGTCAAATGTTGATTTATGAAAAAAGCGAGTGTTTGAATGACAAACGTCGGTTTTGAGGGTTTTGAGGAAGAGGGTTTGAGGGACGGGTTTAAATCTTTAGTTTGAGTGTCAAACGTTGATTTTAAGGAAAAGAGCGTTTGAATGTCAAACGTCAATTTTTTGAGTTAAAAATGAGCGTTTGGATGCCAAACGTCACTTTTGCGTGTTTTAAAAAGGAGTTCGAATGACGAACTCCGATTTTGAACCGGGCATTATATTGTTACCAATTTTATGAAAAAAGGCTTTAAATGACATGCGATCGACGAGTCGTTTTGCGACTCAGACTTTGATAAATAATTACTATCACGATTCAAATGGTTCGGACTCGTAAATAATAGTATTTAAATTACGGTATCAACGGAATCAAATGATCCGGACAGTAAAGGTGCGATCGACGAGTCAAACGGCTCGGAGTTGTAAAGGTACATAATTTAAATGACGGTATCGACAGATCAAACGATCTGGATTTTGTAAATGACTATCACGAGCTAAACGGTTCGGACTGTAAAGATGCGAATCGACGGATCAAACGATCCGGACTGTAAATAACATAAACGTAAAAAATGGGATCGGAACGCCGTTTAACCCGAAATTACTTCTCTTACGAGAGAGAAGATGATTTTGGGGTAAAACGTATCGAACCCCGTAGATGGCGTTACATCTACATTTCGAGAACTTTGATCGAAACGATTATGGCATTTGATGCGTAAATCGAGGTGAAACGAGCTTTTAGAGAGAGAGTTTTACCTATGGCCAGGGGTTGACTCTTTAACTCGGTTGACGTATACGGGATACGGTTTGGTGTTTGAAATGGTGTTTTGAGTTTTTTTGGTTCATGTTTGGTCAGAAAATGGGGTTTTCATGCAAATCGAGACAAAACGGGGCTCAGGAGGGGGTAGGACAGGTTTATGCCGTGGGGTTTGTGAAGAGTGTTTATATTTTTTCCTCCTTTTTATGTTTTGACAGCCCTTGTATTTATAGGGTGAAATTGTAAAACAGTTCAGACGGAATTTCCTTCAATTTCAGGAGGTCCTTTGGTATTTTCGAAAGTGGAAGGACTTGTTGGCAATTCTGGTTTTTCAAGCAAAACAGTCCAGACGGTCAGTCATTCAAAATAAAGGGTATTTTGGTCTTTTCACCCTCAAATTTGATTGATGTCAATTTGGGGGCTTTGTCGTGCGTGCCATGTGCCCCTTTGACTCACCTAGGCGGTTTTTGTCCCGTTATTCCCGTTTTTATCGGTTTTTAAATAACTGTCCGAAAAATATCCGAAACGCCTCCGAAAGTCCCGGAAAGTGCGTTTTTCGCGGAAAGATGTACTCTTACGTGTGATAACGTGTGTTGAGTATGCTTTGACATCGGGATGCACGGGTCAGTCCCGGGATGTCTCGTTGGCTTGAGAACGGGGAGCTTAACGGGTTCCGGTTAACCTTGAAAGGGTCAGTTAACGGATTTCGGTTAACTTTTAACGGATTTTGACGATCCGGATTTGGGTACTTACAGTAGCCCCTCGGCGACGTCACTTTCAGAGGAAGTGGGGTCATCGAAAAAGATAAGGATCCAAATCGGGGGATGCCTTACTTGAAGAGACCTGGGAGGTCAGCTGGCTGGACCCTTAGCGGAAGGATTCCTACGTATCCCGAGAGGGAATCAAGCCGATCGTAGTTCCTAGGTACAAGGGCTGCTCGTGGGGGCCTTGACCTAAGTGAGACTATTCAGAGGCGTCTTAACCTGAGTGAGACTGTTGGGAGGCGTCCAAACCTAAGTGAGACTGTTGGGAGGCGTCTGAACCTAAGTGAGACTGTTGGGAGGCGTCCGAACCTAAGTGAGACTTGTTAGGAGATGTCTAAACCTAAGTGAGACTGTTGGGAGGTGTTTAAACCTAAGTGAGACTGTTGGGAGGCGCCTGAACCTAAGTGAGACTGTTCCGGGTTTGAAGGAAAGGCTTTTTTGAAAGGTCATTGTGCGGGCTTACGGTGACTGGCCACTCGTCTCTTGTCTACTGGAGATATGGTGTTCGGGCTTACGATGATGACCGAAGAGGGATTGGTTGTGCGGTCTTACCTTGATGGCCGTTGAATTGAGATGGTCGGGCTTACGATTGACGGCCGGAGAAGTGAATGCTCACTTGCTGGAGTGAAAAGATACTCGGGCTTACTATGGCAGCCGAAGAGGGATTGTTGTGCGGGCTTACCTTGATGGCCGCTGAAATGAGATGGTCGGGCTTACGATTGACGGCCGGAGAGAAGATTCATTGTACGGACTTATAGCGATTGCCATGGAAATGAGATGGTCGGGCTTACGATTGACGGCCGGGGAAATGAATGTTCACTGGCTGGAGTGAAAGATACTCTGGCTTACTATGGTGGCCGAAGAGGGATTTAGCGTCCGAAGACGGAATGTTAGTGAGGACTAACCGAAATTTTAACGTCTGGAGACGAAATTGTGATTTAACGTCCGAAAGACGGTTTGAGATTTAACGTCCGAAGACGGAATGTTAGCGAGGACTAACGGGAATTTTAACGTCTGGAGACGGAATTGTGATTTAACGTCCGAAAGACGGTTTGAGATTTAACGTCCGAAGACGGAATGTTAGCGAGGACTAACGGGAATTTTAACGTCTGGAGACGGAATTGTGATTTAACGTCCGAAAGACGGTTTGAGATTTAACGTCCGAAGACGAAATGTTAGCGAGGACTAACAGGAATTTTAACGTCTGGAGATGGAATTGTGATTTAATGTCCGAAAGACGGTTTGAGATTTAATGTCCGAAGACGGAATGTTAGCGAGGACTAACGGGAATTTTAACGTCTGAAGACAGGGCGTTAGAAATGTATAACTGGGATTTAACCTCGAGGGAGGGGGCGTTAGAAGTGTCTAACTGGGGAATTTTTTAACTTTTGAGGGCCAAAAGGGTTAAATTCAAAATTCTGAAAAGCTGAGGGGCCAAAGTGGCAAAGGAAAGTTCATGGTGTAAAAGAGTCCGGCCGGATTAGGGCAAGGGAGTCGGCATAGGAGGACCGACAATGAGAGAGCGAGGTTGAAGAGGACGGTGCGGACTACCGTTCTTCCCATGGATCCAACCGAGTTTTATCCGGCTCGGGACACCCACAAATCCAAGGAGGGGATCGCGAGGCAGGTAAGCATCCTCTAAATTCTGTTAATTTTTAGAATGTTCATTCTTGAATGTTGGGAATTTGATTAGAATTGAGTTAGGGTTCTTGGTGCCCGAATTGGGGCCTTTGACTTTGTGATGCAACTTTGTCGAAATTGACTATAGCTTAGTTCAATTGACGTTACGGGTAGACAACATAAAAATTTAGGTGGCAAAATTCCATGTCTAGGGGTATTTTCCAAAATTAAAGTAAGTTTAATTCGAGACGGAGTGAATATTTCTTGAAATGTTTGAAAGTTTCGATTTCTACGGATTTTTCGAAATGTTTTGAAAGTTCCGAGTTCGACGGATTTTTCGAAATGTTTTGAAAGTTCCGATTTCGACGGAATTTTCGAAATGTTTTGAAAGTTCCGATTTCGACAGAGTTTTCGAAATGTTTTGAAAGTTCCGAGTTCGACGGATTTTTCGAAATGGCTTGAACGTTCCGATTTCGATGGAGTTTTCGAAATGTTTTGAAAGTTCCGAGTTCGACGGATTTTTAAAATGTTTTGAAAGTTCCGATTTCGACGGGGCTTTCGAGATGTTTTGAAAGTTCCGAGTTTGACGAAGTTTTCGATATGTTTTGAAAGTTTCAATTTCGACGGAGTTTTCGAAATGTTTTGAAAGTTTCGAGTTTGACGGATTTTTCGAAATGTTTTGAAAGTTCCGATTTCGACGGGGTTTTTGAGATGTTTTGAAAGTTCCGAGTTTGACGAAGTTTTTGAGATGTTTTGAAAGTTCCGATTTCGACGGAATTTTCGAAATGTTTTGAAAGTTTCGATTTTGACGGAGTTTTCGAACTGTTTTGAAAGTTTGAACCGTTAATATTCTGACTGGGGCGGGAATATTTTTAGGAGAAATGGGTTGTGTCTTTGCTGACGTGTTTTATCATCTTGATATGCCCCTGTGCATTTTGTAGATGTTATCTCTGTAGTAACATACTTTTGCCGTGTTCACCTGCAGGGGCGAGGGCCGATTGATGTACATAACTTGAAGAGCAGGGGAGCCTTTGAGGTGGTCCGTGAGCTGTGGGAGATACTCCCAGATGAGGCTCGGGACGGGGAGAGGAGTCCATGATAGCTCGTGGTTGACTCCAACCTGGCAGATTCATTAGTGCGATAGCCGTGGTGGCTTCGATGCAGAGGGCGAGGGTACTTCATGTTGTCCTGAGCAAGTACTGTGGGATACGACCCACACATTCCATTTCAGGTGGGGTGAGGCGACCGTGACTCCCACTGATTTTGCAGCGATTATTGGGTTGCCATTCTGGGGCAACACTGTTGAGTGGGTGGATGGCTACACCAGGGAGCAGTTGTCGGAGCTGCTTGGTTTTGAGATTACCGATGCCAGGGGCCTGGGTATTCGGTACGGGCCGATGGAGGCTCATTTGAGGAGGGGCATCGAGGAGTATTTGGCTAGCTCTGTGAGGATGACAGCAGAGCGCCTGGCTCGAGGGTTTTTATGGTTCGCTTTGTCAGCTACCCTGTTTCCCACTGCTGACACGGCATGTCATTTTTCGCTGCTTGGCTCTCTGACCAACCTGGAGGCTGTGAGAGGGTTTGCTTGGGGAGAGGCCGGTCTGGCCGAGCTCGATCACGCTTTGGATAGGTTCTCTCGGGGAGAGGAGAACATATTAGGCTATTTTCAGTTTGCCTTGGATGTGAGTTCCTTTCCTTTTTTTTTCTTCCTTGTCTCACTTGTACTCGTATGTATCTGCTTTGTAGCTGACATAACTTTCCATGCATTTGACAGGTGTGGTTCTTGGAGGTGTTCCACCTGCAGAGGTGGGATATCAGGGAGACATATACGCACTTGTTCCCTGCCATGTTGACTTGGCAGAAGGCGGCAAGGAAGCCGGTAAAGTCGAGGGAGAGCACTCGACTGACTTATGAGGAGGTGTCTCTGGCTATGGACCGAGATTTTTCTTCGCGGATCCAGCTGACCTGGTGGAGCTGGCTTGATCACTTTGCGGTGCAGTCTGCTGGGGATGTTACACATCGGCGGAAGCTGCTGGTGGGGCTCCATTGCGACGTGATGTACCTGGGCGAGAGGGTGTCTTGCCAGCATGCTTCGGGGTCCATTCCCTTGGTTCCGATGGATCCGCCTCCTCATATGTAGTATCCTACGATGATACCGATGGCGAAGTTGCAGCGGTACAGGCAGGGTGTATCCTATACTGAATTCATCATAGAGGACGCCGACTATGATGTATTCCGGAGGACGAGGCTGAGGAGCCCACATGTGCTGCATAGAGAAGGCGAGGGCCCTGCACGTCCCCGAGACTACCCGCTCCTTCGCACTCACTTGTCATTTGAGGGCGTGGGTGGTTCTCGCAGGCGGCTGTTGATTCCCATCCCAGAGCAGCCGAGGTCTCAATACAGGGTGGATCCTGATGCTTCGGTGAGTGTTTTGCTTTGCTTTTCTGTACTTGGTAGTAGCATCTTACAAATGTTGCGTTTGTGTTGTCTGTTTGTCCTTTGACGGCTTTCCTGGTTTGCAGGTGTCTGGCCGTACTTACAATCAGGCCGTGAGGTGCTTGGATGGATTAGCCAACTATGCTAGGAGGCTCACGGATTTTCTGTGGTGTAGTTCCCGGAGGAGTACGGATGTTTATGAGCCGATGCCTTCTCAGTAGTATGCTGCGAGGGACCCATCTGTTTGCACGACTGGTGGCGCAGGATTTGCACAGGGATTCAGCCAGTTCTCCGGTGGGACTGCTGGGTTCGTAGCTCGCCATTCCTCGTATTCGGGATACGAGCAGAGAGAGTCCTCGGCGGCACAAGAGCGGGGCCGTGGCTTTTCGTACTCCGGTCACGCGGAGTTTGCGGATTATTGGTCCACCGTGGATCTGGCTACAGCGGGGCAGTATTATGAGTGCTCGGATGACGAGCAGGACTCTGAGTAGTCCTTTTTGATTTATTTAGACAACTGTGTGTATTGTCCAAACATTGATTTATATTTGAAAGGGCCTTTGAGGCGAACCCTTGTATTTTGAAATATTTATTATTGATTACCTTCCTTTATTTTTGGCAAATAAGCAAGTAGGTTGATAAAAAATAAATAAAAAGGGGACATGCATAAAATTTGAACTGGTCAAAATTTATATCTACATGCACTGTTATTTAATTAATTGCACTGTTGCACGAGCCCGGGGCGGATGTGGTGTCGGCAGTGAATGATTAAACTACGGATGAATGCAATTGGGTCAAGGCTGGAACAGAAGGCTGTTTGGAATTGTTCCTGAGATTTGAGGCAGCTGGCTGCAGAGTTGACCAAGTCAAACTGCAACACAGGCCGACTGGACTGGGATTCAGTTCCAGATTGTTTTAAATTGCAGTCCAGTTTCTGCAGATTTGAAAATACTACACTTGTTTCTGATCAAAGCTGATTTTTCTCTCAAATTTTTGGAGGCTTCCTTTGTTTCTCATGGATTTATTTCCAAGGTTGTCATCTCAGGTGCAAGAGCAATATTTGGAGAGTTTCCAGACGTGGGTACGGCACCACACGAGGCAAAACAAGGAATTTTTTGAAGGCTGTTATAGAATGAGGGCAGTTTGGGCTTTGAAGGAGCTCATGCCGGATTGGGATCTCTTGAGAGCTGCATCTCGTTTCAAGGACGAAAGGAGGCACGTGTACAGTTTCTCGTACAACGAGATTACGCCCACACTCGAGGATTTTTGGGCTATCCTTGGAGGGTCTGAGGTGGAGCGGATTGTCCTTCCTTTGACGGGCGGCCTGACCACCATTGAGAAGTTAATGTCCTTGCTTGGCGTCTCAGCTAAGGAAGTATGTGGGATGCTAATACCAAATACAGACTATGTCGACATTTCGGGGCTGCCCGATAGATTCGCCGGTGCTGAGGGGAGCATTTCTGCGTGGGATGCTTTTGCCATATGCGCAATCGCCACTTTGTTCACATTCACATCCTTGGGGGTGTGCCATCATAGTGTACTGGACAGTGAGGCAGTGCCGGAGCGGAGGAGACATCGTGCCTTTTATCCTGGGCGAGACGTTCCTTGGCATAGGTCGGATGGCGACCGGTAGCCGATACATGTGGGAAGGGAGTCCCGCTATGCTTACTCTGTGGTTGAGGGAGCGGTTGCAAATGATGCCCGAGGTACCAGCGACATGCAATCCCTGGTCTTTTTCTCGAAGACCCTTGGTGATAGGAGGCAATCAGGGTGAGTTGGAGCTTTGGATGGCCAAACTTCGCACGCATCATCTGCGATGGTGGGTTCCTCATTGGAAGTTACAGACCTGTCGGACCGTTCGGGAGGGTCTTCTCATTGTCAAAGTTCTGGGGGTGTCCCAAACTTCTTTCTACACTCCATCCTTGGTGCTGCGATAGTTGGGGCTGGAGCAGGTGCCATTGACAGGCTTGAGTAATGCTGCTACCTTCGAGGTAGGATCGCTTTTGATGGAAGATCCTTCGATGCCATTGCTTCTCATGCGATTATGGCAATCTATGTCCTTTCCTGCCAGGGTTCTCTTTCACCGGAGAGGGGGCACTGTTCTGTCCACTCGGTGTTTGAACTGGTATGAGGAGTGTGTAGGGGAGATACAGATGGCTATTTTGTGGAGACGGAGTGAGCTGTTGGGCCTTGACTACCGTGACAGCTCGACGTTGAGGAGGGTCAAAGCGGCGGCTAATCCTCAGGATTGTACTGGGGATGATATGGCTGACTATGAGGCCAATGCTAGTCGGGCGGCCAATCAGAGCATGGATATGACAACTCGAAGAGAGGCAGCTCATGATAGAGCTAGGGAAAGGACTGCGTTGACAGCTGCGGGTTTGACAGAGGCGTCGGGAAGGGTCCCAGAGCCAGGTAGAAGGACTACGGGAATATTCCCTATGAAGGCGAAGAATACCCGTCGTGGAAAAGGGAAGGGGAAGAATGATGAAGGACCGAGTACGAGGGACTAGGTTGACCTTGCTGTCCAAAATATCCACCCACTGCCATTGCAGACACATTAAATTGATTAAGTGTTTTATTGTTGTTTTTCTAGAGTGTAGCGAGTCAAGAGTTGACCGTGCTTGAACTCATCAAAGATTTTTTTAACCGTCATTAATCTGTAGGTTAATTTAAAGAGTTTTTCGAAACACAAGCAATTGGTGTTGTATTTGAAATTTATTTGTTTTTGAGACCGAACCAATGATGGCTGCCTATATTCCCCTTTTACAATTGGACTAAGGGGCTCATGTCACCGTAGTTCGACACTTTAGGTGAAATTTGAAAAAAAGACAAGAGAAGTGTGACCCTGTTTTTTACCTAGATCATTTTCGGGAATGTATCCTGTTGGGTATTACTCTTTTAGCACTTTGATTTTACTGAGGGGTGGTGTATGGGGAAGGAGAGTTCACTCGTGTTCTTCCTCAAACAAAGTATCTGTGGAGCTTGCTTCAGTTCACAGGGTTAACGAAAGGGTTTCCATCCAAATCTGCTAACTTCATGGCTCCTCCGGAGAAGATTCTTTGTACCACGAACGGGCCTATCCAGGTAGGTTCCCATTTTCCGAGGGGATTGGTCTGTGTAGGAGGCTTTGCCTTAAGCACCAAGTTACCTTCTCTGATGTCTCCGATCTTGACTTTCTTATCAAATGCTCGGGCCATTCTGCTTTGGTAGGCACGAGTGTGTTCCATGGCTTTCAATCTGCGCTTGTCGAGTAGAGCTAGTTCGTCGTGATGGCTCTAGAGCCATTCGACTTCATTGATTCTGTTTTCCAAGAGGGCTCGGAGGGATGGAATTTCCAATTCAACCGGCAATATCGCTTCCATTCCGTATGTGAGTGCGAAAGGCATCTCCCTTGTGGCAGTTCTGACTGATGTTCTGTATCCCCAGAGGGCTAGGTGTAGCTTCTCGGGCCAATTCTGACCTCTGACGGCCATTTTTCTGATTATTCCTGCAAGAGTCTCGTTTGCTGCCTCTACTGCACCATTAGTCTGTGGTCTGTAGGGAGAAGACTTGTGGCGTGTAACTTTAAACTCGGTCAACAGTTGGTCACAATCTCCTTCAAAGTGGGTCCCATTGTCGAATATGATCTCGTTGGGCACCCCGTATCTGCACATGATGTTCTCTTTGATGAACTCGGCCACCTTCTTAGAATTCAGTACTTTGTATGATCTGGCTTCTACCCATTTGGTGAAATAGTTGACTGCGACTAATATGAACTCGTGACCATTGCTCCCTGATGGAGTGATTTTGCCGATGACGTCAATTCCCCATGTGGCGAAAGGCCACGGTGTAGTCATGCAGTAGAGCTCGTGAGGAGGGATGTGATTGAGGTTGGAGAAGCATTGACATTTGTCGCAGCTTCTGACGAACTGGATGCAGTTTGTTTCCATTGAAATCCAATAGTAACCCATACGGAGGATGATCTGTGTCAATGCTCTGGCGCTCATGTGCGGACCGCAGGTTCCGTTGTGAACTTTGTTCATCAGCTCGGTCGCTTTTTCTTTATTTACACACCGAAGGAGTGGTCCTTGGTGGTGCTTCTTGTATAACATGCCCCCCCAGAAGGACGAAATGGGATGCCAGTCATTTTAGAGCCATCATGTTTTTTGCTTTGATCCCTTCTTTGTATTTTCCATCTTCATTTGTGAAGGAAGCTTCTCCATTTTGGAGGTACTGGTAGATTTGATTGTACCAGGGCTCATTGATCAGTTCATGTTCAACTTCGATCTCACAGTAATGAGCGGGGGTTTCCCATCGGCCTATTCTAAGCGGTTTTACTGATTTTTCCTTGAGAATTTCGACAAGGGATGCTAGGGTAGCCAGGGCATCTGCGAAGTAGTTTCTGTCTCTTGGCAAGTAGTGGAAAGAGATGTCCTTGAACTGAGCGATGAGCTCTTCCATGTACGTGTGGTACTTCTGGAGGCCAGAATCTATTGTCTTCCATTTGTTGGACACTTGATTGATGATCAATGCTGAGTCTCCGTATACTTCCAGTTCTGAAATGTTGCGTTCAAGAGCGGCTTCTAGGCCGGCTGCGCAAGCTTCATACTCTGCTGCATTGTTGGTTGCTTCAAAATTCAGCTTGATGGCTATGGGAGTGTGCTCGTCTTTAGGATCGACCAGGAGCATTCCAATACCATTTCCCTTCTTGTTGGCTGCCCCATCGAAGAAGAGTTGCCAGCGGTTTGCGCTGTTGAGTGAGAAAATCCCGTCATCCGGAAACTGCGGATCAGGACCCTTGAGTTCACTGCTTGGGAAGTCTGCTAGCTGATCTGCCATTACTCTGCCCTTTGTTGATTTTCTGACCATGTACTTGATGTCGAACTCAGCCAGGAAGAATGACCATTTGGCTAGTCTCATTGATAGAGATGGCTTGTCGAAGAGATATCTGACGGGGTCCATCTTGGAGACCAGGAGCACTGAATGTGACTGCATGTAGTGTTTTAGTTCCCGACTACCCATACCAAGGCGGTACAAGTTTTCTCTAATGCTGAGTAGCTGAGTTCACTTTCCTGAAGCTTTTAACTTACGAAGTAGATTGCATGCTCAACTCAGGAATCTTTCTGTTCTTGCGCCAGCATAGCCCCAATTGACATGTCTGTCACTGTTAGGTACAGGAGGAGTGTCTTATCTTCATGTGGCGGGCACAGGATTGGGGGATTCACCAAGTATGTCTTGATTTTCTCGAAAGTTGTCTGGCACTCGGAGTCCCATCTAATGTCAGCATTTTTCTTCATTAGTTTGAACATCGGCTCGCAGAGAGATGTCAACTGGTTGATGAAGCGACTGATGTACTGAAGTCTTCCCATGAAACTTTTCACTTCTGTCAGTGTTTGTGGTGGCTTCATGTCGATGATGGCCTTGATTTTCTTGGGATCGACTTCGATGCATCTTTCTGTAACCATGTACCCCAGTACTTTGCCTCGCTTGACGCTGAAGGTGCACTTTGCAGGGTTCA
This sequence comes from Adenophora triphylla var. japonica, assembly GCA_022495995.1. Lineage (NCBI taxonomy): Eukaryota > Viridiplantae > Streptophyta > Magnoliopsida > Asterales > Campanulaceae > Adenophora > Adenophora triphylla. The sequence goes on along the minus strand of JAFEMH010000298.1, from coordinate 500,593 downwards.
GTCTCATGGAGTGCTTTCTGAGTCTGTTGAAGAACTTTCTCAAATCTTTCATGTGCTGCATGTCTGATCCTCTGGAGTGGATGATCATATCATCGATATACACTTCGATTTCTTTGTAAATCATGTCATGGAAGAGGGCTGTCGCAGCCCACTGGTAAGTAGCCCCAGTGTTCTTTAAACCGAACGACATAACCGTGTAACAGTATGCCCCCCACGGAGTGGTGAAAGCAGTCTTGGCCTGATCTTCCTCGGACATCTTGATCTGATTGTATCCAGCAAACCCGTCCACGAAGGATTTTACTTCGAAATTTGTCGTGGTGTCGACTAGCATGACGATGTTGGGCAGTGGGAAATCGTCTTTAGGGCTGGCCTTGTTGAGATCTCGAAAATCCACACAGCATCTGACTTTTCCATTGGCCTTGGTGACCGTCACAATGTGGGAGAGCTAGGTCAGGTACTCAATTACTCTGATGAAGCCGACGCGAAGCATCTTCTCAATTTCTTCTTTCACTTGCAAGGACCATTCTGGCTTGATCTTGCGCAATTTCTGCTTGATAGGCTTGGATTCCAGATCCAGAGGGATTCTGTGCTCCACGATTGAGGGGTCGAGTCCTGGCATGTCTTGGTATGACCAGGCGAACACGTCAACATATTCTTTGAGGAGATTTATCAGGGCTTCTTTTTCTGCACCGGCGAAGAAACTGCCCACTTGTGTCTCTTTAGGCTCTTGCACTGACCCTAGGTTCACTTTAGTCATAACCTCTTTGGCAGCTTGGGCCCAATTGTCCTCTTGGTCTACTACACGCTTGAGAACTTCTTTAATGTATTGTTTGTTTAGTGTATCTGCTTCTTTATCAAGTGAGTCGTTATTAACGTCTTTTAAGTTGTTTGTTAACTTATCAGTTGTTAAAGTGGCAATGAGGGGATAATCCGAAAGGTCGAACTTTTCATTTGATACGAACGGGAATACATTATTGGCTACATTATCATAGTCTTCCGACGTGAGGCCGTTGGACGACTCAGAGGACTGGACTTTGACAATGACTGACTCAGAGGGTTTGAGACTGGGTTTAGGGAGATGTGGGTGCAGGCCCAGCTTGTCTTCTATTTATGTCTGCCTTGCCCTTGGTCCGGTGAAAGTTACCCAATTTTTCAGTGGCATTGCTGGATGTTTGGTGAGGGTTCGAGGGTCGAGAGGCTTGGCTTCTGCTGTCCCGATCATGGCGATCATGCTGTTTTCGGAGCCCAGGTCAATCAGGTTTGGCACCTCCATGACTTCTTCAAAAAGACTCTATAGAGCGGGCCCACTGAGAGCATCTTCTATGAATTCTGGTTCCTTCTGCTTTGGAGTTACTGTCTCGAATGTGGCCTCGGCGGCTGACCCGAACAGTCTACTTCCCTTAAAGAGTGTCTCGAGCTGTTCTTCTATGTCTGGGATCCATTTGAATGTGTACTCATGCTGAACTGTGGTGGCAATTGGTCCATGTAGAGTTGTGATGTAGAGGAGTGCTCCCCTTATCGGATTAGCTTTGAGTCCTCTGAAACGCTTGAGGTCCCGTGCTAGCTTTCACATCATTTATGTAGTCTTTGTACTAACTTTTCCTTCTTCTTTCTCATCTTCATCAGTTCCACTTTCGGTCCCCTCAGTTCTACTATCGGTTCTGTCGTCGGTTCCCTAAGTTCTACTGTCGGTTCCCCCAGTTCTGCTGTCGGTTCCTTTGTCGGTTCCCTCAGTTCTGCTGTCGGTTCCGTTGTCGGTTCCCCCAGTTCTACTGTCGGTTCCTTTGATGAAGTAATGAGCGAGATCAAAACTGTAATGTCGGAGGTTGGGTGTGCCGTTGGAGGTTCCCCTTTTATGGGCTGCTGCCTTGGTGTTGGCGAGCCTTTTGTTTTCCCTGATATCAGCTAGTGTTGGCACATAACCGAGCCCCTGGACCGTAGTGTGATCCTTGACTTCTATGACTTGGTGTTGGCCTTGTAACCTTTTGTCGAGCCCCCGTCCTGGGATGAAGTTCATGAGCTTCATCATCTTCATGGCGGGAGGGATTTTGTCCCAAAACAGTGGAAGGTCCACGCTGCATATTTGGATCTTGGAGGTCTCCAAGGTGAATCCTGTTGATGCCATATCGTCATCATGCTTGATTTCTAACACTGGAATGCCGTTGGTGCTGGTCCCCTCAGTGGTGACGCTGTCGCCATAGATTGTTGTTAGCTCGTTGCCTTGCATGAACTTGATACATTGGTGAAGGGTGGATGCCACGCCATTCATTTGATGCAGCCAGGGTCGTCCCAGGATGGCTGTGAAAGTGATAGGAATGTCCAACACTTGTAATTCGATGGGGATCATCCGCTTGCCCAACCAAATATTTAGAGTAGCAACCCCGAGAACTGTGCGGGAAGTAGAATCGTAGGCCTTGACATTGTGGACTGAAGGCTTCAAATCCATGGGTTTGATGTCAAGCAGGTCCATCATCTTGGCGGGCAAGACATTCATTCCGGAACCTCCATCTACCAGTACACGGGGAAGGCGACGCTCGTCCAGCTGAACTGTGATGTAGAGCGGCTCATTGTGATCAGCCCCAAATTTTGGCAGGTCCAAATCTGCGAAGGTGATGATGTTTCCATAGTGGATGTTGCCGATCATCTAAATCACCTCGTCTGGAGTTGCATCCACGGGGACCATGGTGCGGGCCAAACTTTCCTCTAGCTTGAGCTTGTGAGGGTATGAAGATGTGAGCAGGGACCACAGGGAAATGTTCGCCTGGGTATGCTTAAGCTGAGTGAGGATCGGGTCCTCCTTCGAAGAACTTGTGTCTTTGGGTAGATCGGGTTGCGGTTCTGGCTCTGTTGGCTTTTTGGTGGCCTTGGGTGGTAATACATGAATTTGACCCGATCGGGTCAGAACGCTGACATCAGGCTTGGTCCCTTCTAAACAGGTCGCTCTGAGCTGAGCCATAGTCAGAGGAGGATTTCTCGAAGCATAGGGCCATATGTCCTCTCTCAATTCGTTGACTGTGGATGTCTTCTCGGGGGCTTCGACAGCTTTCCGGATTCTGTCCCAGGATACTGGTTTAGGTGCCTCTACGGGGAGGGAGTCTATGGTTTGTCGCAGTTGTTCGAACGTCAGTGCACAGCAGTGGTTGCCAGGACTAAACTGTGCGTTGCTGACCCTCTTGGGGAGGTTAGAGAGTTCTTGGTTCAAGCGAACGGTCTCTTTGATCTCTTCACGGTATACTGCACTTCTTTCCTTCTTGCTGAGCATGCTCATGGCATTCTGGAGTTGGGTTAGGCGATAGTCATGGTTTGCTAATTTTCCTCCACTTTTAGCCCAGATCAGCTCTCTTGCAGTAGAGCCTACGTCGAGAGTTAGCGCATGCGTTTCTTCCCATGTGAGAATAACCAGTGCTTCCTTGAACTGTATGCGGCAGTCTAGATAAACTTCCATTGGGGAGAGCTTTCTCTTCTGCTTTAATTGAGTGGCGGGTATGTCAGAAGGTGAGTACACGGCTTTCCGAACGTCTGCCCATGTAACTGGCTGCTGTCCCAATTGATCCTTTTTGTAAACAAATGCCGTAGTCTGTGGAATCTCCCTGAGCAGTTGCTGGAGATATATTTCCATTTTTCTTTTCTTTTTGAATAGACCTTCTTCCTTAAGTTGGCCTTTTAACTTGAGAGCGGAAATGATACGTTCCCATCCTCCCAGGACCCTGGGGATTCCAGTTTTGTTAACTTCGTGATGGGCTTGGAAGTGAATAGTTTCATCGTCTTTGACGTCGCTTTCAAAAATGAATTGCTTCTCTCGGGGAGATAAGCGCTTGTATTCCTCATGCTGTTTGGCAAGGTATTCCTTATGCTGTGCCATTTCATCTCCTAGGTCGTCAGGACCGTTGACCGTCCTCCCTTGCCAGAGGGGGTTTGATGAGAAGCGATGGCAGTCCAGGAAGTTGCCGTGAGAAAAGCCTTTGAGGTGAGCGGCCTCTAGCTTTCTGTCCGAAGCTACTTGCGACGCTTTAAGGGCTTGGTCCCTGTGAGTCTTTAGAGCTTGGTTCTCATCCCAGAGGCGGTTCTCTTGAGCGGCTAGTTCCAGGAGGGCTTTCCTTGCGAGAGCTAAACAGTCTCCGTAGGTGCGTGCCGTCTGACTAGTGTCTAGAACTGTAATCACATCCAAGTCTCTGAATGGTGGGAACACTTGGATGATATTGACGAAGGAAGTCGTGCTTGGGCACTCCATGCGGCCTTCTTTAATCTCGGTTACCAAGAAGATTGCCCATATCTGTTTGATTAAACCCACAGGGGTATTGAATTCTGCAATGTTGATGGTCTCATGATCTTGTTGGAGAGCCAAGTCTATCAGAGCTAGCAGTTTGCTGGCGGGGAGCCTGAATACGTGGCTGTGATGGCTGGGAGCAGGATCGAACTTGAGCATGTTGATGCTTAGGTGATCATTCCTTTCTTCGGAAGATTGATCTGTCTTGCGGGGAAGACTCTCACAGATGTTCTCAGGGTGGTTGCCGAAAGCGTTCCCGAGGCTGATCTGACTTGTAGCAAGGTAGGGAGTTCTGTCTCCTTCGTTGATGCCTTCGTCCTTGACGGCACTCTTGGCTGTAAGCTTAACTGACGACACGGGCCGATTGCCACTGGGGCTGGTAACTGGAAGTGATGACGAGCCTTGAGCTCTCTTGGCCATGGCCTCGTTTACCATGATCAGGAAATCGTTGAGGGTAACTTTGGCATTGCAGAATCTGATAATAAGGGCAGGATCCTTGGTATCATCGGGATATCTGGAAAAGATGATGTTGACGAAGTAATCGTCAGTTACATGGTCAGAAGGGTTCTTTGTCGTGTCAACCAGTTGTTTCCACTCGCCGGATAACTGCCTGTACTGGACGTTGAGTTTGACGATTTCCATGGTATTGGATCCCTTATCGTAGGTGACCTCATCGGAACTGGTGCCATCCTCGAAACTGAGCATATGTATGTAAGGATCTTCCTGCGGATCTGCCGCGTCTTCGACTCCGGAGAGTCCTGATTCGTTGTTTGATGGCTCAACCCAGATGTAAGGACATCTCGCGCCCTGCTGTGAAGCTGGAGCTGCTAGAAAAACATCATGCCCGTCGCTTGAGAAGAGGGGCTCGGCGGGCAATTCTTCGTGTAGGACATCCCAGACAACTGCCATACATTCATCACGAGTGTGCCGGTGTTTGTTGACCTTTATCGTGAAGATTTCTTCACCTGGTGAGGCCAGAGAGTTTGCTCGAAGGATGCTAACAAATCTTTGACCGGAGACAGGGGGTTTGTGTGCCCGTATCATCGCGATGCTCAGGGTTTCTTTCCAGTCTGCGTCCAAGTTTCGAAAACGGCAGTTGAACTTGATGAACCTGACTGCTTCAGGATCTTTCTTCTCTAGGACGTTGACATAGTTAGCACCTCCGGACTCTGAGGGATTCTGATGAGATTTGCCCCGGTAGTCCTTTGGTCGGCTTGCATGAGGTAGCCCGGTGCCTGGCTGCGGGTACGCTTGATTGGCATTTCGGCTTCATTCCCTATGAGGAAACTGTCCCCTCTGATGACCTAGAGATCTCCTTGTCGAATTATGAACTTGGTACACTGATGGAGAGTGGAGGCTATGGCTTTCATGTGGTATAGCCATGGGCGTCCCAATAGAGCTGTAAACCACGGACGGAATATCCATCACGTGGAACTTCACTGGCACCATTTGGGTTTCGAACCAGAGCTCCAGAGTCACCATTCCCAAGATGGGACGAGACGTGCTGTCGTAGGCTTTGATAGTTCGGGCGGATGGGATCATGTGGCCTTCATCGATGCATAAGGCCCGCATCATGCTGAGAGGAAGGACGTTGACTGCTGATCCATTGTCTACCAACACCCCAGGGAGGGAGATGGTGTTGAGCCGGATAGTGATGTACAAAGCTTCATTGTGCCCCGAGGCCCCTTTCGGTAGGTCTTCGTCACAGAAGGTGAGCATGCTGCCATACAGTCTGGAATCGTAGATCTGATCTCTTTCCGGAGAGGGAGAGTCATCGAGCCATCCATTTCCTATCTTCCTCTTGAGAGGCAAAGTTTTTGGTGGTGCCTCAGGATTGTGTCGAGGCTGCTTGTGGCCGTGGCCGCCCTTGGTCAGCACATTGATTGAGTGCGAGTGCCAAGTTGATTTTGATTTTCCTTTGCCGGCCCGTGCTTTGAAGTTGGGCAAATTGAACCTTGGCTGATCCTACGGGGGATTAGGCTTTCGGCTGGCGGTAAGGTTGCCAAGATTTGAGGTATTCCTGTATCCTGAGGCCTGAACTTTGGTGTCAGCAGGATTTTTTGGCTTTCCCACCCCTGTCTGTTCTGAAGCTGCGTGGCTTGAAGGAAGGGAGGACTGGCTGGAGTAGAGTACATAGTAATCGAACTTCCTGGATGGCTCTCCGAGTATAGCTACGTTGGTGTCTCCAGCTTCATATCTCTCTTTCAGTTTCTGTTGAGAAGACCGTTTCTTCTGCTTTCTGGGGGAATCGCCCCTGATCATGTCTTGGAACTCGTACTCAAGGCATTCGGAGCAGTCACAAACATCGTAACTGATGTGGACGTTTGATGAGGACCTGGCCGGAAGAGGCGGAGAAACTGGCTCTGCGGCAGTCTTCTTTGGCACCCACTCGATGGAGTTTATGCTGTTGTTGTTCGAAAAAGGGTTTCCGACTGTATTAGGTCCACGAGGACGTTCCAATTTTCCTTCTTCTATCAGGTTCTGGATCTCATACCGTAACCCCATGCAGTTGTCAGTTGTATGCCCATGATACTGGTGGAAGGCGCAGTATTTGCTTTTGTCGGCATTAACTACAGGATTCCTTGGTTTGTAGTTTTCAACAGGCTTGAGGAGGCCTTCTTTGATCAACCCTTCTAGCATCTTACTCAGAGGCATATCCAACTTGTCGAAGTGTATGGAAGGCTGCTTCGTGGAGGAGTTGTTGCTTTGCGGGGCTGGGTTTCTGTTGCCCGACTGTTGTCCCTGATGGATGTAGTTGACAGAAGTATCTTTCCCTTTGCTGGGGGCCGCTGCGGGATTGAATGTAGTTGCTGATTTGTATCTGTACGGCTGTACTGTAGCCAATTTTTCTTTGAGATCCTTTTCGAACTGTGAGCCGGCATTGACCATGGCTCGGAGATCTGGGATGAAGTGATGGTTGATGAGCGTTCTGATGGACAGCCTCAAGCAGGAGTTGAAGATCCGCATCTGTTCATATTTGGAGAGTGGCTCCATAATCTCGGAGAGTTTCCAACTCCACCTCTTGTAGAATTCTTCGACGCTTTCATCTGCTTTCTGCTCGGTGGTGATTAAGTCCTCACGACTTATTTCCCACTCCAGGTTGGATCTGTACTGTTCTAGGAAGATATTGGTGATCTGGTCCCAGGTATGGCGATCTGCAGGTTTGACCCTTAGGAACCATCGTAGCGCAGAACTCTTGAGTGTATACTGGAAATGGTCGGCCATTTGCTGGAGGGTTTCTCCTTTTGCTCTCATGCCGAGAACGTAGGTGTCAACATGCGTCTATGGAAATTCGGTCCCGTCGAATCGGTCCATTTTCGGCATTCTGAACTTGGCAGGGAGAGGCGTGACCATTCCTGGATCTGTGGATCTGAGTGTTTCTTGCTTTGAGCTGCCTATGCTGGCTTTCAGGTCTTTCATTTGTTCGACCATCTAGGCCAAGGCGGGGTCCAGTGGTGGACTTTGAGGCTCGGTGCCGGGTGCTGCCATATGTGTGGCAGTAATTGAAGGTGGGAGGCTTGATATATGTGGATATATGGGGGCCTTTTCTGGACTGTAGCGGGGTTTGTCCCCGGTGTTTTGAGGTTTGTATATAGGCAACGCGTTGAGCCCGGGAGGATATTGGAGGATATTGACATCTGTTTGAGATGGCCCAGCAGTGCGCTGGTTATACTGAGTGATGGGAATAGTACTGGCTTGGCCGTATATGATAGGGGTACCTTGAGAGGTGGCAACCTGAAGCCTTGGTCGACTGTTTCCTTGGTTCGAAGGAAACCCATAATTTGGCGGGGGAGGAACCTGGTTGAAGGTTTGAGGAGTTGATCGGGAGGGCTCGTCGTCCTCAATCAGAGCAAAAGTACCGTCTGGCTGGGGGATAGCTGCTATACCTCGCTCATTCAGAAGCTGTACTACAAAATTCTACTGATCTTCTTTCTACGTTTTGTGAACCTCACAGGCCCGGATGGCTTCTTTTAATTGTAAGTACCCAAATCTGGCTCATGCCTTCCGGGCAAGTTTCCCGGCAATTCCGGCAAGTTTCCCAGCAATTCCGGCAAGTTTCCCGGCAATCTCCAGACTTTCCTAGAGTTCCGGAGCAATTCCAAAACTGTTCCAAACCTTCTAAGGGGAGAAGGGACTGCTTGGAGCTAAAGAAACACGTTTTTCTTTTATGCAAAGTTCCCTTCTAGAAGACTGCCACCTTGCATGTTTCTAGAAGGAACTGGAAGGGGCTTGTTATGTCGTGCGACATAACTTACCAAGAAGACTTCTAGAAGCTTGCCACCTTGTATGTTTCTAGAAGGAACTGGAAGGGGCTTGTTATGTCGTGCGACATAACATGCCAAGAAAACTTCTAGAAGCTTGCCACCTTGCATGTTTCTAGAAGGAAAACGGTTATGGCTTGTTATGTCGTGCGACATAATAAGCCCATGCATGCAGCCTATAAATAGAGGCCTTCACCTCTCATTTTGGGCACCTCTCTTTCACCCCTCAGTCCCCCTCTATAGAGAATACGCCCAGAAGCATTGCCTCTCCTCACATACCCCTCAAAACACACCCTAATCCTCCCAAAATCACTCACCATTCAAACAATCCCACACACACTTCCCACACACACCAAGAACCAAAGGTTCTCACGGAACCAAGGCTCGATCTCAGCCCCGGAGGTTGCTGTTTTGAAGGCTCCTATATCTAACTTGATATAGGAAGTCGTGGTCTTCAAGGGTAACGATTTTCTACCCTTTTTCCTCTCTCTATTTCCTTTGAATGTGAAATCTCTATGCTAAATGCGTTGATAATGTTGTATTCTGATTAAAGTTGCATGCTTTAGTGTTATATTGCTTAGATCCATATCCATTTGCACATCATTTCATGTAAAACCCCCGGTTTGGCATTGTTTTTGCATGAACACTCGAGATGAGTGTGGATCCCTCATATCGACACCCTCTTGAAGTGTTCACTATTGAAATACTTGCTCTCTGAGATCTATTTGTGAAGTAACTTGGCTATATTAATGACTTGTTACCTCTGTAGATCCCAGCTGTAAAGTCTCTGCAAAGTGGCTCTGTATGTCACGCGACATAGGCAGCCTATATCACGCGACAACATTGGCCAGTTTGCAGAAACTTCATCTTTTCACTTGTAATCTGGTTTTTACCTTTCCATACTCCCTTGAAATGATCATATACATGTTTTTGAGATCTGTCAGTGAAGTAATTTGGCTATATTAAAGCCTTGTTGCCTCTGCAAGTCCCAGTTGCTAAGGTCTCTGCAAGTGGCTAAGTATGTCACGCGACATAGGCAGCCTATGTCACGCGACAACTTTGGCCATTATGCAGAGACTTCATCTTTTCAAGCTGTAATCTGATTTTTACCTTTTCCAAGTTATAATCTCATATCAATCTGCATTTAAACTAAGATTTTTGCATATAAAGCAACATCATTTGCATCAAAAGAACATTTTCTTCATCAAAAAGGCATCTTTTGCATTAAAATAGCATCTTTCGCTGTTAAAATCTTTTTTTTACATTAAAGATGCCTCCTTTTCACCCAAAAACTCATTTTCATACATAAAAAGGCATCCTCTGCATTAAAAAATCATTCCTTGACATTTTCATGCATCATTTGTACATAAAATGCTATTTTCCCACATAAAAATGCATCCTTTGCATAAAGATCACTTTTTTTAAACCAAAAAGCATCCTTTGCAAATCAAAAGCATCCTTTGCACCCCAAAATGTCATCTTTTCCACTAAAAATGTCATTTTTCATGCATTTCCCCATGTCCCCATTAGCAACCTTGGAACGGACCGGTGTAAAGATCCTATCTTTACATCGTTTCTTCCATTAAAGGTTCCACAATCTCTTTAGAAAGGGACAACCTTGAACCCTATATCTCCGATTATCACTTAAGACGAGTATGAAGCATTCATATAAGCTCGATCGTCTTAAGGTGTAGGATTGATGGGCTAAGGACATTCCTTCCTAAAGAACCTCATTTTTGGACTATAAAAGGGAGTCCTTCTCTCGATCACGCAAGTCGCGAGGTTAAAAATGCGATGATCACAAGTCCAAGATGAGGACGGGATCAAAATCCCGAATACATAAAATCCAAGAAATCCCGAGCGACAACCAATAAATGGTTTGTACGTCCGGAAGACAACTTGGGACATTCCCTCCCATTTCATTCAAACACATGCACACAAGAAAGCACGCAAGCAAGTAAAATAAACGGAATATAGGGAGACTTGCTACGGCAAGGCACCTTGGGTGAACGACGATCCGTTCTTCCCAAGGGGTAACTTAACCTCCGAACCCATAAAATCCTTTTTTTCAAAGTTTTGAGGAAATCGAAATGGCGTGGCGACTCCATTTTTCAAATTAAACCGGATGTCTTCAAACTCGCGTGAATTCCACAATTTGGGCACACATTCACAGTTTGGCGACTCCGCTGGGGATATATCCCAAAGGAGAAAAGCTTTCATTTTTTAAAATAAACGATACTTGGTATATAGGTGGAAACCACTTAACCTTCCTGTATCGCTCCCTAACCCGGGGCTTGGGATAAACGATGGTTTAACAATCCCACGTACCGGTATCACTTTTCGAAAAAAATAAAAATAAAAGAAAGCTTTTCCCTTTGAGCGGGTTAGACTCCCATCGCGGATTCCGTTTATTTTGCTTGCTTTCTTTGCCTTGCATTGCATTGCATCATTTGTATCTTGGGATCTGTGCATACTTTGAACGGGAAACAACCCGAGAAAAATAGCAAAGGAGTGGAACCTGGAAAATTGATTCATGCAGTCGTACGGCTCAATCCTCCTTGGATTCTGACCGGACGACCTCAGTGGCAATTCCACCAGGAAAAATTGAAGTTAATCTGGCAGTCCTAGCAGCTTGGGGCTATTCAGTTCCAAGACTGACTGGGACTCCCAGAAAATTTACGTGCTTAACTGTTGCATTCTCCCCCGTCCCAAAAATCATTCCTTTAAAACACATTTATGAAAATCTCTGTTTTAACTCAAAAAGGAACATTTTTAGGAGACCGCACACTACGCGCACCCTATATATCCTATACACTTTGCACGCACGTCCCTTTAAACCCGGGGTGGTTGTTCAGCTGCAGTCACGGACAGCCTTACGATGCTCCCGGGCGCGCACGGAATCACCCCAAACTCCCCATGGCAGCCAGTGTCGACCAATGCACGATGTGTCACACATTTCAAAAAACCGTGACTTTTGGTTGGTTTTTGGTCTAGTCCGTGTCATATAGCCCAGTTGCATATCCCCGTAAAGGTCAAGCCTTAGTCCATAATGGAAGTCAAGGTCCTTCGCACAAGCGAAACTCTGCCAAAATTCCGACAAAGAAAAAAATTGGTAGAACCTTGACTACGACATTGACTTTGACCTTGACCTACACGGAATGCGTAAGAGTCGAGACCGAGTCTTTGCCAAGAAAAGTCCAAAGATCTTTCGCTCAAGCGAAGCTCTGCCAAAATTCCGACAAGGAAAAATTGGCAAGATCTTGACCCGACATTGACTTCGATTTTGACTCACGCACGACGTATGCAACGAAATTCAATGTGACACTGTGTCATCCGGCTTTTACCACCCGACCCATGCCTATTATCTTCTCGGACATTATCGAAAAGTCAAAACGTCAATCGCGAAGCGAAATTCTGCCAAAATTCTATCAAGGCTGAAAGACGAGACTTTCCCGGTATTGCCTTGACTATAATTCGCATCGCTCGTGCGTTAAAAGTTCTTATGACCCGCTAGACCCGTTAGGAGCGTTCTTTTCTCTCGGTCGGTGGGATCCGTGTTCCCTATAGGACCCTCGCCCGGGGCTGTCCACCCTGGGAGGTCGAAATACAGGTGGAATACGAGGGGCTTATAGACGTAGTGACAGAACCCACTGATCCAGGATCTAGAGAAGTTGCGAAAAAGAAGGGCAAACCCCCTTTTCCAACCAAATAGAAATTAATAAAAGACATGATTTTAAGTAAACTTGAAAAATTAATGTAATCATAATTGCATGTTCCTATCTCTGATATCCCTAATCGAGACCTCCTCGGTCCGATCTCCGATTTTCCTGTCTCGACCTTTCATGGTCAAATCCCTAATCAAGACCTCCTCGGTCCGATTTCCGATTTTCCTATCTCTGAAATTCTTAATCGAGACCTCCTCGGTCCGATTTTCGATTTCCCTGTCCCGACCTTTCATGGTCATATCCCTAATCGAGACCTCCTCGGTCCGATTTCCGATTTTCTCTCCCGACCTTTCATGGTCAAATACCTAATCGAGACCTCCTCGGTCCGATTTCCGATCTTCCATCTCCTGACCTTTCATGGTCAAACCCCTAATCGAGACCTCCTCGGTCCGATCTTCGATTTTTCATCTCTCCCTCTTTCACGGTCAAATTCCCAGTCGTGACCTCCTTGGTCCGATCTCCAATTTCCAATCTTGACCTTTCAAGGTCTCATCTTTTCCGATCAATTAGGATTAGGAGAAAATGCATTTCGAGTGAAAAATTTAAGCGATAAATACATGTTACTTGAGCCTTCAGCCTAAACACTTACCTTCAAGTCTAAACCTTACCTATCCCCGAGTCTAAACTTTGCCTATCCCTTTCCCGCAGCGAGAAAGAAGTGGGCGAGAATACCGGGTCAGCGGCTTTTCAGTGCAGAAAACCTTAGGTTCAGACAGTTCGCCAGAATCGTCAGTTTTGTCAGCTCAGAGAGTCAGAATGGCAGATTTGACAGAAAACAGTGAGGGTGCAGGAAATCAGATGGTTAGGAAGGAAGAGTTAGTCCTGACCTTGGAAAATGCCCATAAGGTTCATGAAGAGCAGCAAGCCATGCTTATCGACGCACTCCGTCGTCGTGGAGTTCAGGTAACAGTTGAGACAAACGGTTCTCTGGTAGTGGTCGAAGATGAGACTTCAGAAATAGTGATTTCAGTCCCTTCATCCTATAACCAAGACCTTTCATCCTACAGCCAATACCTTCCTCCATCCACATATGATCCCTTGCCAATAACTACTCCTCCTCCTCAGTCCTTTCCAACATCCCAGCTCATCAGGGCTCCATCGCCCTCAGCTCTTCAGAACGGATTGAACTTCATCACACATGTTCCCCAGTTTCAGCAATACCTGCCAGTCTATACTCCAGCTTCACATAATTAGTTCGAGCTATGTGGCTATGTTCTGAAGCCACTATACCCACCTGAATGCAATCATGAGTTGCCAAAGGATGATTCAAGTTTTCAGCTGTCACCTACCGGACTTAATAAATCCAGCCGTCAGTTTCACCAGTTTGCTACTATGGTTCCCTCTACTGATAAGAGTCCTGTTGCGAGTTCCAGTAACTCGAGAGTCCCCGTTGACCCCCATATGGCAATATTGATGGAACAAGTGAAACAGATGCAAGAAAAGCTTGACCTCATCAATACTTCCTTGATCCAAGATGTAGAACCAGGCAAGGAATTGATTCCACCAAGTACAACCCAATGCCACCAGTACCAAGCAGCAACCGTACCTGGCTCAGCACCAGTCCCTCACAAAGGAAAGAGTGTCGTAACTTCCTTCAGCCAAATCCAACAATGGAACCAATTGGACAATGGAAATCCGAGTCTTGAGAACAACAATGTCTCCCGAAAACTCCGCTCCCTTCATTATGACAACATGGAGATGCCTTTAAGCAAGATGCTGGAAGAGCTGATGAAAGAAAAGCTGATAAAGCCACTGGAGAATTGGAAGCCCAAGAACCCCAACGTTCAGTTGGATGAGTCCAAGCATTGTCTTTTCCACCAATACCCCGGGCACGACACTGATGATTGCTGCTATTTGAGGCATGAGATCCAGAAGTTGATAGAAGATGGGAAGCTCGAGAAACTCCATGGGCCAAAAACAGAAAGTTATGGTAAGAGGTCGATTCAAGAAGTGCAAGGTCAGAAACGTCAGCATGATTTTGGGATGCCCATGAGCAAAATTTTTGGCAATTTGGTGAAACGAGGCCTTCTCACACCTCTCGAGAATTATAAGCCAAGAAACCCATGAAGAGTTGACAGAACCAAGTTCTGTGAGTACCACAAGCATTATGGTCACGTGACAGACATGTGTTTGGATCTGAAGAAAGAAATTCAATGGCTGATCTACGAAGGAAAGCTCAAGCTCCCTGGTAGTCCAACCAGCGAAGAGTAGCTAGACTAGGGTTTACTTATCCTTAAGTAAGACTAAGAAAAAAAAATATAGCCTCTCAGTCAACTTTCGTAGGTTCTAATGTTTTTCTCTTTCAATCAAGTCCTCCACGGACATTGTAATTAATCTTCAATTTTCTATAAAAGAGTCTTTCTTCTTTTCTTGCTAGACTTAAGACATTATTTGCACACCTACATTACATTTAATGAAATGGTTTTATTTTATATGATCACTTGCATTGCTCAACGAATAATCTCTCGAAATAATTAACGTTTTGATTAATCAGTGTGAGAAAGTCAACTAATGCCTTCCCCATACACTTTTCTTACCTCACAAAATGCCTTCATCAAGCCATACACTTTCCCAAACCATGTCCTCACCATCACCTTGACCAAGTCAACGACGGCGGCATTTTCAACGGACAACAAAAGGCCACTCAGCTTCGAAAGAGTGACCCCGTGTCGACAACGACCTAGGAGCCTGCCTTCGACCTCAAGGATGTCAAGAAAAATTCAAGCAGGGGCTCGCCTTGGCCCTCAAGTGCTTCAGAAAATAAAAAAAAATGCAGTGCAAAAAGAGTAATGCCCAGCTAGGCTGAAAATCCCTAAAAAGGGCAGTCTAGGCAAAAAACAGGGTTGCACATAAAAAAAAGAGAAAAAAAATCTTAGTGCAAAAAGAGTAATGCTCGGCTAGACTGAAAATCCCAAAAAATGGTTAGTCTAGGCAAAAAAACAGGGTTGCACACATATAAAAAAAAATAAAAGAAAAAAAAATGAGTCCAAGGACCCAGCATCGCCAATCAAAAGCTTGACGGACAGGCAAAAATCAAAGCTCAGAGAATGAAAGTTGTCGATAACAATGGGGCGATCGAAGCAAAGCCAGAAGCATTTCATAAGCCTGTAGGCACGTGTAAATCCTTTCTCCCACAATGAAAGAGGAAGCAATCAGAAGCAGCCGTCCAAGAATGACTTGGTCAAGGAATCATCCCGAGACCCACGCCTCATCATCCAGTCTTCTCATCCAAACCTTTTCACTAAAGGAACCACAAATCCCAAAGCCTGAAACAGTCCGGCCAAAGCCGAACTACGGCGACCTGAGCTCCTCACAATGAGGGGAACGTAGGCAACCAGCAATGGTCCGGTCATAAGTATATACAAATTCCCGAAAATCCGGTCTCATCAATGATCTCTCTCATAAACACAGTCAAATCCCAGAAAACCCGGTCTCATCAATGACCTCCCTATACACAAAACCTTTCTTTCACACCCAGCCAACCTTGATCCGCGACATCGGTTGACTTTCTCCTCGTGACTGATAAGAATGTTTGTTCATATCGAGATTAATGGTTGAATAACCCGAACATCAATAAAGGGTTTTAAGCAATTTTGTGATCATTGTAAATAAAACAAGTTTTCAGATGTCTTGACAAGTCTTCCTTTTCTACATCTTAGGAAAAATAGTGCTAAACACTAATTTTCTGTCAGTAGGGGCTTCCATACACTTTTACAAACCTTTCTACGCTTATACTCTCTCAAAAGAGTCAAACCCAAAGCGAGTTTTGTGCCTACATCGAATAAGGCCATCGAAATAACACAAAATCGGGATCCATTCCCACCTTTCAAAAAATATGCCCCTGCATGTATAAATTTCTGAGAATCTTTTCTTTCACATCTTCTTAAGGTTGACTGATTGACTAAAGAAAATAAAAAAAAAAGAGAGAGAAGGATAGGTTTTCCCTCTTCTGCCACAATTCGCATTAGGGCTGCCTCGAAACTCTGTCAAAGCATTCCTTTAAACTGGGGCTTCTTTAGCCATTTTTGGGGTTCGCATCGGGTTCTTCACTAGGTTCCTAGATGGATTCAGTCTTGGTCAGATCAACCTCAGGATCACTTTCGCAGTACCAACCAGGTTGGGACTTTTGCTAGGTCACCAGACTGGGGCTCTACCAAGTCACTTCTTCAAAATCTAGACTTCGCCTGCTCAGTTCATCCAATCGGGGCTTTGCCAGTGAAAGGATCTTTCATGGGGCTTTGCAGAAAGTTTTTCCTCAGACCGGAGCTCCGATAAGTCGCATCCATCCCTAGAAGAGAGGTTTGGTCACTTCGACATCTGCTTTAGTCTTTGGTTGTGAAAGCCTATCAGCATCAGCTTCAAATGCCAGAGTGTGAAAAAGGAACTTTAGTCAAGACTCGAGGTTTAAATCCAGTCTCAGCCAAGAGGGAATTCTAGTCCACGTTGACAACATCTCAGCAAAAGCAGCAGTTCAGTCCGCACCCAAGTGATATGACCCCGCCTACTTGAAACCCGTCTTAAACAATTTCCAAACACATTCCATATGTACATCCAGACCCAGTCCCTACCATTGTTTCCAAGAAAAAAAAAACCACCCCTAGGCTCAAGTAATGTGCCAATTGCTAATGATAACATTTTCTCCCGAAAGCGCCTCCGTTACTTCCGTTATAACGAGATAACGCCAGGCGACAGTTTCCAAATTGTCAAAAATCCAGCTTTAGCTACCTCTATCACAGATTGAGAAGTATGCTCAAGTTTTCCAGCTGTAGCTACCTCTATAGTGACGTAAGCTTTAGCTTCCTCAGGTGACAACCTCCACTAATCGTCAAAACCTCAAGGATCCTAGACATCGTTCCTAACTGTCTAGATGAGGCTTGAACTACGACCAAGGCTTGATTCCTCCGGGATACGTAGGTAGCCTTTCATAAAGGTCCAGCCATTCGACCATATTGGTCACCTTTTTCTTTCCATTCCTCAATGGCGCGTAAGCTTTTCGCAAAGGTATAGCCATCCGACCGCTATGGTCACCCCTGTAACGACCCTAACCCTAGGCACAATTTTAGTATAATATTATATATGCTTTTGATATCATTGTTAATATTATGTGTTCATTTTTATATACTTGATTCCTTATATTAGGATAAAATGATAGGGAAATAAAATAATGCTCTAGGAAAATATAAAAATAGGAAATAGATAAAGAGTAAGAGGAGGTTAAATTGGGTAAAATAAATAATGGGAAATAAGAAGGGGCTTTCATTTTTTTTAATGGTTGAAAGCCTTGGAAAATAATTAGGGAGGGGAACAAAATCCCCTAAAACCCTCCCCTCTACTCTCCTAGGACAATTACCCCATACTTCTCATACTATTCTCCTCCCTCTTCCCATACTTCCCTTCACTCTTCCCACACTCCATCTACCTCCTCCATCATTCTCTTACACTTCTTCTTTAGCCAAGACATTTCCATGGAAGCTCCATGTGAAAGCCTCAACTTCCAAGATCTCTAGCATGGCCATTTCTCATCCATTTTCAAATCCAAAAGTACTTTTGAGGTTGGGACAACTAGAGGAATCAATCAAGCTAAGAAAATCATCTTTTCATCCAAAAATCCTAAGGTGAGTTATTATGACTTCCCTTCTTTAAATGTTCATAAACTATGAATGTTGTTATTATTGTTAAATGATGGTTTGATGCTTTGGAAACCTTCTTAGAATGGAGGAATTGGTTAAAGTTATGGAATGATGTTGTTGTTCATAGAAGATGATTAAGAAGTGGATGAAATGGGTTAAGTTAAATGAAGATAATTGAACTAGGATTGTGGTAGGAAATGTATAGGAAATCAAGTGGTGTAGGATTGAGGTTTATGTTGTTTGGGTTTGGTTGATTTAGAAGGAAGTAGTAAATATTTGGGAGTCTTTCATGAGCATCAAAAATGGGAAAGAATTATAAAGGGGAAAAGAAACTAGGTGAAAAAGGGGTTTAGAAATTGAGTCTTGCTGGAAAATGACTTGGGCGGTCGCCCATGGGGGGCTTGAGCGGCTGCCCATGTGTTCAGAATTTATAGTGCCTTGGAAACCTCTTGGGCGGTCGCCCAAGTTACCTTGAGCGGTCGCCCATCCTTACAGAACATGTGTACCTTTTTGTAAACTCTTGGGCGGTCGCCCAAGTGACATGGGCGGTCACCCATGTCACCAGATTTCCTTAGTTAATTTTCTTGCTGAATTTTACCAATAACCTCGTGGTATGATTCCCAACCACTATAAATTAGTAGAACCTAATCTAAACCGGATATGGATTAATCCCTTTTAACTTAGATTAAAGTATGATACTTGGGCCACGTAGCGACGTCTTATTTGGTCAAAGTGGATTTGTGAGAGTAGTTTAAATATCGTCCGGGAAATGGTTAATAGGCTTGATTAGTAACTTCACCAAAGTAGTTCATCTTGGAAATTAGATCTTGAACCTTTATTACGTATATTCGAGGTTGAATAATGACTATGTAGGAATGGGTTATGATACATAGTGGCCTTACTTGCCCATATACTTGGTGATTGGTTTGGATAGTGTAGAAGCTATATGTCACACTATTGTGCTAACTTGGGAATGTGTATTTATCACATTGTTTCGTTATTATTCAAGTGTGGATATGATTATCATATGGTTGTATTGTTATCCCATTTGTGGAATTATTGATTATACTGTTACTCTACTTGAATACATATTCATTGATGGTGCTATGCTTAGTGTATTACATAAATGTTACACTATGTTATTGATTGAACATGAGTATATTTTACCATGTGGCTACATTGCTTATCCCTTTTGTGGATTATATTTCAAGTATCTATTATGTGCTTGAAACGTGTTTATATTTATGTGATTGGGGGGTATAATGGAATTCAATCAATTATTGATTTGTTCTCTAAGTGATTGAAGGTCCATCATACCTGTGACCTCTCCCCCTCTGCGGCCACAGACTGGGGTTATAGCATCTGTATTGAGCCGAAAGCCTTACAGAGTTGCTACTATCTTATATGGTTTCCTGAAAAACGGGTCTTATAAGATGTGAATATGCCTAAGAAGTTCACAGGAGATGAGTTATAATCATAACTGTCTCGGTTATATGATATTGGTTCTGGTGGATATGCATTCACAGAAATAGTGGAGTATTATGCCCACAATGATACGACTTATGATTCAGACGGGAAAGGTAAACAAAGGTAACGGAAGGTGTTTACTGTTTTACCAATATGTGAGATGTACCTTGTTATGTGTTGCATCTTACCTAGCATATTGCTGCATTCATAATAGCTTGCTGAGATTTATTCTCACCCCTCTCCCTTTAATGTTTTTAGATCCTGAGACAGGCGGACCGGCCAAGTGAGGACGGAAAGGAGTTTGTGTGTATTAAACTTGGTTTCTACGTTATAACCAAAGTATTTTGTAATTAAAACAGGTTGTTACTTTTAAAGTTATTCAACTCTTCCTTTCATGTAGAGAGGAATGAAGTTATTTTGAAATGGTTATGTTCAGTATGTTTAAGTTGTAAGTTAAATCAAAGTTTTAAAAAGTTTAGGTGGTTTGAGTACTTTTGGGGATGCTCTAGCTCTGGACACGGGTTAGGTTCCGGGTTGGGGTCCTCACAGATGGTATCAGAGCTCGGTTAGAGTTCTCGGGTAGAGTCTAGCTGAGTGAGAGTGTGTGATAATTTACGCCGAGTGTTTGATGCAGGAGTTTATTCAATGGTTGGAATTGAGGATGATCAGCATCAGGTTCCGGGCATTGTTGGTAATGCCGAGGGTGATGGAAATCCGAATGTTGAGACGATGAACATGTTCCAAGTATTTTTGCAAAATATGGCAACACAAGGGCAAGTACGACAGCATCAAGAAGGCAAACATGGGCATGGTTTGGAAAAGTTCGTCAAGATGACACCGCCAAGCTTTAGTGGAGACCCAGATCCGGTGACGGCGGAGAGATGGCTTGAAGCTATGAATAAAATCTTCTTGGCAATGGAGAGCTCAGATGCAGAAAAGGTGAGATGCGCAGTCTTCAAGTTAGAAGGACCTGCAGAGCATTGGTGGCAAGTAGTAAAGGACGGCTGGGATCGGGATCTTACACCGCAGACTTGGGAGAACTTCACACGCAAGTTCCGAGATCATTTTATTCCAATGGTTACAAGAGATAAGAAGGAAGTTGAGTTTTTGAGATTAGAGCAAGGAGCAATGATCGTGGCGCAGTACTCAGCAAGGTTTACAGAGCTAGCTCGCTATTGTCCACATTTGGTGCCGGAAGAAGAGAAAAGGATATATCGATTTGTGAAGGGATTAAGGCTAGAGTTTAGGAAACAATTATTGACTCAGGACTTCACCGATTTCCAAACAGCAGTGAATAAAGCCTATCGAATAGAGAATGACATTGACGAGCACCGGGGTAAATCTGAGGGTGGAAGTGGAAGTAAACAGAGATTTCAAGGCCAAGGTTCTGGATATAGTAGAAGGCAACAGAGAGGATCAGCCTCGGGATTAGCAAGAGGAGAAGAAGCGGCGACTACAACAACTCGTTCGACTTCAAATCAGGTAAGGATTGAATGTGGTTATTGCAAGAAGATGGGTCATTCCGAAGACAAGTGTTGGAATAAATAAGGGAAATGCTTGAACTGTGGAGAAATGGGGCACTACAAGAAAAATTGTCCTGTATTTCATCAGAGGTTAGCTTCGGGTGCCGGTCATAGGGGGCAAAGAGGTGGAATGAAAAGGGACAATGAAGGGAATCCAAAAAGGTAATGTTTAAAGTTGAATCCTTGTTTTGAGTATTGGAGGGATAGATCCCTCAGCTGCCTTTAGAGGTAATATACCTTTCTCAGAAGTAGGGGTCATACTTTTATAGATTCCGGTTCATTTCATGCATATTTGGCATTGCATTTTGCTTAAACGTGGCATATATTGCATAAGATTTGTTTTTGTGTTAGAAGTTTCTGCTCTTATGAGAGAGTACCTCGAATCTTCTTTGGTTTACCACTAGAGTGATGTGGTCATAACTGAGCATGTATTGCCAGTTGATTTAGTATTATTACCAATGTGTGATTTTGATGTATACTTGGCCTAGGTTGGTTGAGTAGTGACCGTGCATTGATAGACTGTCGTATGAAGCGAGTCTTCTTTTCTATGCCTAATTGGTTTATATGGTATTAGATATAGATAAACCTTTATGTGGTATCCTTGCTATGTATGCATTAAGGATTGAAAAATTTTGGTTAAAGAGCGGGAAGATTAATTGGTATGTGATAGACTTGGGTAAGAAGTCTTCGAAAAATGTTATGTGCTAATTAGAAAAAAAAAAAAAAAAACTTTAGATGTGCTTTATCAGAATATTCCATGGCGGCAGTTGAATAAGTGAAATTATATATTGAGTTAATATTAAAGCCTAATACCTATATCAAAAGTCTCTTATAGAAGGGAACTAGATATGATGTGGAGTTAATGAATAGGATTTTATTTTAAAACCTTATCTTGATAGCTTTGTTGAATGCTTAATTGAAGTTGAGTAGAACATAAAAATAAATTGTGAATTTTTTTATCTACTCTTCAAGAAAAGAATTTGTGTGTGAAGTGTAATAATGGTGAGTTGACTTGGGAATATTCCCGTCATGAGTCCGTAGTTTTAGGATTGAAAGGGGTGCTACCAAGGGAGTATCATTAGATTCTTGAGAATTGTCTTATTGTTGATTTAGTTAACCTGGAAAGAAGTATCCATGATGTAAGATGGCCACAAGGTTGAATTGTATAGGTAGAGATGAAGAATAGGTTGATCACGATCCGATCCTTAACTGACTAATGGATGTGAGAACTTGACGATTTTAATTGCGTATCAATGGAAGGTTAAAATTGTGATATTGTGAAATGGGAAAGTGATAAATTATGTTTAGAGGAAGAGCAGAATTTCCTTATTTTCAACTTGGAAGTGACTGAGATTATTTTGCGTTTTACAAGTGGAAATTTTAATTATGTGCAACTAAATCTGGGATGTGTTACCGATCATAAAAGTTTAAAGTATTTGTGGGTTCGGAAGGAATTTAACAATAAGCAGAGTCGAGGGTGGAAATTATTAGAAATACTTAAATGGTGTTATATCTTGTTATTGGGAAAATTATTGTGATTGCCAATGCGATTAGCCGAAAGGTTTATGTGTCAACGAGTATATCTTTTGAGTTGCAAGGTGAGATATGATTGCGAATATTCAAGTTACACTTATAGTGTGGAGACTTTAGAGGAAGTCCAACCATGATTCAGAAGTTAAGAGGATTATCGACTAGTTCAAGATGGGAAGACCAAGAATTTTGTATCGAATTGGGATGAAAATTTTAACCTCAACTTGGAATGTGCTTACCGTGACTGCAAGAGATTTGAAGACCAGTTTTAGAGGAAGACAATATATCAAGAATTGCAATTCATCAGGAAAGTTCGAAGAGGTATCAAGATTTGAAGAAGAGTTAGAAGATTCGAATGGGAAAGCATTGCGATGGAATTTTGTAACTGGACTACCTTCAACGTTGATGAAGATGGGTGTGTTGGAGTAATAGTGGATGGATAGATCTAGTCGGTTTACTTTCTACCTATACCAAAGAAAAATTCGAGGGAGAAATTAAAACATGTTGCATGCGGAAGATTGAATTATTTCATGGAGTACTAATCAACATTTTACCAGATCGGGATCGAGGATTCTTTGTGCTTTTGGGAAGCTGGGTGCAAGGTTTTGAATTCCAAGTCAAGTTTCAGTGATGCGTTTCATTCTCAGGCAGATGTGCAGACAGAGAAAACTATCCAGATTCTTGAGAATAAGTTGTGTGTTGTGTGATGGATTTCTTTTCAACTTGAGAAGTTTATTTAAC
Source organism: Adenophora triphylla var. japonica (assembly GCA_022495995.1). Classification (NCBI taxonomy): domain Eukaryota; kingdom Viridiplantae; phylum Streptophyta; class Magnoliopsida; order Asterales; family Campanulaceae; genus Adenophora; species Adenophora triphylla. The sequence continues at coordinate 477,448 of JAFEMH010000298.1, read as the reverse complement.
CTTAGTGAGTTTGCGTATATTAGTAGATTTCAGTTCAATATTGAGTTGGTAATGTATGGAACATTGTATGGGAGAAATTATCTTCATGATTCCTCATGTGTATGGAGTTCTTCGACTAATAATGATTAAGCGGATTTTACTTATATAGGGAGGTCACCATCTCTAATTGATCAGTAAGGTAAGCAAGTTTAAAATTCGGGACGAATTTTCTTTAAGGGGGAGTGAGTGTAACGACCCTAACCCTAGGCACAATTTTAGTTTAATATTATATATGCTTTTGATATCATTGTTAATATTATGTGTTCATTTTTATATACTTGATTCCTTATATTAGGATAAAATGATAGGGAAATAAAATAATGCTCTAGGAAAATATAAAAATAGGAAATAGATAAAGAGTAAGAGGAGGTTAAATTGGGTAAAATAAATAATGGGAAATAAGAAGGGGCTTTCATTTTTTTTTAATGGTTGAAAGCCTTGGCAAATAATTAGGGAGGGGAACAAAATCCCCTAAAACCCTCCCCTCTACTCTCCTAGGACAATTACCCCATACTTCCCATACTATTCTCCTCCCTCTTCCCATACTTCCCTTCACTCTTCCCACACTCCATCTACCTCCTCCATCATTCTCTTACACTTCTTCTTTAGCCAAGACATTTCCATGGAAGCTCCATGTGAAAGCCTCAACTTCCAAGATCTCTAGCAAGGCCATTTCTCATCCATTTTCAAATCCAAGAGTACTTTTGAGGTTGGGACAACTAGAGGAATCAATCAAGCTAAGAAAATCATCTTTTCATCCAAAATCCTAAGGTGAGTTATTATGACTTCCCTTCTTTAAATGTTCATAAACTATGAATGTTGTTATTATTGTTAAATGATGGTTTGATGCTTTGGAAACCTTCTTAGAATGGAGGAATTGGTTAAAGTTATGGAATGATGTTGTTGTTCATAGAAGATGATTAAGAAGTGGATGAAATGGGTTAAGTTAAATGAAGATAATTGAACTAGGATTGTGGTAGGAAATGTATAGGAAATCAAGTGGTGTAGGATTGAGGTTTATGTTGTTTGGGTTTGGTTGATTTAGAAGGAAGTAGTAAATATTTGGGAGTCTTTCATGAGCATCAAAAATGGGAAAGAATTATAAAGGGGAAAAGAAACTAGGTGAAAAAGGGGTTTAGAAATTGAGTCTTGCTGGAAAATGACTTGGGCGGTTGCCCATGGGGGGCTTGAGCGGCCGCCCATGTGTTCAGAATTTATAATGCCTTGGAAACCTCTTGGGCAGTCGCCCAAGTTACCTTGAGCGGTTGCCCATCCTTACAGAACATGTGTACCTTTTTGTAAACTCTTGGGCGGTCGCCCAAGTGACATGGGCGGTCGCCCATGTCACCAGATTTCCTTAGTTAATTTTCTTGCTGAATTTTACCAATAACCTCGTGGTATGATTCCCAACCACTATAAATTAGTAGAACCTAATCTAAACCGTATATGGATTAATCCCTTTTAACTTAGATTAATGTATGATACTTGGGCCACGTAGCGACGTCTTATTTGGTCAAAGTGGATTTGTGAGAGTAGTTTAAATATCGTCCGGGAAATGGTTAATAGGCTTGATTAGTAACTTCACCAAAGTAGTTCATCTTGGAAATTAGATCTTGAACCTTTATTAAGTATATTCGAGGTTGAATAATGATTATGTAGGAATGGGTTATGATACATAGTGGCCTTACTTGCCCATATACTTGGTGATTGGTTTGGATAGTGTAGAAGCTATATGTCACACTATTGTGCTAACTTGGGAATGTGTATTTATCACATTGTTTCGTTATTATTCAAGTGTGGATATGATTATCATATGGTTGTATTGTTATCCCATTTGTGGAATTATTGATTATACTGTTACTCTACTTGAATACATATTCATTGATGGTGCTATGCTTAGTGTATTACATAAATGTTACACTATGATATTGATTGAACATGAGTATATTTTACCATGTGGCTACATTGCTTATCCCCTTTGTGGATTATATTTCAAGTATCTATTATGTGCTTGAAACGTGTTTATATTTATGTGATTGGGGGGTATAATGGAATTCAATCAATTATTGATTTGTTCTCTAAGTGATTGAAGGTCCATCATACCTGTGACCTCTCCCCCTCTGCGGCCACAGACTGGGGTTATAGCATCTGTATTGAGCCGAAAGCCTTACAGAGTTGCTACTATCTTATATGGTTCCCTGAAAAACGGGTCTTATAAGATGTGAATATGCCTAAGCAGTTCACAGGAGATGAGTTATAATCATAACTGTCTCGGTTATATGATATTGGTTCTGGTGGATATGCATTCACAGAAATAGTGGAGTATTATGCCCACAATGATACGACTTATGATTCAGATGGGAAAGGTAAACAAAGGTAACGGAAGGTGTTTACTATTTTACCAATATGTGAGATGTACCTTGTTATGTGTTGCATCTTACCTGGCATATTGCTGCATTCATAATAGCTTGCTGAGATTTATTCTCACCCCTCTCCCTTTAATGTTTTTAGATCCTGAGACAGGCGGACCGGCCAAGTGAGGACGGAAAGGAGTTTGTGTGTATAAAACTTGGTTTCTACGTTATAACCAAAGTCTTTTGTAATTAAAAGAGGTTGTTACTTTTAAAGTTATTCAACTCTTCCTTTCATGTAGAGAGGAATGAAGTTATTTTGAAATGGTTATGTTCAGTAGGTTTAAGTTGTAAGTTAAATCAAAGTTTTAAAAATTTTAGGTGGTTTGAGTACTTTTGGGGACGCTCTAGCTCGGGACACTGGTTAGGTACCGGGTTGGGGTCCTCACAACCCCTCTTCCTTTGTCTTTCCTCCGTGGTAAGATAGCTTTTCATAAATGTATAACTATCTGACCATGTTGGTCACCCCTTTTGATTTGGCACATTCCTAGTAGGATTGGTTGTTTAACCTCCTAGGTCACCCCGTTTCCATTCTTATATTAAGGGACCAATCTCTCTTTGCTATTGCCCTGGTGGGATCAAGTATGTGACCTCCTTGGTCACCTAATTCCAACCTATTTTGGTAATTCCAGTCCAATGCCAAAGGGTATGAAAAGCACAGTTCAGGCTACTTATGTCACGAGACAAAACTAGCCACTTGGCTTACTAAGTCGCGCGACATAACAAGCCAACATAAGACATCAGCAGTTTGCAGTTTACTGCATTCCCCAGGGCACTCCCCGACTTGTCAAAAGCTGCAAACATCAGTCATTCACTTCTCAAATGCATAGGGGAGGGTCATTTACCCCATGTACACCTATGCATTCATATTCAAGCCAAAAATCCATTCAAACCATTCAGTTCAAGCCATCCACCGTACCATCATTTCATAAATGCGTGCAATAAAAGAGCTGACAATGTACGTACAAAATAGGCCAAGTCCAAAAGATGTGCATAGCAAAAATAACATGGTTTAGAGTATGTGTTTTCCCTAAAGGGGTACAATAACCAAAAGTCATAAAAATCTAAGGGGAAAGGGGGCTACTCTGAGTCATCTCCATCATCCTCTCCATCATCTTCTTCATCATCCTCTCCATCATCTTCATCCTCGCTGTCATCCTCAGCCTCCTCAGGCTCATCATCAGGATCGTCCGAAGGTGCCTCGTAGGCTATGGTCCCCGTGCGGTAATAGTCATCAAACTCAGTAATGACAGTAGAATCAAGCTCATAGTCTGTGGCTGTCTCAGCCCCACCATCCTCATCATCATCATCGTCAATCTCAACGGGTCCGTGAAGAGGCACATTTGGATTCTTCATCCGAGGCCTCGGTCCACTAATGCCTCCGCTGGTGCCCGCGTCATCAAAGCGGCCCTTCTTCTTTCTCGGCTGGCCAGGTGGAGAGATATCGATCGAACCCTGTGACCGGCACTGATTCTTCCAAAAGCTCATACCTTTCTGGAGCTTGCCAATCATGCCCACAGCGCCAGTATAAGCCCTGGTCAGATGCCTGTAAGCCTGGGCCGATACCTGTTACAAGCAGACATAATAAGCGTCAAAATGCAGTTATTGATAACAGAAAGAGATGCAAGCAATCCAAAGGACGTAAGGAGCAGTACTTACGGATCTAGAACCTCGTGGGAGCACCAGATGAGGATGAGTCTGTGACATATCAATAGGAGCTCGCCGCATACGACCGCCACCCTGGTAATCAATGAAAGTTGGAGGCAAAGGAGATCTAGCCACATAACCAGTCGAAGGTCCCGCACTCTGAGCACCATAACCAACCCTGGTCTATGGGGACTGAAGATGCCTAGCCACGTACAATGTGTAATCCCCATCCCGTGTGAAGAGATGTGCCGCCATACCTACGATCAAAGCATCTACATTTGCCAAATGGCGAGGCAGCCACATCCTAGCTAGAGGATCATCAGGGATCCGAGCATGCCTATTGGGCCCATGTTGTCCGTACACTCTCTCTCCTAAATATAGGGCATCTCCGGACAAACCCACCAGCAGCTTGCGACACTCTGTCAAGTGCGCAGCATGATCCAAATCCAGATCACCATAACGGCCAGTCCAAGGGAATAAACTCATCCTCTGTGGAGTCCCTCTCAAGCACATCAGCGTATCATGATACGAAGCAGTAATCCTGCACCTCGAACCCTCCGATGTCCTGGTCTGTCTCCTGGCATTCTTCGTCCACCGTCTGAGAGCAGGAAAAGTGGTGGCAGGAAACTCATCTCGGATCTGCCAGGTATAACATCCAAAATACTCGAAGGCCCAAGCCTGAAAAGAAGAAGAAGAAGTCAAAAAACAGAAAAACTGATAGAGTAAAATGTGCTAAAGAAAAGAAGTCAAGGCGAGAGAATACCTCAAAAGCCAGGTGACAGCAGGTGAAATACTTCGCCTTCCCTCTACTGACGTCATCTAGAGCCAAGTACATCTCGGCTAAACCGGCCTCACCCCAGGACAAATCCCCCACAGTATCCCAGGCTCTCAGAAGCTCCAACAGTGAGATCAGGGCAGTAGATGCGCTGTTGATAAACAGCATGTCAGAAATGCCTACCCATACAAAGGCTCTCGCCAGTCTCTCTGCTCTCAGCCGGCTCTCAATAGGATCATCAACCACAAGGTAGTCCCTACTCTGCTCTCCAATCAAGCCATGTAGCTCACCCAACTCATATCCATTCCCCTTCTTGATCTGGGGAACGAAACCAAGCAAACTCATAAAATCAGCATCAGCAATAGGCTGGGGCTCAACTCCCTGTGCAGGCTCATCTATGTAAAGTGGCTCAGCTGTAAAAGGCAATCCCGTGATGACCGCGAAATCATAAGGTGTGACTGTCGTCTCACCCCAAGAGAAGTGGAATGAATGAGTGGTCTCCCACCAAAACTCTCTAAATGCCCTCACCAGATCCACACTCCTCTGAGTGTCTCCAATGGCCTTCGCCATCTCAAAGAATCGCCCTAGCCCAACGGCGTAAATCATGCCCTTAGGCGAGTGTATCTGCTCCTGGCTACCCGACAAGCTCTGACATAGCCTGCCAATCACCTCGAGGGAACCTCTGGTGCGCAATCCCTGCAAGAAAACATGGCACAAGTATGAATATTTCGTGCTATTTCTTGAAATCATCTCAAATGAAAATGGGTCAAAACCTATCAATAAAAAGCATGCATTTTAGCATCACACTTCCTAGTTCAATCCATGATTTCATGCAAATTCTTGACAATTCATAGCACAGTCTGGAAAATTCAGTTCGAATCAATTTCACCCAAATCAAAAAAAAAAAAAAAATTTCAAAAAACCTAGGTCACTTACCACATCTTTCTTCCCGACATATGAGGTATGTTCATCAAGTTGTGGATAGAAATCTCCTCTTTGAGCTTCCGGGAGAAATGTGTTGGTGTAATGCCCTAGGCTTTAGTTATGTTTAACTGAAAACCGTTATGTATCATCTTTATCGTTTATGTTTATTATTTGATTATTATATAGTTTGCATATTTATTGTAATAATCTCCGTCCCTGATAATTAAGAGAATAATTAGTATAATTGTCAATGGATAATCATATGATGATTATATGCATAGAGATGCACATTGAAATTATGGGTACTTGTTAGAGAACAAGTGACTGGACATGACCCGCATGAGATTTATGTCATGGTCAAATGTCATACTTAAATTTCATACGGTTACTTCATTTATTTCCTAGACCTATGATTATCGTAACCTTACATATGATGAAAGTCATGTTTGATTTTAGTCAAACGATATCTTAACACGATATCTATAAAGACTATCATTGGCATGATCGGATTCATGATGGGAAGGATGATAAGTCAAGAAGGAATTTGTCCCTCAGAAGAGAGATGTTATGCTTGGGCCCCTCGATGAGTGATAATGATGAAAGTGTATGGCCGTACCCCAATATGATTGGAATTATCATTATACTCAAGAATCGAGAAAAGCATTGAACAATAACAAGTTGACAAGGACCATGACTTGTGTTCAATATAACATCGTGAGACAAAGGGATAAATGGAAGTACACCATTGGAAACGTGAACTCTTACGTTACGTTATTTGGGTAGACATAATGGCTTGCTAGAGTCCGCTTATGTCTTATGAGGTTCGATATGATCGAACTCATTGCCAACATAATGTAATCCTATTGGGTCACACACAACTAGAATGAATTGGTTAAACCGGAGGAAGAATAGTTGAGAGTTTCGTATACGGCTATATATACCGCGCGACATATTAAGCCTGAATGGCTTAATATACCGCGCGACATATCAGGCCTGTACGCGTTTTTGATAGCCTGTCTCTCCTAATACGATTAGGAGAAGTATTCTTACTATTGTAGTATAAATACAAGGGTTCTGTCAGACCTAGAAGCTAGCCGAAATTTTCAATCAAAAATTCACAACAAAATACTCTCAATATTCTTCAAGGTTTTAGATCTAGCAATCATCAAGAAGTTGTTCTTGAATTCATTCAAAGGTGTGGATACCAAAAGAGGGTCTTCGCTCGTTCATCGATCAAGGCCTAGAGTTTAAGCAAGTTGAAGAACGAAGTTTGTGATTCGATATCACATAATCAAATCGTTCGATAGCTCAAGAACGGAAAGCGTTCGAGGTTGGTTTAATTCTATCTCATAGGAATTTAAATTAATTGTATAGAACGGATCCTAGGGCTTCTTGGGTTTTGTTTTTAATGCTTAATTCCCGCGCATGGACCCGTAAAACCCAACAAAGGGTATCAAAGCCCCGTTCGTATGGTTAAGTTTGAATTAACATGATAGATTTAAGATATAAATTGTTTATATGCTTATTGCATGTTTTGTATGCGATAGAATTTTTAATTGTTTATGTGAAACAATGTGAAAATCGTTTTCGAATTATGTCAATTAAATCAGAAAAAGGATGTTTTACGTGATTTAATTACATGTAATCCGTATTGGTTCGAACTGAAATCTCGTTACTTGGCCGCTTATGTCGCGCGACATATTGAGCCATGTGGAATTCGTCTGGCCCGTTAGGTCGCGCGACATATCAAGCCTGTCGATGTTGTCACGCGACATAATAAGCCAAAATCGGCGTAATCGCTTGTTCAATTTTTCGCTATTCTGTGATTGTGTTTACAATCTCGATATGTTGATATGAAAACTGGATGTTATAAAATTGAGTTTATAAGTCCGCGATAGATTGATTCATTGATATACATGATTAATTGATTAAAATGTGATTTTAATAATTATTGCAATGTATATGAAAATGGATGTTATAAAATTAAGTTTATAAGTCCATGCTAGATTGATTCATTAATATGCATGATTAATTGATTAAAATATGATTTTAATAATTATTGCGATGCATGTTTTATTTGTTCTTACATGTTAAGAATTTTTTTTTAAATTAGATGTTTAGTTGAAACATGATATTTAGTTTCCTAATATGTTTAGATTTAGACATTGTAAATTTTGGATCTTATGATTGTTTATGGAAACAAGTCATAAATACGCGAAATTTAAAAGGAAACTCGATTGTTTATAAAAGGTAGGGATTATGTTGCCTAATCGTAGTTGATTTCTAATTATGCATGTCTAGGAGAGTTCTGTCAAAGGAAGAGTTGGTACTTAAGAAGTCCGTGGCTCACCTATCTTCCCGGGAACTTACCCGGTGCATGATTTTGACTATCTTTCTGACATGCTTATAATCTACCTTTAAAGAACCTTCATTTATCTTTTAAGTTCTTTATGCCAATTCATGATTAAAAACACTTGAGACCATTCGGATAGTTTTGGGTGGGCTTGCCATAGCAAGGTGCTTTGATTCTATTCGAATGCGAGCAAGATGAGGAAATGGTGGTTCCTATACGTTTTAAAGTGAATGAACTTAATTGGGTTATCAAAAATGGTTTTGGACCCAAGGCATAAGATGAGATTAAAATATGCCTAGACATATGATGTCTTGAATTGATCTCATAAAAGATCTAAGAGTCATATATGTGATATGATTGATGTTTTCTACCTAATTAGTTTAATCTTGAGCGGTGCGCCATAAGCCAGTACTTGAGATTAAATTAAAGTTGGATCATAGCCCTAAGAGTCATATACGATATGATTGATGTTTTCTACCTAATTAGTTTAATCTTGAGCGGTGCGCCATAGCGTATTTTGAGATTAAATTAAAGTTGGATCTTAGCCCATTAAATGCATATTATGCTTATTAGCATTAGAAGGTGTATGATTTAGCGGAGTATTTGTAAAATACATTACTTGCTCTTAAATGATAAATGTGTTGATATTGATATGTGTTCATATAATTTGTATATTTTGTTGTAGAAATAGCATTACATAATGATAATTGTGATTCGTCCTTATGAAGGACAAAGTTCGAAAGGAACAATACATAATGTGTATGTTCTTGACGAATTGCCCACTCGAACCCATTGAATAAATGTTGCAAAGGGCAAAATAAGGAAGCAACATTAGAAACATAGTGATGATTCCGACAATATTGCTTGCCTTGTATTTGCCACATGGTTAAAGGCTCTTATGAAGAACCTCAAACATGATAACTAATCTTTTGTTCTAGCATAACGCAAATAGGGAAATGTTCCAAGTGCAAGCTAGGCAAAATATATATATGTTGTGGTGAGGGCTCTTAATTCATATGATGAAAGAAGGAGCAATCCGCAAATTGTGTTAATGGTTGACACAATAAAAGGGTTCATAAAGGAAGGAAAAAGTAGGTAAAGCAAAGGTTGCCAAACCTAGGACAAAAGTTGTCAAAGCCGAAGAGGCTAAACCCAAAGTGTCTCAAAGGATGCTTTGCTATCATTGCAATAAGATTGTCATTGGAAGCAAAGTTGCAAGGCTTATTAGGAAGGCCTAAAAGGTGAAGAAGGGCAATATGATTGTTACTACTTCAAATATCTATATGATAGATATTTTCCCTTTGACTTCTTGTTCTTGGGTATATGATACCGGATTGGATCCCACATTTGTTTAAATGTGCAAGGAACAAAGAATAGAAAGTTACTCAAATAAGGTAAATTAAACCTATGCATGGGAATGGAACAAGAGTTGCAACATTAGCCATAAGGGACTTATGAAGTCACTTTACCTTGTGAAGTAGTACTTGTTTTGAACAAGTATGACTATGTTCCAGATTTGAGTAGGAGTATTATTTCTGTTTCTTAAATGGATGATGAAGGATATAATTTTCTTATTTTCAATAAGAAGTTTTATATTTATTTAATAATATGCCTTATTGTAATGCACATGTCATTAAATGGTCTTCATATCCTTGATGATGAGAAACAAAATAATACTGAAGATATCTATGATATAAATGGGAAATCTAAACCGAACAATATGAACAACGCGTTCATATGGCATTGCCGGCTTGGTCAGATAAATAAGAAACATATATCTAAACTCCATTAACATGGAATTTTAGACTCATATGACGATGAATCATTTGAGGAATGTGGATCTTGTTTATTGAGATTATTGATCAAACCACCCTACACTAAGAATAGTGGGAGGGATAGTGACTTATTGGTCATTATACATGAGATGTATATGGACTGTTAAGTAGCATTGCTAGGGGAAGACTTCGGTATTTCATCACATTTCACTAAAGACTTATCTAGATATGACTATGTCTATCTGATGAAGTCCGAAGGTGAATCGTTTGAGATGTTTTGAACATTTCAAAGATGAAGTACAAAACAACTTGGTAAAACTGTTAAGTACTTCGATTAGATCGAGGTGATGAATATTTGAGCCAAGAATTTGACAATCATCTCAAAACTATGAAATCGTTTCAAAGTTGACTCCACCCAGAACACCACATTGTATGGTGTGTCTGAAAGGAGGAATTGAACCTTGTAGGACATGGTTCGTTCGATGATGTGTCAATTAGACTTTCCTATTTCCTATTTCCTTTTGAGGATATGCATTAGAAATAATGCGGTTACACTGAATCGAGTCCCTACTAAATCGGTTCCTAAGGCCCCACATGAGATGTGGCATGGAAGAAAACTTAGTTTGTCTTTCATGAAGATTTGAGGTTGCGAATCTTATGTAAAGAGACTTGTCTCTTATAAGTTAGCACCAAATCTGACAAGGTTATTTTCGGATATTGATTTTACAATCACAAAGAGAACAAAATGTTTGTTGCTCTACACGATTTGTTTCTTGAGAAATAGTTTCTCAATAAGGAATCTAGTGGGAGTAAAATTAATTTTGAAAGAAGTTCAAGAACCCGAAAATAATATGGAACCAAGAGTAGAGACAGAACCAAGTTCACAAAGGAGTTGTGAAACCGGTTCAAGATGCACAAGTCCATCGTAGATTGGATAGGTTACGATCCGAACTCAAGAAATAGTGATTTCTCGTTGCGGAAAGTGATGAAGTGGAAGTCATTGAGAATGACGATCCTACTTGCTATCAAGAAGCGATGTCCTCTCCTAATTTGGATAAATGGTTAGGAACCATGGAATCCAAATTACAATCCATGTTTAACAATCAAGTTTGGAACTTGATTGGGCTACCTAAAAGTGTAAAAACTAAAGGGTGCAAGTAGGTCTTCAAAGACCAACATGGATGTGAAGGTGTATACTTTCATGACTAAGGATTGTAGCAAAGGGATTTAGGTTAATTCATAGTATTGACTATGTTGAAACTTTTTCCGCCAGTTACAATGTCGAAGTCTATTAGAATTTCAATTGCCATCATCACATATTGTGACTATGTGATGTGACAAATGGATGTCAAACAACTTTCTTTAAATGGAAAGATTATTAAGGATGTATAGAGTACACAACCCGAATAGTTTGTCGATCCAAGAAACTCTAATAAAGTATGCATGTTGCAAAGATCCATGAGATGGGTTGAAGCAAGCTTCATGGAATTGGAATCTTTGTTTTGATGAATTGACCAAAGAAATTGACTTCGTCGAAGAACAAAGATGAACCTTGTGTATGCATGAAATTCAGTGGGAGCGTAGTATTATTTCTATTGTTTTATTACAATGATATCTTACTCATTGGAAAAACAAGTTCCGACACTTAAGACTGTCAAGTCTTGGTCAAGGAAAGTTTTCTCAATGAAAGATATGGGTAAAGCCGCTTACATCCTTGGCATCAAGATCTATAGAGATAGATCTAGAAGGATAAATTGGTTTGAGTCAAAGTGTTCACATTGACAAGGTTCTTAGAAGAGTCTAAGAAAAGTGGCTTGTCAATGGGTCATGGTATTTTCTCTTAAGCAATACTCATTGTCTTATGACAATTGATGAGCAAAAGGGAATGAATGAAGTTCCATATGCTTCGGCATTTGGATCTGTCATGTATGCCATAATTTGTACTAGACCCAACGTCTCATATGCTTTGAGCATGATGAGTCGATACCAATCGATCTGTGATGAGAACCATTGGATGGCGATCAAGATGATCCTTGAGTACTTAAGAAGAACTAAGGATACGTTCTTGGGATTTGAAAGATTGGAAGTTTAATCTTGTTGTAAGGGTTACATAGGTGCTAGCTTCCAAACTGACAAAGTTATTTTAAAATCGCAATTAGGATTTATGTTTATGCTTATAAGAGGTGCAGTTTTGATTGGAAAGGTTCCAAGCAGAAATTGTAGCCAATTCTACTACTAAGGCCAAATGTTAGCAATATATGATGTAGCTAAAAGTAGGCGGTTTGGATCAAAAGTTCGCTTAGTGTTTTGGAAATGTTCCAAGTATCACTAATCGATGAAACTTTGTTATGACTATAGTGGTGCCACTTGTGCAAACAATGGAACCAAGGTCACAACGATCCAAACACTCACTTAGACGTTCTTCGAGGAATTCATAAAGAATGAGAAGACGTTAAGATATACAAAATATCAACCGATGATGACATAAGGGATTCACTTACAAAGACACTCGCATAGGCAGAAGCATGATGGGCATGTTAGATCCATGAGTATTCGATACATAAATGGAGCCTAGTGCAAGTGGGAGACTGTTGGTGTAATGCCCTAGGCTTTAGTTATGTTTAGCGAAAACCGTTATGTATCATCTTTATCGTTTATGTTTATTATTTGATTATTATATAGTTTGCATATTTATTGTAATAATCTCCGTCCCTGATTATTAAGAGAATAATTAGTATAATTGTCAATGGATAATCATATGATGATTATATGCATAGAGATGCACATTGAAATTATGGGTACTTGTTAGAGAACAAGTGTCTGGACATGACCCGCATGAGATTTATGTCATGGTCAAATGTCATACTTAAATCTCATACGGTTACTTCATTTATTTCCTAGACCTAAGATTATCGTAACCTTACATATGATGAAAGTCATGTTTGATTTTAGTCAAACGATATCTTAACACGATATCTATAAAGACTATCATTGGCATGATCGGATTCATGATGGGAAGGATGATAAGTCAAGAAGGAATTTGTCCCTCAGAAGAGAGATGTTATGCTTGGGCCCCTCGATGAGTGATAATGATGAAAGTGTATGGCCGTACCCCAATATGATTGGAATTATCATTATACTCAAGAATCGAGAAAAGCATTGAACAATAACAAGTTGACAAGGACCATGACTTGTGTTCAATATAACATCGTGAGACAAAGGGATAAATGGAAGTACACCATTGGAAACGTGAACTCTTACGTTACGTTATTTGGGTAGACATAATGGCTTGCTAGAGTCCGCTTATGTCTTATGAGGTTCGATATGATCGAACTCATTGCCAACATAATGTAATCCTATTGGGTCACACACAACTAGAATGAATTGGTTAAACCGGAGGAAGAATAGTTGAGAGTTTACGTATCGGCTATATATACCGCGCGACATATTAAGCCAATGGCTTAATATACCGCGCGACTTATCAGGCCTGTACGCGTTTTTGATAGCCTGTCTCTCCTAATACGATTAGGAGAAGTATTCTTACTATTGTAGTATAAATACAAGGGTTACATCGGACCTAGAAGCTAGCCGAAATTTTCAATCAAAAATTCACAACAAAATACTCTCAATATTCTTCAAGGTTTTAGATCTAGCAATCATCAAGAAGTTGTTCTTGAATTCATTCAAAGGTGTGGATACCAAAAGAGGGTCTTCGCTCGTTCATCGATCAAGGCCTAGAGTTTAAGCAAGTTGAAGAACGAAGTTTGTGATTCGATATCACATAATCAAATCGTTCGATAGCTCAAGAACGGAAAGCGTTCGAGGTTGGTTTAATTCTATCTCATAGGAATTTAAATTAATTGTATAGAACGGATCCTAGGGCTTCTTGGGTTTTATGTTTTTAATGCTTAATTCCGCTGCGCATGGACCCGTAAAACCCAACAAAATGGCCTTTGGTTCCTTTGCACCCCCTTCCGTCGAGTAGCTAACTCGGCGTGTTGAGGAGCCCTTTTGGTCGGATAGAACCTAGGAGACATTTTCCAATTGAATCGAACTAAAGGTGTTTGATTTCTCTCAATTTCTCTCAAAATCTCCCTCTGATGTTTGCTCTTTCTCTCTTCTCGTTGTCGCCTCCCTCTCAATTTCAATTTCAATTGAGTTTCAAATGGCGACTGTGCGAATTTTTAATGAATCTGTCCACATGGCCTATTATGTCGTGCGACATACTAAGCCCCTGTGGCTGATTTTTACAATTTTGCCCCTGAAGGCTCAATTTTACAATTTTTGTCCCCCATAGGCCTGTTTTACCCTTTGTGCCCCTGGCATTTCCAATCATTTCCAATCCCGTTTTCCCTCCAGTGCCCCCGTGGCCTATTTTACAAATTTATCCCTGTGGCTCATTTTGTTTGCCCTTGGCATTCTCAATTCTATTTTCAAAATTATCGGGTACGTCCCACCTTCTTTACAAAAATTATCGGGTACGTCCCACTTTTCTTTATTATCGGGTACGTCCCACTTTTCTTTACAAAATTATCGGGTACGTCCCACTTTCTTTTCAAAAATTATCGGGTACGTTCCATTTCTTTACAAAATTATTAGGGTACGTCCCACTTTTCTTTGCAAAAAATTATCGGGTACGTCCCGTTTCTTTACAAAAATTATCAGGGTACGTCCCACTTTCTTTACAAAAATTATTGAGTCCTTCCTACTTCTTTACAAAATCCATCTCGCGATCTCCGTTATTCCAGATTGAGGGAATAACATTTCTCTCTTTTTCGATCTCCGTTATTCCAAGTTGAAGGAATAACATTTTGACCTCTCTCGCGATCTCCGTTATTCCAAGATGAAGGAATAACATTTCGCTCTCTCTTTCGATCTCCGTTATTCCAAGTTGAAGGAATAACATTTCGACCTCTCTCGCGATCTCCGTTATTCCAGATTGAAGGAATAACATTTCGCTCTCTTTCGATCTCCGTTATTCCAAGTTGAAGGAATAACATTTTGCTCTCTCTTTCGATCTCCGTTATTCCAAGTTGAAGGAATAACATTTCGACCTCTCTCGCGATCTCCGTTATTCCAGATTGAAGGAATAACATTTCGCTCTCTTTCGATCTCCGTTATTCCAAGATGAAGGAATAACATTTCGCTCTCTTTCGATCTCCGATATTCCAAGATGAAGGAATAACATTTCGACCTTTTTCGCGATCTCCGTTATTCCAAGATGAAGGAATAACATTTCGCTCTCTTTCGATCTCCGTTATTCCAAGATGAAGGAATAACATTTCGACCTTTCTCGCGATCTCGGTTATTCCAAGATGAAGGAATAACATTTCGCTCTCTTTCGATCTCCATTATTCCAAGGTGAAGGAATAACATTTCAACCTTTTTCGCGATCTCCGTTATTCCAAGATGAAGGAATAACATTTCGCTCTCTTTCGATCTCCGTTATTCCAAGTTGAAGGAATAACATTTCGATATCTCTTTCGATCTCCGTTATTCCAAGGTGAAGGAATAACATTTCGACCTCTCTCGCGATCTCCGTTATTCCAGATTGAAGGAATAACATTTCGCTCTCTTTCGATCTCCGTTATTCCAAGTTGAAGGAATAACATTTCGATATCTCTTTCGATCTCCGTTATTCCAAGATGAAGGAATAACATTTCGACCTCTCTCGCGATCTCCGTTATTCCAAGGTAAAGGAATAACATTTCGCTCTCTCTTTCGATCTCCGTTATTCCAAGATGAAAGAATAACATTTCGACTCAGTAAATGCTCGAACTACGGCCTGGCTTGATTCCTCCGGGATACGTAGGTAGCCTACTTTAGGTTCAGCCAATTCGTCACATATGACACCCCCTTTCCCCAGTGGATTCCGAACTACGATTATGGCTTGATTCCCACCCGGGATACGTAGGTAGCCTTCCATAAAAGGTCCAGCCACTCGACCAACTTGGTCACCCGATCCGTCTCGGCATTCGCCAGATTGGATCCTTTTCTATCGACAACCCCACTCGCCCTGCAAGTGACGTTGCCGAGGGGCTTCTGTAAGTACCCAAATCTGGCTCATGCCTTCCGGGCAAGTTTCTCGACAATTCCGGCAAGTTTCCCGGCAAGTTTCCCGGCAATTCCCCAGACTTTCCTAGAGTTTCGGAGCAATTCCGGAACTGTTCCAAACCTTCTAAGGGGAGAAGGGACTGCTTGGAGCTAAAGAAACACGTTTTTCTTTTATGCAAAATTCCCTTCTAGAAGACTGCCACCTTGCATGTTTCTAGAAGGAACTGGAAGGGGCTTGTTATGTCGTGCGACATAACTTGCCAAGAAGACTTCTAGAAGCTTGCCACCTTGCATGTTTCTAGAAGGAACTGGAAGGGGCTTGTTATGTCGTGCGGCATAACATGCCAAGAAAACTTCAAGAAGCTTGCCACCTTGCATGTTTCTAGAAGGAAAACGGCTATGGCTTGTTATTTCGTGCGACATAATAAGCCCATGCATGCAGCCTATAAATAGAGGCCTTCACCTCTCATTTTGGGCACCTCTCTTTCACCCCTCAGTCCCCCTCTATAGATAATATGCCCAGAAGCATTGCCTCTCCTCACATACCCCTCAAAACACACCCTAATCTTCCCAAAATCACTCACCATTCAAACAATCCCATACACACTTCCCACACACACCAAGAACCAAAGGTTCTCACGGAACCAAGGCTCGATCTCAGCCCCGGAGGTTGCTGTTTTGAAGGCCCCTATATCTAACTTGATATAGGAAGTCGTGATCTTCAAGGGTAACGATTTTCTACCCTTTTTCCTCTCTCTATTTCCTTTGAATGTGAAAACTCTATGCTAAATGCGTTGATAATGTTGTATTCTGATTAAAGTTGCATGCTTTAGTGTTATATTTCTTAGATCCATATCCATTTGCACATCATTTCATGTAAAACCCCCGGTTTGGCATTGTTTTTGCATGAACACTCGAGATGAGTGTGGATCCCTCATATCCACACCCTCTTGAAGTGTTCACTATTGAAATACTTGCTCTCTGAGATCTATTTGTGAAGTAACTTGGATATATTAATGCCTTGTTACCTCTGTAGATCCCAGCTGTAAAGTCTCTGCAAAGTGGCTATGTATGTCACGCGACATAGGCAGCCTATGTCACGCGACAACATTGGCCAGTTTGCAGAAACTTCATCTTTTCACTTGTAATCTGGTTTTTACCTTTCCATACTCCCTTGAAATGATCATATACATGTTTTTGAGATCTGTCAGTGAAGTAATTTGGCTATATTAAAGCCTTGTTGCCTCTGCAAGTCCCAGTTGCTAAGGTCTCTGCAAGTGGCTAAGTATGTCACGCGACATAGGCAGCCTATGTCACGCGACAACTTTGGCCATTATGCAGAGACTTCATCTTTTCAAGCTGTAATCTGATTTTTACCTTTTCCAAGTTATAATCTCATATCAATCTGCATTTAAACTAAGATTTTTGCATACAAAGCAACATCATTTGCATCAAAAGAACATCTTCTTCATCAAAAAGGCATCTTTTGCATTAAAATAGCATCTTTCGCTCTTAAAATCTTTTTTTTACATTAAAGATGCCTCCTTTTCACCCAAAAACTCATTTTCATACATAAAAAGGCATCCTTTGCATTAAAAAATCATTCCTTGACATTTTCATGCATCATTTGTACATAAAATGCTATTTTCCCACATAAAAATGCATCCTTTGCATAAAGATCACTTTTTTTAAACCAAAAAGCATCCTTTGCAAATCAAAAGCATCCTTTGCACCCCAAAATGTCATCTTTTCCACTAAAAATGTCATTTTTCATGCATTTCCCCATGTCCCCATTAGCAACCTTGGAACGGACCGGTGTAAAGATCCTATCTTTACATCGTTTCTTCCATTAAAGGTTCCACAATCTCTTTAGAAAGGGACAACCTTGAACCCTATATCTCCGATTATCACTTAAGACGAGTATGAAGCATTCATATAAGCTCGATCGTCTTAAGGTGTAGGATTGATGGGCTAAGGACATTCCTTCCTAAAGAACCTCATTTTTGGACTATAAAAGGGAGTCCTTCTCTCGATCACGCAAGTCCCGAGGTTAAAAATGCGATGATCACAAGTCCAAGATGAGGACGGGATCAAAATCCCGAATACATAAAATCCAAGAAATCCCGAGCGACAACCAATAAATGGTTTGTACGTCCGGAAGACAACTTGGGACATTCCCTCCCCTTTCATTCAAACACATGCACACAAGAAAGCACACAAGCAAGCAAAATAAACGGAATCTAGGGAGACTTGCTACGGCAAGGCACCTTGGGTGAACGACGATCCGTTCTTCCCAAGGGGTAACTTAACCTCCGAACCCACAAAATCCTTTTTTTCAAAGTTTTGGGGAAATCAAAATGGCGTGGCAACTCCGTTTTTCAAATTAAACCGGATGTCTTCAAACTCGCGTGAATTCCACAATTTGGGCACACATTCACACTAATGTCATATCTGTTATCGGTGGCGGGGTTCCGTTCCCGTCACGATTTCTCCGTGAGCTTGACATGTCGGAGAGTCTGGCTAAAGGAACTGAGGGAACCGAAGAACTGTCTGATGCAGTCGTAACTGTGACTCTGGCGAGGCGCTGACCCGGAATTCTGAACCACTTTCTGCTCGCTGCAGGGAACGAAAGGTAAGGTTTAGGTTTCGGAAAGGGTATTTCTCTCAGGGTTTCGGGCTTGTGCAATGTGCAGTTACCGATTAATGTTTACTTAAAACTTATTTTCACAGAGTCCTAATCAGTTGGAAAAGATCGTGTCTTCTTTTTCGCAACTAACCTAAGGCTCGAATCAGTGGATCTCGTCACTACGTTTATAAGCCCCTCATTTTTCACCTGTAAATCGTCTTCCCAGGACGGACAATCCCGAGCGAGGGTCCTATAAGGCAAGCGAGTTCCACCGACAAAGGAAAAAGTGAACTTAAGTCTAGCTGGTCACGCAAACTTCCAACGTAAGTGACACCCGGGCCACGGTCGAAGTCAACGTCATTAAGTTAAGGCAGAAATCATGCCGAAATTTCGGCATGACCTCTCCTGACTCGCTTGCGAGAGGGGCCTTAGCTTTTGGCGTTGGCCAAGTTGTGGCTGGCACGGTGCATACGTTGAGGGTTTGGTGACACGGTGTCATATTGAACCTTCAGGTATGTTTTTTGGCATGGCTCCGCGTTAAAGTCAAGGCTGAAAAGCTAAGACTTCGGGTCAGGAATGACCTTCGGTCTCAACTTTTAAGTTTGACTTGTGAGGGAGACCGGCGTAAAAACATACACTTGGTATTTATGACACTAACTAAGCCAAAATCCAATCGGGGTCTTGGACGAAGTGTGACACAAAGAGTGCATGGCTTACACGGGCTAGGATGGGCAGTTTGGGACGACCCCGTGCGCGCTCGAAAGGTGTCTGGCAGACCAATCAAGCTACAACTGAACGGTCATCCCGGGTTACAGGTCGTAGTGTGCAGTGTACTGAGGCAGCAAGTGTGTGTAGCGTGCGGTGTACCGAGGCAGCAGTGCAAGTAGTGTGCGGTCACTAAATTCTTTTCTGAGTAAAACAGAGATTTTCAGAATGTGTTTTAAAGAATTTATGCGCAGTTCAAAATATAGCATGAAAATCAAATATGAAGGGAAATGCACGAACATGTTATGATTTTGGATGAAAATGCAACATATTTTTTGTAAACCATTCGATTTTTTTTTCGAACAACACACGCACACAAAAACGAGGAAAGATAAATGAAAGTTTGACCCACAGAATGCTTTTTGAAAACGACGGCAGTTTTGAAAAAGTATCGTAATCCCCAGCGGAGTCGCCAACTGAAATTACCCAGATCGCGCGCGGAAAGCGCAGCGAGCGGTCCTTTCGCGAGCTTGGGACCTCGCTTCGGGAAGGACAGAGGAGTTGCCACGCGGTTTTGTATTTTGAGCCCAAACGTTGAGAATGGCTTTGAAAATGTGACGTTTTGTATTATGAGCCCAAACTTTAGAAATGGCTTTGAAAATGTGACGTTTTGTATTATGAGCCCAAACTTTAGAAATGGATTTGAAAATGTGACGTTTTGTATTATGAGCCCAAACTTTAGAAATGGCTTTTAGGACCAGAGATTGTTAGGTTCGGAGGTCACGTTACGTTTCGGGAAGAGTATGTTGAGATCACCCGAAATGCCTCGTATGACGAGTCTTTCTACCTTTCTCGAAATTGTGTGTGTGTGTGTGTGTGTTGCATTTTTTAAAAGGGGGGCTTGAATGACAAGCTTAATCTTGGTTTGAATGTCAAACGTTGATTTATGAAAAAAGCGAGCGTTTGAATGACAAACGTCGGTTTTGAGGGTTTTGAGGAAGAGGGTGTGAGGGACGGGTTTAAATCTTTAGTTTGAGTGTCAAACGTTGATTTTAAGGAAAAGAGCGTTTGAATGTCAAACGTCGATTTTTGAGTTAAAAATGAGCGTTTGGATGCCAAACGTCACTTTTGCGCATTTTGAAAAAGAGTTCGAATGACGAACTCCGGTTTTGAACCGGGCATTACATTGTTACCAATTTTATGAAAAAAGACGTTAAATGACATGCGATCGACGAGTCGTTTTGCGACTCGGACTTTGATAAATAAATACTATCACGAGTCAAACGGCTCGGACTCGTAAATAACAGTATTTAAAGTACGGTATCAATGGAATCAAACGATCCGGACAGTAAAGGTGCGATCGACGAGCCAAACGGCTCGGAGTTGTAAAGGTACATAATATAAATGACGGTATCGACGGATCAAACGATCCGGATTTTGTAAATGACTATCACGAACCAAACGGTTCGGACTGTAAAGATGCGAATCGACGGATCAAACGATCCGGACTGTAAATAACATAAACGTAAAAAACGGGGCCAAAACGCCGTTTTAACCCGAAATTACTTCTCTTACGGGAGAGAAGATGATTTTGGGGTAAAACGTATCGAACCCCGTAGACAGCGTTACATCTACATTTCGAGAACTTTGATCGGAACGATTATGGCGTTTGACGCGTAAATCGAGGTGAAACGAGCTTTTAGAGAGAAAGAGTTTTACCTATGGCTAGGGGTTGACTCTTTGACTCGGTTGACAAATACGGGATACGGTTTGGTGTTTGAAAGGGTGCTTTGAGTTTGTTTGGTTCGTGTTTGGTCAGAAAACGGGGTTTTCACGCAAATCCAGACAAAACGGGGCTCGGGAGGGGGTAGGACATGTTTATGCCGTGGGGTTTGTGAAGAGTGTTTATATTTTTTCCTCCTTTTTATGTTTTGATAGGCCTTGTATTTATAGGGTGAAATTGTAAAACAGTTAAGACGGACTTTCCTTCAATTTCAGGAGGTCCTTTGGTATTTTGGAAAGTTGGAGGACTTGTTGGCAATTCTGGTTTTTCAAGCAAAACAGTCCGGACGGACAGTCATTCAAAATAAAGGGTATTTTGGTCTTTTCACCCTCGAATTTGATTGATGTCGATTTGTAGGCTTTGGCATGCGTGCCACGTGCCCCTGTGACTCACCTAGGCTAGGGTTTTTATCCCATTATTTCCGATTTTGTCCGTTTTTTAAATAACTGTCCGAAAAATGTCCGAAACGCCCCCGAAAAGTCCCGGAAAGTGCGTTTTTTGAGGAAATCTGTACTCTTATGTGTGATAACGTGTGTTGAGTATGCTTTGACATCGGGATGCATGGGGCAGTCCCGGGATGTCTCGTTGGCTTGAGAATGGGGAGCTTAACGGGTTCCGGTTAACCTGGAAAGGGCCAGTTAACGGATTCCGGTTAAATTTTAACGGATTTTGACTATCCGGATTTGGGTACTTACACCGCTCCTCCTTTATCCTTGGACGACGAACCATCCACATGCAAACTCCAACAATTAGGCGGCCTCTCTTTCTCTTCTATCAAACTGGGCACTATCTTCTTTGTCGCCTTTCTCTTGTTAGCCGCTTCAGCCAACTCCGCCTGCGACTTTATAAATGAAATTTCCACAATAAAGTCGGCCAAAGCTTGCGCCTTGATTGCTCTACGAGATTCATACTTGATGTCAAATTCAGTCAATTCAATGGACCACTTCAACAGTCTCCCCGCCGTATCTGGCTGTTGTAGAATCTTCCTCAACGGGGCATCAGTCAAAACAACTATAGTGTGCGACACAAAATAAGCTCTCAGATTCCTGGCGGCAATCACTAGGGCATATGCCAACTTTTCTGCATTGAAATATCTCGGCTCAACTTTGCTCAAAGCCTTGGACACATAATACACTGGCCTTTGAATATTCCCTTCCTCTCTCCCTAGCACTGGGGCAACCCCCGTAATCTGATGCCGCCAAATATACAAGCAACTCTTCTCCCTCCACAGGGCTACATAATAATGGCAGCTTTCCAGATAAACCTTCATTTGCTCAAAAGCGACATTGCATTCCTCATTCCAAACAAACTTCTTTTCGCCCTTCAAGACTTGAAAAAAGGGCAAACACCTTTCTGCTGATCTAGAAATGAAATGCCCCAAATCTATGATTCTTCCATTCAAATACTGGATCTCGCAGATCGTCTTTGGTGGCGACATGTCCAACATCGCTTGTATCTTCTCAGGGTTGGCCTCTATCCCTCTTCTATTTACCAGAAAGCCAATTTTCCCGCCGTTACCCCAAAAGTACATTTGCTGGGGTTTAACTTCATTGAATTCTTTCTCAAATTGCAAAAGGTCTCAGCGAGATCCCCCAAATGGTCGTATTCCTTCGTCTTAATCACTATGTCGTCAATATATGCTTCAATGTTCCTTCCTATCTGCGACTTAAACACCTCATTTACCATCCTCTGATATGTCGTCCCGACATTCTTCAATCCAAAGGGCATCATCTTGTAACAAAAATTTCCCTTGGGCGTTCTAAAAGCCATTTTTGCCCTATCCTCCTCAGCCATCTTTATTTGTTGGTAGCCCGAATAAGCATCTATAAAAGTGAAAACTTCATGGCCCGCAATAGAATCCACCAACTTGTCGATCTTTGGCAAAGGATAGAAATCCTTGGGACATGCCGTATTCAGATCAGTAAAATCAATTCTTTTTCTTTTCTTTCCTTTGGCGACAATCCCCTTCCTGATATCTGCGAAAACATTCCCTGTTGGCCGCCCTTCTCTATCTTCCACCTCAATCGTTTCACACTCCTCCTCAGAGTCTTTCACAATCTCTTCTATTCTGGCCTCCTTCATCTGGACATACCTCACCACCCTTTCATAACTCAAGGTGGGGCTCACATTAACCATCTTTACTGAAAAATTGATCTCATCGCGGCTTCCTAATTATTTACCTTTTCTCCCATTTCTCGCACGTCACCAATCTCCATCTCAACACTTTCTGGGACTACACTTGTCACCACGACTATGATTACCGTATTGTTCATCATGCTCTCTGTCATTTCCCAATCTATCTCCCCCTCTACTGCCTCAACCACATTGATGCGCAATTGGCGAGATGTCGATTTTGTCGTTAAGGAACTTGTACTTGCCACCTTTGCCTTCTGCATCTCTTTCTTTTTCCTCATGATAGTAATTATTTCACTCTTCAAACATCCAATGCCATTGGGAGTTGGGTACTTCACTCTCTGATGTGGAATGGACACCACCATCTCAAAACTCTGCATAAACGGGATTCAAACTATAGCATTGTAAGGAGAAACCAAATCAATCACCATGAACTCAATAGTTTGGGTTCTCGTCAATCTTCCTTCCCCAACCTCAACTTCCAACACTATTGTGCCTTTCACTCTAACGGTATGATTCGTGAACCCTTCCAGAAATCCATTGTAAGGCACCAAATTCGCTTCAGTATACCTCATTCTTTTGAAAGCCTCATAATACAAGATATTGTGACTTGCTCCAGAATCCACCAACACCCTCTGAATAATATTGTTTCCCGGATAAATCGTTATCACCACTGGCTGACTTCCATGGCTCTTTGTCACCGCCAATTCTCGCTTAGAAAAGCTTATCACTCTATCTTCGCTTGCCGCATACTCTGGGACATTAAAACTATGCGACAACGTCATAATCTGGTTGTTGAGCTGAGCAACACTGGGGAGAGGATCCTGAATGACATCAACCAAATTCCTCTCTTCTCGTGCTTCCTCATTTTGCCCCACATTCTTCTCAAGATATTCCTGCAACTCGCCGCCATCAATCTTCATTTGGATCACCCTTCTCAAATTGTAACAATCCTCCGTCAAATGCCCCTTATCTTGCTGGTACTCGCAGAAGCTATTTTGATCTCTGGCTGCTGTCGTGCCTTCTCGAATGGGGTAAGCCGCTGGCAAATTTACCCTCTTCAAGATCTCGCTGATACTTGTATTCAATCTATCATACTTCACAATCTTTTGCGGATCACGGCCTCCGCTGCGGCTATCACTCCTTCCAGCCCGACCTCTGCCACAACCCCCTCTATCTCCCCTAGTCTCTTCCTTCACAAACTCGATCCTTTCCTTGACATTCTTTTCCACCATAGAAGTTGTCACAGGCATCACTGTTACTTCATCATTGTTATCTCCTCCACAATACCCCCTAACCCGCTCGTACAACTCGCCGCTGTCTCTGTTAACCTCATTCCTAATTCCCGCTTGAAATGGCCCAACAAAAGACTGGCATTATAAAGCATAATGATGTTGCTTTGATCTATGTTTGAGATCTGTTTGGCCACTTTCATAAACCTTTCTGTGTAACTCGCTATCCCTTCGCCTGCTTTCTGCCAATCCCGCACAATTCTTGCTTTCTCACAGACTGCGCTCCCGAGGCTCTGAATCTCACCAGAAATTTCCTCTTAAAATCTTGATACCCCATGATTGACTCTGCAGGTTGGGCCAGGAACCATTCCAAAGCATGATCAATCAATGTGCTGGCCAATGCCCTACACAAGATTGCCTCACTCTTAGTCAGCATAGGCATAGTCACTTCAAAACCGCATACGTGGGTTCTCGCTCTGGTATTTCCCGAATACTCCAAAAAATTCGACATGTGGAATATTGGATCTAGATCAGCGTTCTAAATATTTCTCACGAATGGGGCCAAATATGAATCCTTTTCCTCCTCCATCTTGCTTCCCGCCTCTAATTCTTTGATCTTCTTTGCCATCTCAATCTTCCAACGGTCTTCTTCCTCTTTTTTAGCCTTATCAACCTCTTCAGCCTTCTTGTCGCTCTTCTTCTTAACCCTTTTCTCGCTCTTTTCATGTCGCCTATGGTCTCTATCTCGAGGCGACCTTTCTTCACGGTGAGGTCTCTCCGAATGATGCAACTTCTCCGAATAATGCGACCTTTATGATCGGTGGGACCTCTCCTCCGAAAGCCTTGAATGACTGGGTATGTAAGTCTTATCCATTGTTGATCCACTGTCCATCTCGTCTCCTTCATACTCATAATAATAGGATTCATCTCGCGAGTTGCCAGAGTGGTAATGCACTTTCCTCCTTTTTCCATCTTCCACAAATTCCTGATATTTCTTCTTACCGACAGCTCCTTCCGAACTGGCCTTTGTGAGTTCTCGCATATGCACTCTTGTTTTATCCTTGGACGGCGACATTTCTCCCACTCGTCTTTCTTCCCTTTTGGAAATACTTTGACTGGCTGCCTGCTCCCTTACTGGGATATTTTTGGTTGCCCTTGCCAGCACATTAGGCGGGACCTGAGTAGGCTCCTGCCTCATCTCCATCAATATGTTATTGTTGACGATAATTTGCAACAACAATTCATTGTTGGCCCTGATTCTATCAGCTTCCGCCCTAACCTCATCCTCCTTCGAGGGAGCGAGCTCTTGTCTGTCATTTCTCGCCTTCCCTTTATCCGCGCGCTCTTTGGATTCCCGCTCTCTACCATGCTTGATTGTCGACTCTGTCTTAGTGGAGTGCACCTCGCCCTCCATAACAGGCCCTCTGGTCAAACGAGTTTCCTTTGGGTTTGGTGTTGTCAGTGCCAGATTTTGTGCAGGCTTTGAGGGGGTCCCTTTATCTTGACCCATTTTACAGGTATTCTGGGTTTCTAAATAAGTACACAAACAAGAAAAAGCTGCAAAGTGACTGGAAAGAAGTGTTTTTTGGGTTTCTGGGTTTATAACACAAGAACAAGAACAGCCACAAACTCAAACAAACCAAACAAAGAATAAATCAGTCCCGACAATGGAACCAACTGATGCTACCACGCCAAATGGTTGCACAGGACTGACAAAGCAGGAAAACAAGGATACTCCAGCTGTCTTCTCCGTTGGCTTCCTACACACATGCTAGACACTTCAACTAAGCCGGGGGCATCTCCGACGTTACCCCTCCGACGTGAGAGTAAGTTAACAAGTCAAGGTAACAAGCAAAGCTATGGAAACTAGAGAGAGAATGCAGAGGAAAAACAATAAGAAACTTACATAATGACGTTTTTTGGGTTGCTTTTATATTTCCACATATCATGTGCAAGGCACATATCTCGAACACATGTCGATCATCTACAAGGGGTTCTAACCACCCAACATGTTAGTGGAGATGCCAAATTTTGACCTGACAAATTTCTTATCATTTGCAAATATGGTGGGACCCTGATGTGATGGCCTAGGTATCTTTCAAAAGTCATTGTTGGTACGTAAGTCGCCCAGGCGACAATCAAGAGGAGGCGACAACTTCGGGTTACTGCCAACGCAAACATCAATCTCGGTGAGATTCATGCCTTTGACGCCATCAATCTCAGTTATTAATAAACCCAAATGTACTTCCCGCTTGGCCTAATTCTCGCAACACATGACTTCTGCGGATGTCTTGGAGTATCCGATTGAGGAAGGTGCTGAGTTCACCGAGGATGATGAGGTGGCTGGCGGAGGCACCGGGATGTGGGAGTCTTTACCAGGCAGTGGTGCTGATGACTCAGAGTAGGACTCTTTTTTTTTCTTTTCTGTTCATGTTAGTGAGGAGAGCAACAAAATATTTGTATTTATATGCACAATGTATTCACATGTAATGAACTCTTTTATTTTTTTGCTTTAGGGGTTGTTTCTACTCCCCTTTTTTTATGTTCTGTGCATGTCACACGAGCTTGAAATGTTTTTGTGGTTAGTGGAGGCTGAGGCAGCTTTGGCAGGTTTTCTGAGCAGTTAGGGGCTGAAGCAGCTTTGACAGTTTCATGAGCTGCGGCGGGAGTGATGTCTCCTGGGACGCGTTTGCTTTGATAGCCACTCTTTTTGGGGTTAGCTACCTCAGGATATGTGACAGTGCTCTGTTGGATGTGGCCGGCCATTGTCGGGCGGGCGAGGATATCGTTCCTTTGGTTCCGGGGGAAACCTTGCACGGTGTAAATCGCTTGGCGCTGGGGGACCGGTTCATGTGTGGGGGAAGCCCCTGCTTTGCTTGGCATCTTTAGATGCTCTTCTGTATTTTCTGAGGGTATGGAAGTATTCCGCTTTCCCTCCTGAGGTGCTCCTTCGACGCTGGGAGAGTGTTGTGTTGACCACCACCGAGTACCTGGGTTGGTACGAGCGGTATGTCGGGCAGTCCCAAGTGATTTTGGGGAGCAGGCGTGAAGCGATTCTGGCTAGTTTGTGGTGCTTTATTATTGTGCTTTGTCCCTTGCCATGGGGAGGCAGGGGCTGATTTCATTTTGCAGGTTCTGGTTCAGTGACTATTTTGGTCGTGCGACAGCTTTGCTCTCTGCTGTCCTGTGTCACGCGACATGATTGGTCACTGAAAAGGCTTCAGGTGCTGGTTTGAGGGCAGTCCCTTGAATCAAATGGCTCAGTTGATTGTTGTACCCCTCGTTCCCTGTGAGAGTGTGTGTTTTTTTTATTTGTTTTTCCTTTTCAAAATTAAAAAATATAATAAATTTTTTTGGTTTTTTCGTAAATAAAAGAATATAGACATCCGCACACTACACCACATAGATTTAGAACCCTCGTGCGATTGACGGCAACACGGACGGCCATGAAATTCGCCTACGCTTGAGTGCCTGAAATCAAACCTATCCCCCTAGCGCGTTATAGATGGCGCCACACTCAAAGCTTACCCACGATTGGCTTTTTGAAACAACGTTTTAATCACATTAAAATGACTTGTTTTTGAAATTTACAATAGGCCTTCATACCTTTCCCAAAACCTTACACCTTGTGGGCATGTTGCCAATGCAACATGGTTTCACATGAGGACCCGTCACTCTCGTGGCGTGTTCTAACGAGAGATCATGCCGCATTGTCACCGTGCACCTACGAGAGGTCATGCCGGATTTTTCTTTGAAATTCTTCAAGAATACCCATTATGCTGCCCAAATTTTCCTAGAAATTTGGACCACCCCTCCGTCCCATACGGTGCTTAGGTCTTGTTTAGGTATCATCACCTATTACAAATTTCAATGCAAAGCATTTAGTGTAATTTGAATGTTGCATCCTTAGGTTTCCCCAAGGTGTAGTTTGCGTAAATAAAGGCTTCTCCTTTCCCAACCGTATTTAGGATTTAAGATACCGATTTATACTTGAAGATAAATAATTTGTTTGCGCGAGTCCGTCCCTCTTTTCCTTTCCCTCTCCGTACTTCCTCAAGATCTTCTTCCTTCACCACCTCATAAAGCCATATCTACCCTCTGTAGCAGTGACAAGTTGGGTACGTGCTCTGATATCCAGTGCTCGTTTAGTTCGCATCTCAGGAATAGTTGCAGTTCCTACGAAGCTCTCATCTGTTCTGCTATTCGAGATGTCTGGTGCAAAAGATATGCCATCCGCTCAGTCTGGAATTCCTCTTACTTCGGGTCAGTTGGACATGAATGATTTGTCAGTGGCAGAATTGCGAGCTGCCCTTGAGGCTGCCATGGTTCGTGAGTGCAAGGCCCAATTGCTTGCCCAAGTTGCTAAAGCCCGAGAAGAAGAAATGCATGCTAGGTTTGTAGAAGCGATGCACGTCTGAGGGATCACAATAATTCATCACGAAGATGGGACGTACGAAGAGATCATTGGTGCTAGTAGTGGTCCAAACTCAGATTCAGGATGGACAACCCGTCCTCTAGTAAAAAACCCATGCACGAAACTTGAAGATGTCAGAACAAGGGCTATTCATTTTATACGGCTTGAAGAAGACAGGCTAATTAGGGAGAAAAATTCTAAGGAGACCCCTGGTTACAAAATCACTGCCAAGAAGGCAGAATCTTCCCATCATAAGCATAATAGGGGAAAACCCTACACTAGATCTGATGACCATAAAATTAATTCTGTTGAAGATGTTGTAGATAATGACTGTTTAGGTCAAATTCAAGCAATTCAAGTTTCAAAGGAAAAAGGGGGGCACAATGGAATATGACAATGTAAATTCAAGATGTCGACATAGATTTAACGAGGAAAGCCCTTGAACAACTTGTTCGCCGGCATAAAACCTCGAAAAGATGGAATATTATTAGTATTGTGATGGTAGAGAGTGAATGGAAAGTACAAAGTATGTTGCTGAAAAACCAATGTGTGTGTGTGTACATGTGCTCATTTATTTTAAATACAAATGATGATAACGGTATCAACTAAGTAAATGCAATCCCTCCTCGTGCGCCTGGAATCTCGCAGGAGCTTACTGATGCCGTTTACATATCCGTTGCTGAGTAAATTTTTTTGAAGACGTTGCTTGACTTGGTCCTTCAAGCTTGTAAAAACGGTTCCTACAATGTCACCTTCCAGCAATCCTAGACGAAGCGGATAGTCCATCAAGCTGTACTGCAAAGTTATTACCACAAGATGATGTCTCAGGACGTAACATGTTGCTGTAGTTTTTTACCCCGAACAATTGCCCCTGAATTTTTGGAATATCCAAAATGTATAAATTTGAATTTCAAAAAGCCTATCTCTAACCGCCTAGTTGCTGATCTTGGAAGGCGATATGTTCTGCTTGGTTGACGGATGGTGTAAAGCTTAAATTGAGGTAGGGATTAGCGTAGAATCCGCCAAAGAAGATAAATCTTCTATATATATATATATATATATATGAGATGAGAATGTTGAAGACTTCATCAAATAATCACGAAGGACAAAATGTCATTTGGTAAGTCTTTAATATTACATCTGGACTTCTTGTATACATCAGAATGTTTACTATCATTTTTTCAGTTGTCCATTCAAAGCCCAGGTTTGTTGCATAAGCTTTGGTTGCCAAATACAAAGGAAGAATTAGTGAAGACATGCTTCCTATACCTAGGTTGGAACTTGGGAGTACCTCAGGAATAAAGAGAAAGAGACAAGGGAAGAAGACATAGAAGAAGCGGGCTCCAACAAAGTGTGTTAGAGACTAAGGTATAGTACTTCTTTCCCTTTCATTTTTATATCTTGTTTTGATAAAAAATATTTGATTTTAGGCAATAACTGCGGTTAAGATGATGGTCAATGAAATCAAATGATGGAAGGACAAAGTTGTATCTTCAACTATGGAGAATAAAGAATATGAGGCGGACCTAAAAGAGGCTTTTGATATGTTGAAAACAAAGGATGAAGATATGGAAGAAATGAGAAAGAAACATGTTCAAGAGATGGAAAACTTGCGAGATGAACTAGTGGCTGAAGCTGCTAAATCCGTTTTTGACTCTAGAATTGATATGATCAAAGAGTATCAAGCTGGACAACACTCATCTTGGAATTTGGAGGAGGAATTGGTTGCTTTGAGAAAGATTGTTCGTGAAAGACCTTGTGAAATGGTTTCTAGGAATGAGGATAGGTTGGAGCGGGTTGGTGAGACTCAGAAAGGAAAGAGGATGGATAAAGGCAAGGATGTTGTTCTTGATTGAAGGAACCCTTCTTTACTTCCCATAATTGTTCTGGTCATCTTTGATAAAACTTTTATGTTTTTTAAAAATAATAATAAATGGAAAAGATGTTTTATATTTTCATTCTGATGTTCATTTTGGCAACATGTTAATGTCACTACCCATGATTCGATTTTAGGTCCATAACCTTAACTAAGGGCAAGAAGGTAATCAACATGTACTTGACACATTGGCCCACCTACACCTTAGGTAAAATATGAAAAACGTGCGTCCCGGGCGAAGGTGTAGATAACCTTAACATCTTGAGAAGAATGTAAATTCTTTAAACCTTTTTGAGGGGTGAAACCCTTGAGAAAAAGTATTTACATAAATAAATTTAAAACTGACTCGATAAGCAATAATGTATTGCATAGGAAATTACCAGTTTCTAATGAGTTAGAATACTTGTCATCTTCTTCGTTTAGACAGGTTTTCGGTGTCATCTCATCTTGCAAAACAGAAACAGGTTAGGGTGGGTGTTAGCTTAGCTAACACCCCTTCGATGCTTAAGTCAGTATAAGATTGAATGTGTAAACCAAATTGAACTAACATAAAAGTAAAGTTAATTGAATCATACCTGATTTTTGGAACAGGAATTGGTGAGTTGGTCACTTACATGAAGTATAATTTGAGGTGAACAGCATTCCAGTTCCTCGAGATTCGCACCCCGTCCAGGGTCGAGAGACTGTACGCTCCTTCCCAGCTTCTGCGTCAATAAGAAAAGGTCCTTCCCACTTAGCTGCAAATTTCCCTGCATTTAATTCCTTGGTGTTCTGAAAGACTTTCCTCAGGACCATGTCCCCAACTTGGAACCTCCTGATGCGGACATTCTTGTTGTAGGACGTAGCAATGCTCTGTTGGTAAGCTGCCATCCTGACTTTAGCCATATTCCTTAGCTCATCAATGGTGTCCAGATCATCTGCTAGGATAAGTTGATTATCCCTTATAGATGATAGACCGTATCTGGCTGTGGGGAGTCAAAATTCAACAGGGAGGACAACTTCGGTCCCAAACACTAAGGAATATGGCATTTGCCCAGTGGCCCCCTTCGGAGTGGTTCTGTTAGCCCAAAGTACCAGGGGTAACTCTTCAACCCATCTTCCCTTCTTTTGATCAAGTCTTTTCTTCATGTTGTTCATTATTAACTTGTTATTAGATTCAACCTGTCCATTGGCTTGAGGATGCACCGGTGTAGACATTATCAGTTTGATTCCCCATCTCATGTAGAAGTCTTATGTCTTCTTGCTAATAAATTGAGAGCCATTGTCACATATAATTTCGGATGGAACTCCAAATCTACTGATGATGTTCCTCTTGATGAATGATATTACTTCCCTATCCCTGATTTGTACGTAGGCTTCAGCTTCAATCCATTTGGTGAAGTAATCTGTCATAGCTAACATGAATACTTTGCCCCTAGGTGCCCTAGGTAGTTTACCCACTATGTCCATTCCCCATTGCATGAAGGGCCAAGGTGACAAGATGGGATGCAGTGGTTTGGCTGGTTGATGCAAGATGTTACTATGTCTCTGATATGCGTTGCACTTTTGTACATATTTACTCGCATCTTGCCGCATGGTTGGCCAGTAATATCCCGTTCTCAACGCCTTCGAGGATAATGATTTGCCCCCAGCGCGGTTACCACAGTCACCGTCATGCAATTCTCTCAATACCTCTTCATCTTGGTCTGGTTCTAAGCACTCAGGTACATACCTGAGAAGTATTTTCTAAACAAAATGTTATTAATCAAAATGAATCGTGATACCTTTATCCTAAAAGACCTTGGATTTTTTATGTCAACTGGGATTATGCCACTTTGCAGGCACTGGATTATGGGTAACGTCCAGGAGGTGGAGCTGTTGATAGGCATGATCATGGCATCGTGTTGTTCATTGAACTGCACGTTTCAATTTGGTCAATGGCAGGATGCAAGATATGGATGATAGGGATTTTATTATTCAACATGCTCCTGCAACTTGAACCTAAATTGGCCAGGGCATCTGCTTCAGTATTCTCTTCTCGTGGGATCTGTTCAAAGACGAAGTCTTCAAATTGTCCAGCTAGCAACTTAACATATTGGAGATAACTTGTCATTTTAACCTGCTTAGATGTATAAGATCCATTGAAGTGGTTAACTAATAACAGGGAATCAGTAAATACGTTAATATGTTTAACATTTAAATTCAAGGCAGTAATTAATCCCATAATGAGAGCCTCATACTCAGCCTCGTTATTCATAGCTTTGAACTCGCAAGCCACAACTTGGGGAATGAGATCTCCTTGAGGGGATTTTAGGACGATTCCTAAACATGTTCCCCTAGTATTCGAAGCTCCATCTGTGTACAATGTCCAATATCTAGGAGAACCAAGTCCTTCAAGTTGTTGGACTTCGAGTTCAACTTCAGGCTGCAAGCTGGGACTGAAATCGGCCACAAATTCTGCCAAAGCCTGCAACTTGATGGCAGTCCTTGCTTCATATTGTATGTCATAAGTACTAAGTTGTACTGACCATTTAGCCATCCTACCTGACATCTCAGGTTTTCTCATCACGCTTCTGATAGGATAGTTAGTCTTGACAATAATAACATGAGATTCAAAGTAATGGCGTAATTTTATGGAAGCAGTGATTAAAGCGAGTATTAATTTTTCAAGGTGAGAATACCTGGTTTCGGCATCAAGTAGAGACTTACTCACGTAATAAACGGGATGTTGGGCACCTTCCTGCTCTCTAGCCAATACGGCGCTAACCGAAGTTTCAGAGACCGCGAGGTAAAGGAACAACAGTTCTACTGGCTCAGGTTTGGACAATAATGGCGGGGTTGTGAGGTATTCCTTAAGTTAGAGGGAAGTTGCTTCATGCTCACTGGTCCATTGGAACAACTCGTTTTTTTGAAGCACCTCATAGAACAACCTGCATTTGTCAGAAGACTTGGAGATGAACCGATTGAGGGCTGCTACTCTGCCTGTAAGCCGTTGCACATCCTTAACAGTTTTGGTGATTCCAAGTTGATTATAGCTTTGATCTGCTCGAGACTTGCTTCAATGCCTCTCTTAGTCACCATATAGCCAAGGAATTTGCCAGCCTTCACTCCGAAGTGACACTTCGATGGGTTGAGCTTCATGTTGAAAGCTTCTAGGATGTCAAATGCCTCTCTGAGATGTTTAACATGATCTTCCATGCGTTTTAATTTTACTACCATGTCGTCAATGTAGACTTCCATAGTTTTCCCAAGCTGATTCTTGAACATCTTGTTCATCAACCTCTGGTAAGTTGCACCTGCATCTTTTAGTTCGAAAGGCATAGAGATGTAAACATATATACCTTCGGGAGTGATAAAGGCAGTGTCTTCTTGATCTAATGGTTCCATCTGGATTTGTTGGTAACATGAGGAGGCATCCATGAAAGTCAAGATGTCGTGACCAGCCGTTGCGTCTACCAAAGAGTCAATATGAGGCAAAGGAAAGGGATCCTTTGGACAAGCTCTTTTGAGATCCGTGATATCCACACATACTCGCCATTTTCCATTCTTCTTTTCTACTACCACTACATTGGGCAACCATATTGGGTAGTCAACCTCCCTAATCATTTTGGCTTTTAGCAATCGTGCAACCTCCTCCTTTATAATTTGGTTGCGCTCATGTGCGAACTTCCTTCTCTTCTGGTGAACGGGTTTAATGCTGGGGTCAACGTTCAACTTGTGTGTGATGATATCCTTGCTAATCCCAGTCATGTCTTCATGCTTCCAAGTAAAACAACCGGCTCTGGTTTTCAAGAACTCTATTATGCTATCTTCAATTTCGTGAGGGATATCATCTCCTAATAACACCTTGACATCGGGATTGGAGGGATCAAGCTGAATTTCTTTAATGTCGCTCTCTGCCACTTCCAAGGTATCCCGTGCCTTTTTCTTTAATTGCTATGCCTGCCTGGGGTCGCTGGTTGCCTTCATGGATATCTTGTAACATTCCTTTGCCGTCTGCTGGTCACCCTTCACCTTGACTACTCCCCAACGAGTGGGCAACTTGATACACTGGTGGTAAGTTGAAGGAATTGCCTTCATGTTGTGAATCCAGGGCCTTCCCAAAATGATGTTGTAAGATGACTTGCATTCGATAACGCAGAATTTCTCCATAGAGTTTGCTCCTTCCACATAAACGGGCAATTTGATTTCTCCGTAAGTATGCTTAATCTTTCCACTGAACCCAACTAGAACGAAAGAGCTTCTGGTAACATGTACTTGCTAAACTGTCAATGGTTACTATATTGACGGAGCTTCCATTATCAATCAAGATGAACTTCACCAAACAATTGGCCACCTGCAGAGTAACAACGAGTGCATCATGATGTGGGTCCAAGATGTCACCCTTGTCTTCTTCGTCGAACGTGATTTCTTGGACACTCTCCTTCATTGCCGGCCTAGTTGGTAAATTTAACATGTCTTCCTTGGATTTTGAAGCATGGCGCTTGGCAGCGGAGTAGGAAGTACCACATATGTCTGATCCTCCACTGATCATATTGACCACTTTGGTTGGGACTGGAGAATTTGGTGGGTTCTCTTCCTGTGGCTTCTGATTGTCATTCCATCCCCGCCGCTTGCCCAATAGTTCTTTGAGGAAACCCTTAGACAAGAGGTGGCTAATTTCCTTCCTTAGGGCAATGCAATTCTCAGTGGTATGCCCAAAATCTTCGTGGTAGGCACACCATTTGGATTTGTATTTCCAACCAGAGAGTTTGTCAGACCTTTTGGGCCATCTTGCCTTCTCACCCAGGTTATCCAGGGCGTGTATGAGTCCTGCAATGTCAACAGAGAAACAGTAGTCATCTATTTTAGGGTAAGGTAATTCATCTTCGTTAGTATTATCAATAACGGCATTAATACTAGAGTGATCAGGTTTAGAGTAGGGTTTGCCCCTATTAGATTTGGAATGGGACGTCTCCATCTTGCCAGCCGAATGTTTGGGAGTAACGGTCCTTTTAGCTGCTTTCTCTTGCATCAACTTGTCTTCCTCTAGCCTAATGAATCATATGGCTCTCGTACTGACTTCTTCGAGTCTCCTGTAAGGAGTCATTACTAATTCCTCATAATAGGGGGAATCTTTCTTGAGTCCCATCCTGAAGGCTTCTGTTGCAGTAGACATATCCATGTTGGGGATGTCGACAGCTTCTTCGTTAAACCTGCTCAGGTAGTCCTTCAAGGATTTATCAGGCTGTTGGACGATCCTGTATAAATCGCTGGTTAGTTTTTCAAAGACTCTATTGCAAGAAAATTGATTAGTAAACATATTAATGAGTTGAGCGTAGGATCCAATAGAGCCTAGGGGCTGGTTGATGAGCCAACACAGGGCTGCC
Source organism: Adenophora triphylla var. japonica (assembly GCA_022495995.1). Classification (NCBI taxonomy): domain Eukaryota; kingdom Viridiplantae; phylum Streptophyta; class Magnoliopsida; order Asterales; family Campanulaceae; genus Adenophora; species Adenophora triphylla. The sequence goes on along the minus strand of JAFEMH010000298.1, from coordinate 441,353 downwards.
CCAGTCAAGGTGAAACCGAACCCCCTACAAAGGTAGGCTTCCTTGAATTGCAAGGGGATATGAATCACATCCATCTTCTCCTGGTACAAGGCGATGTGTTCCAGAGGATCGGTTGTCCCATCATATTGCTTCATGTGTGAAACAGTGAACTTTTTTGGTATCACCATGTTGGCAATAGAAGGACTAAAACGTGACTCATTTAGCATGTCGGGGAGGCTTGGTGGTATGGTAGGGTTATCCCCGGCACTTTCATCACCATTTCCCTCAACTCTTGTAACTGCCGGTTCATTTCATTTCCTGCATCAGGGTTAGCAGCAGCATAAAAAGTATAAAAATCAATTTGAGGGTTAACACTCCCTATTGGCCCAAGAGGAATGGGTGTTACGCAAGTTGTTACAGTGGATTGGCCAGCTTCAGGATTGGTGATCACACTATCAGTGGATACACTGATCATTGGTATGAACCCTACATTATCAGTCAGTATCCCTATATCCCGTCGAAGGTGAGCCTCCTGGGTTGGATTGGGGAGAACATGTTGTAACCCACGGCGGGGTTTACACCTTGGAACGCTCCAGGCTGCGCATAAGGGTGTGATCCGGATGGCCCAAATTGTAGGGCAGATACTTCACGTTGCAACTTGGTAAAATTGTTCATGAGCATGTTAGAAGTATCGGTTTGCAACATCACCTGACGCCTCAATTCGGCCATTGTATCTGTTAAGCTGGAAAGGACATCCGCTGGAATCACTTGCGTAGGTGCCCCAGAGGATCCTCCCTGACCTTGACCTATACTGGTAGAGGCACCAATATTTTGGCCTGAGGTAGCTGTCCCGGCGGCGGTTCCTGCTGAGGTCACTGCCGATGACATTCCGGTAGACATCTTGTGACGCGCCCCGAACCGTGGTCCTACTTGGCCCCACGCCCGGGACACGCTCTGAAGACACCTTTATATAAAAAAAAAACTTTTCGAAATGTCCTTTCTAAACTTTATCACTTTCAAAAACCTGTTTAATGAAAAGAAGTTTCAATCACAAACCATTCAACTTCCAAAATATTTACAAACCACACACACCCAAACTTCTTTACAAACCAAGGAACCTAGTTCCCAAATAAAAATATTTGCAAGCCTTAAGAAGTTACAAAATAAGGACAACATCAAGTCTAGGATACTACCCCAAGGTTATACATTTACATAATGTAACCTTGCAAAATACCTTTCTCAATTTAATCCCAACTATGCGCCCTCTCTATGCTCAACGTGTTCTAGCCCCTAGCTCGGCTCTATCTAAGAAAGCAATAAAAGGACGGGGTGAGAAAAATCTCAGCAAGTTATTATATATGCAACAATTTGGTATGCAATCACATTATGAAAGCATATAACAACCAAGCATCATATATATATCACATTCTCATCACACAAAGAAAGATATATATATATATATATATATATATATATATATATATATATATATATATATATATATATATATATATATAACATAAGTGCATAATGTAACACTTAGAAGGATACTGAGCCAAGGTTTCATCCTCAAAAGGATATCACGATCTGAGCAGCATCCTCATCTGATGAAGCGGTTCCGGAACCCAATCACAGTAACAACAAACGGGGAATATGACACAAAGTCATACCCAATAGTGCAACTAGATTTCTCTTGAGCTAGTTCACTAACCCCAAACCATGGCCAATGGTTGGGCAAAAAGGGAACCAGTGTATGGATTATAATGAACTCGGCTCAGGTGCCATTATAATCCCATAACACTGCCCAACAAACAAATACCAGCTGGACTTTAAACAGAAGCATAGTACTAAATACTTGCTTACAATAAACGATGATTCCAAAGTAGGGAACCATATCAAGATATCATATCAACATGATAGCAAAATGATGACAAGTATTAATCACAAGTAGCACAAGGCTAAACCATCCTTGAACCAATTCAATCAACTTAGGATTCCAAAGTAGGGAACCCTAATCAAGCCCATCATAAAGATGTCAAACCAATGTAGAAAGTGCATCACATAAGGTATACACATGTATAATAACCATTCAATGATGTAACTTCAGTCATATGATGATAATAAACAAGTTAGGTTCAATGATTCCAACCTACTTTAACCAAACATTTAAACATCTTCCACTTATCAAAATTGGGATGTATAGACATCAAGTTGTTGTTCATATGTTGTACTTTGATCCTAGTATTCAATTGGTTGAAATCTATGTTATTAAATTGGACTTACATTGCTTTTAAAATAGTTCAGCAAAATAGGGAAGGGCACGACTCATGCCCCAGGGCACGACTCGTGACCCTTAAACACCCCTCAGATACAGTCGTCCAAGTTGAGGCACGACTGGGCACGACTCGTGCCTTCAGCAGAATTTCAGAAACATAACTGAACATCAGCAAACTCATTTAAACATTTCAAACTCAATATTCCCAGCTCAACCGAACTTACCAAAACCAACTTCAGTTTATACCAAACCCAAAATGACCTCAAATTAGTTTCAACCTAGCCAAAGCCATTCTTTTTCCCTTCCAACACACACCAAAATATTTCCAACATAACCAAAACCAATCTTTTACCATTTCAACACAAAATTATTTTCAAGTTAACCAAAACCAATATTTTCCCTTTCCAACCTTAAGAAAATAATTTCCAAAATCCCATGCAACCCTTAACAACACAATAACATCAATTATATTCACTAAATGAACATACATTTCAAGAAAATATAATAACTTACATGGAAATTAATTTAAAAACTTGAAAACTTTAATCTGATGGATTTGTGCTCTTTCTCCTCCCGAACATAACAGAACGAACGGATCTTCGAAGGGATTTTTCTAGAATTAATTGGAGATTTTTAAGTAGAGAGGTTAGGATTTGGTGTTGGTCCTAGGCATGAGCTGAGAAAGGTTTCTAGTTAAAATGAAAGCTTCTTCATTATTCCTTGGAGATAAACATAAAAATTTACTCCTAACCTCCTTCAACCTATTAACCACTTTCAACACTAAAGCCTTGAAGTTATACTTCTTTTCGCCTAAGCACCTCAAGGATTAAAATAAGTTAATACTTAATTTCCAAAAGTTACCATTTTAACTACACACTCCTAATAGTTCCATTTACACATTAAATAATTATTTTTATTTTATTCATATATTTAGAATAGCATATAAGTTATAAAATACTTATTAACTCATAATTGCTACAATCAAATTCAACATATAATGATATGAAATGCACTCCAAATATATGATTAATCACGACTCAAAATAGAACCTAGGATTAGGGTTGTGACATTCACTCCCCCTAAAAAAAATTCGACCCGAATTTTAACTTACTTACCACGAAGATCAAACAACCAAGGGTATTTCCGCTCCATCTCTTCCCGGAGCTCCCAAGTAGATTCTTCCACGTCGTGGTTTCTCCAAACAACTCTCACGAGAGGAATACTCTTATTTCTCAATTCTTGCACCTTGGTATCAATAACTTGAACCGGCTGCTCCACGTAAGACATATCCGGCTCTATATCCTCGGGAATCCTCGGCAACACGTGAGAAGGATCATAAACATATTTCCGAAGCATTGAAACGTGGAACACACTATGTATTCTCCCAAGAGATAAAGGTAAAGCAAGACGATACACAAGATTTCCAACCCTTTCCAAAATCTCAAAAGGACCTACGAACCTCGAAGCTAACTTACCCTTCTTGCCATACCTCTTTATCCCCACTTTAGGTGACACTCTCAAAAACACAAGGTCTCCCTTCTGAAACTCAAGGTCTCTCCTCCTCAGATCTGCATAGCTTTTCTGTCTACTCTGGGCCGTAATCAATCGATTCCGAATAATTTTGACTTTCTCAACTGAAACTCGAGCCATATCAATACCCCAAAGCTTAGCTTCACCAACTTCATCCCAAAAAATCGGAGATCTACACTTCCTCCCATATAAGGCTTCATAAGGGGCCATCTCAATACTTGATTGATAGTTATTGTTGTAAGAAAACTCCACAAGAGGCAAATGAACGTCCCAAGAATCTGAGAAGTCAACTGAACAAGCTCGTAACATATCTTCAAGAATCTGAATTGTCCTCTCGGATTGGCCATCAGTCTGAGGATGGAACGCCGTGCTGAATCTCAACTCTGAACCCAAAGCCTTTTGAAACGCTTGCCAAAATCTGGAAGCAAATCTAGGATCCCGATATGATACAATGCTAACCGGAATCCCGTGCAACCTTACTATCTCATTAATATATAACTTCGTAAGCCTCTCCATCGAATAGCTAATGTCAATAGATAAGAAATGAGCTGACTTCGTCAATCTATCCACAATCACCCACATGGCGTCATGCTTCCTACTAGTCCGAGGTAATCCCGTAACAAAATCCATGGTAATATGCTCCCACTTCCATTCCGGAATCTCCAATGGCTGAAGCAACCCGATGGGTCTTTGATGTTCCGCTTTAACTTGTTGACACGTCAAACACTTTGACACATAATCCGCTATTTCTCTCTTCATGTTATTCCACCAAAAGTGTTGCTTCAAATTTTGGTACATCTTGGTACTCCCGGGGTGAATGGTATATATGGACTTATGGCCTTCATCTAGAACTTGGTGCTTCATCTCATCAAGATTTGGCACACACAAACGGCCTCTAAATGTCAACACTCCATCGAGAATAAGGGAGAACTCCTTGAATTTTCCATCCACGATCGGATGTACTATTTTCTTCAGCTCTAAATCATCCTTTGGACCTTCCTTGATTTGTTGAATCAAACTTGGTAAGGCACAAATGTTTGCAAAGATAGCTCCATGTCTCGACTCCTAGGGACACCAATCACGAGTATCCTCATTTTCCACTCCCGAACCATCAATGAAGCAGCATAAGATTTTCTACTAATAGCATCCGCCACCACATTTGCTTTGCCCGGGTGATAGGAAATAGTACAATCATAATCCTTCAACAGCTCCATCCATCGACGTTGCCTATTATTCAACTCCTTCTGCGAGAAAAGGTACTTCAAACTTTTGTGATCCGTGAAAATCTCAAACTTCACTCCGTAAAGGTAATGCTTCTATTTGTACAAGGCAAAGACGATAGCTGCAAGCTCCATATCATGAGTCAGATAATTCTGCTCACACGAAGTCAACTTCCTCGAGGCATAAGCGATAACTTTCCCATTTTGCATCAATACACACCCTAAACCCTCCTTTGAAGAATCACAATAAATCACTAACCCATCATTCCCATTTGGCAATACAAGGACGGGTGCCGATGTCAACCTCTTCTTCAATTCCTCAAAACTAGTTTGACATTTCTCATTCCACACAAAAGGTATATTCTTCCGAGTCAACGGAGTAGGAATCTTCGAAAACACTTTTATAAATATTCTATAATACCCGGCTAACCCCAGAAAACTATGAATCTCGGTAACTGATTCCGGCCTCTTCCAACTAACAACGGCTTTAATATTGGAAGGATCAACTGAAATTCCACCCTTTGAGATAACATGGCCTAGGAAAGAGACCTCCTCAAGCCAAAATGCACACTTACTTAATTTGGTAAACAACTGCTTCTCCCGGAGCACCGTCAAAACCATTCGCAAGTGTTGTTCATGTTCCTCCCAAGATTTAGAATAAACCAAAATGTCATCAATAAACACCACAACAAAGGTATCAAGATAGGGTTTGAAAATGCGATTAATCAAATCTATGAAAACAGCTGGAGCATTCGCTAAACCAAAAGGCATGACAAGGAATTCGAAATGACCATACCGAGTACGAAAAGCTGTCTTGGAAACATCCTCCGGATGAACCTTCAACTGATGGTACCCACTTCTCAAATCAAGCTTCGAAAAAACTGTCGCACCTTGGAGTTGATCAAATAAGTCATAAATATGAGGTAGAGTGTATTTGTTTTTCATCGTCAATTGATTCAACTGCCGGTTATCAAAACACAATCTCAAAGACCCATCCTTCTTTCTAACAAATAATACCGGAGCTCCCCACGGCGAGACACTCGGTTGGATGAACCCCGATCAAGCAACTCTTGTAACTGAGCCTTCAACTCTTTCAATTCTGCTGGGGCCATTCTATACGGTGCCTTGGATATTGAAGTTGTACCCGAAAGCAAATCAATCCCAAACTCTATCTCCCTATCCGGAGGCATCACATACTCTGAAGAAAACACATCCGAAAACTCCTTAACTATCGGTACATACCCAAATTCCGGCAACAATCTAGTAGTATCAAGGACACTAGCCAAGAATCCCGTATAACCACGAAGCAATAACTTCCTAGCTTTTACATAAGAAATGACACGGATAGTCCCAATCGAAGGAATAGCCTCAAAAATAAACTTAGGCATATTCGAGACTGAAAAGGTAATAACCTTCCTATGACAATTGACTAAAGCATGATATTTTCTTAGCCAATCCATACCTAAAATAACATCAAAATCATGTATAGGCAACACTACCAAGTTAACAGGTAACACATGATCACAAATATGCACATCACAGGCATGTAACACCTCATCGGTTACCAAACAATCTCCCATCGGAGTTGACACTTCTAGCACATAAGGCATAGACTTCACAGAAACATGAAATTTCAATGCAAAATGCATGGACACATAAGAATGAGATGAGCCAGGGTCTATTAGTGCATGTGCTCTCATACTTGCTATAAAAATAGTACCTCTGATGACGTTTGAGGAATCTGCTGCCTGTTGTTGAGTCACCGCAAAGACCCAGCCCGAAACCTTTGGCTTTCCCAAAGAATCTCTCTTCTGACCTTGAGAAGTCCCAGTGCCACTCACAGATGGTTGCTTCTTTGGCTTTGGACAATCTTTCTGAAAGTGTCCCAACTGTTCGCAATTCAAACATTTCCCTAGCCTCTTCCAACAATACTCCTCAACGTGCCCCTCCTTCTGACAATGATTACAAACCTTCTTTGGTGCATTCCCCGAAATAAAACACGGCCTTCTAACACTAGACTGGCCTTGCGGCTGCCCTCTAAACTGAAATGTTGATCCTTGCCCTCCTCGATTATCTCGACCTTGTTGTTGGGATCTACTTTGTCCTCCTTGCCTTCCCGTACTAACAATTTTTGTGAAAAAACAATGGATCAAATCAAATATCAAAGTACGAGATTAGAAGGGCACATTGGAGTAAAATCGGTGTAACTATGAAAATAAGATGACACAATCATGTAACGAGGAAAGCCCTTGAGACAACTATCTCATCGGCACAAAACCTCAGAAGGTGTTTATGGTCACCTTCGTCCCAAATGGTAGTATTGATGTTTTAGTGAGTTACAAATGCTTGAGCTATGGCTGAGTACAATAGTGTATGTGTGAACTGTGTGTCTATGTGTTCCAGCCATGAACTCTTTAAATAAATAAATAAATAAAAAACAAGATAACTGAAGACCTAACAAACTATCCTAAAATCTCGGCATGATCCTCTTGATTCTTGACTTGGTCTTCTAACCGTTGAAGTGAGTCCATGAGAGATATTTCCCACGTTCTATTTTTCCTGTATGAGAGATATAATAATAAAAATAATTAAATAATGATTTAATTATCTAAGTAATTTTATCTTGACTGCTGGTTCAAAGATGATGACATGCTGAATGTTTTTCAAGATGTTGCAATCCTGAATTTTTACCCACAACACTAACCACTTCAGATTTCCTCTTATGTTCTTCAATGTCGTGCTCCAAATGATATGCACGATCCACGACATCTTGAAAATTCTGAAATTTGTGGCCCACTAACGGTGTTCGGATCACTGTCTTCAACGCCCGAACAAACCTCATAGACTTTCTCTCCTCGGTTGCCACCAAATGCGTTCAATACCTCGATAACTCAATGAACTTGGCCACATACTGCGCCACGGTCATAGAATTCTGCTCCAGATTCAGAAACTCCATCTCTTTCTTGTCTTGATCTACGGAAGGAATAAAATGCTCTTTGAACTTTCTGATAAAATTCTCCCAAGTGTACGAAACATGAGCCTCGTCCCAACTCGCTTTTAATGTTCTCCACCAATGTTTCGCCGCACCCGAAAACTTGTAAGCTGCAAACCTGACTCGTTCATCTTCAGTACATCTCAACACCTCGAAGATCTTCTCCATGGCTTCAATCCATCTTTTCGCCTTTGACACATTCGGCTCCCCATCATAACCAATAGGCTTTAACTTCAAAAACAGATCTAATCCCACTATTGGCACTACTTGCTCTCCTTGCTGTCTTTGGTCATTCATGGCCTTCATAGCCGCCTCTAACATTCCTTGGAACATCTCTCGAGTCTCTTCCCTGACATTACCACGGCCTAAATGTCCGGCCGGATCACCTTCCACTCCTGCCATATCAAATGAGTACCTGCATAAAACATGAAATGTTACTCACTTGATCCATACTACCCTCCTAGGTCACGTAGTCACTCTAGACTATCTAAACCTAAGACTCTGATACCAACTGACGCGCCCCAAACCATGGTCCTACATGGCCCCACGCCCGGGACACGCTCTGAAGACAACTTTATAAAAAAAACTTTTTGAAATGTCCTTTCGAAACTTTATCACTTTCAAAAACCTGTTTAATGAAAAGAACTTCCAATCACAAACCATTCAACTTCCAAAATATTTACAAACCACACATACCCAAACTTCTTTACAAACCAAGGAACCTAATTCCCAAATAAAAATATTTATAAGCCTTAAGAAGTTACAAAATAAGGATAACATCAAGTCTAGAATACTACCCCAAGGTTATACATTTACATAATATAACCTTACAAAATACCTTTCTCAATATAATCCCAACTATGCTCCCTCTCTGTGCTCAACATGTTCTAGCCCCGGGCTTAACTCTATCTAAGAAAGCAAAAAAAGGACGGGGTGAGAAAAATCTCAGCAAGTTATTATATATGCAACAATATGGTATGCAATCACATTATGAAAGCATATAACAACCAAGCATCATATATATATCACATTCTCATCACACAAAGAAAGATATATATATATATATATATATATATATATATATATATATATATATATATATATATATATATATATATATATATATATATATATATATATATATATATATATATATATATATATATATATATATATATATATATAACATACATATATATATATATATATATATATAACACGTAAGTGCATAATGTAACACTTAGAAGGATACTGAGCCAAGGTTTCATCCTAAAAAGGATATCACGATCTGAGCAGCATCCTCAGCTGAAGAAGCGGTTTCACATCATGCCCAATAGTGCAACTAGATTTCTCTTGAGCTAGTTCACTAACCCCAAACCATGGCCAAGGCAAAAATGGAACCAGTGTATGGATTATAACGAACTCGGCTCGAGTGCCATTATAATTCCATAACACTACCCAACAAACAAATACCAGCTGGACTTTAAACAGAAGCACAATACTAAATACTTGCGTACAATAAATGATGATTCCAAAGTAGGGAACCATATCAAGATAGCATATCAACATGATAGCAAAATGATGACAAGTATCAATCACAAGTAGCACAAGGCTAAACCATCCTTGAACCAATTCAATCAACTTAGGATTCCAAAGTAGGGAACCCTAATTAAGCCCATCATAAAGATGTTAAACCAATGTAGAAAGTGCATCACATAAGGTATACACATGTATAATAACCATTCAAGGATGTAACTTCAATCTTATGATGATAATAAACAAGTTAGGTTCAATGATTCCAACCTACTTTAACCAAACATTTAAACATCTTCCACTTATCAAAATTGGGATGTAAAGACATCAAGTTGTTGTTCATATGTTGTACTTTGATCCTAGTATTCAATTGGTTGAAATCTATGTTATAAAATTGGACTTACATTGCTTTGAAAATAGTTCAGCAAAATAGGGCAGGGCACGAGTCGTGCCCCAGGGCACGACTCGTGACCCTTAAACACCCCTCGGATATAGTCGTCCAAGCTGAGGCACGACTGATAGGCACGACTCGTGCCTCGTGCCCTCAGCAGAATTTCAGAAACAGAGCTGAACATCAGCAAAATCATTTTAAACATTTCAAACTCAATTTTCCAAGCTCAACCGAACTTACCAAAACCAACTTCAGCTTATACCAAACCCAAAATGACCTCAAATTAGTTTCAACCTAGCCAAAGCCATTCTTTTTCCCTTCCAACACACACCAAAACATTTCCAACATAACCAAAACCAATTTTTTACCATTTCAACACAAAATCATTTCCAAGTTAACCTAAACCAATCTTTTCCCTTTCCAACCTTAAGAAAAAAATTTCCAAAATCCCATGCAACCCTTAACAACACAATAACATCAATTATAATCACTAAATGAACATACAATTTAAGAAAATATAATAACTTACTTGGAAATTAATTTAAAAACTTGAAAACTTTAATCAGATGGATTTGTGCTCCTTCTCCTCCCGAACATAACAGAACGAACGGATCTTCGAAGGGATTTTTCTAGAATTAATTGGAGTTTTTTAAGTAGAGAGGTTAGGGTTTGGTGTTGGTCCTAGGCATGAGCTGAGAAAGGTTTTTTGTTAAAATGAAAGCTTCTTCATTATTCCTTGAGATTAACATAAAAATTTACTCCTAACCTCCTTCAACCTATTAACCACTTTCAACACTAAAGCCTTGAAGTTATACTTCTTTTCACCTAAGCACCTCAAGGATTAAAATAAGTTAATACATAATTTCTAAAAGTTACCATTTTAACTACACACTCCTAATATTTCCATTTACACATTAAATAATTATTTTTATTTTATTCATATATTTAGAATAGCATATAAGTTATAAAATACTTATTAACACATAATTGATACAATCAAATGCAACATATAATGATATGAAATGCACTCCAAATATATGATTAATCACGACTCAAAATAGAACCTAGGATTAGGGTCATAACATCTTGAGTATCTTTAATCAATCAAAAAACCAATGGGCCCCTCGTTGGGCGCCAAATTGTTTAGGTCAAATTCAAGCAATTCAACTATCAAAGGAAAAAGGGGGGCACAATGGAATATGACAATGTAAATTCAAGATGTCGACAAGAGATTTAACGAGGAAATCCCATGAACAACTTGTTCGCCGGCATAAAACCTCGGAAAGATGGAATATTATTAGTATTGTGATGGTAGAGAGTGAATGGAAAGTACAAAGTATGTTACTGTAAAACCAATGTGTGTGTGTGTACATGTGTTCATTTATTTTAAATACAAATGATGATAACGGTATCAACTAAGTAAATGCAATCCCTCCTCGTACGCTAGAATCTCGCAGGAGGTTACTGATGCCATCTACATATCTGTTGCTGAGTAAATGTTGTTGAATACGTTGCTTGACTTGGTCCATCAAGCTTGTAAAAACGGTTCCTACAATGTCGCCTTCCAGCAATCCTAGACGAAGCGGATAGTCCATCAAGCTGTACTGCGAAGTTATTACCACAAGATGATGTCTCAGGATGTAACATGTTGCTGTAGTTTTTCACCCCGAACAATGATGACTCTGAATTTCTAACAATTGATGACTATTGCTTTTCTGTCAATATTGAAGGACTATTATGTGCAATGGACAACTTGGGGGAAAAAGCAAATGGCTCAGAAAGAATGAAGAAGGACCAACAGCTTGGAAAGATAAGTCTAAATGGTGTGCATACCATGAAGACTTTGGTCATACTACTGACAACTGTATCGCTCTTCGTAAGGAGATTAGTCATCTCTTATCTAAAGGCCATCTTAAGGAACTGCTGGACAGAAGGAAAGAGCATGCTAAACCTAAGGATCCCACTCCAGATACACCTCTGGTGCCCCCAATGGCTACGAAAACTATCAATGTCATCTCTGGATGCTCATAAATATGTGGCACAACTTATTCGGCAGCAAATCGTCATGCCAAGAATTCGAAAAGAAGACAAATTCAATGCACCAGTTTAGAAATCTTCAAGATGTGAAGGGTCACAAATAACCTTTGATCAAGAAGATAAAGCAGACATCATAGATCCGCACCATGATGGACTACTTATCACCTTACAAATAGAAAACTGTAAGGTGAAAAGGATTCTCATCGATAATGGCAGTTCTGTCAACTTGATGATGCTCATCACCTTGAAGGAAATGGGCATTCCAGACTCCGAAGTTGTGAAGAATTCTTTGGTGTTAATTGGATTCAGTGGTGAAACCAAGAAAAAAGTGGGATAAATCAAATTACCTATATATGTTCAAGGTGTCAATTCGATGGAAAGGTTTTGTGTTATAGACTGCCCATCTTCATATAATGTTATCCTAGGAAGGCTATGGATACATAATATGAGAGTTATCCCTTCTACATATCATCAATGCATTAAATTACCAATACCATGGAGTGTAATTACACTTAAGGGAGATCAGCAGTCAACTAAAGAATGTTACAAGACCTCAATGAAAGCCTCATCTGCATCTTGTCAAAAATAGCAATCAAAGATGACTTTATACCTTCAACATGTAAAAGGAATGGCAAATCATGCCATAACTTTCATATCTTTATCAGGTCCCAAGAAAGATAAACTCATGAGTAGAGGCTTCATATTCAACATGTTAGGCAGCTGGAGGTCCAGATCATGATAATCAGTCTGGGGGCATCATGATACGTAAAAGTCCTCTGGTTATCCTACTTAATATAAGTTAAGCGCATATTCAATATCATTGATCTCAGGTACCCTAACATATTTCTGTTTTGCAAGTTACCTTACGTTTACAACTTCAACATGCCTAGTGAAAGCTTTAATCCATCTACATCACAAGTGGAACATAGTTTGCAGCCTAAGATGAAAGGTACAATAATATCTAAGCTAGATTCAAATACTATGCATCATATCCATACATTACTTGTCATATGAAATTTCGCCTATGCGCACGCTTTTCACTACATGTGAACCTAAGGCTCAAGGTTGTAACATTTACATGTTACTCACAACTCAAGGTTGTAACATTTACATGTTAGTCACAACGTTCAACAGGTTAAGCACATTCAGTGTTTCATACGATCAAAAGTAATCCTTGGATAAAATTCTTAATGTTTTCCCAACTGAAATACCCAAGTTAAATCTATGTCAGCATCAGCATAGTCTATTAGAAACTAAAATCCAAAAGGCCAAAAAAGGCATACCAAAATACTACAAATTAAAGATGTTGTTTTTTGAGGACACACCCTCAGCAAAAATTTAAACAGACTTGAAATTAAAGATTGTTTGTTTAAACTAAAAAGTTTTTCTTACTTTTCCTCCTGGCCTACTGCCGTAGTGGTACCATCCTCCTTCTTCTCCTCTTCAGTATCCTTCTTACCTTCATTCCCATCTTGCATATTCACATCACCTTGATTGGTTGCAGCATCAGCATCTGGAGAATTCACTTCATCACCATCAACGTCTTCTCCCATGTATATCTTCAACATGCGGCGAGCTTCTTTAATATCCCAGGAAAGATCCTTGCCGTCTTGAAAGTCTTGCATCATGGTAACCCTGGTTTCCAATACCATCCTTGCAGCATCATTTATAAATTTTTCCTTTGCTTCATTCAGTTCCCTCAATCGATCAGCTTCAATGGTAGACAAATTTTTAGACTGCTCTAAAACCAACTTATTCAGGCTCTCATTCTCCTTTCCTCTCTCTTTGCACTCATTGGCATAAACCTTGAGCTCCTTATCAGACTTGTAATCTCTTGCACTTTCATGTTTTACCTTTTGATCCATGATCTTCACCCTATCCTCCAGTATCCCTATTTCCTTCACTAGAAACTCAGTTAACCCTACAGACTGAAATGTGCAAGGTGTCAATCAACCATTCAAAGATAGCAGCTTAAAGGCGAAAAGTTAAGAAATTATTTACCTTCTTAAGTGTATCATTGATAACCTCCACAGCGGTTTCAACATGCCACTCTTCTCCTTTCACCACTTTGACGATCTCAACTTCTTCTACCTTCCTTTTCTTTGCCTTCGAAGTTGAACTTTCCACTCTCGGGATAGGAGGTTTCCCTGCTTCATGTTTATCTACCTTCTTTACTTCTGCTTTGGCCTTGATCCTTGACATAACATCGTCCATTGTGAAACCTCCAGCTTGTGATCGATTGACTAAAAAGAAATGAGAAAACAATGCTGTCAATTATTATTTCAAAAGTTAAAAATATTGAAGCAAGTTTTGCATTACTTGTTGGTACTTGGTTCTGGTGAGGCTCTACTTTCAACTCTCTCTCCTGTGTTCTCCTCATCGGTGCTAGCAGTCTCAACCTCCACTATCAATGGTTTATACTTACAGATGTCTAGGGGCAAGTTCAAAATCCTCTTCACATTAGCATATGTTTCATCCTTTCTAGGAACAACACACTCAACTTAGCAACTGGGAAATAAAAGAGGATAAGCAATAAGGTTATGAAGAAACAAATAGCAAAGTAGAAGATGCTGAGAGAAAAAATCAAGGTTATACCTTGAGACCTCCACTTTGAGTTCGACTCATTCCCCCCTTTCCAAAGTGTCCTTTTTCACATAAAAGAATTTATTCTTCCAACCTCTATCCTGTGCGTTAAAACCTATCACAAAAATTGTTCGCCGAAGTTTTAGCCCTAAAGTTGTATCTGTGAGGACCGAAAGACCTAATTTCAGACGTAAAGGCCAATTCTTCTAAATCAACGGGAACATCAATTTCCATGGCAAGTTTATCCAAGGTTTGGAGAATCCTCCACCCTACAGACATAAGTTGGGGATACGCTAATTTGGTTGTCTTGAAGAAACAATTCACTAAAGGAGAAAAGGGGAACTTAAGGCCAATGCTAAAGGGATATTCTAGAAATCCAACCCATTCTTCTGAAACACAATCAGCCGTAAATGATTTGTCCGGAATTAAGAATTCAGCACCTTCAGGAAAGGCGTTCCGTTTAACTAAATTATTTATGTGAGTCTGCCTGATAGAACTCCTTTCGGAGTTGGATTTGAGAAGCTCAAGGTGAACAAAGCCCTTAGGAAGGACAGGGACGCTATCTTTCTTACTTTTACCCATGACCTAAGTTACAAAATCAACGAAAAAGCTTGAAGAAGATTGACTTACCTAAGGAAGACGACGACAATGGAAGGTGAACGCTGAAATAAAACCTTTGAAACGACAGAAAAGTAATTTATTTATGGGAGGTTATAAGCAGTTATAAGAGCCCTACCACAACTCAAAAGCCCTAAACCGTCTCCTCAAGCGTCACGTCAATTAAATAAATGGGACACGTGTTTGAAAATTTTCTGACTCCTTGGCTCCACCTAAGAGATTCAAAAAATTTGGGGGCAATTGTTTGGGGTAGATTTTTCTTGAGCACTGCATTGACATCTTGGTTCACACGTGTAAGTGCTCCAATTTGAGTTGTTAGTATTTTCGTTAGAAAATTAACGAAAGTTTTAACATTCCTAACATTTCTAACAATTCCTAACATTTCTAACCAACCAAGGGTAGATTAGGGATTACTATTTTAAGATAAACCAAGAAAAGAATCCTAAAAAGCAAAAGAATGGTCAAAAACCCGAAATGGAAGTGGCTGGGACATTTTCTGGTTACTTATTTTGAATTTTATTCTTCCTGTCCAAAGCCTGGAGCAGCATTTAATGAACAGTGCACGCCTTCAAGACCATCCGCGCGGACAAGAATGTAATTTCAGAGTGCCTATAAATTGAGCCCTTCAGTCATAGAAATAAGAGAGACAACACATTCTCACAACTGCACCTTGGCGAAAATAGGGAGAAAATAGTGAGAATTCACTAGAATTGTCACTCTTTTCTTGATTATCTTCCCAAATCACCCCACTCACTCTCAAATTCAAATCCTAAACACATTCAAGCCTTGAATCCATTCAACACAAACTCAAAAGAAGATAGGTATAACCTCCCTCTTCTTACCCTAAAATCTCTCATCCATGCATGCATTTTCAAACTCCAAAATGTAGTTTGTTCATCTTCTTGCCCTAGATCCAAGAAGATCACCATGGAAGTTCATCTCCATGGTTGATCTTCTACAAGGATCAAAATTCTCTTCAAAGTGTTCTTACTTACTTGCAAATGCATTTTCAAAACCCTAAAAACCATTTTCATACATCAAATCTCATTTTCAAAGGATAAAATTCCCCTTCCCAAGCAAATGAAGTGCTTAGTCCTAATATACCCCAAGGATGGTTTGATATAGTTGATTCACCACTAAAATTTCAAGTGATCACTAATCAAAACCTAGGGAAATCGGGACAAGCATGGATGCAAAACCCCCTTTTAAATCATGTTTTCCTTCTTGAGAAGTTGCTGTCCAGTAGCAATTTTCTAAGACCCCAGTCCGTGGTCTAATTTTTTGGACACAGATAAACTTGGAATTTGGTGTTGACTACAAAACACTTTTTGTAGCCAACATCCATAGCTTTCCAGAAATATTTTTACTTTATTTTTTGCGTGAGTAAAACTCCATTTTTCAAATTTTCTTTTGAAGGTCAGATCACCAGTCTCTGGAAGTCCAGATCTCATATCTGAGATTTCCAGAAGGTTTTGGGTCCTCAAATCATCTCCAAAATGAAAAATTATTTAACGGAAATCTTATTTGAGGTGTCTAGAACAACTTTTATTCTCTGAGTTTTCTCAGATTATGAAGTTTTGAAGCCCTTAAATCCATTTCAAAGTCAAGTGTCCACTTCCTTTTTCATTCTGGCAGAATGGGTTTTCAACTTCCAAAAATCTTTTGAGCACCAAAACTCAACCCAAAAAATCATATCAAAAATCATGGGACATGTTCAAAGTCTAATGAAGAGTTCCCAATTTTTACTTTTCAGATTCAATTTATTTTGGCCAAAGTAACACACACACACACACACACAAATGATTTTAAAATGTTTGGAAGACTCGTTTTACGAGGCATTCCGGGTGAACACTAACGTCCTTCCCGGCGTGTAACGTGACCTCCGAACCCAAATCTCTAATCTCGGGCATTTTTCAAAGTTTTGGCCCTTAAAACAAAAATGGCGTGGCGACTCCGTTTGATTTCAAAAAATCGGGCGACATCATCACAGTGGCGACTCTGCTGGGGACGAAATAAGCTTTATCTTAAAAAAAATGATATTTGGTATATCGGTGGAAACCATTAAACTTCCCGTTATCGCCTCCTAACACGAGTCGGGGATAAATTGTGGTTTAACAATCCCACGTACCGGTATCATTGTTTTCAAAAAAAAAGAAAAGCTTTTGAGGGTCAAGCTTCCGTCCCGGCATTTAAAATCATTTGTGGTGTGTGTTGGTTTTTCACATTTTCGTGTTGTTTTGGTCGCCTCGGAAAAGTCAAAATTTTGACCATCGGACCCGTTGACTCGAATTTTGAATTATGTGTTTATGTGCTTATGTGTGCATTTACTTTCAAAAAAAAAAATTCAAAAAAGAATTTCAAAAAAAAAAGAATTTCAAGAAAAAAAAAGTAGTTTCAAAAAAAAAAAAAAGAAAATTTTTAAAAAAAAAAATCATGCATCATTCTTTTTAAGACACATGAAAAATTTCTATTTTACTCAGAAAAAGAAGATAGACTGCTTGCACACTACGCGCACGTGGCCTTACACTGCACACTACGTCCCTAACCCGGGGAAATCCCTGTCGCGGCCCGTTTGGTCTTATTACGCCTCTCGGTGCAAGCACGGGACTACCCAAACATCCCATGGAGCCTCGTGTCGATCATGCACTTGTCCGTGACACACTCTGTCCGAGACCCGGTTGGTTTTTAGTCTGGTCTGTGTCATGCCCTGTCTATGTGTAGACCTTTCCTTTCAAGCTTTAGTCGGCATACCAAGTCAATATCTTTCGGGACCCTAATCAGTCGAAGTTCTGCCGGTTTTCCGTCATGGACTTTGACCAGATATTGACTGGCGCCTTGACTTTGACTCGATCGGCACAAATTATACACTCGACTCCCAAAGATGACACTGAGTCATCAAGGATTAATGATTATTCCATGCCTAATTACGGCCTAATTGACGACAAGTCAAGATCAATTGTGGACATTCATCAGTCCAAATCATGCCGACTTTTCGTCGAGCCCCCGGACATGATCTTGACTTTTGACGTCAGCTTTGTCCGTAATTTACATCGAATGCTCGTTAAGACTCGATTACCCGCCAGACTTTTAGGATCGTTTTTCTTTCGGTCGGTGGGACCCGCTTGCCCTATAGGACCCTCGCCCGGGCCGTCCCACCCCGGGAGGTCGAAATACGTGTGGAATACGAGGGGCTTATAGACGTAGTGACGGGGCCCACCGATCCAGATCCAGAGTAGTTTGCGAAAAGAAGAGCAATCTTTTCCAACCGATTAGGTTAATAAAACATGTTTTAAGTAAACAAGAACAAATAATCGCATGTTGCATGAGCCCAAAGCCCAAACACCTACCCTCCTTCAATTCTCAAACATCTCGAACCTCGTGCCTTTTCCCCCAGCCTCCTCACAAAGGTTGGTTCGGACACCGGGTCACCGTTTGATCACTGGGAAGAGTCGAGCGCGTCATCGCCTTCACCGTTTGTTCCGACTCCGGGTTTGAATGTCCGCATCGCCGGTAATGATGGGGACAACGTCACTCCGCCTCCCGGGACCCCCGAGACATGCAGAGTGGAATCGGTTAGCGTAACGTATGAGGTTACGACAGGAAGCACAATGAATAGCCTTATGGAGGCTATTAAGAGCCATGGTTTGGCCGCCGCCTCAATCCCGATAGCACCTTCACCGTGGAAGAGGAAGAGGATGCCAATCCCACTCTCGCCGCCCGATTACTCCAGGATGCCACCGCCCACCTCCTATGGTACCACTACCGTAACCCATGCCCTCGATCTTCGGGTCGGGCCACCCCCAGCCTTCAGACCACCGGATCCACGCAGCCTCGACGTCACAAATCGCTCACAGCTTCCTCGGTGGGGACAAAGCCGCACGGAATGTCTTCTCATGGTTGGGGTTATCTCGGAATGCCACGCCTAATTGGGATCCCGCCACAGCTTTGGAATCGATCAATCCGGGCCTTCGCAAAGAACAGCGGTTCAAAGGGGCCACAACAACGATTCGGCATGCCTCAATGTACCCGCCAGAGCCCCTCCTCGTAATGATGCTAGCTCACCGCTCCTCCCACAGCTTTCACAAACCCATTTCTCACTCGGGGTTCGATGGGTTACCAAACCTCCATCCCGGTTTCATCGAATCACCAGGACCGCAGCATTCCCGGTTATACACCATCGCCTCGCCCGGCCATGCAATTCAACGATCGGGACAGCAGTCCGCACCTAAGCCTACTTACGGGCCCCACTCTGGAAATCCAAGCTATCCGGCTACATCAGGACTGCCTCCACCCACTTTGCCGGTTGAAAATCAACAGCAGGCCGCAAGGTTCTATCCCTTCGCCCAAGCTCCTACTCATGCTCCCCAGGGTAACTCAGCCCAAGGACAGATTTTCACCTACATCCCCGGGCCGGCCATTCCATCCACCGCCCGCTCCAGTGGTAAACCCCCTCTCCGGTTCAAATGCCACGGCTCCGCCATAAGACCTTAACCTGGCCTGGTTCATGGAGCAACACAAGGAAATGAAAGCACAGATTGCTGAATTGACCGCTAAGAAATCTGCCTTCCGGCCTACAGACCCGGACTCCATTGTTCCTCTGCCCCACAAATTCGTGATGCCTAACTTGGATCTCTTTGATGGGACTGCATGCCCAAAAACTCATCTGGACACGTATACCTTGGCAATGAAGGCCAAAGGATGCACCAATCGCCAGCTGGCCGACTATTTCGATCTATCTTTGAAATCCAGTGCCTTAAAATGGTTCTTTCATTTGAAACCCGAAGCCAGAACTACGTGGGACCAGATCACTAATGCCTTCACAGAAAAGTACAAGGCCAACTTGGAATGGGAAATAAATAGAGTTGATCTGCAGACAACAGTGCAGCGTCCCGACGAGAATGTTGGGGATTTCTACAAGCGGTGGAATCTGAAACTCAGCGAGATGGAAATCCCTCCTTCTGAAGAGGAGCAACTGGACATCTTCCGGTCATGCTCGAAACCACATCTCGAGAGCCTCCCTCGCTCACTTCCCGTACTCACTTACGGGCCATGGTTAACTCCGCAGCCTAAGTTTGAAAAGGCTTACAATCGCAACCGGCCGCTGCACTCCTTACGTATATCGAGCTCCTCCTTCTAACACCGCCCTGCTCCCGCTAAAGGCAAAGAGATGATTAATTACGCGGGACAGAATGCAATAACACAACTCCTTTTGCTCCCGGAAAACCAACCGAGCCTGTGCCACGGGTCATGAACCTTGAAAACTTTGGAATGCCTACGAACGACATCTTTAGGGACTCGGTGAAAGAAGGCTTGCTGCGACCTTTGGAGAATTTCCAACCCAGGAATCCAAATGCTCCTGTGGATACCTCAAAGTATTGTGCTTTTCATCAAGCCCACGGACATCTGACTGACAACTGCTTCACTCTGAAAAGGCGATCCAAGGCTTGATAGAGCAAGGAAAGTTGGAAGGCCCCGAAGGGCCTAATACAATCAAAAATCCTCTGCCAAGGAACCATAATCGAGTAAATATGATTGAATTCGGAGAACCCTCGCATGCCCAGGAAGATACCGACGAAGGTCCCCAAATACCCATGGCCAACCTTGTCGAGGATCCTGAATTCGGATTCCCCCTCAGCCTTGAGGATATTGAACGAATCAACCCTTGGTCTCATGTCGAGACTTCTGCAAGAATACGAGGCCCGCTATTTCTCGGATAAAGGGAAAACCGAATCTTGAAGAGCTGGGTACATTCCGATCAAAACATGAGAGAACCGTTTACACAAGATGGTTAGAACAATCGAGAAGAATCGAGCAAGAAAGCTTCCGGCGGGCGCCGTCTTGGGCTTATCAGCAAAGAGGCCGAGGAGCATCTGGAGCTAGTACACTTCTGCAAGTTGGCTTTGGGAGAGGCCGAATATGATCCTGAGAACAGCGAAGAATTGGAAGAGGAGGACTCCTTCTATATCCTGCCGGGAGTCAAATACGTGCCACCCCCTCTCACTCTTCCCCCGCAGTTTCTGGGAGGAGAAGCTGAGTCGCAACTATCACTTCCGGGAATGGGAGCATATGACAATTTATGCGGCTGCACGCACCCATATTCCCCTAACGGGTTTGATCGGCGTTCCCTCTCAGCCGAAATCCCGGTAGTATGGGAAGATGATTCCGATGACAGCGACGACGATGATGATGACGAGAGCGAAGAGTCAACTGAGGCCCCAGATTCGGAATTAATCTGGAACAATCATGCCGGAAATGAGCCCATGGGAGCCAGGCACAATGGTTGGTTGTCAGCAAGCGACGATGAAGAACCACCGGAAAATGCAAGTCAACTGCCAACGGGGATGGGTCCCCAAGAACTGCATCTCGTAAGATGCACCTGCGATCAGTATCCGGATACTTCAGAGGATGAGGGACAACAAAGCCCCCGCCCAGATCCGTACACATCCAAAATCCTAGAACACAATGTTCCTTATAAGAACCTAACCGGTGAATGGAAAGGGTTCATTGAAGCTCTGGTCGAGAATGGAGGGTTTCAGCGACCAGAATATGAAGAATTCGTAAACGTCATCGGATCTTTTTCTTCTTTCCCGAGAACGGATGGCATAACAACCGTAAGGGTCACAACTGAGCCGCTTGAGCACAGCGAGTGCCTGCAATCACTGAAAAGGGTTATTGATCTGAACATCTCCCCAGTGGCTTTCATACCTATGGATCCACATGACGCCTTCCTAATTGCTCCAGTGCCCGACAATGGACCCCGGGTGCTCCTTATTTGGACCCAGATCTATCGAGCTGCTACATCGAACTCCGAGGGGGAACGTTGCCTATCCTTCACTTGTGGCTGCCCTACTTGTAAGGGTGAAAGAAAGAAGATGTATGATGAAATGGAGGCTGATAGCCATAAGACCGAAGATACTTCGGAAGACGAATATGAAACAGAAGATATGAAGGCCATGAAGTTTCCTGGGTCTGAGCACGTGGATGTCTTAGAATTCAACACTGCCTACCATGCTTTGGGGAAAGGGTTTTCAGGCATCCGATCCAGCCGATAGTCGAAGATCCGATAGAGAGAGGAAACTAACTCCCATCCGCCCAAATGAGAAAATAACCATGGTCGATCAAATTCACCCCGAAACAAAGTAACACTCCTTGTCGTGGTTACCCAAGAAGAGGTCACCTTCCCGAATGTATGTCGGCTCTCGAGAAGTCCCGGAAACCGGCATGATACCGATGCACCTCCCACACGTAATGCTATAATCATTTCCAGCTCGAGTATTACGTAAAGGAACCGGAATGGTTGCACTATACCGGGGATGAGATCGAAAAGCCGCCGACCCCCGACAATAGCGACTCTTGTTATATGATAACTATGAGCAAGGCAGACTATGGGAGCGAATCGGAGGACGCCCTAGCTCTGTGGGCCATCCAGGGGGCAACAACACAACCCCAGACTCAAAAGCCTGTGACTTAGGAAGCAGTTATAAGGGCCGCCCAGGAAGGAGCCAGTACAGCTCAGCCCCTCACCGTTGCTCGGCAAATGGGAGCCTGTCTGTGTCGGGCCATATGTCGTCCAGAAAATCTTCTCCGGAGGAGCCATGCAACTTGCAGACCTCGACGGAAATCCTTTTATACACCCAGTGAATGGTGACAAGCTGCGCAGATACTACGCGTAAAGCACCGAGTCAAAAAAAAATATCAAAAAAAAAGAAGAAAAATGAGTGCTAAAAGAGTAATACCCAACTAGGTTGAAAACCCGAAAAGGGCGGCCTAGGTAAAAAACAGGGTTGCACCAAAAAAAAAACAAACAAAAAAAACAAAAAAAAAAACGGGTCGAACTACGGAGACCTGAGCCCTTTTGTCCGAAGGAAACGTAGGCAGCCGAAAACGGTTCGGTCTAAAACACAAATAAAAGTCATACTCTGACATCAATACACTGATCAGACCATGAAAGCGTCTCGAAAAACTCTAAAGCAATTCACATATTCATTACAGTTAAAAGCTTTTTGATGAGTCTAATCCCGGTTCATTCCTACAACAGGCAACCTGCTAAAAAAAAAACTAAGATACATAATAAAACTAATGTGTCTGCTACAACAAGAAAGGGATACTCGGAAAACTCAGAGTCACTCCAAGCCACTCATACTGGCCTCTCCCCTCTTCTTCCCCCTTCGAGTCTTCTTCTTCTGAACAGGAAAAATGTCGGCCTTCCTCCTACCAAGCTCTGGTATAGGAACAGGATCTATCAAACCAGCCTCTGTCAGGGCCTTAGTGGCCCTAGCATCATCTCTCATCTCCTGTAGCCTAGCTGGTAGCATAGGAGTCCTCCTCTCCTACCTCTTGACATAAGCCTCATAGTCGGTCACAGTATCTCTGCTCCTGTCGTGAGGGTTGGCCCTCGCCTCGGCCCTCCTTCTCTCCGAAACTGTCAGGTCCTCCGCACCCACAATGGCCTCACGCCATCTCAAAATAGCCATCTGAGTCTCCCCCAAATGCCTCTCGTACCAATCCAGGTACCAAGTGGTCAGGAACACAGGTCTCGGACGCCTGAGGATAACCCGAGGAGGAAAGACGTCATACCTCCATACTCGGGAAAGAAAGGAAAACACCGAAGGATCATCCATAGAAGCAGAAGCCACCACCCTGGTGGCTATATCATCAAAGTCCTCCAAAGGAACCTGCTCCAGGCCGAACTGTCTCAGAACCAAAGCCGGAATGTAGAAGCTGGACTGAGAAAGCCCCGAAAGCATGACCACATGAGACCCGTCCTGAAATACTCTGCGAGTCTCCACCCGCCAACAAGGCACTGACCATCTGATATCTTCTGTCCGGAGACCAGCCATCCAACGCTCCCATGATCCCTGATCATCAAAATCTACAGCAACCCCTCTCCTGGCGAATGTCCAAGGCTTGATCATATCCGATGTTTCCCGAAGAACCCCCAGGCGTTCCATCGCCCACAAAGTCAAGAGGAACGGGCCGCCCCCGTGCATATACCGTCTCCCGGTAGCCAGCCTATCGAGAGCATGAAAAGTCTCCCCCAGGATCAAAGGTACAACATCTCTGCCCAAGCGACAATGAACAACGATATCCAGCAGAGACCGATGACAGATCCCAAAAGAATAGACCATGAACAAGGTACCAAACATGCAAAGTGCAAAGGCATCCCAATAGGCATCATCAATCAAGACTAAGCTCCTAAATGTATCAGGAAGACCGGAAATATCAAAGTGATCGGGACTACGGATCATACCTTGTGCTTCCTCCGGGGAAAGATGAAGGAGGTTGCACAACCTATCAACGAAAGAGGCCCCTCCGGGCAAAGGAACCGCAATCTCTTCCACCTCCGGGCCACCAAGCAAAGCCCGAAATTCTTTGACGGTCGGAACCACTTCATTGTAGGAAAGGCAAAAGACGTGCCTTCTAATATCCCAAAATGAGGAAGAAGCTCTCAAGAGGTCATAGTCCGAAACCAATTCTTTGAGGGACCATAAGCACTTCACCTTGTACCTTTCTTCGAAAAATCACCTCCTCTCTTGCATAATCTCTCTACACCACTCCTTGAACTTTTCAAAGAATGACATTTGGATTTCTTTGGAGAATTTTTAGGCATTTCCATGGCTTTTCCCTCCTTTCTCCCGTAATTCCAGTTTGAACTGAAGAAGATGAAGTTTCAGGTGACATTTATGGGCCAAACCAGATCCAACCACCGAAATAAATGAACTCTGTCAGATTTCAAGCCCATCCGCGCGGACAGAATTGTCACCCAGAAAAAAATCTGCAGCAGTTCAAACTGCTGCACCACGGAGGAAATATTTTCATCCCAACTGCCCAAAACCGGAGCAAAACCTGCCCAAACAGTTCATATACCCAATACTCACACCCTTACCAAAAAACCAAGGCTCATGCAACATTGCATTCATACTGCATTGCATTCATAAAAAAAATAATAATAATAATCCTAAATTATTACATTCCAAAAAAAAAGAGTGTACATAAAAAAAAAATAAACTGTATAATCCCAGAATCAATCTCAAAAAAAAAATCATCAATCCCGAAAGCATCGTCAGTCAGAATCCTCGGTGGCTGGGGCTTTTCCCCGATCCCTCTTGCAGCTCGAGCCCGCCTCCTCAGTAGCCCTAAAAATCTCGAGCTCAGAATCGTCCTCGTCTCCGGAGAGAGGCTCCTCAGGACCAACTGGCACGCTCTGATACGGCAAGCCAAGATCTGCAAAGAAGTCGTACCCAAACGAAAATGCGTCGGCTTCCTGGACATGCGAGGAAGACCCACCGTGGTGCCAGACATGTCCCTGTCCATAAGGATCTTCGAGAATGACGTGATCCGAAGGTAGTACTACGCGGGGATCAAGGAGAGGAGAAAGAGGAGTCTCAGAAGAAGTCTCAGAAGGAATGGGAGAAGCCTCCCGCTCGACACGCGCCGGCTGTGCTCGTCTCCTCCTGCCCTGAGCAGACCCATAAATAACCATATTCTTGATAAACCTCTTTGCCCCGATCACCTGATTTGTCAGCTTTTCCACCACCTTGGCCGGGAACTGCACGGAAACAAAAGCGTCAGAGATAATTAAGGCGAAAAATGACAAGAAAGAAAGGAAAAGACAGAAGCAAAAAAAAAAAAGAGAGAAGGAGAAGCCATACCTTCATATCCGAACGAGGTCGAAAAGCTCGTGGAACCCGGTCGGGGACGGGGAACTGTACTCTCAACCTAACCCCGTCCTGGACATACGAAAAATCTGATCGAGGGTACCGCGCGACCCCCAACCCCTCTCTCTCAAGAACCTGAGGCGGCTTCAACCTCCACAAGAGAAAATGCGAGTATGACTCGGCTGCCACGAATGTCGAGAAGTGCTGGCTGGCTCGATAAGCATCCCAAGTCTCCGAGTTCTCACTCGGATGCATCATGTCAGGAGGAGGCTCCACCGGAGCCATCAGAGGCGAATTCACGCCATGCTGGCGCGTCACTCTCTCTCCCAGATAATACATGTCGCAGGTCAAGCCTCTCAGGATCCTCCGCTGCACGGTCCATATCTCAGCGCCCTTCAGCTGCTCCACACCAAAACGGTCCCAGGGGTAGAAAATCATCCCCTCATCTGTCTCAGCTCTCACCAAAGGCAGACAATCCGGATACTTGAGGGTCGTGCGCCCCCTGGAACCCTTCTTCTCCCGGGCAAACTTGGACCAGGAACGCATGGCCGGATACGCCCCGACGTACTCTGCCGGCTGCCGCCACATCGTGACGTGAAAGAACTCTAGAGCCCATACCTGCGAAAGGTAAAAATCAAATCAATTAAGTACGAAAAAGAATATGTGCTTAAAGAAAAGAGGGAAAGCAAAAAGAAATCTTATACCTCCAGAGGAAACTCGAAGCAGTAGAAGGAACTCATGACCTTCCTACCGTATCTATCGAGCAAAGTAAAGCTCGCCGGCCGGCCTCCCCCAGGAAATCTCTCCGGCTCTCTCCACGTCCTCCAGGGACCTCAGCAAGGCAAAAACGGCCGTCCCCTCGGCATGTCCAAACAGTGTGCTCAAAAAGGCAAACCATAAAAAGGCCCTAGCAATCTGCTCAGCGCCTATCCTCTCATCCCCGTCCTCATAGCTCCGAATACACTCTACAATCTTTCCCTCGACCACAGCATACTCCATCCCCATCCCCTTTTTTGGGAATAGGGGAAAATCCCAAAAGGGCCTGCAGGTCCAAGTCGCTGTAACCATCCCGCCACTCAATGCTGCGTTCATTAAAGGACAGACCCGTGATCGCAGCGTAGTCGGAAGGCGTAACTGTAGCCTCGCCCCAGAAGAAATGAAAAGTGTGGGTCGCGTCCCACCAATGCTGGGCCAAAGCAAAGAACAGACCCTTACTCTTAGGAAACTTAACCAACCCCCTCAAGCTCTCAATAAACTCATACAATCCTGTCTCGATGACGATCTATCTCGGACTCATCATCGCCCCCCTACCCAAAATCGGAAGCCGGTCCCACAAGTAGATCACAGACTCCACTGACCCCTGAGTCTTCATCTTGCTCAGCTGCTTCGAACAAAGTTCGGCAGCATAACGGCATGCAATGAACCTAGCCCCCTTTCTCTTTCGCACAAAAAGAAGACAGTTTTCAGCGAATCCCAATCAACATTCATTCATACAAAAAAAAAATTCACACATTCATTCAACGGAAGCAAAAATCCGTCCCACTTTTCAAAAAAAAAAATCATCATACATCCATCTCATTCATCCTCTCATTGCAAAAAAAAAAAATCCTACATGCATACATTCATTCAACGGAAGTGAAAACTCCGTCCCATTTTCATAAGATAACATGCATACATATCATTCATGGAGTCATCATCTCATTGCAAAAAAAAAAAAAAGAAAAGGAAGCATACATGCATACATTCATGTCATTGCAACAAAAAGGTCCGTCCCGAATTTGAGAAAATTCTCATCATCTCATGTTTCAAAAAAAAGCAAATGGCGAAAATGCCAATTCTTTTCCCAAACAAAATGCACATTTTTGAGTTACCCATATACTCATTGCAACATGCACAACATCAAAATCCAATTTTAGTGTCAAGAACACAATTTTCGAAATTCAAGTCACGATTTTCGAATTTTTCACTACAATTTTCGGATATTAAAAAAAATGGCGAAAATGCCAATTCTTTTCCCAAACAAAATGCACATTTTGAGTTACCCATATATTCATTACAACATGCAAAGCACCAAAATCAAAATCCAAGGCCATGAGCATTGCAATTTTCGGATTTCAAAAAAAAAAAAGAAAAATCACCAAAAATCAATTTCAAACAAAAATCGACAAAGGGATCGAAGAGATTCGAAGTATACCGTTCGGAGACTCGGATCAGAAGCCCAATGTTGCCAAGCATCGGGGTAATGCTCCTCCGCAATCGATTGCGAAAGTGTATAATGTCTCCTCATTCGAACGAGTTCTAATCGCCTCTCGGCAACCGGACCGCGTCCTTGACCATGGATAGCAGCTTCCCCGTGTTCCATTGCTTGAAAAATCGAAGAAATCGGAAGGATTTTAAGGTTTTTGAGCCAAAAATGGCGGTTTTGGTCTCTCCCTCTCGTCTCTCTCTCGAAAATCTGGAAAAAGTGAGGAAGAAGAAGAAGGGGCGGCAGCCTTTATTTAAAACTGTCAGGGCTTCGATCTGATCCGCGCGGACAGAATTGAAGGGTCAAAAAGACCGTTTTGCCCTTTAAAAATCCAGGACTCTGCAGTTTAGTCCTCAACTTAACCAAAGGTAACCCCCTTCAAAAGAACCCCACGGCAGTCAAACGTAAGTCCGATTTCTCCGAGAAAGTTAACGGAATCTCGTTTCTTTCATCAAAATCATCAAACAGCAGTCAAACGTAAGTCCGATTTCTCCAAGAAAGATAACGGAATCCCGTTTCTTTCATCAAAATCATCAACGGCAGTCAAACGTAAGTCCGATTTCTCCGAGAAAGATAACGGAATCCCGTTTCTTTCATCAAAATCATCAAACGGCAGTAAAACGTAAGTCCGATTTCTCCGAGAAAGATAACGGAATCTCGTTTCTTTCATCAAAATCATCAAACGGCAGTCAAACGTAAGTCCGATTTCTCCGAGAAAGATAACGGAATCCCGTTTCTTTCATCAAAATCATCAAACGGCAGTCAAACGTAAGTCCGATTTCTCCGAGAAAGATAACGGAATCCCGTTTCTTTCATCAAAATCATCAAACGGCAGTAAAACGTAAGTCCGATTTCTCCGAGACGAAATCCCGTTTCTTTCATCAAAATCATCAAACGGCTGTCAAACGTAAGTCCTATTTCTCCGAGAAAGATAACGGAATCCCGTTTCTTTCATCAAAATCATCAAACGGCAGTCAAACGTAAGTCTGATTTCTCCGAGAAAGATAACGGAATCCCGTTTCTTTCATCAAAATCATCAACGGCAGTAAAACGTAAGTCCAATTTCTCCGACGAATACGTCTGAATTTCCCCAGCAAAGTTAACGGAATCCCATTTTCCCCAACAAAAGCCAAAGGAACCCCTCGATTCCATCCTCAGCAGCATTTCGAACTACGTAAGGGCTTGATTCCCACTAGGGATACGTAGGTAGCCTACCATAGGTCCAGCCACCCGACCAAAACGGTCACCCTCTCCTCCGGCAGCAGACGAAGTCCACCGAAGGACCATCCATCCCAAACCATTAAGGGAAAACGTTTCAAACCAAGGTCCGAGGCACCTAAAAAGCCATCATCATCAAGGTCCGAGGCACCTAAAAAGCCATCATCATCAAGGTCCGAGGCACCTAAAAAGCCATCATCATCAAGGTCCGAGGCACCTAAAAAAGCCATCATCATCAAGGTCCGAGGCACCTAAAAAGCCATCATCATCAAGGTCCGAGGCACCTAAAAAGCCATCATCATCAAGGTCCGAGGCGCCTAAAACGCCATCATCATCAAGGTCCGAGGCACCTAAAAAGCCATCATCATCAAGGTTTGAGGCACCTAAAACGCTATCATCACCAAAGGTCCGAGACACCTAAAACGCCATCATCTTCAAGGTCTGAGGCACCTAAAACGCCATCATTACCAGGTTGACACCTCAAAATAGTCACTCCAGGGTCACAGACCCGAACTACGACTGGCTTGATTCCCATTCGGGATACGTAGGTAGCCTATCATTAGGTTCAGCCATCAGACCGAAAATGGTCATCCCTTATCCCCAGCAGAGCGGATATACAATTTCAGGCCGAAAATGGTCATTCCTATCCCCAGCAAAGCGGATATATAACTCCAGCCATCAGACAAAAATGGTCATCTCTTACCCCCAGCAGAGTTTCTCTCAGCAATCGACTGCAGAACTCGCTCACCAGGTTGACGCCTCAAAATAGTCATTCCAGGGTCAAAGACCCGAACTACGGCCGGCTTGATTCCCATTCGGGATACGTAGGTAGCCTATCGCTAGGTTCAGCCACTCGATCACTTGATCATCCTGTCAAATATGGAGCCTTACTCTTATCGACGACCTCGCTTCCTTCGAAAGCACCGTCGCCGAGGGGCTACTGTAAGTGCTCCAATTTGAGTTGTTAGTATTTTCGTTAGAAAATTAATGAAAGTTTTAACATTCCTAACATTTCTAACAATTCCTAACATTTCTAACCAACCAAGGGTAGATTAGGGATTACTATTTTAAGATAAACCAAGAAAAGAATCCTAAAAAGCAAAAGAATGGTCAAAAACCCGAAATGGAAGTGGCTGGGACATTTTCTGGTTACTTATTTTGAATTTTATTCTTCCTGTCCAAAGCCTGGAGCAGCATTTAATGAAAAGTGCACGCCTTCAAGACCATCCACGCGGACAAGAATGTAATTTCAGAGTGCCTATAAATTGAGCCCTTCAGTCACAGAAATAAGAGAGACAACACATTTTCACAACTGCACCTTGGCGAAAATAGGGAGAAAATAGTGAGAATTCACTAGAATTGTCACTCTTTTCTTGATTATCTTCCCAAATCACCCCACTCACTCTCAAATTCAAATCCTAAACACATTCAAGCCTTGAATCCATTCAACACAAACTCAAAAGAAGATAGGTATAACCTCCCTCTTCTTACCCTAAAATCTCTCATCCATGCATGCATTTTCAAACTCCAAAATGTAGTTTGTTCATCTTCTTGCCCTAGATCCAAGAAGATCACCATGGAAGTTCATCTCCATGGTTGATCTTCTACAAGGATCAAAATTCTCTTCAAATTATTCTTACTTACTTGCAAATGCATTTTCAAAACCCTAAAAACCATTTTCATACATCAAATCTCATTTTCAAAGGATAAAATTCCCCTTCCCAAGCAAATGAAGTGCTTAGTCCTAATGTACCCCAAGGATGGTTTGATATAGTTGATTCACCACTAAAATGTCAAGTGATCACTAATAAAAACCTAGGGAAATGGGGACAAGCATGGATGCAAAACCCCCTTTTAAATCATGTTTTCCTTCTTGAGAAGTTGTTGTCCAGTAGCAATTTTCTAAGACCCCAGTCCATGGTCTAATTTTTTGAACACAGATAAACTTGGAATTTGGTGTTGACTACAAAACACTTTTTGTAGCCAACATCCAGGGCTTTCTAGAAATATTTTTACTTTATTTTTTACGTGAGTAAAACTCCATTTTTCAAATTTTCTTTTGAAGGTCAGATCACCAGTCTCTGGAAGTCCAGATCTCATATCTGAGATTTCCAGAAGGTTTTGGGTCCTCAAATCATCTCCAAAATGGAAAATTCTTTCAGGGAAATCTTATTTGAGGTGTCTAGAACAACTTTCATTCTATGAGTTTTCTCAGATTATGAAGTTTTAAAGCCCTTAAATCCATTTCAAAGTCAAGTGTCCACTGACTTTTTCATTCTGGCAGAATGGGTTTTCAACTTTCAAAAATCTTTTGAGCACCAAAACTCAACCCATAAAATCATACCAAAAATCATGGGACATGTTCAAAGTCTAATGAAGAGTTCCCAATTTTTACTTTTCAGATTCAATTTATTTTGGCCAAAGTAACACACACACCCACACACACAAATGATTTTAAAATGTTTGGAAGACTCGTTTTACGAGGCATTCCAGGTGAACACTAACGTCCTTCCCGGCGTGTAACGTGACCTCCGAACCCAAATCTCTAATCTCGGGCATTTTTCAAAGTTTTGGCCCTTAAAACAAAAATGGCGTGGCGACTCCGTTTGATTTCAAAAAATCGGGCGACATCATCACAACACGTTTCTTCAACATCTTGATTATTCAGCATCTTTAACATGACATTCTTGCTTTTAACAACTTGAATTTGCAGGTTCAACTCATCTTGTGCAGATTCAACCGTTCCTAAATTTTAGAGATATTAACTACACTAAGGATCAACGACGAAGTCTCATATATTTCAATTGGAAGATAAGATCATGGCTAACGGTCCCTAAACTTGAGCAACCTGATGCGGATTTTCTGGAATCTTCAGTTACGTGTTGATTACCTTTTCAAATTCGAGGGGTATAAGTAGAGAGATAGAGATAGGCGCCATGGTCGGCAACATTATAACTCTCACTATACTTCCACTTTGTACTCACAACACACAAATTTATAAACATTTTTGGTTAAGGTAGGCTTTTTCTAAAGCCTCCCGAGGTTTTGTGCCGGGGATCAATTAATCAAGGGCTTTCCTCGTTACATCTTGGCGTAGCATCTTAAATTTTTGCATTCTTATACTCTATTTGTGCCCAAAATCATTCCACCGAAAGTTCAATTTCATTATACAAGAAATTGACCAAAACAACACTGATACATCATATTGAAGAATGATGTAGCAATGAAGGATAATCAAGTGGGATGTTGTTACAAAGTATCAACCGTGAAAGAAATGAAACATGAAGTACAACAATATCAAAATGTGGTATATACTTTTCAATTGAGGACAAACGGAGCTAACAGAAGATAATTCAAGGGCTATACAACAGTTAGTTTGTTAGCCAATTCAGTTAGTTAAATATATTTAAGGTAGTTAACTCTTGTAATTCGATACATTCAAATATAGAAAGGGATGTCCATTAAAAATATGAATACTCCCTCCTTCTCAATATAAAGGTTATTAATTTTCTTTTTGATTGTATTATTACTAGTACTCAAATGCCCGTGCCATTGGCACGGGTCAATATGGAAACGGAGACAGTATGAAAAGAGAAAGATGTGGGGAAACTGAAATCGCAAGTTAACTATATAACGTTTTTTGTAGTTTCAATAATACATAACAAACTCTTACCTTACAACCAATAAAGTCCTGTAAAAAGCTATCAGCAAAGGAATATTCAAAAATTCCAGCAACAAACATGACTAAGCTATGTTAAATCTTCGGCCAAGGCGAGGTTGCGAGGGTATCAATGTGCCCTTAACCACAAACACCATGTAGTGGAATAAATATCAGCAAGCCTATTAAGTAAAACAAAGTAAGCTTGTTAAGTAAAACAAAGTAAAACAATGTATATGAGAAGTTTTTGTCTGTGTGAACATTGTACAAATGGGTTGTGTCTTTAAGCATTAAGTTGTGCTAGTATAACCTAAACAGTTCAACTAAAAGAGAGAAATTGTAAATTCCAACCCTATTTACAAAACAACAAATTTAGATTCAGCAAAGTCAATTCAACTGAATTAAAACCAAGAAGTTTAAGATTCAAACCTAGAAGCATAAAAATTATAGAGCCAAAAAAAAAAAAAAAAAAACACACACACACACACACATCTTTATATACACAGACTATCAACCAATCTAATAGTAAAATATATTTCCAAGCTCCCTATTTTTATTTTTTTTTTAGGCTTGCCCACCTCAAGGCAAGCCTTTTTAAGTCAATTCACAAATCAGTCCCTCAATTCTCTGAAAATTCCCTTAAAATCACCACACCAGAGGCACCTAATTTTAACTACGGAGGGATAATCATCCACTCTAACCACTGGGGGAGTCGAACCCAGGACCTCCGTGTTGGTGTCCCAGTGCTCTGGCCATCAGGTCAAGTCCTGATGGTTTTCCAAGCTCCCTATTGAAAGTATAGTACTTTGATAACTCAAGGCCAACCTTCAAGCTTGACTAAGGAGGGCCATTATCGATGATCCTATCTACTTCCAAAATTATGACTATGTTCCAATTCCAAAATTATCGATGATCTTAAAATAATAATAATAATAATAATAATAATAATAATAATAAAAATAATAATAATAATAATAATAATAATAATAATAATAATAATAATAATAATAATAATAATAATAATAATAATAATAATAATAATAATAATAAATTAATTTAAATGTAACAATAACTTACTCCTCCGAAAAACTGAATTCAGTGAATGTGGCAATCATCAAATAAATATATCAAAAAAAACCCACCCCAAATATCCCACAAAATTGACCCACTACCCAGACATTAATGCTAACAAAAAGGACTAAATCACCCTTAATATAATGATGTACCACCTTAAATTTTTAGGTCAATTTGGGTAACAAAATTGATAGACAAAAACCACTAATTGATTATAGTAGGGTTTATGTACCTCATAGAGGGGCCTATTCGCCCCATCTAAATACACTTTTACATGATTCGCAAAAATAAAATAAAATAATGATAATTTATTAATGGGTAAGTGGTCCACCATTCTTAATTATCTTTATCCAGTTTCATGCTTCTAATTTGTAATAATAGGCATGGTCAAAAAGAATTTAGGGATTAAATTTGTACACGATTACAAACAGGAAGATTTGTACATGAATATACACATGATATATATTTTTTTCTTGTTACGATGTTCCAAGTCGGGAGGTGCGGATAAGAAGATCTGAATCCTAGCGCGCCCTCGGAAGGCGAGATTTGGCTTTGCTTTATCGCTGGGTCATCTTCTGGGAAGGACGTATATTCACATGATAAATATGCAAAGAAACTTAATTTTCAATTCAAACAAAACCCCAAAATTAAAGCCAGAAAAAAAGAGAACATACATCATAAGCTTGGTAAATCTGGTGAAACTGCGTCGTATTGTTGCTCTCTTTGCAAACGTCCGGATGATACTGCAATTTTTAAATCAAATAATAAAATTAGCACAATTAATCATTCTAACGGACAAATTTATTCAAATCAGGATTTATTTACTTTTAATGAACAAATTAGTACTACCTTCAAGGCAAGTTGTCTAAAGGCCTTCTTGACCTCAGATTCCGAAGCTACCCGACGAACCTTAAGCGTTTGGTAAGGATCAGACGATACACAATCCACCCTAAATTTCTTATCGCCGTCTTCTTCCTCAAATTTCCGAACCCACATCAAATGATTATTATGGGAAAAAATGTCTAGCAAAGCAAAAACTAAAAACAAATATAAATGTATAAACTCATAATAAGATATCAGGCTCTTACCATTTCCAAAGTAATCGTGACGTTTTAGTTGGTCCTCTATGGTTATGGTCTATCTAAGTGAGCAGACCCAAAGACTTCCACCTTCAAAATTTAGAAAACCAATAACAAAAGAAATTTTGGTCAGAGATTTAAATTTCATCCATTACAAAAGTATGATAATAATTAGCAACCAAAGCTACCTCGACTTCCAATATAAAATAAATACCTTTCCCAGCCTCCCCTTCTCTAATAACATACTCTCCAAAATCATCAAAATAAATAGCTCAAGTCATATGTTCTTTAAAAATACTACAATAACAATATTACTCAGTGTCACAAAGGCTCCCCACCTACGGTGAGGTAATGCAGGTCGAATGTACGCAACCTTGCCTTTGTATTAAAGCACATATAGGTTTTTTCGAATGACCCACGATGAAAATTGCGTCGAAAATTGCATAGACCAACTAATGCTTCATAACAACGAAGCGCAGACAATTTAGTGAGTCATATCCCCAAGCTAAAAAAATAATGAGTCTTTAGCTCAATCGGAAATGATGGAAAAATTCAATAAAACTGGTATGAATAAAATATTAAGGAACTCTAAAACATGAGATGCATAATTACAAAAATGAAAATAGTATTATTATGGAATCAGACGAAGAGCACGACACTTAACAAAGTATAGAATTTTAATGCCACCTGAGATGGCCCATCTCTTATTGAAGCTATTTAGTTTTCTTTGTACCCCCTCA
Organism: Adenophora triphylla var. japonica; assembly: GCA_022495995.1. NCBI lineage: Eukaryota > Viridiplantae > Streptophyta > Magnoliopsida > Asterales > Campanulaceae > Adenophora > Adenophora triphylla. Next base: position 405,523 of record JAFEMH010000298.1, on the reverse strand, counting down.
CCCTTGATGATTTATATATTTCCATTACCCCTCAAACTTCTCCGTAAATAATCCAATAACAGATGTTTCCTTGGTTTTTAAACGTTTAATTTTCCTAATGTACACTAATCCAATTTCAAATTTTTTTCATCCATTAATTTCCTTATACACTAACTAAAAAAAATTATTGATCAATCAGTAGGTGACCATATCATTTTCTTGATCTTGCATACTCATTTTCCCCTCTATGGTATGTAGCCATAAATCAATTTTCTAAGCAATAACAAATTATGTATAGGTGTGAATGTAATTCATGAAGAATGCCTTTATGTGTACCAAAAGAAAAACAAAAGAAAAATACCTTCCTAGATGTCGTAAGTCCGGCTATCTCCAAGTTGTTCCGACAATGATCGGACAATGTTGATTTGGCAATCAAACGAATGCGGGAGAGGTCATGTTGGATCTGTTGCTAGTCCCTCATCAATTGTTAAGGATTAGGCTTCGCTGCAAAACATTCATCACTCCCCATCTCTCTTTAAACTTAAAATTAACAGTTCAAGAAAATAACCAACCAACAACAGAAGAGCAGAACAAAAAGCTCTCAAAATACATAACCATGCATAGAGTTTAGAAGAGGAAGCATCATCTAACATAAACCAAAAACAAATAAAATTAATCCGAGGTGACAGAGTCAAAAGGGAATAACATACGAATTAGGAACATAATTTACCATCCGTGACAATGGTTTCCACGTAAAATATGCGGATAACAGAAATGTGAATCAATGATATAGAAACAAACCTCGATTGAAGGTAAAGAATCCACTCATAAAAGCCAACATAGAGAAATTATCATCATTTAAGATGGTGATGATGGACTGGGTTCAAAACGGGTTCGGTCTCCACCAAACCAAAGTTGATTTTGGAACAAATTATCTTATATTCGAAGCACATACACTTGCAGATTGACTTTGACATCCCATTAACGGAAGGAAGACCTCCAGATTTGATAACTCAGAAAAAAATTGGAACAACACGAAATCAATATCCCTGAGTAGTACAATTATTCGATATTTGAAATGAGCTTGAACCTGACTTGATTATAAATGACTGTAAGTAATTTCACTTGAAACTTAAACAACATATACGGAGTATATAACAGTCATATTCAAACAGACCAAATCCTAACCTGCTGCCTACTTGATGTACTGGGAAACCCACTTGAACCCTTCTCCATAACCCGTCTTGTCTTCCTAACAATGCTGCACATGAAAACCTCAAGCGGACGGACCCCCAAATCAGCAGGGTTTACCCTTCCTTTACCCGTAGTGAGGACAGTCAACCCCATGCTATAAAGAAGCTCATCTTCTGATGCTGCATACGGGATGTCAAATTCCTACTTCAAACTAATCCTAATCAAATTCCAAAACATCACATTACTTGACGATCTTTGCACAAAGTATGAGAAAAGTACCTTTTTCGTCCTTAAAGTACCTTTAGTTATACCTTTTCATCCTTCAACTATTTTTTTTTACTTAAGAATCCCTGACCTACCGTTTTGAGGTATATGTAGTCCGTCCAGTTAACTGGCGTTAATTTCCCCGTTAACTTTGGCTGAGTTGGCACCTACATGGCGTTTCCATCCTACGTGGCGATGAGTCAGCATAGGGGCTTAAAAGAAAAAATAAAAATACAAGGACAAAAATGTTAAAACTGAAACTATAAGGACTCAAAATTAAAAAAATAAAAACCAAAATTTATTATTATTATTATTATTATTATTATTATTATTATTATTATTATTATTATTATTATTATTATTATTATTATTATTATTATTATTATTATTATTATTATTATTATTATTATTATTTATTATTATGGTGACGAGATCGAATTTGAGTGGAGAGGAATACGGTAAGGGCGGAGCATAGGATTACAGTGACGAGATTGAATTTGAGTTGGGTCCATAAATGGTGGAAATCTTGAGTTGTGAGGGATGAGAGATGGACGGAAACAATGGCGAGGAGAGGGATTAGAACAAGGTACATGGCGTGGGTGATTAAATAATGGTAACCTAATTTTACGTCTTTTTTTTTTTTTGAGGCTTGCCCACCTCAAGGCAAGCCTTTTTAAGTCAATTCACTAATTATTCCATCAAATCACTGAAATTCCTTTAAAATTCCCACCCCAGAAGCGCCTAATATTAACTAGGGAGGGATAAACATCCACTCTAACTCCTGGGGGGAGTCGAACCCAGGACCTCCGTGTTGGTGTCCCAGTGCTCTGGCCATCAGGTCAAGTCCTGATGGTTAATTTTACGTCTTTTAGCTTCACGGATAAGAGGAAATTAGGGAGGGAATTTTTTTTTTGATTTCGGGCTGGACTTCAATTTTCTTCTCATGGTCAGCCATTGTTGAGCTAGATTGAGTTGTCTATTTGGGAAATTGGAGAAACCCAGAAAGGAAAAGATGCGAAAATGAAAACCCAGAAAGGGAATTTGAAGAAAAATGGAGAGATTTGAGAGATGGGGTGGGAAAATAGGCGGTAATGGCCTTTGGCAGCGGTTTTGTGGCTGGGTTCGATGGTGGTGGTGGTGCGGATTGGTTGGAATTGGATGGTATTACTGGTGGGTTCGATGGTGGTGGTGGTGCGAATTGTTTGGATGGTGGTAATGGTGGTCTGAAGAGAATCAAAATTAAAAAAAATAATGATATTTCCTCCGTCTCAAAATGAATATTCAAAAATAATAAATTTAAAAATAGATTAAAATATTTTTTGACATTTATTATTATTATTATTATTATTATTATTATTATTATTATTATTATTATTATTATTATTATTATTATTATTATTATTATTATTATTATTATTATTATTATTATTATTATTATTATTATTATTATTATTATTATTATTATTTTATTATTATTATTATTTTATTATTATTATTATTTTATTATTATTATTATTTTATTATTATTTTATTATTATATTTATTATTATTATTATTATTATTATTATTAATATTATTATTATTATTATTATTATTACTATTATTATTATTATTATATTATTATTATTATTATTTATTATTATTATTATTATTATTATTATTATTATTATTATTATTATTATTATTATTATTATTATTATTATTATTATTATTTTATTATTATTATTATTATTATTATTAGTATTATTATTATTATTATTATTATTATTAAGGACGAAATGGTATAACTAAAGGTACTTTAAGGACGAAAAAGGTACTTTTCTCCACAAAGTATAATCCTAATCAAAATTCAAAGAGTTTCACTAATTCAAACCCCACAGGATTATGAAAGCTAAATAGGGAACTCTAATCAATTGGATGCGGCAGGGTGGAGATTGGAATAGGATTCTAGCGAACCTTCAATTCACGGTAGGAACTTCAGATCGTTAGGACTCTCCATCCCTCTCAAAGTCTCCACCATCTTCCCCACCTCCATCACCACTACCACCGCTAGTCAGCTACCTCACCATGACCATCACCACCATTATCATCAATACCACCACCATCATCATCACAAACACCACCAAATTCATCGTCATGACAGCCGTCGCCGACACCGCCAACAACACAGCCAAATCGCCAAATCTGGGAACCAAAAAATTCGAAAACCCAAAATCAAATTACCAAATTACACTTTCAAAATCAAAAACAAAATTAACAAAACCCCCAAATTGGCGTCATAATGGGACTTATCGGCGTCAACGTTCTTCTTCTCAACGGCATCTCGTATGACGAGGAACAAGTATTGTGGCATCGTGATTTTCTGCTTTAATTCCTCCTTGTTAATCCGTATCCCTCCCAAAGAACACCCCTTTATCGAGTCCATCACCGACGTCTTTGCCACGATCCGCATCGTCGACATCGCCATACCCGATTCAGACCCCGGCGAATCCATCTCTGTCGAAAACTTTGATCAATTGACTCAAACTGAGCGCTAGAAAGGAACACTCCGGTCAATTGACTCAAACTGAGCGCTAGAAAGGAACAGTGAGAGAGGAGAAACGGTAAGAGAGAAGGCGGAGCAGCTATTTTGTTTCTCAGTAGAAGAAAGGGAGAGCAGAAGAGATTAATTTTAGAAGATAGTACTTCTTTAAAAACCCAAAAGAAAATGGAGGAGGAGGGACGTGAGGAAGAGGCAGAGGGAAAAGGAGAGAACGTGGGGTGCTGAGTTAATATGGGCTGTTGGATCAATTTTAGAAGAGTAAATCTCAGCCACCACTTATCCAAGGCTAAGAGGCAGTTAAAACACTCCTCTATTGTATTATAGATATTGGATACTAATCCAAAATATTTAATATAACTCACTTGTAATAGTTAAAATAAAAACTCTCATCTCACTTTCTATCTCTTATTTTACTAATTATACTAACAATACTTATTTTTTACTTAATTTTTGCCTATTCACATTTTGTAATCTCTATATTGGGACGAGGGAATATCTGTTTTCTTAAATAATTTGTTTCAAAATGAATAATGACTATTTTTCAAGAACCTTCTCCCTTAATAATTTATACCATTTTTCAATTTTTTTACACTTAAAAAAATATGAATTTATAAATGCAAAACTGTTTTGGTGAAAAAACAATGGATCTAAATCAAGATCAAATCGCAAGTTAAGGAAGGCACAATGGAGTAAAATCGGAATGGATGTTAAACAAGATCGACATGGCAATGTAACGAGGAAAGCCCTTGAGATAAAGACCTCGCCGGCACAAAACCTCGGGAGGTGTTAATGAGCACCTACCTTCTCGAACTATAGTATTGCTTATGGGATTACAAGAGATGGTGGAGCTATGGCGGAGTACAAGAGTAAGCGTGAACAGTGTGTGGTCGTGTTCCAATTCATAGTCCTTTAATCAAAGAAAGAATGACTTCAAGATAACAAAAATAACAAACTATCCTAGAATCTCGGAATGTCTATCTTCAATCTTTGACCTGGTCTCTTAGCCGTTGAGGAGAGTCTATGAAAGGCATATTCACACGTCCTTATTTTTCACCCTGTATAATAGATACAGTTATCATTAATAAATAATTAACAATTAAAGTATTTTTACCTCAACTGCAGGGATGAAGATGATGACATGCTGAAATATTCTTAAGATGTCGCAATCCTGAAATTTTACCCACAACAATTGTCCCCAAACATGTCTTTTTATGGAAATCAAGAGACAAGTTTCTACACACTTCGAGTACCGACGGTTAATTTATTTCGACAAGACGTGGGGGAGTGGTAGAGTTCTAGTCCATTGAATGCGCATTTTCTTCGAGGATAGGGGGAAGTTAGGGTTTTAACTGAGCCCTTTCTTATTTCTTTATCCCATTTGCTTACGTCTTCTCCATATTCTATCTTGCTTCTACGGCGGTGAAAGTATCCAAGGTAATTTCTCTCTCCTCTTTCTCTTTTCCATATTTTCAACATGGGTAAAACTAAGTCAAAAAGAGATATTGCGCCAAAAAATCCCTTGAGCCCAGGCAAGGAGAGGGAATTTGCTTGTGAAGGCTTAATAGTTAAACCTGATGAGGAAGTGTGCGTCTTTAATAATGTCCAAATCGAGTCTCTAAAGGATCGTAAATGCTTTCCTGATTCAGCTAGCTTTTGTTCTTTTGATGTCTTTGTTAAAGCGGATTTTGTTTCTCCAAACTGGATTTGCTTTTATGAATATCCCTTTGCCCTTGGTTTTTCTTTCCCCTTTCCACTGTTGGTGGCTGAATTTTTTCAAAAAACAAAACTAACTTTCGTACAAGCCATGCCCATGATTTGGAGGATTTTTGCTTGCGTCCTATGGGTAAATCGAGAATTTGGGTTAGACATATGTTTGAGTGAGGTAGCATCAGTTTATGAACTTCAAACTTTTGGCTCGACACGATACCTCATGAAAAGAAGGTCTGGGAAGAAACCCTTATTTACCAAGGTGACAGTCAATGATAGAGGTTGGAAGTCAAGGTATTTTTTCGTTGAAAAGAATTCTTTGGAAGAGGGTGACATTTTATCAACAAGGTGGAATAGGGGAGGTATCTTCTCTTAAATTTCGAGTTTTCCCTTTTTCCATCTTTAACTGGGTTTGTAATTTCTTCTTTTTGTCTTTGCAGCTATCAATTGGGCAGAGCTTTTTCCCCCCTCTGTTGATACTGAGGAAAAGGTAAAGAAACTGCTGGAGCTTACTGAAGAAGAAAGATCGTTCAAACCTTTGGAGGTAGGAGCAATTTAAGAAGATTTTGAGGTGCCACCATCTGCAGAGATGTCAACCGGTAATGATTTCTTTTATATTTCCAAGATTTTACTGAAGTTCGATTGACCCCAAGTTGATAACTCTAACTTTCTGTTGACAGTGTCCAAATCAACTGCTGCTTTTTCACTCAAAGGCCTTCAAGATTTTGTGGGACAATCCCAAACGGGCCAACAACCAATAGTGCCTAAGAAAGAGATGGAAGCACCTTCAGTTGGGGCTAGATTGAAGAAGAGAAAAGGCGGTCCTAAAGATGTTCTTAATGTTGGCGCTTATGAGGAAATGGGTCTGGCGGACATTATAGCCATGGCACTAGTGGTGAGTTTTGATATTTTGAAAAATAGGATTTTTTGGGAATTTTGAATTGACACTTGCATACTAACTATTCATCATTCTTACAGGGTTTTGGAGCATTTGTATGATGAACAGTCTAGAGGAAAAGAATAGAAAGCTGATATTGGAGATGCTGCAGTCTAAGAAGCAGTACAACGAAGAGAAAGAAAGACTGACCAAGAGGGTGGAGGAGTTGACGAATGAAGTTGAAAGTCTGATGAAAGGGATGTCATCCATCCAAGACACTCAACTGCTAGAGCTTGAAGATCTGAGGAAAAGTTTGATGGCCGCTGCTGCAAAAAGCATGGTGGAAATAAAAATTCAAATGATGGAGGAATTCCAGGATGGAAAGCACGCAGAATGGGACATTGAGCAGCAACGCTCAATCTTGAAGAAGCTTAGTGGAGAAGTAGCTGAAGCTAGAGAGGTATCATCCGGCTTGAAGGATGATGGAGTGCAGGAGGAAGGTACAACATCTGCGGCAGTAGCCACCCCATGAAGGTTTAAAAATGGTTCTTTGTATAAACTTTTGGTTTTATGACGGGCTTGTGAATGTGGGCCCAAATCGCGGATGTGAACCATTTTTTTTATAGGGTCGCCGCTTCACCTCAGTTTGAAGACATCCGGTTTATTGAAAAATGGAGTCGCCACGCCATTTTGATTTCCTCAAAACTTTGAAAAAAAGGAATAGGGTCTGGAGGTTAAGTTACTCCTTGGGAAGAACGTTTAGCGTTCACCCAAGGAGCCTTGCCAAAGGCAAGTCTCCCTAGATCCAATTTTTGTTCTTGTTTTGTGTGTTCGTGCGTGAGGTGTGATTTTGAAAAGGGGGGAGGGAATGTGCCAAGTTATCTTCCGGACGTATAAATCATTTGAGTTGGTTATCGCTCGGGATTCCTTGGATTTGATGTATTCGGGATTTTGATCCCGTGCTCATCTTGGGCTTATGGTCATCATTAAGTGACCTTTTTCACCCTCCCGTTGAAATAATCAACCATATTAGGCTTGAGAGCCTTGGTGTGTTTTAAACCAACGTTCTTTAGGACTAGGTCTTTATGTGATCGAGAGAGAGGGACACCTTTTTTATAGTCCAAGAATGAGACTCTTTAGAAAGGAAGATCCTTTGCCCATTAATCCTACATCTTGAGATGATTTGAGCTTAATAGGGATATTTATGCTCATCTCAAGTGATGATCGGAGATGTAGGGGCTACGGTTCGTCCGCTTCTAACGGGACTTCGACTATGGCATCATTAGTGGAGGAAATGATGTAAAGATGAGATCTTTACACCGATCCACCCCACGGGATGCTTCAAGTACCAAAGGGACTAAGGGGAGGGATATAAAGATTGGATCTTTATACTCATCCTATGTCTTTTGTGCCTTAAGAAGGTCACTAGACAATCCTTGGAGAGTGATCCAACCAAGAGGGACATGGGGGAGTTACATTGGAAAGTAAAGATTGCATTTTTATGAGAATAAGTGTAATGAACACTATGAGAACTAAGTCTATGAATGTAAACAGAAAACATTTGAGGCTTTCCTATGTCCTTTAAGAACCTTATGAGGTGGACAATCCTTGGAAGCAAGGTCAAGGGAAGGGGATGACATTATAATAGTAAAGATGACATTTTTATGTAGTAAAAAGGAGCTATTTCACATCATCATGTGATGAATCCTCCCTAGAACAAGCCACTTGTGGACTCTTGTTCATCCTTGGGATGGATTCCCCATGAATCATTTGTGTTAGGGGAAAGGGGGGAATGATATCTACATGATAAAGATAGGATCTTTATAACAATATATCACATTTAATGACAAGAAATGGCAAAGCAAATGGCAAGTAAACAATATAACAATATAATAAATATATTTCAAGGAGAAAGGAAGGAGAGATTACCAATGGTGGTTTTCTCTATCGCCCTTGGGGGTTTTCCTAATGTAGGAGTGGTTTTGGATGGGTTTTTATGGAGGAGGGAGGTGATTTTGGGATGTTTTGTTCACTGGAATTTCGAGTTTTCAGTTTGGCAGAGTAACAGTGCCTGAAATTGTATATTAAAATGGGTAGAGGAGGCCTCTATTTAAAGGCTGATTTGTGTTTCCTAATGAAGCCGTGCGGCATTAACCTCTGGCAAAAGATGCCGTCCTGCGTTATCCGTCGATAACTCAGCCTGCTTCTAGATCCATGCAAGGTGGCGCCTAAAAACCCCTTTCCAGTGAGGGACTGCTTGGAATTTTAATTCCTAGCAAGTCTTTCCCCCCTTGGAAGGTTTAGAAAAGTTCCAGAATTGCCCCTGAACTTTAGGAAAGTTCAGGAAATTGCCGGGAAACTTAATCGGAAGGCATGAGCCAGATTTGGGTACTTACAGAAGCCCCTCGGCAATGTCGCTTGCAGGGCAAGTGGGGTTGTCGATAAAAAAGGATCCAATCTGGCAAAGTGCCGAGATGGATTGGGATTGGGTGACCAAGGAGGTCGAGTGGTTGAACCTTTGAAAGGCTACCTATGTATCCCGGAGGAATCAAGCCATGATTGTAGTTCAGAATCCACTGGGGAAAGGGGAAGAGAAACTGGTCCCTTGCTAGGAAGATGGAAAGAAAGTGACCTAGGAGGTCAACTGGTTGATCTTACTGGGATATGCCAAATGAAGGGAGTGACCAATGTGCTCGGATGGTTGGACCTTTATGAAAGGCTCATGCATCACTGAGGAGTGATGAATGAAAGGGGTGACCAATGTGGTAAGATGATTGGACCTTTATGAAAGGCTCATGCATCACTGAGGAGTGATGAATGAAAGGGGTGACCAATGTGGTCGGATGGCAGGACCTTTATGAAAGGCTACCTACGTATCCCGGAGGAATCAAGCCTTGGTCGTAGTTCGAGTCTCACTAGATAGTTAGGAACAGGTCTAGGATCCTTGAGATTTTGACGATTAATGGAGGAGTCACCTTATTTGATTTGACAATTATTGGAGGTTGTCACCTTAAGAAACTAAAGCTTACGTCGCTATCAAAGAGATAGAGGTAGCTAAAGTTGGAAAACTAAAGCGTACTTCGCTATCGAGGAGATAGAGGTAGCTAAAGTTAAGTTTAAAAAATTCGGAGGTTGTCGCCTGACGTTATTCCGTTATAACGGAAGTAACGGAGGCGTTTTGAGAGAAAACATTATTCTATTTCAGAGATAACGGAGATTTTTTGGGAAACAATGTTACTCCGTTGGGAGATAACGGGAATTATTTGCCTAGTTGGGAAGTCCAGGGGCAAAGGTGTAAATTCAACTCAGAGCGAATGAAGCCATCCGGCGTGAGATGGGGGAAAAAGAAGTCGTACGGCTTTAAGCCTGATTTCACCAGATTGATTTAAACAGCAGAAGAACGGGCAGTGGCGCCATTGCTGCTTCATTTTTGCCAAGGAGAGAAAAGAGAGAGAAACCTCAAAATTCTTCAAATCTCTAGCTTCTACTGCTCAAGATGGATCAAGAGGGGAACATCTTGCCTAGACAAGTGCGTAAAACCTTGTCGCAAGCCGCGAGGATGAGGTGGAGGGAATTCGTTCGGACCGAGCGAAAGTACGACTTCACTACACCTACTTCCGAGTTCTATCCCGGCAAGAGGGAGCACAAATCGATGAAACCTCAATCGATTGGGGTAACCAATCTTGATTTGCTTGATTTCGCCAATTTTGGTCGATTTTTGATTGTTTTAGGGCTTGACCCAATTTTTTGGGAATTTTTGAATTTTTCTTGCAATTTTATTGACGCTTTTAGGAATTTGATAATTAACCTATGAGGCTATGGACATAAATAAACATCCATGTGCAATTTATTTGAAAAAATATGAGAATGACTCATTTTTGAAAAAACAAAGTGAGAAAAATAATGTCTAAAATGTGACGGAGTTCTAGCATGTGCTAGAACTAGGTCAATTTCCGATCATGGATGGAAAAACAAGATTTTGGATGATGGAAAGGATTCATGCATGCCATCTTGAAAAATTAAAACTTATGTGCAAAGAATTTTATGAAAATTGGAATTTTTGTGTTTGGGAGAGCAATGTGCTCGGGATGACGTGTTTCAAATGATGAAAGACACGTGTTCTAGACAAATGATGCTAAAAATCTCTTAGGAGTGCTTTTCTTTGGCAATATGTGCACTTTTGTGAATATATGTATGCTTTTGAGATAAAAATGAAGGACTAACAGGCATCTACTGTGTTTTCCTACAGGAGAGCAAGTCGAGGGGACCCGTTGAGGTGGCAGTGAAGTTGTGGGAGAGGATGCCCAACTTCGAAAAGGATGGCGTGAATCCTAAACAGCTGGTGATAGCAACTGGGCTTCATTCTTTCATCGAGGCTATTGGTAGAGGCATTCATGTGACCTCTAAGAGCAAGGGGTTGGTCCAAGCCCTTTCAGAGTTTTGGTGGGACACCACTCACAGCTTTCATCTTAGCTGGGAAGAGATCACGATGACTCCCGCTGACTTTACTGCCATTACTGGCTTGAGATTCACTGGTAGGCCTGTGACCTGGAGGATCACATTTCTGGGGCCGAGTTCAGAAGTTTGGTGGGTTTTGACCTCCGTCCTAAGGGGCTTGGGATGGAGACGAGGTTTGTTAAGGTGGAGGTTCTGAGATGCATGGCGGAGTTTGTAGCAAACAAGGTGACTACCCACCAACTCGCGAGAGCTTTCTTGTGGTTGATGTTGTCTGTCACCATTTTTGCTAACTCTGGGACATTGGCGATGCTTTGCCTGCTCGATTCTTTGGAGGACCTGGATGTGGTTGGGGAGGTATCTTGGGGCGAGGCTGGATTGACTGAGCTCTATTTTTCTCTGGATTTGTACAGCCGAAATAAGGCTGCTTCTATGGACTGCTTTTCTTTTGCTCGTGAGGTACTCTCACTTTCTTATTTCTATTTTACTTTTCTGTCTTGAGATTATATGAGAGAAATGACCCTTAGGTTTTGAACATGCAGGTCTGGTTCTGTGAGGTGATCGGGTTCTTTCCTTGGAACCCACAGAGTGATCTGGCTATCTTCCCGGCTATGGTGCGCTGGAGGGGAGAGAGGCTAGGGATAAGTTCACCGGGAAGACCCGGATCACCTTCGATTACAAGATGGTGAGACCCGTCATCAACAGGGACGGTCATGAGGGAGTGGACTTCTATCCCTGGGGGAGGTATCCAGAGGCTTTGATAGGGGATGCCTTGGTGGTGACCAGGCAGGGGAGGTGGCTGACAGAGTTGACCTATGATATCATTTATCTGGGGGACCACTTCTCCAGGCAGCATGGTCACGTCCCTCCTTTGGGCACTATTACCCCTCATGACCCTCCTCCGCTCATGCTGCAACCCAGGCATTGGTCGGTGGATGAGATAGAGAGATATCAGGCTGGTCTGGCGGCTGAGGAGTATTTTGATCTTGCTACCCCGTATGCCACCTTTGTGGAGGCGCATTTGAGGACGCCACAGAGGTTAGTGAAGATAGTCGCCGCTTAGGGGTACGGGGAGGCTGAGCCGACTGATCCACCTATGCCTCCAGCTCACCTTTCTTATGTGGTGAATGGGGTAGCGAGGAGGCTGATGGTGCCTATTCCAGACACGAGGGAGGCCGAGTATACTTTACCGGCTGACAGCACTGTAAGTATCTCAGGGTCCCTTCTTTTTTCGGCTTTCTTTATTTTCTGCGATTTTGAGTTTTCTTGGGATTTTCTTAGCTTTTCTTTTCTTTCTCACAGGTTCCTGCTCGTACCTATGACGGCTTGGTACGGCAGAACAGGGGCTAGAAGGAGGTAGCTCGGTCCCTTCAGAGGAAGTTGGCATGTGCTTCAAAGGCTGCGGGGAATGCGCAGGAGCCCGAGCGCAAGAGGAGGCACGTTGGGAGCACGGCCTCTACATCCTCGGCCTCAGGGTACCACTCATCGTCCACCAGTGCCGTGCCTCGGGGGCAGGGGACCTAACACGGACATTTTGGAGCAGTTGGCAGAGTATGAGAACGTACCCGTCCACCTATCTGATGTAAGTGATGCTGAAGATTTGCTGAGGGATCCTGAGTTCTATGAGCTGAGTAGCGTCGATGATGAATCGGAGACTTAGGATTCCTTAGGGTTGAACTAGGAAAGGAATGGATATGTCTTTGACCGGTGAGATTGCTGTTCCTAAATACAATAGGAATCATTCAGAGGCCTTGAATGAATTGCTAGGGATCCCCCTTGATACTTGCTATGAGTTGGTTCACCGCAGGTGAGTAGATTGTTCTTCTCTTCCTGAGCGATTCAGCGGAGATTCGGATGATGATGCCTTCCATGTGTACAAATGGAACTTTCTGGCTCTTTCTCTTTCGGAGATGTTTTGTTCAAGTGCAGGGATGGCTTGGTTGACTCCCAATTGGTGGAAATTGTTCTGCAAGCTAGGAAACGTTCTAGGAACATTATTCCGTTAATCTTGGGTGAAACCCTGCATGGTCTTGACGAGTTACATAAGACCGGTGCTATGACTCAAGGGAGTCCTCTTTTGTTGACTATTTGGCTTAGGGAGCACCTGAAGTTGGTAGGTCCCCCATTGGAATATTCCCCATTCACATACCATACACAAAAGTTACTGATCAAGGATCTCTCGGTGGGTGAGTGGGCCAAGTTGATTGCAAAGGCTGTAACTGCTGATATCCTTTGGTGTCCACCTTATTAGAGATTGAACAAGTATGTTGCCAATACCAAGGGTTTTGACAGGGTTATTCTCCCGGGTTTGCGAGATTCCTCCTTTTATTTTCCCAAGCGGGTGCTTCGTCAGTTTGGTCAGCAGCAGGACACTTATCTTTTCGAAGGGGCCTCTCGTGATGTGTCTTATATCAGTGTAGAGTTTGCACAGGTGCTAGCTCAAGCATGGGGTGAAGGAACTAGTCGGGACCGCTGGTCGAACCTTCGGACTTTTGATGCAAGCATTTTCTTATCTGACAAGTATTTGGATTGGTTCCTTCATACTGGTCACCCTAGTGTGGAGAAGATTGATGATCTGCGGCTTCCACTGTTAGGGGATTCTTTCGTAGCTAGCAGTATTTTGCGAAGGAGCGAGGCTCAGTCTGATCTTGCTAATGTACGGACTGATCCAACCCAAGATTTTCTTGATGGGGATTGGTACCAGAGGCGAGGCAAAGGGATGCCTGGAAAGACGCAAGCTTTAGATAGGCCCAATGTCTTCAAGAGGCTTTCAGAGTCCGTCTTTACCCGTCTTGACGGATGTTCTGCTTCAAAGGGCCCAAAGCGCAAGAGAGATCGCGATGACGGTGGTGATCATGTCCGCTGGTCTACCAAGTCAATGAAAGGCTAGATCTTAAGGAGTACCAAGAGATTGCTTTGATTGATCAGTAGTTTTATTTAGTATTTTTTTCAAGATTGTTAGCTTAGCAAATTAGTCGTTGTGGTTAGGATTTCCCTTGTGTCATTAATAAAATGCATTTGATTAATAAAAGGACAAAATTAGATTTATTTATTTGATTAGACCGAACCCGAAGGCTGCTTACGTTCCTCTTTTACAGAAATTAAATAAGAGGCGTAGTTCATTTTTGAGAGAAAAAGGACAAATATGGTTTCAGGTCGAGGGGTAATCTCGCGCGAGACAAGGTCTTTTTTTTTTCATGCACACCCTTTCTTTTGCCTAGACTGCCCTTTCGGGTTTTCAATCTAGCGGGCTTCTTTTCTTGTGCAAGCTCTAATTTTTGCATAGGCCGTCCCCTTCGGGATTTTCAACCTAACGAGCGTTTTTCTTTTAAGAGGCCAAGTCACGCGAAGTATTTCTTGAGTTTGTCCATGTTGACTGGTTTCGGTAGCTGATCTCCGTCTAAGTCCACTAGCTAAAGGGCTCCCCCAGAGAATATCTTCTTTACGATGTAGGGTCCTATCCATCTTGGTCCCCACTTGCCTAGCGGGTTGAAAGGTCCAGGACGATGCTCGCGGAGAACTAGGTCGCCCACTATGATATTCCTTGTCTTGACCTCTTTGTTGAAAGCTCTTGCCATTCTTCTTTGGTAAGCTTGAGTGTGCTCGGCTGCTTTCAGCCTTCTTTCATCTAGCAAGGCTAATTCCTCGTATCTGCTCTCTAGCCAGTCGACTTCGTTCACTTGGTTTTCTAGGAGAACCCGTAGTGATGGTATTTCCAATTCTATCGGCAAGACAGCCTCCATTCCGAAGGTGAGGGCATAGGGAGTCTCTCCTGTAGCTGTTCGGACTGATGTGCGGTATCCCCACAGCGCGAAGGGTAACTTGTCGGGCCAGTCTTTCCCGGTGATTGCCATTTTTCTGATGATAGTTTCGATTGTCTTGTTTGCGGCTTCAACTGCTCCATTCGTCTGAGGCTTGTAAGGGGATGACTTATGCCTCGTGATTTTGTACTCGGTTAGGAGGTGATCGGTTTCCTTCTCGAAGTGCGAGCCATTATCGGATATCATCTCTTGCGGGACCCCATATCGGCAGATGATGTTGTGTTTGATGAATTCTGCAACCTTTCTGGCATTCAGAACTTTGTAGGAGGCGGCCTCGACCCATTTAGTGAAATAGTCAATGGCTACTAGGACGAAACAGTGTCCATTGGCTCCTGTGGGTGTGACCTTTCCAATCACATCTATCCCCCACGTCGAGAACGGTCAAGGAGAAGTCATAGGGTATAGTAAGGAAGGCGGTGCGTGCTGAAGGTTGGCGTGTATCTGACATTTATGGCATTTCTTGACCATTCTGGTACAGTCGGCTTCCATGGTTAGCCAAAAGTACCCTTGTCTGGTGATCTTTTTGGCGAGCATGTTTTCGCTCATGTGGGTTCCACATATGCCTTGATGAACATGGTCCATTATTTCTTGGGCCTCTTCTTTGGTGGCGCAAAGGAGGTTTCCTTGGGAATGCTTCTTGAATAGACGGCCAGCAATGATGGAGTAATTAGCGGCCAGCCTCTTAAGGGCGATCTGAGTCTTCTGGTCTGTCTCAGGTGGGATGGTTCCATCTAGGATGAAATGCCAAATATCATGGTACCATGGTTTCTCTTCGGAATCCTCAACGATGGCACATTCGGATAACCATTTGTCTTTGCAGTCATGGAGATCTATAACGGCGCAGTAGGCAGGAGTTGAACGCCGTGTTATTTTGAAGGGTTTGACTGCCTTTCCTTTAGGGATTTCGACCAAGGAAACGAGTGTAGCCAATGCGTTAGCAAACCGATTTTTGTCTCAAGGAAGATAGTGGAACGAGATATCCTGAAATTGTTGCACCAACTCTTGGAGGTGGGCATTGTATCTTTGAAGGGTTGGATCTTGGATCTTCCACTTCTTCAGTGTCTGATTGATGATTAACTGGGAGTCCCCGAATACCTCTAGTTCGGTCACGTTGTGTTCTAGGGATGCTTCAAGCCCCGCTATACAAGCCTCATATTCTGCGGTGTTGTTGGTGGCGTCAAAGTCAAGACGTATTGCTAGTGGAGTATAGATGTCGTCAGGGTCTACCAACAACATTCCAATGTCGAACCCTCTCTTGTTGGCTGCGCCATCGAAAAATAATTGCCACTTATTTTCGTCTTCTATACTCATGATGTCTTCATCAGGGAATCGCGGGTCTTCCCCCTTCGCTTCGTCACAAGGAAATTCGGCCAACTGGTCTGCGAATACACTCCCCTTGATGGATTTCTGAGTGACGTAAGTGATATCATATCCCGCGAGCATGAAGTACCATTTAGCCAGTCTCGAAGACAAATTTGATTTGTCTAGGATATACTTCAAAGGATCCATTCTTGAAATGAGACGAACCGGAAAGGCTTCCATATAGTGCTTTAGCCTTTGTGATGCCCAAACAAGAGCAACGCAAGATTTGTCGAGTGTAGAGTAGTTGATTTCGCTGCCTTGGAATCTGCGGCTGACAAAGTAGATGGCAATCTCTGTGTGTGAAGCAGGATGTTCTTGAGCAAGCATAGCCCCTAGCGCATTGTCAGTAACCGTGAGGTATAGCTTGAAGGGATTTTCCTTGTGTGGTGGAACCAGGATGGGTGGGGAAGTTAAGTAATGCTTAACTTCCTCGAATGCTTCTTGACATTCTTCGGTCCACTCTTGAGGTACGTTTTTCTTAAGTAGCTTGAAGATAGGATCGCACATTGTAGTCAGTTGATTGATGAATCGACTGATATACTGGAGTCTGCCCATGAATCCCTTTACTTCTTTCTGCGTTCTGGGTGGAGGCATGTCTATGATGGCCTTTATCTTGGCGGGGTCTGCTTCTATGCCACGCTCGGTGACCATGTACCCTAAGACTTTCCCTTTGACCACTTCGAATGAGCATTTTGCGGGATTGAGCCTCATCTTGTGTTGTCTCAGTCGATTAAAAAATTTTCTGAGATCTCTAAAGTGCTGACCATCTGTCCCTTTTGAGTGGATAATCATGTCGTCCACGTATACCTCTATTTATTTGTGGATCATGTCATGGAATAGTGTCGTGACCGCCCTTTGGTAAGTAGCCCCAGCGTTCTTGAGACCAAACGGCATGACCGTGTAACAGAACGTCCCCCAAGGTGTGGTAAATGCCGTTTTGTGCTGATCCTCCTCTGCCATGAGGATTTGGTTATACCCTGCGAAGCCATCGACGAATGAGCGGACTTCGTATGCTGCTGTGGCGTCGACCAACATGTCTATGTTTGGTAGTGGGAAGTCATCTTTAGGGGATGCTTTGTTCAAGTCTCTGAAGTCGACACAGACTCATATTTTCCCATTTGACTTGGCTACTTGTACCGTGTTTGCTAGCCATTTCGGGTACTCGATCACTTTGATAAACCCCACGTTCAAGAGTTTCATGATCTCCTCTTTTACTTGCATTGACCATTCCGGCTTGATTCTGCGCAGTTTCTGTTTGACTGGCTTGGCGTTGGGTAGCAGCGGTATCTTATGCTCTACAATTGACTGATTCAACCCAGGCATATCTTTGAAGGACCAAGCAAAGACGTCGACATATTCTCTGAGGAGCTGCGTCAAGGTTTCTCTGTCTTCCCCCTTAAAGAAGCTGCCGATCTTTGTTTCTCTGGGGTCTTCTGTTGTCCCGAGATTAACCGTTTGCATTTCCTCGTTGTCAACGGGGCCATTCTTTCCACAACTACCTACTTGCTTTGCTAATTCTTTTAAAATTTGTTCGTTTTCTTGATCTATCTCATCGTATGATTCATTATTAACTTGTTCGTTATATTGATTATTATTAGTTAATTCATCATTCACGATGTTAGCAATCTCAGGGTACTCGGAAAGATCAAAGTTTTCATTAAGGAAGTAAGGGAATACATGTTCGGTTACCGCCTCGATTTCCTCTTGGTTCATCAGAGGGGGAGCCTGCTTCTAATGTGAAAGTTACAGGGCCTATCTTCCTGCGGGGGTGGGAGAACAACCAAGCTCTTTGATCATGAAGTCTTCATCAACAACTGGTCCTCCAGTGACGTGCCAGTTTAGAATTGGCTCATCACATTTCTGTATTAGCCTTGTGTAATCAATAGTTGGAGCGTCCCCTTTGGAGATTGCATGGATCTGGCTGTCTTCTAACCGGCACAGGTCTTCAAACTGTTGCAGCATGTCTTCTCCCAACACAAAGTCCCATTTGCTGGTCATTTCTGCCTTCGTGCCCCACAAATCTTTTGGGATTAGTGAGACGGTATCTGTTTCATCTGGTGAAGCATCGCAGTCGCTGAAGATTTCGAAGCCCGATTGGCGTTTCCCTTTATCATCAGTCCAGGGTTCCGAAAAGATAAAGTAGGGGATGCTTTCCCCTTCCCGGACGAAGTAGACATTGAGTGTCTTTCGATATGGCTCGAGATTTCAATCTTTGACCTTTATCATTTCCGTTATCCCTTGCAAGTGTTTTCCAAGTCCCAACCCAGGGAAGTATCCTTTTGCTTGCATCATACTCCAAACAGGAAGGTTTCCAGAAAACCGAAGTGCCTTGGAGTAATCGTTTTCGTTGCAAGTTTCTATGACATTCACGGTGCTTTCTTTCTCGATCTCAAAGCCACTGAACAGGAAATCAGAAGTGCTATGTTGTACCTCGAGAATAGGGCTAGCAGTAACCATTTCTCCATGTATGGTGACTATTGTATCGTTGTGTCTGAACTTGATACACTGGTGTAGGGAGGAAGGTACACCCCCTATGTTATATAGCCAAGGGCGACGAAGCAGCAAGTTGAAGGATGCCGGGATGTCGATGACTTGAAATTAGATGCTCATGGTGACTTGCCCCATTTCTATAGGTATCACGACTTATCCCAAAGCGGTTCTAGCAGTACAATCGTACCCTCTTACAGTATGCTCTGATGGATTAAGGTCTTTGTGGGTGAGGCCTAAGGATGATAAGGCTTTCTTCGGAAGGACATTGATTGCGGAACCATTGTCGACCAAAATGCGTGACATTCGGTATCCATTCACCTTAGCAGTTATGTAGAGGGCCTCATGATGATTGTTCCCATAGGATGGGAGGTCCAAGTCAGTGAAAGTGATGACGTTGCCAAATTGTAATTGACCGATCATTTGAGTAAGCTCTTCGGGTGTTGCTTCTGAGGAAATAGTCATTTGAGCCAATGCCTTTTTCAACATTTCACGGTGCTTGTGAGATGCTCCTATGAGATCCCAAACTGAGATGTTCGCTTGTGTCTTCTTTAGTTGGGTTAAGAGAGGGTCGTCTGGTTCGCTTGATGATGAATCTTTTGCTTGTTTAGGAGGATTTTCATCCCTTGGATCTTTGTTGATGATCACACGACCGGATCGTGTGAGGAGATTGACTATTTTAGACCCTTTTTCATTTTGTTCTAAGATTTCATCCCAAGACATCATAAAACAGAAAGAAGATTCATTAAATTCAAAAGGGCTCTCGTCCACAGTTGTGGCCAGACGAGTAGGGACCTTGAAGCTACTTTCTACTTCTATCAAATTGACTTCATTGTTTGGTAAAGGATTAGTAACAACATTAGGTAGCCCTATCTCTTTATCGTCAAACAAATCTTGGATGACGTCTTTCAAGTGGAAACATGAGTTGGTGTCGTGGCCGGTGAAGTTGTGGTACTTGCAGAAGAGATGATGAGCGTGATTGGCAGGAAGATCTTTCTTTGGAGGTCCACCTTCTCTTGGTTTGATTTTTCCATTCTTTACGAGTATCTCAAAGAGTTCTTCTTGAGTGATCCCTTCAAGCTTGTCATAATGTCTATCCCTTTTCTTCTTTTGTGGTGGAGGTACTGCAAAGTACTTACCATTTCCGAGATGATTGAAGACAATAGCACTGACAGAAGTGTCCTTGGGGTTGGAAGAGGAAGAGGAACTTTTGTTGTAACGGAACCCACTTTCTTTCTTGGCTTCCCTTTTCTGTTTGATGAGGTCATCTAACCGTATGCCCGACTTGTGGAGTTCGGCGAAGCTAGGAAAGTAGTTGCCTGCAAGTTTGTCTTGATACTCCTCCCTAAGACATTGTATGAGGATGTGGATTTGTTCGTCTAGGCTGGGCCTATCAACGATTTCAGTCAGTTTGGCCCTCCACCTTTTGACAAAATCTGTAAAGGATTCGTTCGGAAGCTGCTTGGTTTGTTCGAGATCCCTTCTAGTGGTGCGGTAAGTGGAGTTGTCCTCATATTGCATTTGGAAAGTACGACTAGCGAGTGGCCAATCGAGTCTTGTAGAGAGTGGAAGATTCATGTACCAATCCCTAGCGGCACCATCGAGAGTTTGTGGAAAGCATT
The DNA here is from genome assembly GCA_022495995.1 of Adenophora triphylla var. japonica. Taxonomy (NCBI): domain Eukaryota; kingdom Viridiplantae; phylum Streptophyta; class Magnoliopsida; order Asterales; family Campanulaceae; genus Adenophora; species Adenophora triphylla. Next base: position 385,213 of record JAFEMH010000298.1, on the reverse strand, counting down.
GAGCTAACAGGTTGTCATCAACACCCATAGGTAGCATGGCCCAAGAGTAGGTCTCCAAATTTGATTTGGGACAGGTGGTGCCATTGAATTTTGCAATCTAAAGTGTTTTGTACTTTCTAGGAAGCTTGGACATGGATTGACGAAGGGTGTCATAATCAATAGAGAGCGAGGCTCCCTTACTCACATCGAGGGATGCAAGCTTCTTTTCTAACATGGCCATGGTGAGGGGTTCGTTCTTGCTTTCCCCTTTGCTTTCTTGGATGTGTAGCTCTCGTTTCAGAGGAGGAAGATGACGAGCTAGACTCGTACTTCTTTTTCTTGATTTTTCTTTGGCGGAGACCCTTGGCCTTTTTGGTGTATGATTCCTCTTCTTCGGAGGAAGAATCATTTTTCTTCTTCTTTTCTTTGTTGGCTAGTGCTGCCCTAAGTTCTTGGATTTCTTCCACGAGAGTGTGAATTTGGGTAGCTTGCACTTCTAGGCGATCATTGGCTTCTTCCAGAAGTTTGTGGTTGCTTTCGTACAAAGTTTCGTCACCCGGAATTTCGTCAATGCCGGACATTGTGTTGGGAGTCTTGAAGTTGAGTAGCTTCGGAAAACTGACAGAAGAGATGCAGAGATGACGTCAGGATCATATCTAGCCCCAATGAGTCGGAAGCAGGCTTAAATGGTTTAGGCTCAAACACAGCAAACAGGGGCCTTATCTCGCGTGAGACATGTGACTAGTCACGCACGAGACAATCACACGGAAAGTCAATTTTTTATTAGACCTAAATTTTGGTCGGAACGGAGAATCCGTTTTGAGGGATTTCTAAGGCCTTTATCAGAACCTAACGACTAAGCAATCAATCCGATTTTTGTAAAACAATGCCATGTAAGATTGTTTTTGAAGGATATATATTATTTTTTTTCTTTTAAAGGGACTTTCGAAAGGATCATTCCGAAGGGACATTTTCCGAAGGGACTTTTCCGAGGGACTTTTCCGAGTCCTTCTTTATTGTCAATTCTACATGGCTTTATTTTGGTCAAAAACAAGAATAGATCACCAAGTCAAACCGACCGGTCACGGAGTGATCCTAACAAGACAATCTACATGAAAATGTGGCGATGCAGGGCTGGAAGGCTAGGCTCCCCGCGATATGACAATCTCGGTGGATTGAATACGCGGAGTGGGATAATCCAACTTCGGAGAGACCGGCGACTAGGTGGTTACCGTCATCCGTCCTTAGTGGTCGTCCCGGGTTTATAGAGGGTATGCAGTGCAATGACAGATATATCATGAGTGCGCATGTGTGATAGTCAATCTAGGTGATAGATAAAAAATAGAGATTTTTTTTTTTGAAAAAAAGAAAGAAAAACAAATAGTGGCCACACCAAATGGTTGTCTACGTTTTCTCCCAATTTAGGAAGACTCAGGTCATCGTAGTTCCAAATAATGAGAGAGAGAGAGATGAATAAATTAATTACAACTCCCGAATCCCCAATGGACCGGACTTTAATAAAATAAAACCCAATCACACGCAGTTTATAAATAACAATCAATTATTTAAACTAAAATACGGATTCGAGTTCGACATCTTAAGGGAGGCCTTAAGATGAGGGAACTCTGCAGATAATGAATTCTGGGATCCCCCTTGTGTGTTCGACTCTTGTCTTGGACTTTGAGATGAATAGGAAAAACCAGAAGACACCAGATTGCCGAAGCGATATCTCGCGCGGGATAAGATATCTCGTGCGAGATATGCCTGATCTGGAGCAAAAACAACAAATTTTTTTTTTTTTTTGAAAACCTCTCTTTTAATTTTGACGCAAGTTTAGGCCTCTTAATTAATAATTCCCAGCGGAGTCGCCACTGTAGCGATTCGCGGATTTCTTTTACTCTTTTTTTTTTTAACATCTTTTGAGTCGCCACCTATATTATTCGTTTGGAAAATAGAAAAACCATTTTGAAAGAAATTTTGGATTCGGGGCTTAGGTTATGGAATGGGAAGGTCAAGGAGCACCCATTCCACCCAATCCGGAGATCGGTCTTGCTAAAGAAAAGAGAGATTTTAAAAAAGAAGAATATTTCAAATAAGAAACAAAGGTCCATTTAACGAGGTTAAACAGAATGTAGGATCGATTGCTTCGAGACTATCCCCATGATTTAGGGAGGCTCTAGGCCGATCCTAGATTCTATGTATTTATACCACTCTAACAATCGATTAGAAAGGAAATAGAGGTTGCCTTGCGTGAGGTGATTCGGGCAGAGTTTCGACTCAAGTTAAGAGTCGAATCTTGACACGGACAGAGCTTCGCCTCAGTCCTTGATTCGGATCTTGATGTTTGTTTATCAACAAGGTTGACAAACAAACTTTTAGGTGATTTTAGGGGTGATTTACAGGAATCTTTCAAGAAGAGAAACCAGTAAATGTAGGGGGATTTTCTTAGGATTGTCAACCTCTGAAATACTGGAAGTCACCAAGTATTTATAGGTGTTGGAGAGGTGTTGAAGATGAGATCAAACACCTTGAGAAGGTTCCAGACTCCAAAATTCATTGGTTGGCCGGATGGATGAAGTTTTATCCCGAAAAGAGGTTGAAATCGACGAGGAAACTGCTATCTTCATTCTGCAGAATACCTTTATCTCGCGCGAGACACGCTATTCCGCGCAAGATAATGCAGTCTGTGGACAATTTTGCCCTTCCCTTGTTATCTCGTATGCAGTTTAGTCCCAAACTAACGGTGGTTAGTCAAAACTTAACGAAACATGACGAAATGGTGGATTTCTACTTCTTGACTCAAGGCGAGACTTAGAGCGGTATAAATGTGATCCGATGGGTTCAGAATGGGGTGTCTACACACGGCCTCTCCCCCTCGTTGAGTCAACTCACCCAACTCGATATGAACTGCACGGCCGCTTCAAAGTACAGAGCACGGCCGTGCTAACCACTGTTCACCATTTTTTTTTAATTTTTTTTCTATTATTTTTGTATACCTATAAAACAGAGTTAGCACATAAAAAGTAATAAAATATAAAACATAAAACATAAAAAAAAATTATAAAATAAACAACAAAAATTAATCCATCGGTTATCATCTCGATGATGCTTGTTTTAGGTCATTAGCTCGACCCCTTTCCGATAGTGGGTAATGTATGATATATTGATGGCCTTTTATCATTGACAACTTGCCAGTGTATTCCTTCTGGAGTAATCAATATTTTCTGCGGTAGACATTTTTTCCATCCCTATTTTTTTGGTAGAACAAGCGACCAATAGTCCTTGCATCTTCGAAAATTCGAAGTGCCCTTCTCTTTGTTCTCTTTGAATCTTTCACTGTATCGTTAGTTTCGGGACATGCAAAAATATCTACTGCATCAAAATTATTATCACAATTTAAAGGTTATCATTTATTGGATCATTTTCTATTTCTTCCTTTGATTGCGATTCCTCACCCATTTCATATTCTTCACTTGGGGTGTAGGTCTCTAAATAGGGATCCTCGAGATCTGATCTTTTCATATCAAATTTGACTTTTTCTTTCCCGACATTTAGGGAAAAGGTGCCATTTTTCACATCAATAATTGCCCCAGCAGTGGCAAGAAATGGCCTTCCTAAAATGACTGGAATTTGATGGTCTTCCGCCATATCAAGGATCACGAAGCCGACAGGGATAATTAAAATCCCTACTCGACATGGCATGTTTTCCATAATACCAACGGTGTATTGAATGGAACGGTCTGCCAATTGGAGAGATATGGTAGTGGGTTTGAGTTCCCCTATACCAAGTTTCTCACATACCGATAATGGAATCAAACTTACGCTAGCTCCTAAGTCAAGCAAAACATTATCGATATTAATTCTGCCAACACAACAAGGAATTGTAAAAGTGCTCGGATCCTTTGATTTTGGAGGATTTTTATTTTGCAAGACAGCGCTTACTTCCTCCGCTAACATAACATTTTCATATTCTACTAGCCTTTCTTTTTCAAAAATCAATTGCTTTAAAGGTTTAACAGATAAAGGCTTTTCTTCAATTTTTTTGAAATATGGAATGTTATTATTAATGGCATCTAGGTTCTCAAGAAGTTCACCATAATCCTTGTCTTTTTTCTTAGGGGATATCGTCCCTGAATTAGTCTCAATCATCGATGGGATTGGACTATAATCAATTTTTCTAGGACATTCATTTAATATTTCACGTTCATCCCTAGTATTTACCATATTCATATGCTCATTTGGCCTTTGAGGTTGACCGGGAAGACTCCCTTGTGGTCTACTCGTTGGGATGGCCTGTTGAGCTTGTTGAGTTTCTAGCATCTTATTATGCGCTGCTATGTTATCAAACCTAGCATTTAAAAGTTTAAAACATTCCCTAAATTCATTATTGATCTTTTCTTGAGAATTTTTATTTTCTACCACGAAATCCATTAAAAGTCCAATTTGGATTTAGGGGGAGAAAAAATATTTGAAGTAGTATTGAAATTTCTTAATGTGAATCCCGGAGGTTGTGTAGATGGTTGCGGGTAGAACGTTGTTATTCTTATAGGAGAAGTTGGGGTGATTCCTCCATTCGAGATTGTATGTATTAGAATACATCCCCCCTTCTGTCCAAAATAATTCACAAAGTTCACTTGATCATTAGAACTAATGTCAAGCAACTCGCAATTATCCGTACTATGTGAGTTAGACCTACATAGTTCACACAAAACATTTATATTTGCCACGGGATTGACATTAAGATTCTCAATTTTTTTCATAAGCATGTCAACCTTAGAAGAGAGAAGAGTAACTGCATCAACATTATATTTACCAGGCGTACCTTGTTGTTGCTCCCTCTCATTTGACCACTGGTAGTGGTTCAATGCAATATTTTCGATGAGGTCGTATGCCTCATCGACACCCTTGTTCATCAATGCTCCTCCCACAGCGGCATCAATTGTCTCTCTTGTCTTAAATATGAGACCATTGTAGAAGGTGTGAACAATTAACCACTTTTCGAGCCCGTGGTGGGGGCACATTCTGAGAAGTTCCTTGAACCATTCCCATGCATCATACAAAGTATCATTATCCGTTTGACAGAAGTTAGTGATCTTCGTGCGAATTTGGGCTGTTTTGCTTGGTGGGAAGAAACGCCCAAGGAATGCTTCTTGAACTTGGTTCCATGTTGTTAATGAATTTTGGGAGACCGAGTTTAACGATTGCTTCGCCTTATCCTTAAGAGAGAAAGGAAACAGGCGCCTCTGAATTGCTTTCGGAGTGACATTCTGGATACGTGTGGTGTCACAGTATTCCAAGAATGTTTGGATGTGGACATGAGGGTTTTCGAAAGCAGTGCCGCTGTATTGGTTATTCATAACCATATGCAAAAGTTGCAGCTTTATCTCAAAGTTGGCCGCTTCGGCATTCGGCACAATGATAGGGGATATAGTTCCCGGGATACTTGGATTTACAAAGTCCCGTAGGGTCCTAGGAGGTGTTTGTGGCTCTCCGTCCGCCATATGCTTATTTAGTGTCTCTTTGAGTTTCCTTAATCTTTCGTGAAAGCTTCGTTCGGGTTCCGAATCAAAATTGTCAAAGAATGTTCGAGCCCGTTTCATACACTATAAGAAAAACACTCAAAAAGAGATTAAACGTAACAGATTACCGGAAGTAAAGACAAAACAATATAAAAACAAAATTTTAAAAACAAAAAAATTTATGTAGTAAAGACAAAAACAAAAAGTAAACCGTTGTTCCCGGCAACGGTGCCAAAAACTTGTTCGGTTGAAACCTTACGGTTTATTTTAAAATTCGCAAGCGCACGGGCAATTGAAATATAGCGGCTGCAAGTACGAGTCGATCCCACAGGGATAGGGATTACTTTTGAATGAAATTGTTTTTACTATAATCGCAAAAGAGATTGGGGGAAATAAAGATTGTTTTAGGAAGAGAATGAAGCATACGCAGAAAATACTTTAAATAAAATTCTTATAAATGAAGCATTCTCGGGATTGGAAATCATTTACACAATTTGTTCATCATATAGTCATGTCTTAGAAAATATAGGTTTTCATGAAAATCAAGGATGGTACGTTAGGCTTACACTACTTCTCACGGTCAAGACAGTAGCATTGTATCCTTCACTAATTATGTCCTAACTTTTTGAGATTTCCGTTTATGGTACTCCCGCCCTGTCACAAACGGGCATTTCGGCTTATCTCTAGCTGACCATAATTAGTAAGGATCCATTAAGATCGAAAGTCAACGTACTTTCCATTAAAGGAACATTCCTAGGCCATTGAACTACTCTCGTGATCAATGAAACCTAGTTCCTTTATATGGTTTCGTCAATCGAGATTCTCCGCTAGGTACTTCTCTCGATCGACTGAATCATACAAGTTGGACGTCTCCAAAATGTAAGTCATTTTTAGTTTGATATAAAGAAATTGTTTAGATGAAGATAGAAGACAAGACTTTCATAATTAAGATGATGAACAATATGCGCTTTTGAGTTTCCAACCCCAAGAACAAGGGGGATTACTCACTAGCCATATGAAAGTAAATAAACATAAAATAATAAGAGATAGAGTAAGAAGAACTTATGATTATTGAGAGATGAATGGCTGGAATAATACTTCAAACTATTATTGCTTCTTTCCGAGAGAACTTCAAGAACAATGTACACTTGAATCTTCAAATCTTTTGGAAATAATTGTAAAGAATTGTGTATAATGTAATTTCTACTTTGGTATACTACTCTCTGATAATTCCTGATATTACTAGACTGATTACAAGTGATCTATTTATAATAAGGAGGAGGCTCTTCAAAGTGGTGCCATTGAAAGATGCCTTTAGAATCTGCAGGTGCCATTTGCACAGCCAAGCTAAGGAAGTTGCACGGCCGCTCCATGCTTGGCACCAACTCTGGATTTTGAACTGGGCAAATGGCACGGCCGCTACGTGTTTGCTGCACGGCCTCTCTGAGAGGTAGCATGGCCACTCCATTTTTAAGACACGGTCACTCTTCGTTTTTAGGCCAAAAATGGCCTGGACATGGCCAAGTGCACGGTCGCTCCATGTATGGCTGCACGGCCGCTCTGGCTGGAATTTGTCTTGTGTGCTTGATTTGCTTGTTGTTCTTTCATGTATTTGCACCAAGATGTCCCAAGCATCCTTTGATCTTAAAATAGACTAAAAACATGTCTAAAATGTACAATACATACCAGAAGCGTAAAATCGAAGATATATATAAAAGAAACTAAAAATAGACTAAAATAAAATCTAAATGATAACTAAACTAAGGAAATTGCTATAAAAATATAGGATAAATGACTATATAATAGTCACTTATCAGTCACCATCTTTGAGCTGTTGGACCTCTAGTTCAACTTCTGATTGCATTCTTGGACTAAAGTCTGCCACAAAATCTGTAAGTGCTTGTGATTTTATTGCTGTTCTGGGTTCATACCTGATGTCATAAGTGCTAAGTTGAACGGGCCACTTGGCCATCCTTCCTGACATTTATGGCTTTCTCATGACATTCTTTATTGGATAGTTAGTACGAATACAAATAATATGTGTTTCAAAATAATGTCTTAATTTGGCTGAAGCAGTAATTAAAGCTAAAATTAATTTCTCAAGCTGTGAATACATGGTTTGCGCATCAAGGAGTGTTTTACTTACATAATAAATTGGTTGTTGGATGCCATCTTGTTCTCGAACCAAGACGGCACTGACTGTAGTTTCATAGACAGCTAAGTAAGTATACAACGGCTCACCTTCTTGAGGCTTTGAGAGTAGAGGAGGTGTCGACAGGTACAACTTCAAATCTTGGAAAGCTTGCTCGTGCTTCTCTGTCCACTCAAATCTACAATTCTTCTTTAAGATGTCGTAGATTGGCTTGCATCTGTCTGAGGATTTTGATATGAAGAGGTTCAGGGCCGCTACTTTTCCTGTCAATCTTTGGACATCTTTAACGGATTTAGGCGACGTCAGGTAGATGATAGCTTTCATTTACTCTGGGCTTGCTTCTATCCCTCGTTGCGTCACCATGTAGCCCAAGAACTTGCCGAACTTCATGCCAAAGTTGCACTTCGCATGATTTAACTTCATGTTGAATTTGTCCAAGATATCAAAGGCCTGAGTAAGATCTCGTACATGATTTTTAGCTTTCTTTGATTTTATCACCATATCATCGATGTATACTTCCATGGTTTCCCCAATTTGCTCTTTAAACATCATATTGACTAGCCTCTGGTATGTTGTACCTGCATTTCTTAGTCCAAAAGGCATCGCAATATAACAATAAATACCTGTAGGGGTGATGAAGGCAGTGTCTTCTTTGTCAGATGGCTCCATCTGGATCTGCTAAAATCCTGAAGATGCGTCCATGAAGGTTAAGACCTCATGCCCAAAAGTGGCACCAACCAGGGTGTCAATATGCGGCAAGGGGAAAGGATCCTTGGGACAGGCTTTATTTAGGTCCGTAAAATCAACACAAACTCTCCATTCGCCATTCTTCTTCTCGACAACCATGACATTTGCCAACCATCTTGGGTATTCCACCTCTCTGATCATCTTGGCCTTGAGAAGTCTGTCTACTTCTTCTTGAATGATCAAGTTCCTTTCTTGCGCAAATATTCATCTTTTCTGGTGAACCGGTTTGAAGGATGGGTCAATGTTGAGCTTTATGGGTGATGACGTCTTTGCTTATACATGTCATATCTTCATGCTTCCAGGCAAAGCTCTTAACTCTGCTTTTCAAAAGATTGACGAGGTCCTCTTCGATCTCTGCTAGAACGTCTTGACCGATTAGCACCTTGAGATCTGGGTTAGAGGGGTCTAAGGATATTTCTTTTACATCATGCTCCTTTGCCTCCAGAACCTCACGGACCTTTTTCTGTAATTGCTATGCCTGCTTTGGAGATATCGACGCCTTCATGGATGTCATATAGCATTCCTTAGCTGATTGCTGATCACTGTAAACCTTGAAAACTCCCAAGGGTGTCGGCATCTTCGCGCATTGATGATAGGTGGACGGCACTGCTTTCATTCCATGGATCCAGGGTCTGCCCAAAATTACATTGTAACATGTAGCACTATCAATCACGCAGAATCTTTCCATGGAGTTGATGCCCTCAACATAAACTGGAAACGTGATCTCTCCCACTGTACTTTTGATTTCCCCACTGAAACCCACAAGAATTGAGGTCCTCTTAACAATGCTTTCCTCAGGGATCTTCATTTCTTTCAGGGCGTCCAGCATAATTAGGTTCACCAAACTGCCCCCATCTACTAGAATACGTCTGACTCTGCAATTAGTGATCTGGAGTGCGATTACCAAGGCATCATGGTGGGGATCCATAACATTGTCTCTGTCACTTTCTTCGAAGGAGATGACATCTTGGGATGTGAGCTGCGATATCTTTGAAAGTCTCTCGGGTTTTTCATCCTTTGCTTGCTTGGCAAATCTCTTAGCTGCAGAATAAGAAGTACCACAAATATCAGAACCACCACTAATAACATTAACTACCTTAGTTACTGGTAGAGGAGATGGTGGTCTAGCTGGAACGAGCTCTTTGCTCTCCGTCTTGTTCTTTCGGTTGCCAAGGAGCTCTTTAAGATGTCCCTTTGACAGCAGGTAACTAATCTCCTTCCTCAAGGCGATGCAATCTTCGGTAAGATGTTCAAAATCCTCGTGGTAGGCACACCACTTGGATTTATCTTTCCATCCAGACGGCTTATCATTCTTCCTAGGCCACCTTGCTTTATCTCCAAGGTTGTTCATTGCACAAAGGATACCTGAAACATCAACAGAGAAACAATAGTCAGAAATCTTTAGAGATTCGAAATCATCATCATCTCCTTTATCCTCCACAGAATTAATCCCGTTGTGGTCATTTCTGTAATAAGGTCTGGATCTGTTCTGCCTCTGGTGAGATGACTCTATCTTTCTATCAGGGTTGTCATAAGTCGACGCCTTGTCAGAATGCTTGGTCTGCTGCATCTTGTCTTCTTCTAGCCTGATGAATCTTAATGCTCGGTTCCGGATGTCCTCCATTCTCTTGCATGGGTTCATCACTAAATCTTCATAATACAAAGAATATTTCTTCAAGCCCATCTTGAAGGCTTCAGCAGTTGTCGCCATGTCCTGGTTGGGGATTTCTAGGACCTCTTTGTTGAACCTGCTAACATAGTCCTTCAAGGCTTCTACGGGTTGCTGGGTGATGTGGTAGAGATCACTGGTGAGCTTCTCGAACTGTCGGCTGCAAGAGAATTGGTTGTTGAACAAGTTGACTAGCTGAGCAAACAACCCAATGGAACCAGGTGGTTGACGAATCAGCCATTTCAAAGCTAGTCCTACCAATGTCGAACCGAACCCTCGACACAAACAGGCTTCTCGGAACTGGAGCGAGATGCGAACAATCTCCATCTTCTCCTGATAATGGGCGACATGCTCCTCAGGATCTAAACTTCCGTCATACAGCTTCATGGCTGGCACGCTAAATCCTTTAGGGATGTCGACATGCGCAATTGCTGGCATAAAGCGAGACTGATTGTAACATGTTGGGGAGACTTGCTGAATAGTCGGGGTGACGCCTGGCACATTCATGATCATGTCTCTTAACTCTTGAAGCTGACTCGCAATGCAAGTACTTGCAAAAGGGTTATTAGTACGAGTAGTATTATCCAAAGTAAAATTGGTATTGAGATTAACAAAGGGATTAACATTATCTGCGAAAGATTTCATGATGGTGTTGTTGGTGAAGATTGGTCCTTCTGGGGAAGTCATCCCGAAGGTGCTGGATGCGAATGGTGTCGACATCGCCACAGAAGTCATCATCAACGGAGAAGACATCAGGATTGGTGATGATGACATCCTTCCAGTTTAGGCCATCGAAAGGAATTCGTTGAAGGTCTGAGAGCTGCCCTGAATATCGAAATCCAGGATTCTAGGGCGTATATGGGAGACGGCATCCACTCTTTTGGTAAGCAACTCTTGCTCCCTTTGCATCTTCACCAAAATTTAAGTTATCAAGGAAGTATTATTCTGTTGGCGATCCAGCTGATTCTTCATCTGAATGAGCATACTCTTGATCTCAGAATCACGTGTCGGAAGCGTCTGCTTCTTGCCAACTCCCACGGGGGGCGGTGGTGGCAACGACTCATAGCCTCCAGTCGTTGAATTGCCGATGTTGAGACCCTGGTAGGGGATTCACGCTGCTGGTGGTAACACTGGTTTTGTCGGCGGCAGAGGTCATAGGTTGGGTGGACATGATGGGTATGTGAGGATTTTAAACCGATTTAAAAACCAATGGCCCCTCGGTGGGCGCCAAATTGTTTTGGTGAAAAAACAGTGGATCTAAATCAAGATCAAATTGCAAGTTAAGGAAGGCACAATGGAGTAAAATCGGTGTGAATGTTAAACAAGATCGACACGGCAATGTAACGAGGAAAGCCCTTGAGATAAAGATCTCGCCGGCACAAAACCTCGGGAGGTGTTAATGAGCACCTACCTTCTCGAACTATAGTATTGCTTATGGGATTACAAGAGATGGTGGACCTATGGCGGAGTACAAGAGTATGCGTGAACAGTATGTGGTCGTGTTCCAATCCATAGTCCTTTAAATAAAGAAAGAATGACTTCAAGATAACAAAAATAACAAACTATCCTAGAATCTCGGAATGTATATCTTCAACTTTGACCTGGTCTCTTAGCCGTTGAGGAGAGTCTATGAAAGGCATATTCCCACGTCCTTATTTTTCACCATGTATAATAGATACAGTTATCATTAATAAATAATTAACAATTAAAGTATTTTACCTCAACTGCAGGGACGAAGATGACATGATGAAATATTCTCAAGACGTCGCAATCCTGAAATTTTTCCCACAACAAAAACTATGGCCAAAATCTTAGAAAAATCAGTTTTTTTTTAAAAGTTTAGGAAAAACGTGTTTTTTAAGCGGGAGAATAACACTCGGGAATAACACAGCTTGGGTCAGATCCAAACGTATCAACTCTTTTGACGTCGACGGCTAATGCGGTATTCCTTGAGAGAACAAATCGTGCTTCCATTTGCTTTCATTAAACATTTATTATCACACAGGTAGGTTAACTAACACATACAAATTAAATTTAAAGAGACCCCCCCCCCTTTAAAAAAAATAGCAATCCACCTAATTCTAGGAGTCGATTTTGAATTTACATAAGAGCTTGAAATTTGCAAGACGTGGATTGGAGGGTGTAACCCTCCCTTCCCTATTTTTTTTTAGAAATTGTGTACCAGTTAGCATGTGATTAAGTGTCGGTTAGTATATAAAAGAGTGTCAATGAGTGTATAATAAAGTGTAAGTGGTTGTGTAATTAAGTGTCAATATATGTGTTGAGTGCCAGTGCATGTGTTTATAAATGTCAGTGTATTTGTTTATGATGGCAGTGTTTTACATATAATTTTTATTATAACACTAACACTCTTTACTTTCGTACTGTCACTCAAACACATATGCACCGACACAATGTAGGGAGACGCGAGAATTTTGGATTACATCCGCTTTTGATAGGGCTTTTCAGAAAAGATGAAATGAGTTCGAGGATCGGTCGATTCTCATCGCCAATTTGCACATTTTGCAAACTGGATGAAGGAAGTTTTGCATGAGACAAAACCAAATCCGAAATTGGTACCTGCTGGTACGTAAAGATCCGCTCCTTATCGTCCCCCGACTTAGGAGGAAGGTTGTGACTCGTGATTTGCATGTGGAAATTTAAGCATCAATTGTTGCAGTTTCAGGAGCTAATCGGGAAAATGACTGCAGTCTATGAGGAAATGTCTGGGGAAAACATACACCAATATTGTCACTATTTTACACTAACACCGACAATTATTTACACTAATACTAGCATTATATTATACGTGCACTGACACTCAAACGCATATGCACTGACACTCTTTTACAATAAAACTTTATTTTTTTTTATACTAACACTCTCAATAACACATGAACGGGCACTTTTTAACACTACTGATGGCCCTTTTTAACATAGCTACCAGCATTTATTAACATCACCGCTAATAATTAATAATATATGCACTGTCATTCGACTACCCATACACTAGCACTCATTAAAAGTGCGCCGACACTCAATTACTCACGCTCCGACACTCAATTACATACACACCGGCATTCTTTAAGACACACTCTTACTAAACATTCACGATGTCACTCTTTAAAACATAAAATAGCACTCATTAACACGCATTGACATTTGTAAACACTCAAACTAGCACTGTTTGACATAACCACCGGCACTTTTTGTCTAAATTCAAAGCTTACTCTGTTTATAATTATGGTAGAAGAGTTGCTACATTTTTATATCAACACTCGCAAAATTGAACATACAAACTGCATTCTAATATACACGTATTAGTGATGCAAAACACATAAACTGGGTGTTCAAAACATATGTATTAACGGTATAAAATACCCGCATCGGCTGTGTAAAGTACACGCACTGGCAGTCTAAAATACACTTGTACACGCACTATATGAACGAAGTCCCATGCCCAACCTTATAGTTGTGTTTGATGGCAAATATAGCCTAACTACCCATGATGGCCATCACCTGGAAATTGAACAGGATGAGGAGCGCGTAATCAGTGATTAGTTAATAGCAATTTATTCAGATTTTTCGCCGTTCAAACAGGAAGAGAAGCGCGACACCTATTTCCGATTAAACTTAATTAATTGTGCGCTATAAGAAAACCGATTTGTCTATTATTTAGAAAAACTTGAATTTTTCAAAGACCAGCTCTTAACTATGATATTTATACATTTGTGAAGTATTAATTTTTTTCAAATATAGATATTCACAAAATTAATGTATTGTTTTGGAAGGATGAAATAACAACGAAGCAAGAAGTAGTCCAAAAAAGCAGTCAAGTTTAATTTTTAAATTTTTATACGAATATTGAAAATGCAAGGACAATATAAATGTTCACATATTTCAAAATATTCAATAACATTCCCACAAAGTAAAGTTTAAGTAACTGGGTAGCAGAGTCAGTGGCTTTAAAAGCTGTAGTCAGATTTGAATTGTCTGTTACTGCTTAAGGCCTTTGAAAATCCTGTCCCCTTTATAGTACTATTACTACTCTCTCTTTCTTCCCCAATCTCTTCTTCCTCTTCAACGTCGTCAAACGCCGGATGCTGTAGAATGCAATTCAACAATTGGGTTCCTCTCAGTGCATTCGTCAACGGCAAGTGACCTTCCGGCGTCTCATCGTTCAATTCCCACACGAATTCGTTCGGAAACGCCCTGTAATTGTACTGCACCACCTCCGTATCAAGAAGTTTCATCCACCCAACCTTGATGAAGAACCGGGTGAAATCGCGATTCACTTTGTTCCAGATTTTTTTCTGGGTGCTGTATCCGAATCGATTGTTGCTGTGCTCTTTCCACAGCTCGTCGATAGTTTTGAGGTCGGATGGGTTGATGAATTGGACCTCTGAGAAGAAAACGTAGCCACGTTTGACGGCGGATTCGCCGGCGAGGGCGATGATTAGGCGGCGGGTTTCTTCGTCAGCTTGGCGAAAGTCTTGGGCGGAGAGGTGGTACTGGAGGAGGTCTAAAGATGTGGAGGTGGGTAGTGGTGGTGGTGGTGGTTGTTGGGAAGTGAAGGGGGTTGTGCTTGTGGTGGAGGAAAGAGAGAATGTGATTGTGGATGATGGTGGGTATGTGTAATTTGAATAACAGGTGGTGGGTTTAAGGGAAGTGGAGGAGGGAGGGTAGTCGAAGGTGGTGGAGAGGAGGTGGCGTTTGTGGTGGTGGTGGTAATGGTGGTGGTGATGGTAATGGAGAGAATTGGTGGCCATGAGAGAGAGAGAGAGAGAGATATTGGCTGGGGCTGGGGCTGGGGCTGGGGCTGGGGGAGAATGAGAGAGAGAAGTGAAGTGGAGTGGGGTGATAAGATTATGAGTGGAAGAGGGTGATGTGAGAAGGTGATAAAGATACAATAGGAAAGGAAGAAGCTGATTGGCTGATCTTGGGTGAGGCCAGATACGCTCTATCTTCATCTTCCTGTCTTTCCTAATTGACAAAATGAAACAATATTTGTTGTAAAAGCAAAATGAGAATCAAAATATATTAATTCATATTAAAAATTGTAAATATATGAAGCAAGGTGATTACTTTTTTTTAGATATAAATCAAGATGATATAAATTATCTCATTTTATTCGTACTATTAATTGATTTTTTTTTTTTTACAGGTTCAAAATCAGAATATTGGCTGCTGATATGAATGATATCAGTGAAGCAGAGACTCACTTTATGTTGTTTGATGGATGTGTATCTTTCTTGCTTGGGATGTCCGATGTGGTAGCTCTTGCTGATGTTTCAGAGGTACTTAATTCATTTTGTCATTTTTATAGAAGGTGTTAATATTATTTCATATAATGAAAAATATTGTTCCTTTGTAGGCTGGCCAACTGCCAGAAGTTTTTTGAAATTTGTTTGGAAGGCAATGTTTGTTCAGAGTTGAGGTAGACCTGAAATTACCCGGGATTTCGCGCGGGCGGCGAGAAACGCGGTTGTCTTTCGCGGAGGGTTGGTGTCTGAGACCTCGCTTCATGGGAAGGAAAAAATGAGGAGTCGCCACGCGATTTTTGTATTTTGAGTCCAAAACGTTGAGAAACGGCTTTTGTGAAAATGGTGTCGTTTTTATTGGTAGCAAAAACTTAGGAAAATGCTTTGAAAACAGGGGATCATTTTTATTGGTAGCAAAAACGAGTAAAAAGTTTTTTTTAGTACCAGAGATTGTTAGGTTCGGAGGTCACGTTACGTTTCGGGAAGAGTATATTGAGATCACCCGAAACGCCTCGCATGACGAGTCTTTCTACCTTTCTCGAAATCGTGTGTGTGTGTGTGTGTTTTGAAATGGGGGCTTGAATGACAAGCTTAATCTTGGTTTGAATGTCAAACGTTGATTAGGTGACTTTTGAAAAAGCGATCGTTTGAATGACAAATGTCGGTTTTGAGACGGAAATGAGCGTTTGCGTGGCAAACGTCGGTTTTGAATTGAAATGAGCGTTTGCGTGGCAAACGTCGATTTTGAGCTTTTTGAAAAGGAGTTCGAATGACGAACTCCGATTTTGAACCGGGCGATTCATTGTTAACGATTTTTACGGAAAAAAAACGTATTAAATGATTTTGAATGCCAAATAGCGGCTTTTAGTTTGAAAGATGAGCGTTCGGAGGCCAAACGTCATTTCACGCCTTTTGAAAGAGAGTTCGAAGGACGAACTCCGATTTTGAACCGGGCATTACATTGTTAACGATTTTTACGGGAAAAATACGTATTAAATGACATGCAATCAACGAATCGGGTTGCGACTCGGACATTGAAAAGTAAATACTATCACGATCCAAACGGGTCGGACTTTGTAAATGACAGTATTTAAAGCAGTATCAACGGAATCAAACGATCCGGAATCGTAAATGACGATCGACGAGCCAAACGGCTCGGAGTTGTAAATGACGATCAACGGGCCAAAACGGCTCGGAAGTGTAAGTGACGAAAGTAAATGACGATCAGCGGATCGATCGATCGAATGATAAATGACGAGAAAAAGTAAACGGAGCAGGGTCGGAACGCCGTTTTAACCGTGATTACTTCTCTTACGGGAAGAGAAGAGGATCGAGGGCTAAACGTATCGGACCCAGTTAGGCGAGGCGTCTACATTTCAGTAACGGTGTTCGAAACGGTTATAGCGACTGGCGCGTAAAACGAGACGAGACGAGAGATTAGAGAGAGGGAGTTATACCTATGGCTAGGGTCAACTCCTTTGACTTGGAAGGTGTGTACGGGACACAAAAGAGGTTTGAAACGGTGTTTCGTAGTGGTGAGGGACGTATTTGATCGAAATACGGAGGTTTCACGCGAATCGAGGCAAAACGGGAGCTCGGGAGGGGTGAAACTGGCTTGTGCCGTGGGGTAGTGAGTTTTTGGGGTAATTTTGTGTTATGAAATGGCTTTGTGACCCTCCTATTTATAGGTGAAAAATGCGATAAGAGTCCCGTGGGACTTAGACTGTTTTCCGGGGGTTTTTTGGTATTTTGGAATTTTGAGGGCTTCACGGCAATTTCGAGAAAATGTGCACAAGTGAGTCGTAGAACTTTATTTGTATACCGGGGTATTTTAGTCTTTTCCCTTTGATTTCGATTGAAAGGTGATGTGTGGGCTGTGGCATGGGCGCCACGTGTCCCATGACTCACCAAATGCGTGGGAGTTCGTTCCGGTCCCGATTTTGTCCGTTTTTAAAATAACGATCAGGAAAATGTCCGAAACGCCCGGAAAGTGTCGGAAAGTGCGTTTTTCAGGGAAAGCCATACTTTACGTGAGATGACACGTGTTAAGTACGCTTCGACGTCGGGATGCGGGCGATCCGGGGCGTCTCGTTGGCTTAGCGGCAGGGAGTTTAACGAGTTCGGTTAACTGGAAGCGGGCCGGTTAACGGATTTCGGTTAACTTTCTAACGGATTTTGACGATCCGGATTTGGGTACTTACAGTTAGCCCCCGGCGACGTCTCCTCCGCGGGAGGTGGGGTCGTTGAAAAGATAAGGATCCAAATCGGGATGCCTTACTTTGAAAGATCCTAGGCGGTCGAGTGGTGGACCCTTAGCGAAAGGATTCCTACGTATCCGGCGGGAATCAAGTCGATCGTAGTTCGTAGGTGCAAGGGCCGCGCGTGGGGACCTTGACACGAGTGAGGCTGACCGGAGCGTACCCGAACACAGGACTTGTAACCTTCGAGGCGTGTGGCGCCTCCAGGCTGCTGCGATGCGACGAGGCGTGTGGCGCCTCAAACCGGGGTCGTGCCGACGAGGCGTGTGGTGCCTCAGCCGGAGTTGTTGGAGCTTACGAGGGCGTGTGGCGCCTCAAACCAGAGTTGTGAGGATACGTTTATCCTGATATGAAGGCATTCGTGCCTTGGGTACTGGGCTTATTCTTCTTTGCCCGGTTATATCCGGCTGGGGATGGGGTGGTAATGATGAGAACGGTTGTGTTAAACTGGCGTTATTAACAACTCGGAAGGATCGACGTTCTTCTTTAGAATCTGCTTGAGGATGAGCATTCGGGCTTACCTTGATGGCCGAAGAGGGATTGTTGTGCGGGCTTATTGCAGCTGCCACTGAGGTGGAACGGTCGGGCTTACGACTGGCGGCCGGGGAGATGAATGTTCACTTGCTGAAGTGAAAAATATATTCGGGCTTACGAGGATGGCCGAAGAGGGATTGTTGCAAGGCGTCCGTGCCTTGGGGTTCGGGCTTATTACAGCTGCCGGGGGATATATGATGGTGAAAACCATTAGAAAATTTAACGTCCGGAGACGGAATCATAACTGGAATGTCCGGAGACATGATTGAGCGTTTGAACGTCAAACGTCAACTGGAAATTTAACGTCTGGAGACGGAATTGTAACTGGAATGTCCGGAGACATGATTGAGCGTTTGAACGTTCAAACGTCAACTGGGAATCGAATTTAACGTCTGGAGACGGAATTGTAACTGGAATGTCCGGAGACATGATTGAGCGTTTGAACATTCAAACGTCAACTGGGAATCGAATTTAACGTCTGGAGACGGAATTGTAACTGGAATGTCCGGAGACATGATTGAGCGTTTGAACGTCAAACGTCAACTGAGAATCAAATTTAAAGTCTAGAGACGGAATTGTAACTGGAATGTCCGGAGACATAATTGAGCGTTTGAACGTCAAACGTCAACTGAGAATCAAATTTAACGTCTGGAGACGGAATTGTAACTGGAATGTCCGGAGACATAATTGAGCGTTTGAACGTCAAACGTCAACTGAGAATTTAATTTAACGTCTGGAGACGGGCGTTAGTGAAAACTAACTGAGATTTTATCCTCGGGGGATGGGGTGTTAGAAAGGTCTAACTGGGGGGAATTTTACACTTTTGGGGGCCAAAAGTGGTAAAATTGAAACTGCGAAAAACTGAGGGGCCAAAGTGGCAAAAATTTTTCTGGTGCAACAAGAGTCCGGCCGGACTTTGATTGAAATTGGCCATGTTCTTTTCAGCTCCAAGGCCGAGGAAGGAGAAGCCATTTTCTCCATTAATTCCGACGAGAGGGAGAGAGAGGAAGAGAGAAATTCCAACCCAAATTGCAAGATTTGCTCGGATTTGCGAAGGAAAATCGATATGGAAGGTGATTGGGACCCAATGGCTCGTCATGGAAGGACCGATGACGAAAGAACGCGGTTGGTTCGGACCATTCGAACCATCATTCATCCATTGAATCCGGCGGAGTTTTACCCGGCTAGGGATAGACACAACTCCAAGGGAGGGATCGAAAGACAAGTAAGCTTCCTACAAACTCCATTAATTTTAAGAATGTGCATTCTTTAAATGTTAGAAATTTGTTTAGGAATTTACTTAGGGTTTTTGGTGCTTGAATTGGGGCTTTTGACTTCGCCATGAACCTTTGTCGAAATTGACTAGGATGTAGTTCAATTGACACCATGGGTGGATGACATAAAAATTTTGGTTGCAAAATTCCATGTCTAGATGCATTTTCCAAAATTAAAGTAGCTTTAATTTGGGACGGAGCAAATTTTCGAAATGTTCGAAGGAATTTGAAAGTTCCGGTTTCGACGGAGTTTTCGAAATGTTTTGAAAGTTTCGGATTCGACGGAGTTTTCGAAAGATTTTGAAAGTTCCGGATTCGACGGAGTTTTCGAAATGTTTTGAAAGTTTCGGATTCGACGGAGTTTTCGAAAGATTTTGAAAGTTCCGGATTCGACGGAGTTTTCGAAATGTTTTGAAAGTTCCGAATTCGACGGAGTTTTCGAAATGTTTTGAAAGTTTCGGATTCGACGGAGTTTTTGAAATGTTTCGGAGTTTTCGAAATGTTTTTGAAATATATGTAAGAAATGAATGAGAACTGTCATTGCATTTGCATCATTTGGACATGCGTCCATGCACTCTGTTGATGTTTCTCTCGTCTTGTTCACCTGCAGGGGAAAGGGAAGGTTGACATCGACAATCAGAAGAGTCGGGGAGCCTTTGAGGCAGTGAGAGCATTGTGGGAGATTCTACCGAACGTGGCTCGAGAGGGAGAGAGGAGCCCACGGCAGCTGGTGGTTGACTCCGGACTGGCTGGGTTCATCAGTGCGGTAGCTGCGATTGCTACGACGTCGAAGGCCAGGTCCATGTATGTTGCCCTGAGCGAGTACTGGTGGGATACGACCCACACTTTCCATTTCAGATGGGGGGAGGCGACGGTGATTCCCACGGATTTTGCCGCTATCACTGGGTTGCCGACTTATGGCAACACGCTGGTGTGGGTTGACGGTTATACCGGAAGCCGGTTATGCAGGCTGCTGGGTTTTGATATCACTGATGCCAGGGGCTTGGGCATTCGGTACAGGCCGATGGAGAATCATTTGAGGGAAGGTATTGCTGCTTACTTGGCTGGATCTTTGAGGATGACCGCGGAGCGCCTGGCTCGAGGATTCATTTGGTTTGCGCTGTCAGCGACTTTGTTCCCGACATTCGACACGTCCTGTCACTTCCCTTTGCTCGGGTCGCTGACAGATCTGGATGCCGTAAGGGGGTTCGCATGGGGGGAGGCCGGACTGGCCGAGCTCTATCATTCCCTGGACTGGTTCTCGCGGGGAGAGGAGAGTTCCTTGAGCTGCTTCACACCTGTCTTGGATGTAAGTTCATGTCTTTTTCTCTTCCTTGCCTCTTTTATGTACTCGTATGTATCTGCTTTGTAGCTGACATAACATTCCATTTGCTTGGCAGGTCTGGTGCTACGAGGTGTTCAGTCCGCAGGAGTGAGACATTAAGGATGCGTATCGACCCTTGTTCCCTGCCATGCTGGTTTGGCAGAAGAAGGCGAAGAGGCCGGTCTCGTCGAGAGTGGGTACGCAACTGTCGTACGAGGAGGTGTCCCAGCCACTGGCGAGAGTTCTCGAGAGGATCCAGTTGACACAGTGGGGTAGGTTCGATCTTTGTCACCGTTCAGATTGCTAGCGAGACTACACGGCGGCGGAAGCTCTGGTGGGACTCACGACGCGATGTATCTCAGGGGAGAGGGTGACTCGTCGGCATAGGCCGGGGTCCCTTCCATTGGTGCCGGTGGATCCTCCTGTGCACATGCGGCATCCTCGGGAGATGCGATGGAGGAGCCGGAGGGGTATAGACGGGCGTGTACTATACCGAGTATGTCATAGCGGGAGCCGACTATGATACTTTCTTGAGGATGAGGCGAGCCCGCAGTGCGGCTAGGGAGGGCGAGGTCCCGGGAGGTCCTCGAGATCTTCCGATCCCACGCGCGAGGCCGGCGTACGAGGGCCGGATGGCTCACGCGAGCGATTGGTGATCCGCTCCCGGATGAGCCGAGACCACGATACGGGGCGGCGACCCAATGCTTCGGTGAGCACTCTTTGATTTTCTGCTTTTGATAGTAGTATTCTGCAAATGTTGCATCTGTACTTTCTGTTCGTCTTCTGATGACCTTCCTGGTTCGCAGGTGTCTGGCCGTACTGTGAATGTGGTGCCCAAAATTTTGTTGGATTCACGCGAGTTTGAAGACATCCGGTTTAATTTGAAAAATGGAGTCGCCACGCCATTTTGATTACCTCAAAACTTTGAAAAAAAGGTTTTTACTTGGGTTCGGAGGTTAAGTTGCCCCTTGGGAAGAACGTTTGGCGTTCACCCAAAGTGCCTTGCCGGAGCAAGTCTCCCAAGATTTCAGTAATCGTGCTTGCTTGCGTGCTTTCTTGTGCGCATGTGTTTGAGAAAAAGGGGGGAATGTCCCAAGTTGTCTTCCGGACGTACAAACCATTTGTTGGTTGTCGCTCGGGATTCCTTGGAATTTTATGTATTTGGGATTATGATCCCGTCCTCATCTTATGACTTGTGATCATCGCATTTTAAACCTCGGGACCCTCGGGACTTGCGTGATCGAGAGAATGACTCTCTTTTGGTCAAAGATGAGGTTCTTTAGAAAAGGAGGGTCCTTAGCCCATCAATCCTACGCTTTAAGACGGTTGAGCTCGTATAGAGGCTTCATACTCTTTCTTAAGCGATAATCGGAGATATAGGGTTCAAGGTTATCCCTTTCCAAAGAAATCGTGAACCTTTAATGGAAGGAACGATGTAAAGATAGGATCTTTTACACCGGTCCGTTCCAAGGTTGGGGAATAGGGGAAATGCATGATGAAAAATGACTCTTTAATGAAAAGATGACATTTTTGGTTTTAGCAAATGATGCTTTTTGATTGAAAGAAATGATCTTTATGCAAGTGATGCGTAAAGATAGGATTTTTATGCAAATGATGCATGAAAAAGGGTTTTGAATGCAAAGGATGCATTTTTATTGAAAAGATTGGATTTTTATATGCAAATGATGCATAAAGATGACATTTTATTTAAAAATGGGGGTTTTAGGTGCAAAGGATGCACCTCTATGAAAAAGACTACATTTTTATGACAAATGAGGTCTTAATGCATGCAAAAGGGAAAGGGGGTGATAAAGATGTGATCTTTATGAATAAATGCCAAGTCCCAAGCAAGATATATGAATGCAATGAGCAAGTATATCAATTAAAAGCAAGGTTAGGGCGTGCGAGGTTACCAATTGCTTCCTTTGCTTCTTTGGTCGGAGCTAGGAGGAGAGGTTGGTCTTGGATCTTCAAGGAGGAGGGAGGGAGCTTCTTGGCCATCTTCTTCACCTTCTAGAGCTTCCAGCAGTATTCTTCACGTATTTGGAGTGTTTGTGGGTGACTTGCTATGGATTGTGTGTCTTGAAATGGGTAGAGGAGGGCTCTATTTATAGGCGATGCGGATAAGGCTAATGAAGCCGTGCGGCTAGGGACAATGAGCTAATGCGGCCGTGCGGCATTATCCATTGTGACTCGGCATTTCTAGAACCATGCAAGGTGGCAAATTCTAGAACCCTCTTCCTAATTAAGAAAAACGTGTTTCTTAATTAGGAAGGCTCCCTTCAACCCTTAATTTAATTTGGGGCAATTCGAGAACATTTCCGGAACACTAGGAAGGTCAGGGAATTGCAGGAAACTTACCGAAATTGCCGAGAAATTTAACTGAAGGCATGAGCAGATTTGGGTACTTACGAAGCCCTCGGCAACGTCACTTGCAAGGCGAGTGGGGTTGTCGATAGAAAAGGATCCGATCTCGGCGAATGCCGAGACGGATTGGGTGACCAAGGTGGTCGAGTGGCCGAACCTCTCGGAAGGCTACCTACGTATCCCGGAGGAATCGAAGCCAGCCGTAGTTCGGAATTAGGATCCGGCAGGGGAAGGAAGAAGAGAAAGCGGTCTCTTCTTTGGGGAAATAGAAGAGAAAATGACCTAGGAGGTCAAGCAATTGATCCTCTGGGGATATGCTAGGAGTGACCAAGGTGGTCGGATATACGAACCTCTATGAGGGCTGCTTTATCAACGAGGAGTGACAAAGAAACGGGGTGACCAAAGTGGTCGAATGGCTGGACCTTTTATAAAAGGCTACCTACGTATCCGGAGGAATCAAGCCTTGATCGTAGTTCAAGCATCACTAGATAGTTAGGAACGATGTCTAGGATTCTTGAGATTTTGACAATTAATGGAGAATTTGTCACCTGGTTGACAATTGCTGGAGGATGTCACACGATTGAAACTAGAGCTTACGTCACTGTCGAGTGGATAGAGGTAGCTAGAGTTTGGTGAACTTGAGCATACGTCTCAATCTCTTTCGAATCGAGAGATATGAGTTGCCAAAGCTAGAATGATTTAAGCATACGTCTCAATCTCTTTCGAATCGGAGATATGGGTTGCCCGATGACTTGAGCATACGTCTCAATCTCTTTCGAATCAGAGATATGGGTTGCCAAAGCTAGAATGATTTAAGCATACGTCTCAATCTCTTTCGAATCAGAGATATGGGTTGCCAATGACTTGAGCATACGTCTCAATCTCTTTCGAATCAGAGATATGGGTTGCCAAAGCATACGTCACTATTCATGACAGAGGTAGCTTAAGTTGAGAGAAACTTGAGCGTACGTCACTATTCGGGATAGAGGTAGCTTAAGTTGAGAGAAACTTGAGCGTACGTCACTATTCGGGATAGAGGTAGCTTAAGTTGAGAGAAACTTGAGCGTACGTCACTATTCGGGATAGAGGTAGCTTAAGTTGAGAGAAACTTGAGCGTACGTCACTATTCGGGATAGAGGTAGCTTAAGTTGAGAGAAACTTGACAATTCGGAGGTTGTCACCTAGCGTTATCCCGTTATAACGAAATTAACGGAGGTGACTGGGAATAGAGCTTGATTGCTAAAGAGATAAGGGATATTTTCTGAAAAAGATGTTATCTTGGTTAAAAGATAACGGAAATTGCATGCCCAAGTGGAAGGTCCAGGGATTGTAATTTACGCTCGTAGCGAATGAAGCCGCCCGGCATGAGATGTAGAAAAAGGAGCCGTACGGCTAGAGACCTGTTTTTTCCAGATTATTTAAAACAGGTTTGAACGGGCATTGGGCATTATTGCCGCCCAAGAACTGTCGAGGAAGAGAGAGGAGAAGGGAGAGAAATTTTGAAATTCCTTCAATTCCCTTTGGCTCTACTGATTTGGAATGGATCCGGAGGGGAACCCAATGCCGAGGCAAGCTAGAAGGAACATCTCGGCGGCCGCTCGGAGGAGGAGAAAGGAGCTTGTGCGAACGGAAAGAAAGTATGACTTTCTTACGCCTCCGTCGGAGCTTTACCCGGGGAGAAGAGAGCATAAATCAACGAACCCGCGATCGGTTGGGGTAAGCTTTTTTATTTGGCTCAAATCCGATGATTTTGCTTGATTTTTTGAATAATTTAGGGCTTAACCCGAACTTAGGAATTTTCTAGGATTTTTTTCTAGGATTTTTGAATGATTTTGAGATGCATGAACAACCTATGAGGCTAAGAATATGCATGTGCAATTTATTTGATGAAAATTATGAGAATGACTCACTTTTTTCTCGCAAATGAAGTAAGAATGAGAATTGTCTAAATATGAGACGGAGTTCTTGCCTTGTGCTAGAACTAGGTCAAAATTCTGATTTTCAATGAGAAAACATGATTTTGGAAGATGAAAATGATTCATGCATGCCATTTTATTTGAAAAATAATGCTTATGTGCAAAGAATCGTGAAAATTATGATTTTGTGCCTTAGGAAAGCAACGTGCTTAAAATGACGTGTTTCAAATGATGAAAGTCACGTTTTTGATGCAAAAGATACTAGAAAAACTTTTGTGAATGATTTTCTTTTGAAAAAATATGTGCACTTTCGTGAATATATGCATGCTTTTGAAATGATGAATGATTGACACACTTCTTTGTGCTTGTCTACAGGAGAACAAGTCTAGAGGACCATACGTGATAGCGACTTCGGGCAGAGGATGCGGATTTTGAGAAGAATGGGGTGAACCCCAAGAATTTGGTGAGTGAGGCTACGGTCTGCGGACGCGTTTGTCGAGGCCATCGGCACGGAAATTCACATCACGTCTAAGAGCAAGGGCTTGGTCGAGGGCTCTTTCGAGTTTTGGTGGGACTCTACTCATAGTTTCCACTGAGCCGGGAGAGCTTACCGTGACTCTGCCGATTTTACGGCGGGCTGCGCAGTTCACCGGAGGCCCGTGACTTGGAGAGACCACATTACAGTGAGGAGTTCCGGGCTTTGGTTGGATTTGAGCTGATTCCCAGTGAGGGATGGAGGCGCGAACGTCGAGGTGGCGATTCGAGACTTGCATGCGAGAACTTTCTTGCTAATGATGTGGCTTGCCACCAGTAGCTAGAGCATTCATATGGTTGATGCTATCACTATTTTTGCTAATTCTCGGGACGCCGGCCATGACTTGCCTCCTCGACTCTCGGAGGATGTGGATGGGATAGGGGACGGTCTCTTGGGGAGAGGCCGGATTGGCGGAGCTGTACTTCTCGTTGGACATGTACGGTCGGAACAAAGCCGCTTCCATGGATCGCTTCTCATTTGCCCTTGAGGTAGTCTCCTTTCTTTTCTATTTTCTCTTTTCGTCTTGAGACTTTTATGAGAGAGAGAATGACCTTTTGATGCTTTGAATATGCAGCACAGTTCTGCGAGGTGATCGGGTTCTTTCCTTGGAACCAGTGATATCACCATTTTCCCTGCGATGGTTCGCTGGAGGAGATGTGAGGGATAGGTTCACGGGGAAGACCCGGATCACTTTCGACTACAAGATGGTGAAGCTTGTGCTCAATAAGGATGGACCGGATGGAGTGGACTTCTACCCCGGCGGTGTATCCGGAGATTTTGGCCGGGAGATGCTATTGAGGTGACAAGGCGAGAGGAGGTGGCTCACTGGGCCGACTTGCGACATCATATATCCGGGGACCGCTTCTCGAGGCAGCATGGTCATGTCCCTCCATTGGATGCCATTACTCCACACGATCCTCCAGGCACGGATGCTGCAGCCAAGTGGACTGGCGGGACGAGATTGAGAGGTACTGAGGAGGTATAGGCGGAGGAGTATTTTGACATGGGTACCCCCTACGCCGTGTTTGTGGAGCAACGCTCGAGGACGCCATTGAAGCCGACGAAGCCGGCGGTCAATCAGGGGATATGGGGAGGATGAGCCTATGCGACCCGCCTATCCCTCCCGCACACCTCTCATACGTCGTACACGGAGTACCGAGGAGGATGAGGATTCCTGTCCCCGACACGAGGGAGCCCCAAGAGTATACCCCGCCACCCGATAGCACCGGTGAGTATACTCTTAGGGTCTTATTCCCTTTTTAGCTTTGATTTTCGTTTTGCAATTTTCTCGAGATTTTTCGAGATTTTACGAGATTTTCTTTTCTTTTCTCAGTTCCGGCCTCGCACCTATGACAGTTGGGTCGGGCGAACAGGGGTTGGAAAGACGTGTGCCGATCCTTAGTCGGCGGCTGCGCTACTAAAGCGTCAACAAGCGTGCAGAGCTCACGTGCGCAAAAGGAGGCATGTCGGGGCGCAGCATCCTCTTCCTCGGCTTCGGAGTACTCATCCGTGCCGGGCCTCGGTGGGCGAGGTCCTAATGCTGATATCTTGGAGCTGCGGAGTACGAGCATGACAACATCCCTCTTTCCGATGCGAGCGACCAGGAGGACGTGATGAGAGAGCCTAGCGTCTATGAGCTGAGCAGTGATGAGGAGGAAGAAGAATCGGAGGCCTAGGAGGTCTCTAGAGTAGATTTGGAACAAGAACAAACAATGAACAATTTTTATGCACACTTTGTTTATTTTTTGCTTTATTTGGGCGCCGATGGGCGAAGACATTGTACTTATGTTTTATTTGCTTTTCTAATTTATGCTTTTTCAATTTGCATATTATCTGAGCCTCGGGGCAATTTTTTTGCTTGGAATTGGGGCTGAAACTGGGCCAAAATAATATATAATGATATAAACTGCTGGGTGGCTTCGGACATGTTTCGTACAAGGTTTTGGTTGAGAAAGTGGGGTGAAAACTCCCTTGGGCAGCAACTTTGGTTGCCGCAGATTTGCAATTTACAGAGGGCTAATGTAGCCGTGTGGATAGGTCTCTGGGCAAATGAAGCGGCTCACGGCTACGCGAACCTGGTTATTTTAATGAAACCAAGGCTTGGTCATTTTATTTCATTTTCAACCCAAACTTGTTTCAACTGTTCCTGTGGCATATTTTGGACCTAAAGACACCACCTTTGATCACTTTTGCGATGGAGAGGCCCGTTAGACTACAAAGGGGAAGAGAGACCATTTTCTCGTCCGGTCTTCAATCTTGGGCGAGACATAACTTCGAAAATCACAAGGGGCTGCTTGATTCTCCCTTCAAGATCAAGTCTTTATGGCATTTGAGGGATCTCCCGCTCGATTGGGACTGTTGTTGAGAGCCGCAAAGCAAAGTTCTCGGGACGTCCGAGAGACATGTTTACTTGCTTTTCTTACAACGAAATCGTCCCAACGCACGAAGACTTGAGCCTTGATTGGGGGTCCCGAGACCGAGGCTATATCTATTCCGCCTGACGGAGACGTGCGCGGCGGTAAAGCTTGCATCTTTTCTCGCAGATTCCTCCGGGAGAGGCCGAGGAGATGATGGTAGCCTCTGACAGATTGACCTTTCCGAGATCCCGGCAAGTTTGGATCTCCGGCTATGGTTTGCTACCATAGTGGCTATGGACGCATTTATCCTTTGCGCCTGCTTTACGTTCGTTTAATGATGAGTCCGTGGGGATTTGTCACGGTGGTCTCTGGACATGGTCGAGACCGCAGGCTGGGAAGGATATCGTCCCACCGGTTTTGGGGGAGACTTTGCATGGGATCGACAGAGGATGGCTCGGGGAGACCATTTCATGAGGTCCTGGAGTCCGGCTATGTTGACTTTCTGCGGCCGCAGGAGAGGCTCTGGGGCTTTGCCTCCGGGCTTTGCCGACTCGGTGCCCTCGGGTGATTTCTCGGAGAGGTGCACCTAGGCAACAGGAACAGGTAGCCGGGAGCCGATGATGGCTAGGCTATCCACTTCGGACATCCGTTGGTGGATACCACACCGGAGGCTGCGTTGCAGGAGGATATTTCAGGAGTCTTATGTCAGCGAGGGTTCCGTGATTCCCGCCGGTCATCCTTCTACATACCCCGCTTGGTATCCGTGCGGTTTGGGGCTTTACAGAGCCTTTGAGTGACTGGGAGGACATCCGGACCATGGAGGTGATGTCTCTAGACATGAGGACCCGGCCTTCACTTTTTCTCGAGGGCTTGGACATACACACGCTTTCCCACCTGTGGCTATCTTCAGAGCAGGGAAGAGCATGATCTTGACCACCGTCTACTTGGACCGGTACGAGAGGGAGACGGGAGCGACTCAAAGTTATCTTGGAGGATAGACGCCGAGTTTTATTGGGGGATGACCACGACTTGAGTAGGACTCGAGGGAGACCGAGGCTAAGGCGAGTTGCCATAACCAATCGAGATGACTTGGTCGTGACATTACGGAGGCTCGGTACAAGAGGTTGTCCGAGGTTGCTCATTCGACCGAGTCTCGCAGGGGGAGATACGGACTCGTGCTCGTATAGAGAGCGCTTATTGACACGGGGTTGGGTAGAGGCTCCAGGTGAGGATACCGGAGGTCGGGATGAGGGATACCGACATTATTGAGAAGAAAAGGAAGAAGACTCGACGAGGCCGAGGAAAAGGAAGAAGACGAAGAAGACTCGGCGAATGACGACCGACAAGTCTTTTCTCAAGATCCTCTTATTGCCATTTGCAAACACATTAGTTTATTTAGGCATTTTATTGTATTTTAGATCTTTTTAGCGGGTTAGCGAGTCAAGAGGTAGACCGTGCTTGAACTCATCAAGAAATTTTTGACTTGTAATGAACAAGAAATATTATTTTAGAAATTAATCAAGACATGTTTCATGGAAATTCAAATGTCTTATTACTTGGGACCCGTTTTATGAAAACTCGAAATACCCTTTTATTTATTGCTAAGGACGCACTTTATGGAAGCTTTATTGCCCTTTTTTTTTTTATTGTTTAGACCGAACCATATATGGCCGCCTACGTTCCCCTTTTACAAGAAAGGCTAAGGGGCTCAGTCTTCGTAGTTCATTCCGGTGAACTAACAAAACTAAGTCTCTCTTTTTTCTCGTGCAACCCCGTTTTTTGCCTAGACCGCCCTTTTTGGGTTTTTCACCTAGCCGGGTATTACTCTTTTTGCACTAAGATTTTTATATATATATATTTTTTTTTTTATTAGACATAGTGATCTTCGGAGTTTATCACCGTTGATTTGGGTGGACAAAGGGATTGCCATCCAAGTCTCGCAAGCTTCATTGCTCCTCCCGACGCATATCTTCGCACTACATAAGGGCCGATCCAAACGGGTTCCCATTTTCCCGTGGGGTTGTCTCGGTAGGGGCTTTAGAGTAGCTAGGGCATCTCGCGACCGTTCTTTTTCGGCAAGTAGTGGAAAGTCACTTCTACGAAAGCATCCAAACAACTCCTCCATACGGGCATGATACCGTGCATTAGGGTCCAAAGCCTTCCACTTGTTGGAGACTTGGTTGATGATCGTGGCCGAGTCTCCGTAAACTTCGAGCTCCTTGACATTTCTTTCTAAGGCGGCCTCCAAACCAAAGAATGCGGGCTTCATACTCCTGGCGACATTGTTCGTGGCAGAAAGTTCAACTTGAGGGCTATGGGGGTATGCTCATCTTTCGGATCGACCTAATAGCATTCCTACACCATTTCCTCTTTTTGTTAGCGGCCTGGTCAAAGAACAATTGCCATCTATTCTCGTGCTCAACCGCAAAGATCCCTTCATCTCGGGAATTGGGGTTCAGTGCCCTCCTTCATTCATGTGCGGGAAGTTCGCCAGGTGATCTCGACAATGCTTGACCCTTGATGGCCTTTCTTCGGGTCACATAGTTGATGTCGTATTCTCGCCAAGAAGAAGGACCACTTCGCTAAACGCATCGAGAGGGAAGGCTTGTCAAAGATGTACTTGATGGGGTCCATTTTCGAGACCAAATTCACGGGGTGGGCTTCGCATATAATGCTTCAATTTGCCGACTACCCAGACCAGTCCCGCACAGTGTCTTTTCACATGCCGAGTAATTGAGCTCACTCCTGTAGCTTCCTACCGACAAAGTAAATGGCGTTTTCTACCCGAGAGTCTTTCTTTTCTTGAGCCAAAGATAGCCCCAACCGCCGTATTCGCGACAGTGAGATAGAGCGAGAAGAGGCTTCGTCTATGTGGGGGCATAGTACCGGGGGATGTACTAAGCATGCCTTGATGGTCAAAGGCCTCTTGGCATTCTTCGGTCCATTCTGTGTCCACATTCTTCTTCATGAGCTTGAAGATGGGCTCGCACATAGTGGTCAACCGATTGACGAAACTACTGATGTAATCGCAATTTACCCATGAAGCTCTTGACCTCTGTCCTGCGGGTTTGAGGTGGCCTCATATCCATGATGGCTTTGATCTTTCGGGGGTCAACTTCTATACCTCGCTCGTTGACCATACCCAAGCACTTTTCCCCTTGTCACTCCGAAGGTGCATTTGGCAGGTTTAGTCTCATGGAATGCCGTCTCAACCTCTCAAAGAATTTTCGTAGGTCAACAAAGCGTCGCCCACCCTCTCCTTTGGAGTGGATTATCATATCATCTACGTAGACCTCAATCGCCTTGTGGATCATGTCATGAAAAAGCACGGTCGCTGCCCTCTGCTAAGTAGCCCCGGCATTCTTGAGCCCGAATGGCATTACGTATAACGAGGTTCCCATGGTGTGGTGAAGGCCGTCTTTTCTTGGTCTTCCTCGGCCATCTTGATCTCGTTGTAGCCTGCAAAACCATCAACGAAGGATTTGACTTTGTTGGCAAGGTGGAGTCCACCAGATGTCTATGTTTGGCGTAGGGTAGTCGTCTTTGGGCCGGCCTTGTTCGTATCTCTGAAATCCACACAAATCGCACCTTCCCATTGGCCTTGGTTACGGCCACGATGTTGGACAACCATGTCGGGTATTCAATGACTCGATGAACCCTACCCAAAGTAGCTTCTCAATTTCTTCTTTGACCCGTAGAGACCATTCCGGCTTAATCTTTCTCGCTCGCTGATCGGCTTAGCATCTCGGTGCTAGAGGGATTCTCGTGTTCTACTATCGAACCGTCTAGCCCCGAGCATATCCTTGTATGACCATGCAAACACGTCGACGTATTCTCCGAGTAGCTCGATCAATCTGTCCCTTTCAACCCCTCGGAAGAAGCTTCCAATCACGGTCTCTTTAGGTTCCTCAATAGTACCCAAGTTCACACTTATCAAAACCTCCTCGGCGGCTTGGGCCCTGGTTTTCCTCTTTTACGAAACCCGCTTAAAGATTTCTTTAATGTATTGTTCGTTTAGTGTGTTTGCATCTTGTTCAAATGATTCATTATTAACTCG
Organism: Adenophora triphylla var. japonica; assembly: GCA_022495995.1. NCBI lineage: Eukaryota > Viridiplantae > Streptophyta > Magnoliopsida > Asterales > Campanulaceae > Adenophora > Adenophora triphylla. Next base: position 353,264 of record JAFEMH010000298.1, on the reverse strand, counting down.
TTGTTAAGTTTTGAGTTAATTTATCATTTGTTAAGTTGGCAATAAGAGGATAATCGTAAAGATTTGTCATTTCATTCAAAATAAGGGGAAAGATGACATCGATTACATTTTCATAATCCTCAGTGCGTGAGGCCTTCGGATGACTTCCGAGGACCGGAATTCAAAGATTCCCGACTCGACCGAATAGACAATGTGGTGTTTGACACGACCGGGTTGAGAAGGACGGGTACCAATCCAAGCTCCGTGATCATTTGCCGTCGATCGGCTATCGGCCACTGAGAATGTCTCCCAATTCTTCAATGGCATTTACGTCTTAGTCACCAAAGTGCGAGGATCAAAATGACTTTCACCATCGTCTCCAATAACGGCAACTATCTCATCGTCTCGAATCGAAGTCGATCAAGTCTCGGGATTTGTGCTTCTTCGTCAAACAACTCTCGTAAACCCCACCGATCGGGTTTTCACTTGGCCGGGCCTTTTCTATCTCGGCCGATCTTTGGAAGAGCTAACTCAAAGGCGGAGAAGTCCATTGTCCCGGATGCCGACTCTTTGACACCGGCCGGATTTCCTTTGAAGACGTACTCATTCGAACGGTAGTGATAGCCCCAGTGGATATTTGGCAAATCAAGGAACATTCTTCGAACGGGATTGGTTGGCTTTCCCTAACTTTCTCAAGGTTCTCTAGAAGGGTTTTACGTAAGGAAATGCGGCGATCACTTTCATCATATTGTGTCCCTCCTTTTGTAAAGTAATGGGTCGAGACAGACTGTAAGGATGGAGCCGGACCCCTTCACCTTTCGTGCCTTTAGCTTTTCCGGCATCCCGAGAGTTCGGTTTTGTACCCCAAGCCATATCTCGGTAGTCTGTTCCTTCACATCAATGATGGTGTTACGACCTTGAAGTCTTCTACCCAATCCAAGTCCCTAAGATAACTCATTTTTCGCATCATTCTCATGGCAGGAGGGATTTTATCGGAAGTAGTGGTGAGGTCGGTGCAACACACTTGTGCCTTGGAAGAAGCTACGGAGAATCCTGGCCAATGCTAACCCTTCATCATCGTGCTTGATCTCCAATATCGGGATATCCCCAAAGGCCGGTTCCTTCTACCGTGACACTATCTCCATAAATGGTGGTGATAGTTCCATCACTCGACCGAAATTTGACGTGACCGATGCAAAGTAGTAGGCTACCCCGTTTATCCGGTGGATCCAAGGCCGTCCCAAAGAAGGTAGTAAATGAAATCGGAATATCAATAACTTGAAAGTCAACGTCCATGACCTTTTTCCGAACCACATCTTGAGAGTGGCGATCCCCAAACCGATCGTGCAAAGAGTCATAGGCCTTAATAGTCCGACTAGAAGGCTTTAAGTCCGTTCCTTTTACCGAACCGTCATCATCGTCCAGAATCCATCCATTCCTATTCTCGTTTCCGACCGACTCTTCACCGTAGCCGTCCGAGAGGTAGGCAAATTCACAGGCGTTGACAAAATTGGAAAGGTCAAATTGGCACCGGGATTCCGAAGTAGGCTCGAGCCGAAAAGAGGAAAAAAGGTCCGGTGGGGGATGCGAGAGGAAGCGAGGGTGTCGGGACCCTAACTGACTTGGGGTATTGGAGAAGACCGAGAAGGGACGGTCTTTGGCAATGGGTTATATGAAGATTGGGGAGGGCATTGGTTATAGGCTAGCTCTTCTTCCCTAGTCATCTCGGTTACCCAAACCAAGACTGTTCTCTCGTCAAATCGGCCATTCTCGACTCTCGAAACCGAGGATTCTCGCGAACTGCTCGAGGATTCGTGCTAACAAGTCGCCGACCCGGTGTTCTCACCCACTTCTTTCTCGCCGCGGGAAAGGGATAGGAAAGGTTTAGACTCGGGGTAGGTGTTTAGAGTGAAGGCTCGTGCAATATGCAAATTAGAATCTTCAAGTTTACTTAAAACAGTGTCTTTTATTAATATCTATTTGGTTGGAAAAGGGGTTACGCCCTTCTTTTTCACAACTACTCTAGATCCCGAATCGGTGGGTTCCGTCACTACGTCTATAAGCCCCTCGTATTCCACCCGTATTTCGACCTCCCAGGGTGGACGGCCAGGGCGAGGGTCCTATAGTGGCACGCGGATCCCACCGACCGAGAGTAAAGAACGCTCCTATCGGGTCTAGCGGGTCATAGGACCTTTCAACGCACGAGCGATGCGGATTATAGTCAAGGCAATACCGGGAAAGTCTCGTCTCTCGCCTTGACGGATCTTTGCGCAGTTTCGCTTGAGCGAATGACGATTTCGACTTTCGGTAATGTCCGAGAGAATAATAGGCATGGGTCGGGCGGTAAAGCCGGATGTCACGGTGTCACATTGAACTTCGTTGCATACACGGTGCGTGGGTCGGAATCGAAGTCAATGCCGGCCAAGATCTTGCCAATTTTTCCTTGTCGGAATTTTGGCAGAGCTTCGCTTGAGCGAAAGATCTTTTGATTTTTGGCAAAGACTCGGTCTTTGACTCTTACGCATTCCGTGCGGGTCAAGGTCAATAGTCAATGTCGGAGTCAAGATCCCACCGATTTTTCCTTGTCGGAATTTCGGCGGAATTTCGATTGAGCGAAAATCTTGGCTTCCGTTATGAGCTAAGGCTTGACCTTTACGTGGGTATGCAACCGGGCTATATGACACGGACTAGACCAAAAACCAACCAAAAGTCACGGTTTTTTGAAACGTGTGACACGGACCGTGCATTGGTCGACACCGGCCGCCATGGGGAGGTTGGGATGATTCCGTGCGCGCCCGGGAGCATCGTAAGGGCTGTCAGTGGCTGCCAGGCTGGAACCACCCTCGGGTTTGAAGGACGTGCGTGCAAAGTGTACGGATATATCGGTGCGCGTAGTGTGCGGTCTCCTAAAAATGTTCCTTTTGAGTTAAAACAGAGATTTTCATAATGTGTTTTAAAGGAATGATTTTCGGGAAGGGGAAAATGCAACACGTAAGCACGTAAATTTTACGTGAGCCCCAGTCGGTATGGAGGCCGAGTAGCCCCAAGCCGCTAGGACCGCCCAGATTAACCATGATTTTTCCTGGTGGAATTGCCGGCGAGGTCGCCCTGGTCAGAATCCAAGGAGGATTGAGCCGTACGACTGCATGGATCAATTTTCCAGGTTCCACTCCTTTTGCTATTTTTCGGGTTGTTTCCCGTTTCAAAGTATGCACAAATTCCAAGATGCAAATGATGCAATGCATGGTAAAGAAAGCAAGCACGATTAATGAAATCGGCGATGGGAGTCTAACCCGCTCAAAGGGAAAAGCTTTCTTTTATTTTTTTCAAAATTGTTTTTCGAAAAGGGATACTGGTACGTGGATTGTTAAACCACCGGTTATCCCAACTCCCACGTCAGGGAGTGTACAGGAAGGGTAAGTGGTTTCCACCTATATACCGAGTATCGATTTTTTTGTTTTGAAAATAAAAGCTTTTCTCCTTTGGGTTATCCCCAGCGGAGTCGCCAAACTGTGAATGTGGTGCCCAAAATTTTGTTGGATTCACGCGAGTTTGAAGACATCCGGTTTAATTTGAAAAACGGAGTCGCCACGCCATTTTGATTACCTCAAAACTTTGAAAAAAAGGTTTTTACTTGGGTTCGGAGGTTAAGTTACCCCTTGGGAAGAACGTTTGGCGTTCACCCAAAGTGCCTTGCCGGAGCAAGTCTCCCAAGATTTCAGTAATCGTGCTTGCTTGCGTGCTTTCTTGTGTGCATGTGTTTGAGAAAAAGGGGGGAATGTCCCAAGTTGTCTTCCGGACGTACAAACCATTTGTTGGTTGTCGCTCGGGATTCCTTGGAATTTTATGTATTTGGGATTATGATCCCGTCCTCATCTTATGACTTGTGATCATCGCATTTTAAACCTCGGGACCCTCGGGACTTGCGTGATCGAGAGAATGACTCTCTTTTGGTCAAAGATGAGGTTCTTTAGAAAAGGAGGGTCCTTAGCCCATCAATCCTACGCTTTAAGATGGTTGAGCTCGTATAGAGGCTTCATACTCTTTCTTAAGCGATAATCGGAGATATAGGGTTCAAGGTTATCCCTTTCCAAAGAAATCGTGAACCTTTAATGGAAGGAACGATGTAAAGATAGGATCTTTTACACCGGTCCGTTCCAAGGTTGGGGGATAGGGGAAATGCATGATGAAAAATGACTCTTTAATGAAAAGATGACATTTTTGGTTTTAGCAAATGATGCTTTTTGATTGAAAGAAATGATCTTTATGCAAGTGATGCGTAAAGATAGGATTTTTATGCAAATGATGCATGAAAAAGGGTTTTGAATGCAAAGGATGCATTTTTATTGAAAAGATTGGATTTTTATATGCAAATGATGCATAAAGATGACATTTTATTTAAAAATGGGGGTTTTAGGTGCAAAGGATGCACCTCTATGAAAAAGACTACATTTTTATGACAAATGAGGTCTTAATGCATGCAAAAGGGAAAGGGGGTGATAAAGATGTGATCTTTATGAATAAATGCCAAGTCCCAAGCAAGATATATGAATGCAATGAGCAAGTATATCAATTAAAAGCAAGGTTAGGGCGTGCGAGGTTACCAATTGCTTCCTTTGCTTCTTTGGTCGGAGCTAGGAGGAGAGGTTGGTCTTGGATCTTCAAGGAGGAGGGAGGGAGCTTCTTGGCCTTCTTCTTCACCTTCTTGAGCTTCAGCACCAATATTCTTCACGTATTTGGAGTGTTTGTGGGTGACTTGCTATGGATTGTGTGTGTTGAAATGGGTAGAGGAGGGCTCTATTTATAGGCGATGCGGATAAGGCTAATGAAGCCGTGCGGCTAGGGACAATGAGCTAATGCGGCCAGTGCGGCATTATCCATTGTGACTCAGCATTTCTAGAACCATGCAAGGTGGCAAATTCTAGAACCCTCTTCCTAATTAAGAAAAACGTGTTTCTTAATTAGGAAGGCTCCCTTCAGCCCTTAATTTAATTTGGGACTGTTCCAGAACATTTCCGGAACACTAGGAAGGTCCGGGGAATTACCGGGAAACTTACCGAAATTGTCGGGAAATTTAACCGGAAGGCATGAGCCAGATTTGGGTACTTACACGTACGTACAACGACGCTATGAGGCTGGTGGACGGGTGGGCCGCCTACGCTAGGAGACTCATGGAGTTCATGCGGTGCAGTTCCCGGAGGAGCGTGGATGTCCGCGAGCCGAGGCCGTCTAGGCCGAGAGGTTCGCCTGCTCCCACAGCTGGTGGGGAGGACTTTGCACAGGGATTTGGCCAGTTCGCGAGCGGAACGGCTGGGTTTGGAGCTCCTTCTTCTTCCCACTCGGGGCACCATAGGGGAGAGTCCTCGAGTTCGCATACGCCGAGGAGACCTTTTGCATATTCCCGCCTGGAGGAATTTGGCGACTTCTTGTTTGCGACGGATCCGGCAATGGCGGAGCAGTACGTCGAGTGCTCGGATGACGAGCAGGACTCGGAGTAGTCCTCCCTTCTCTTTTTTTTTTTGCTTTGTTTAGACAAAATGCATGTATTGTCAGGAACAATTTGATCTGAACTGTATTCGAAGAAGGCGCCCGTGGGGCGGAACCTGTATTTCGCACTTCCATTTAGTGATTACCTTCTTTTATTTTCGACAAATAAGCAAGTAGGTTGATCAAAAAATAAATAACATGAAACATGCATTAAAAATTGAACGGGTCAAAATTTAAGCCTATATGCACTAATATTTAATTAACTGCACTGTTACACAAGCCCGGGGCGGAAGGGATATTGATATGGATTGAATGAAACCAGGGGCAGCACGTTGGTTTCATAAAGGTGTGAATAGGGGATTGTTTGGAATTGCTTCCAATTTGGGAGCAATGGCCGCAGAGTTGACTGTGTCAATCGCAAGGAGAGTCATTTGGACTAGGATTGAATTTCCAGATTCCTTTAAATTGCAGTTTCAGCTTTGCAATTTGTAAAAACTACGCCTTTGTTTCGATCTTTTGGCTGAATTCCTTTCCAATTCTTAAGGCTTTTCTTCACTTTCTGTCATGGCTCCCTTTCCTAAGTTGTCATCTCGGATGCAAGAGCGATACTTGGAAAACTTTCAGTCGTGGGTACGGAACCACACGAGGCAGAACAAGGGGTTTTTTGAAGGTTGTTACGGGATGAGATCTGTTTGGGCTTTGAAGGAGCTCATGCCAGATTGGGATCTTTTGAGAGCAGCGTCTCGGTTCTGGGACGTACGGAGGAACGTGTACAGCTTTTCGTACAATGAAATCACTCCTACATTCGAAGATTTACAGGGGCCATGCAGGAGGACACGAGACGGAGCAGCTAGTTCTTTCGTATCTGGTGGCATGGCCACTGTTGAGAAGCTAGTGTCTTTGCTTGGTATCTCTACTGGAGAAGCATACGGGATGCCGTGCGAATACCGATTATGTTGACATTTCGGGACCGCCCGAAAGATTTGCCGGAGCCGAGGGGAGCGTCTTTGCGTGGGACGCGTTTGCTGTGCGCGATTGCTACTGTTCACATTCACGTCTCTCGGGTGTGTGCCATCACAGCAGTGTACCGGACTCCGGTGAGGCGATGTCGGAGCGGGGAGACATCGTGCCGTTGATCTTAGGCGAGACGTTCCTGGGCATAGGTCGGATGGCGACCGGTAGCCGATACATGTGGGGAAGGAGTCCCGCTATGCTTACCATGTGGTTAAGTGAAAGACTGCAGATGATGCATGAGGTGCCAATGTCCTATGACGCTTGGTCTTTCTCTCGACGTCCTCTGGTGATAGGGGGCGATCAGGCTGAGCTGGAGCTCTGGATGGCCAGACTCCGCACGCATCACTTGCGATGGTGGGTTCCCCATTGAAAGTTACAGACTTGTCGGACCGCTCAGGAGGGTCTATTGGTTGTTAAAGTGCCGGGACTGTCTCAGACGTCTTTCTACATTCCATCGTTGGTTCTGCGACAGTATGGGCTGGAGCAGGTGCTACTGACGTATTTGAGTTATGCTGGTACCTTTGAGGTGGGATCTTTGCTGATGGAAGATCCTTCGACGCTATTGCTGTTCACGCGGTGGTGGCAATACACGTCCTTTCCTGCCAGGGTTCTCTTTCACCGAAGAGAGGGTACTGTTACAATCGACGCAAAGATCTCGAACCGGTACGAAGAGTGTATAGGGAGACACGAGATGGCTATCTTGTGGAGACGGAGTGAGCCGTTGGGTGCCGATCACCTGGACAGCTCGACCTTGAGGAGGACCGAAGCAAGGGCTAACCACGGGAATCGTGATCGGCGATGCCATGGCTGATTATGAGACCAATGATGATCGGGAGGCCAATCAAAGCACTGTTATGATGGCTCAAAGCGAGGCAGCTCGAGACAGAGCTAGAGAAGGGGCTGCGTTGACAGCCACAGGGTTGACGGAGGCATCGGGAAGAGTCCCTGAGCCAGGTAGAAGGCCTACCGGAATATTTCCTGTGAAGGTGAAGAACACTCGTCGCGGGAAAGGGAAGGGGAAGAAGGATGAAGGACCAAGTACGGGAAACTAGGTTGACCTTGCTGTCCAGAGTATCCACCCACTGTCATTGCAGACACATTAATTGATTAATGTTTTATTGTAGTTTTGCTAGCGTGTAGCGAGTCAAGAGTTGACCGTGCTTGAACTCATCAAAGAATGTTTTAACCGTAATGAATTTGTAGGTTAAATGAAAAGAGTTTTCGAAACACAAGCAATTGATGCTTATTTTTTTTTTGTTTTTTAGACCGAACCAATGATGGCTGCCTACGTTCCCCTTTTACAATTGGACTAAGGGGCTCAGGTCACCGTAGTTCGACACTTTAGGTGAATTTGAGAAAAGTAAAGACAAAAGAAGTGCGACCCTGTTTTTTACCTGGATCATTAGCGGGAATGTATCCAGTTGGGTATTACTCTTGTAGCACTTTAATTTCACTGAGGGGACGGTGTATGGGGAAGGTGAGTTGACTCGTGCTCTTCCTCAAATGAAGTATCTGCGGAGCTTGCTTTCGTTCACGGGGTTAACGAAAGGGTTCCCGTCCAAGTTTGCTAACTTCATGGCTCCTCTGGAGAAGATTCTTTGTACCACGAACGGTCCTATCCAGGTAGGCTCCCACTTTCTGAGGGGATTGGTCTGCGTAGGAGGCTTTTCCTTTAGCACCAAGTCGCCTTCTCTGATGTCTCGGATCTTGACTTTCTTGTCGAATGCTCGGGCCATTCTGCTCTGGTAGGCTCAAGTGTGCTCCATGGCTTTCAATCTGCGCTCGTCGAGTAGAGCAAGTTCGTCGTGATGGCTCTGTAGCCATTCGACTTCATTGATCCCGTTTTCCAAGAGGACTCGGAGGGATGGAATTTCCAATTCCACGGGCAACATTGCTTCCATTTCGTAGGTAAGCGCGAATGGAGTCTCCCCTGTGGCGGTTCTGACTGATGTTCTGTATCCCCAGAGGGCTAGATGTAGCTTTTCGGGCCAGTCCCGACCTCTGGTTGTCATCTTTCTGATTATCATGGCGAGAGTCTTTTTGGCTGCCTCTACTGCACCGTTGGTTTGTGGTCTATAAGGAGAAGACTTGTGACGTGTGACTCTGAATTCGGTCAGAAGTTGGTCACAATCTCCTTCGAAGTGAGTCCCCTTGTCGGATATGATCTCGTTGGGCACTTCGTATCGGCACATGATGTTCTCTCGGATGAACTCGACCACCTTCTTAGAATTCAGTACCTTGTACGATCTGGCTTCTACCCATTTGGTGAAGTAGTCGACTGCGACTAGAATGAACTCGTGACCATTGCTCCCTGGTGGAGTGATCTTGCCGATGACGTCGATTCCCCATGTGGCGAAAGGCCATGGTGTAGTCATGCAATAGAGTTCATGAGGAGGGATGTGATTGAGGTTGGAGAACCGTTGACATTTGTCGCAGCTTTGGACAAACTGGATGCAGTATGTTTCCATTGATATCCAGTAGTATCCCATACGGAGAATGATCTGTGTCAATGCTCGGGCGTTCATGTGCGGACCGCAGGTTCCGTTGTGAACTTCGTTCATTAGCTCGCTGGCTTTTTCTTTGTTTACACACCAAAGGAGTGGCCCTTGGTGGCGCTTCTTGTACAACATACCCCCCAGAATGACGAAATGGGATGCCAGGCATTTTAATGCCATCATGTTTTTGGCTTTGATCCCTTCTTTGTATTTTCCATCTTTATTTGTGAAGGAAGCTTCTCGACTTTTGAGGTACTGGTAAATTTGATTGTACCAGGGTTCGTCGATCGTTTCCTTTTTTATTTCGATCTCACAGCAATAGGAGGGTGTTTCCCGTCGGCCTATTCTGAGGGGTTTTACTGCTTTCCCATCGGGAATTTCGAAAAGAGAGGCGAGGTTGCCGGCGTCTCGCGAAGCGGTTCCTCGTCTCTTGGCAAATAGTGAAAAGAGATGTCCTTGAACCGAGCAACGAGCTCCTCCATGTACGCGTGGTACTTCGAAGGCCGAATCTACCGTCTTCCATTTGTTGGACACTTGATTGATGATCAATGCCGAGTCTCCATACACATCCAGCTTCCGAGATGTTAAGCTCGAGGGCGGCTTCCAAACCGGCCGCACAGCTTCGTATTCGCCGCATTGTTGGTTGTTTCAAAATTCACTTGATGGCTATGGGAGTGTGCTCGTCCTTGGGATCGACAAGTGGGCATTCCAATACCATTCCCCTTCTTGTTGGCTGCCCCATCGAATAAGAGTTGCGCGGTTTGCGTTTGTCGAGTGAAAAGATTCCGTCATCCGGAAATTGCGGATCAGGACCCTTAGGTTCACCGCTTGGGAAGTCGGCCACCGATCCGCCATTACTCGCCCTTTGTTGATTTTCTGACCATGTACTTGATGTCGAACTCGGCCAGGAAGAATGACCACTTGGCTAGTCGCATCGACAGGATGGCTTGTCAAAGAGATATCGGACGGGGTCCATTTTGGAGACCAGAGCACCGAATGTGACCGCATGTAGTGTTTCGCTTCCCGACTACCCATACCAAGGTGGTACAAGTTTTCTCTAATGTTGAGTAGCCGAGTTCACTTCCTTGAAGCTTCCGGCTTATGAAGTAGATTGCATGCTCAACCTTGGAATCTTTCTGTTCTTGTGCGCATTGCTCCGATTGACGTGTCTCATATCGTCGATACAGGAGTAGTGGCTTGTCTTCATGTGGCGGGCACGCACTGGGGGATTCACCAAGTAGGTCTTGATCTTCTCAAAAGTTGTTTGACACTCGGAGTCCCATTTGATGTCGGCATTCTTTTTCATCGGTTGAACATGGGCTCGTAGAGAGATGTCAACCGGTTGATGAAGCGACCGATGTACCGAAGTCTTCCCATGAAGCTTTTCATTTACGTTAAAGTCCGAGGCGGCTTCATGTCGATGATGGCCTTGATTTTCTTGGGATCGGCTTCGATACCCCTTTCTCGTAACCATGTACCCCAAGTACCTTGCCGCGCTGACGCCGAAGGTGCACTTCGCAGGTTCAATCTCATGGAGTGCTTTCGAGTCTGTTGAAGAACTTTCTCGTATCCGTCATGTGATGCATGTCCGATCCTCCGGAGTGGATGATCATGTCGTCGACATATACTTCGATTTCTTTTGTGAATCATGTCATGGAAGAGGGTCATTGCGGCCCGCCGGTAAGTAGCCCCAGCCGTTCTTCAGACCGAACGGCATGACCGTGTAGATGTCCCCCACGGAGTGGAGAAGGCGTCTTGGCTTGATCCTCCTCGGACATCTTGATACGGTTGTATCCAGCGAACCCGTCCACGAAGGACTTTACTTCGAAATTTTCCGTGGTGTCGACCAAAGATGTCGATGTTAGGCGATGGGAAATCATCTTTAGGGCCGGCCTTGTTTAGATCCACCGAAATCCACACAAAGCATCCGACCTTTCCATTGGCCTTGGTGACCGTCACGATGTTGGAGAGCCAAGTCGGGTACTCAATCACTCGATGAAACCAACTCAAGCATCTTCTCAATTTCTTCTTTAACTTGCAAGGACCACTCGCTTGATCTTGCGCAGCCTTCGTTTGACAGCTTGGATTCGGGATCCGGGGAATTACGTGTGCTCTACGATCGAGGGATCGAGTCCCGGCATGTCCCGATATGACTGTGCGAACACGTCAACATACTCCCGAGGAGGATTATCGGGGCTTCTTTTTCGCATCGGCGAAGAAACTACCCACTTGTGTCTCTTTAGGCTCTCGCACCGACCCTGTGTTCACTTTGGTCATAACCTCTTCGGCAGGCTTGGGCCGGTTGTCCTCTTGGTCGACTAAACGCTCGAGAACTTCTCTAATGTATTGCTCATTTAATGTGTCTCGCTTCTTTATCAATTGAATTATTAACGTCTTTTAAGTTGTTTGTTAACTTATCGCTTGTTAAAGTGGCAATGAGAGGATACTCCGAAAGGTCGAGACTTTTCATTAAGCAAGAACGGAAATACATGGATGGCTACATTATCATGGTCCTCGGCGTAAGGCCATTGGATGACTCGCAGGACCGGACTTTTACAGGACCGACTCGGAGGGTTTGAGGCCGGGTTTAGGGAGATGTGGGTGCGAGCCCGGCCTTGTCTTCCAATTCCGCCCGGCTTGCCCTCGGTCCGGTGAAAGTTACCCAGTTCTTCGGTGGCATTGCTGGATGCTTGATGAGGGTACGGGGATCGAGAGGCTTGGCTTCGCTGTCCCAACCATGGCAATCATGCTGTTCTGAGCCCGTGTCAATCGGGTTTGGCACCTTCGTGACCTCTTCAAAGAGACTCGTCAGAGCCGGGTCCACCGAGAGCGTCTTCTATGAATTCCCGGTTCCTTCGCTTTGGAGTTACTGTCTCGAATGTGGCCTCGGTGGCCGATCCGAACAATCTGTTTCCCATGGAGAGTCCTTGAGTTGCTCTTCCAAGTCTCGGGATTCCCTTGAATGTGTATTCGTGCCGGACTGGTGGCAGTTGGTCCAGTAGAGCCGTGATGTCGAGGAACGCTCCTCTAATCGGATTAGCTTTGAGTCCTCCGAAACGCTTGAGGTCCCGTGCTAGCCGTTCCATTCTTTACGTAGTCTCGGTGCCGACTATCCCCGCTTCTTTCTCATCTTCATCGGTTCCACCGTCTGGTCCCCTCAATTTTTGTCGATTTGTCGGTTCCCTCGATTGCTTGTCGGTTCTCCCCTCGGTTCTCTGTCGGTTCCCTTGTTGGTCCCCTCGGTTACGCTTTGTCGGTTCCCTTGGTGAAGTAATGAGCGAGGTCGAAACCGTAAGGCCGGAGATTGGGTGTGCCGTCGGAGGTTCCCCTTGCGGCCGTTGCCTTGGTGCGGGCGAGCCTTTGTCTTCCTTGATGTCGCCCGGTGTTGGCACATAGCCAAGCCCTGGACCGTGGTGTGGTCCTTGACTTCAATGACTTGGTGTTGGCCTTGTAGCCTTTGCCAAGCCCTGCCCCGGGATGAAGTTCATGCGTTTCATCATCTTCATGGCAGAGGGATCTTTTCGTGAGACAGTGGAAGGTCCACGTTGCATATTTGGATCTTGGAGGTCTCGAGTGAATCCAGTTAATGCCATGTCGTCACTATGCTTGGATTTCTAACACCGGAATGTCGTTGGTGCCGGTCCCCTCGGTGGTGACACTGTCGCCGTAGATCGTGGTTAGCTCGTTGCCTTGCATGAATTTGAGGCACCGATGAAGGGTGGATGCCACGCCATTGATTTGATGCGGCCATGGACGTCCCAGTGATGGCTGTGAAAGTGATTGGAATGTCCAATACTTGGAATTCGGTGGGGATCATCCGCTTGCCGAACCGTATGTTAAGAGTAGCAACTCGAGAACTGTTCGGGAAATAGAGTCATAGGCCTTGACAAGTGTGGACCGAAGGCTTCAGATATGTGGGCTTGATGTCAAGCAGTCCATCATCTTAGCGGGTAAGACATTCATTCCAGAACCTCCGTCTACCAACACGCGGGAAGGCGACGCTCGTCCACTGGGATGTGGATGTAGAGCGGCTCATTGTGATCGCCCCAAATTTTGGAAGGTCCAAATCATGAAGGTGATAATGTTGCCATAGTGGATGTTGCCGATCATCCGAATGACTTCGCCTGCAGGGTTGCGGCCCACGGGGACCATGGTACGGGCCGAGGTTTTTCCTCTAGCTTGAGCTTGTGAGGATAAGAGGAGGTGAGCGAGAGACCAAAGGGAAATGTTCGCCCGAGTCCGCTGAGCCGAGTGAGGATCGGGTCCTCTTTCGGGGAACTTGCGTCTTCGAGTGGCCGGGTTGCGGTTCGGGCTCCGCTGGCTTTTTAGTGGCCTTGGATGGTAATGCATGGATTTGACCCGATCGGGTTAGAACGCCGACATCGGGTTTGGTCCCTTACGAACAGGCCGCTACGAGTTGAGGCATAGTTAGAGGAGGATTCCTCGTAGCATAGGGCCATATGTCTTCCCTCAACTCATTGGCTTGTGGATGTATTCCTGAAGCTTCGGCGGCAGCGGATTACGTCCCGGGATGCTGGCTTAGGTGCCTCTGCGGGGAGGTAGCCTACGGTTTGACGCACTGTTCGAATGTCGGTGCACAACAATGGTCGTCGGAGCGTAAGCTGTGCATTGTTGACCCTCAGAGGAGGTTGGAGAGTTCTAGGTTCGGGCGAATGGTCTTCTTGATCTCTTCACGGTATACCGCGCTCATTTCCTTCTTCTTGAGCATACTCGAGGCATTGCAGAGTTGGGTGCGGCAATACTCATGGTTTGCTAAGCTTCCTCCACTCTTGGCCCAGATTAACTTTCTTGCAAACAGAGCTCGCGTCGAGAATTAATGGCTGCGTTTCTTCCCATGTGAGAATAGCCGGGGCTTCTTTGAGCGCATGCGGCGATCTAGATAAACTTCCACCGGGGAGAGCTTTCTTTTACGCTTTATGCGAGTAGCGGGTATGTCGGAAGGTGAGTACACGGCTTCCCGAACATCTGCCCATGTAACTGGCAGTGGGCGACCCGGTCGATCGTCTCTGTAAACGAATGCCGTAGACTGTGGAATTTCCCTAGGTAGTTGCTCGAGACGAAGTTCCATCTTTCTCTTGTTTTTAAATAGACCTTCCTCCCTGAGTTGGCCTTTCAATTTGAGTGTGGAAATGATCCGTTTCTATCCTCCAAAGACCCTTGGGAGTCCGGTTTTGTTGACTTCATGCCCGGCTTGGAAGAGAATAGTTTCATCGCCTTCGTCGTCGCTTTCACGAGAGAACTTGCTTTCCTCGGGGAGGTAAGCGCCGAGATTCGTTCTGCCGTGTCGTTCCATCTCCTAGGTCATCGGGACCGTTGACCACCCTCGTGTGGCGAGAGGGGTTGGATGAGAATAGACGGTAGTCGAGGAAGTCGCCGTGAAGCAAAACCCCGAGGTCGAACGGACTAGAGTGGCCTCTAGCTTTGCATGCAGAAGCTTCTGTGACACTTTAAGGGCTCGGTCCTGTAGGTCCTTCGAGCTTGGTCTTCGTCCCAAGAGACGACTTTCTTGAGCGGCTAGTTCCATGAGGGCTTTCCTTGCGAGAGCTAAACGATCTCCGTAGGTGCGCGCCGTACGGCTAGTGTCTAGAAGCTGTGATCACATCCAAATCGCCGAATGGCGGAACACTTAGTTATGTTAACGAAGGAAGTCGAACCAGGACATTCCATGCGGCCTTCCTTGATCTCGATTACCAAGAAGTTTGCCCAATTTTGCTTGATTGAACCCGTGGGGGTGTTGAACTCTGCGATGTTGACAGGTCTCGTGATCTCGCTCGATCGCCAAGTCTATCGAGCTAGCGGTCTCGCGGGATGTCTCGAATCCGGGCCGTGGCTTATTTGGGAGTAGAATCGAATTGGAGCATGTTGATGCTTTGAGGTGGCCATTTCCAATTTCGGAAGGCGGCTCTGTCTCGCGGGGAAGACCTTCACGGATGTTTTCGGGGTGGGTGCTTAGGAAGCGTTCACGAGGTTGATCGATTCGTGACGAGGTGTGAGGAGCTTGGTCTCCTTTGTTGACCTTGGCCTTGGCGGCGCTTGAGGGTATAAGCTTGGCGACGGCACGGGCCGGTTGCCACTGGGGCTGGTACTCGGAAGTAGTGATGAGCTCTGAGCTCGGTTGGCCAGGGCCTCGTTTACCATGAGCAGGCAGTCGTCGAGGGTGACTTTGGCATTGCAAAATCTGACGATGAGGACCGGATCCTTGGTATCATCGGGATATCTGGAATAGATGATGTTGACAAAGTCGTCGTCAGTCACTTGATCAGAGGAATTCTTTGTCGTGTCAACCAGTAACTTCCAATTTCGGATAGCTGCGTGGGTTAGACGATAGTCATGGTTTGCTAATTTTCCTCCAATTTTAGCCCAGATCAACTCTCTTGCAGTAGAGCCTACGTCGAGAGTTAGCGCCTGTATTTCTTCCCACGTGAGAATAGCCAGTGCTTCCTTGAACTGTATGCGCCAGTCTAGATAAACTTCCATCGGGGAAAGCTTTTTGTTCTGCTTTATCTGAGTGGCAGGTATATCGGAAGGTGAGTACACGGCTTCCCGAACATCTGCCCATGTAACTATTCTTTGTCCCAGTTGATCATTTTTGTAAACGAATGCCGTAGTCTGTGGAATATCCCTGAGCAGTTGTTGGAGATGTATTTCCATCTTTCTTTTCTTTTTGAATAGACCTTCCTCCTTCAGTTGGCCTTATAGCTTGAGAACGGAAATGATCCGTCCCCATCCTCCAATGACCCTTGGGATTTCGGTTTTGTTGACTTCATGCCCGGCTTGGAAGAGAATGGTTTCGTCGTCGTCTTCGTCGTCTCTTTCACAGAGAACTTGCTTTTCTTGGGGAGATAAGGGCTTGTACCCTTCATGCTGTTTGGCTAGGTATTCCTTGTGCTGTGCCATTCCATCTCCTAGGTCGTCGGGACCGTTGACTGCCATCCCTTGCCAGAGGGGGTTTGATGAGAAATGATGGTAGTCCAGGAAGTTGCCGTGGGCAAAACCTTTGAGGTCTAATTGGTCTAGAGTGGCCTCTAGCTTTCTGTCTGAAGCTGCTTGTGACGCTTTAAGGGCTTGGTCCCTGTGAGTCTTCTGAGCTTAGTTCTCATCCCAGAGACGGTTCTCTTGAGCAGCTAGTTCCATGAGGGCTTTCCTTACGAGAGCTAAACAGTCTCCGTAGGTGCACGCCGTCTGACTGGTGTCTAGAACTGTGATCACAACTAAATCCCCGAATGGCGGAAACACTTGGATTATATTAACGAAGGAGGTCGGGCTGGGACATTCCATGCAGCCTTCCTTGATCTCAATTACCAAGAAGTTTGCCCATATCTGTTTGATTAAACCCACGGGGGTATTGAATTCTGCGATGTTGATAGTCTCGTGATCCCTCTGGATAGCCAAGTCTATCAGAGCTAGCGGTTTCTTTGGCGGGATGCCTGAATCCGTGGCCGTGATGGCTGGGAGCAGGGTCGAACTTGAGCATGTTAATGCTTAGGTGATCATACCTTTCTTCGAAAGCTGGATATTTCTTACGGGGAAGACTCTTACAGATGTTTTCAGGGTGGCTACTGGAAGCGTTCCCGAGGTTGATCTGATTCGTAGAAGGGTGAGGAGCTTTGTCTCCTTTGCTGATGCCCTTGGCCTTGGCGGCGCTCTTGGCTGTGAGTTTGACTGACGGCACAGGACGGTTGCCACTGGGGCTGGTAGTCGGAAGTGATGATGAGCTTTGAGCTCGATTGGCAAGGGCCTTGTTTACCATGAGCAGGCAGTCGTCGAGGGTAACTTTGGCATTGCAGAATCTGATAATAAGGACCGGATCCTTGGTATCATCAAGATATCTGGAAAAGATAATGTTTACGAAGTCACCGTCAGTTACTTGATCAGAGGGGTTCTTTGTCGTGTCAACCAGTTGTTTCCATTCGCCGGATAACTACCTGTACGGGATGTTGAGCTTGACAATTTCCATGGTATTGGAGCCCTTGTCGTAGGTGACATCAACGGAACTGGTGTTGTCCTCGGAATTGAGCATATGTATGTAGGGATCTTCCCGCGGATCTGTCGCGTCCTCGACTCCGGAGAGTCCTGATTCGTTGTCGTCTGACGGCTCAACCCAGACATTAGGACGTCTCGCGTCCTGCTGCGATGCTGGAGCTGCTAGAAAAACATCATGTCCTTTGCTTGAGAAGAGGGGCTCGGCGGGCAATTCCTCGTGGAGTACATCCCATACGACTGCCATACATTCATCACGAGTGTGAAGATGCTTGTTGACCTTTATCACAAATATCTCTTCGCCTGGCGAGGCCAGAGAGTTGCCTTGGAGGATGCTGACAAATCTCCGATCGGAGACAGGGGGTTTGCGTGCCCGCATCATTGCGATGCTCAGGGTTTCTTTCCAGTTTGCGTCCAAGTGTCGGAAACGGCAGTTGAACTTGATGAATCGGCGCCGGGGTCTACTTGTTTGAGGACGTTGACATAGTTAGCATCTCCGGACTCTGATGGATTCTGATGAGATTTGCCCTAATAGTCCCTTGGTCGTCTTGAACGAGGTAGCCCCGGTGCCTGGCTGCGGGCACACTTGACTGTTGTCTCGGCTTCGTTCCCTATGAGGAAACTGTCCCCTCTGATGACTTCAAGATCTCCTTGCCGGTTGATGAACTTGACGCACTGATGGAGAGTGGAAGCTATGGCTTTCATGTGGTGTAGCCATGGGCGTCCCAATGAGTTTGTGAATTCGGACGGAATGTCCATCACGTGGAATTTTCTTTGGCACCATTTAGGTTTCGAACCGAGCTCGAGTCACCGTCCCGGGATGGGGCGAGGCGTCTTTGTCGTAGGCTTTGATAGTCCGGGCAGATGGGATCATGTGGCCTTCGTCGATGCGTAGAGCTCGCATCATGCTGAGAGGGAGGACGTTGACTGCTGATCCATTGTCTACCAATACCCCTGGGAGAGAGATGGTGTTGAGCCGGAGAGTGATGTACAAAGCTTCATTATGCCCTGAGGCGTCTTTCGGCAGGTCTTCATCACAGAAGGTGAGCATGCGCCATACGGTCGGGAATCGTAGATGCGGTCTCTTTCCGAAGAGGGAGAGTCATCAAGCCATCCGTTTCCTGTCTTCCTCTTGCGAGGTAAATCTTTTGGTGGTGCCTCGGGATTGTGTCGAGGTAGCTTATGGCGGTGGCCGCCCTTGGTCAGCACGTTGATCGAGTGCGAGTGCCAAGTTGACTTTGACTTTCCTTTGTCGGCCCGTGCTCTGAAGTTGGGCAAATCGAACCTTGGCTGATCCCGTGGGGGATTAGGCTTCTGGCTGGCGGTAAGGTTGTTAAGATTTGAGGTACTCCGGTGTCCTGAGGCCTGAACTTTGGCGTCAGCAAGATTTTTCGGCTTTCCCACCCCTCTCTGCTCTAAAGCTGCGTGGCCTGGAGGAAGGGAGGACTGGTTGGAGTAGAGTACGTAGTAATCGAACTTCCCGGATGGCTCTCCGAGTGTACCCACGTTGGTGTCTCCAGCTTTATATCTTTCTCTCAATTTCTGTTGAGAAGACTTCTTCTTCTGCTTTCTAGGAGAATCACCCCTGATCATGTCTTGGAACTCGTACTCAGAGCATTTGGAGCAATCACAAACATCGTAACTGATGTGGGCGTTTGATGAGGACCGGGCTGGAAGAGGCGAAGGAACTGGCCCTGCGGCAATCTTCTTTGGCACTCATTCAATGGAGTTCACACTGTTGTTGTTCGAAAAAGGGTTTCCGAATGTATTAGGTCCACGAGGACGCTCCAACTTTCCTTCCTCTATCAAATTCTGAATTTCGTACAGTAACCCCACGCAGTTGTTAGTGGTATGGCCATGATACTGGTGGAAGGCGCAGTACTTTCTTTTATCAGCGTTGACTACGGGAATCTTGGGTTTATAGTTTGCAACGGGTTGAGGAGCCCTTCCTTGATCAACCCTTCCAGCATCTTACTCAGCGGCATGTCCAACTTGTCAAAGTGTACGGCAGGCTGCTTCAGGGTGGAGTTGTTGCTTTGCGGGAATGGGTTTCTGTTGCCCGACTGCTGTCCCTGGTGAATGTAGTTGACAGACGTATCTTTCCCTTTGCCGGGGGCCGGTGCGGGATTGAATGCAACTGCTGATCGGTATCTGTATGGGCATCTTGTGGCCGGTTTTCCTTGAGATCCTTCTCGAACTGCGAGCCGGCATTGACCATGGCTCGGAGATCTGGGAAGAAATGATGGCTGATGAGAGTTCTAATGGACGGCCTCAAGCAGGACTTGAAGATTCGCATCTGTTCATCCTTGGAGAGTGGTTCCATAATCTCGGAGAGTTTCCAACTCCACCTCTTGTAGAATTCTCCGATGCTTTCATCTGTTTTCTGTTCGGTGGTGATTAAGTCCTCACGACTTGTTTCCCACTCTAGGTTGGATCTGTACCGCTCTAGGAAGATGTTACTGATCTGATCCCAGGTATGGCGATCTGTAGGCTTGACCCTTAGGAACCATCGTAACGCTGAACTCTTGAGCGTATTCTGGAAGTGATCGGCCATTTGCTGAAGGGTTGCTCCTTTTGCTCTCATGCCGAGAACGTAGGTGTCAACATGCGTCTGTGGACATTCGGTTCCGTCGAATCGGTCCATCTCTGGCATTCTGAACTTTGCAAGGAGAGGCGTGACCATTCTCGGATCTATGGATCTGAGCATTTCTTGCTTTGAGCTGCTCATGCTGGCTTTCAGGTCTTTTATCTGTTCGACCATACAGGCCAAGGTTGGGTCCAGTGGTGGACTTTGAGGCTCGACACCGGGTGCTACCATATGAGTGGCAGTGATTGGAGGTGGGAGGCTCGATATATGTGGATATATGGGGGCCTTTTCTGGACTGTATCGGGGTTTGTCCCCGGTGTTTTAGGATTCGTGTATAGGCAATGGGATGAACCCGGGAGGGTATTGGAGGATATTGGCATCTGTTTGAGATGGTCCAGCGGCGCGCTGGTTGTACTGAGTGATGGGAGTAGTACTGGCTTGGCCGTATATGATAGGATTGCCCTGAGAAGTGGCAACATGAAGCCTAGGTCGGCTGTTTCCTTGGTTCGAAGGCATCCCGTAAGTTGGCAGGGGAGGAAGCTGGTTGAAGGTTTGAGGAGCTGGTTTCGGGGAATCGTCGTCCTCGATTAGGACGAAAGTACCATCCTGCTGGGGGATAGCTGCTATACCTCGCTCATTCAGAAGCTGTACCACGAAACTCTGCTGATCTTCTTTCTGCCTTTTCTGAACCTCACAAGCCCGGACGGCTTCTTCCAATGTCATATCTGTTACCGGTGGCGGGGGTCCGTTCCCGTCACGATTTCTAGGTGAGCTTGACATGTCGGATAGTCTGGCTGAAGGAACTGAGGGAACCGAAGAGCTGTCTGACGTTGCCGTAACAGGGATCGTGCCAAAATTTCGGCATGACCTCTCCTGACTCGCTTGCGCGAGGGGCCTTATCTTTTGGCGTTGGCCAAGTTGTGGCTGGCACAGTGCATACGTTGAGGGTTTGGTGACACGGTGTCACATTGAACCTTCGGGTATATTTTTCGGCAGAGCTCCGCGTCAAAGTCAAAATTTGAAAAGCTCAAGACTTCGGGTCGGGAACGAACTTCGGTCTCAATCTTTCAAGCTTGACTTGTGAGGGAACCCGGCATAAAAAACATACACTTGGGCTTTATGACACATACTAAGCCAAAAACCAACCGGGGTCTTGGACAAAGTGTGACACAAAGAGTGCATTGCTTACACGGGCTAGGATGGGCTGTTTGGGACGACCCCGTGCGCGCTCAAAAGGTGTCTGGCATACCAACCGAGCTGCAACTGAATGGTCATCCCGGGTTACGGGTCGTAGTGTGCAGTGTAGCGAGGCAGCAAGTGCACATAGCGTGCGGTGTACCGAGGTAGCAGTGCAAGTATTGTGCGGTCACTAAAATTTATTTTTTTTCTGAGTAAAACAGAGATTTTTAAGATATGTTTTAAAGAATTTTATGCGCAGTTCAAAATGTAACACGAAAATCAAGTATGAACGGGAATGCACGAACATGTTATGATTTTGAAAGAGACGATAATGCAACACCTTTTTTTTTAAACCGTTCGTGGTTTTGAATAACACACGCACATAAAAAGGAGGAAGGGTAAACGAAAGTTTGACCCATGGAAGGATTTTTGAAAACAACGACAGTTTTGAAAAAGTGTCCATGTCCCAGTAGTCGCCAGCGAAATTACCGGGATTCGCGCGCGGCAAATGCGGTTGTCTTTCGCGGATGTTTGGGACCTCGTTTTCGGGAAGGAGAG
Source organism: Adenophora triphylla var. japonica (assembly GCA_022495995.1). Classification (NCBI taxonomy): domain Eukaryota; kingdom Viridiplantae; phylum Streptophyta; class Magnoliopsida; order Asterales; family Campanulaceae; genus Adenophora; species Adenophora triphylla. The sequence continues at coordinate 331,964 of JAFEMH010000298.1, read as the reverse complement.
GAATTGCCATGCGGTTTTGTATTTTGAGCCCAAACGTTGAAAAATGGCTTAGTGGAAAATGTGTCATTTTTATTGGTAGCAAAAACTTGGAAAAAGCTTTAAAAAGGGGTGTCGTTTTTATTGGTAGCAAAAACGTGACAAAAAGGCTTTTTAGTACCAGAGATTGTTAGGTTCGGAGGTCACGTTACGTTTCGGGAAGAGTATTTTGAGATCACCCGAAACGCCTCGTATGGCGAGTCTTTCTACCTTTCTCGAAAATGTGTGTATGTGTGTGTGTTTGCATTTTGAAAATGGGGGCTTGAATGACAAGCTTAATCTTGGTTTGAATGTCAAACGTTGATTTTGTGATTTTTTAGAAAAGGCGAGCGTTTGAATGACAAACGTCGGTTTTTGACTTTTTAGGAAAAGAGGTGCGAATGACGCGTTTTGAATTTACTTAAGTGTCAAATGTTGACTTTTAAGAAAAGAGCGTTTGAATGTCAAACGTCGGGTTTTGAGTTTTAAAGATGATCGTTTGGATGCCAAACGTCACTTTGCACGTTTTGAAAGAGAGTTCGAATGTCGAACTCCGGTTTTGAACCGGGCATTACATTGTTAGCGATTTTACGGGAAAAAAGCATTAAATGATATGTGATCAACGAATAATTTTGCGACTCGGACTTTTGATATGTAAATACTTATCACGAGCCAAACGGCTCGGACTTGTAAATGACAGTATTTAAAGTGCGGTATCAACGGAATCAAACGACCCGGATTTTAAAGGTGCGATCAACGAACCAAACGGCTCGGACTTGTAAATTTGCGTAAAGTAAATGAGATTCAACGGATCAAACGATCCGGACTTGTAAAGAGAGTAATTTAAATGACATTCAATAGATCAAACGATCCGGACTGTAAAATGACAGAAAAGTAAAGAAACAGGGTCGGAACGCCGTTTTAACCCGAGATTACTTCTCTTACGGGAAGAGAAGAGGATCTGGGACTAAAACGTATCGGACCCCGTCAACGGTGACGTCTACATTTCAATAATTTCATCCGAAATGCTTTTAGTGACTGGCGTGTAAACCGAGACGGAACGAGTGTTTAGGGAGAGAGAGTGTTACCTATGGCTAGGGGTTGACTCTTTGGCTCGTTTGACGTATACGGGATATGGTTTAGTATTTGGATGGTGTTTCGAGGTTGTTTGATTTGTATTTGGTTGAAATACGAAGTTTTCACGCAAATCGAGGCAAAACGGGGCTCGAGAGAGGGTGAAACTGGTTTGGGCCGTGGCTATTTGTGAAAATGGATAATGTTTTTCCTTTTTCAAAATGTTTGACAGCCCTCTGTATTTATAGGGTGAAAATGCAAAAGAGTCGGACGGACTTATCTTTGAATTTCGGGGTTTTGTGGTATTTTTGAAATTGGGAGGACATCTTGGCAATTCTATTTTGCCTGAAAAACAGTCCGGACGGACTGTGATACATCTCAAGGGCATTTTGGTCTTTTCACTCTGAAATCTGATTGATGTTGACCGGAGGGTTGTGGCATGCATGCCACGTGTCCCTGTGACTCACCAGGGCATGGGTTTTCGTGCCATTATTCCCGGTTTTGTCCGTTTTTTAAATAACTATCCGGAAAATGTCTGAAACGCCCCCGTTTTCGGGAAAAATTTGTACTTTTACGTGTGACAACGTGTGTTGAGTACGCTTTGACGTTGGGATGCACGGGCGATCCGGGACGTCTTGTTGGCTTGAGAACCGGGAGTTTAACGGGTTCGGTTAACACAGGCGGGCCAGTTAACGGATTCCGGTTAACTTTTAACGGATTTTGACGATCCGAATTTGGGTACTTAAAGCAGCACATGATAGATTTGAGAAAGTTCTTCAACAGACTCAGAAAGCACTCCATGAGATTGAACCCTGCAAAGTGCACCTTTGGCGTCAAGCGAGACAAAGTACTGGGGTACATGGTTACAGAAAGAGGTATCGAAGCCGATCCCAAGAAAATCAAGGCCACCATCGACATGAAGCCGCCACAGAGCGACGAAGTGAAAAGTTTTATGGGAAGACTTCGGTACATCGGCCGCTTCATCAACCGGTTGACATCTCTGCGAGCCAATGTTCAAGCTGATGAAGAAGAATGCCGACATCAAATGGGACTTCGAGTGCCAGACAGCTTTCGAGAAAATCAAGACATACTTGGTGAATCCCCCAATCATGTGCCCGCCACATGAAGATAAGCCACTTTCATATACCTGACAGTAACAGACACGTCAATTGGAGCAATGTTGGCACAAGAACATAAAGATTCCAAAGTTGAGTATGCAATCTACTTCGTAAGCCGAAAGCTTCAGGAAAGTGAACTCAGCTACTCAGCATTAGAGAAAACTTGCACCGCCTTGGTATGTGTAGTCGGGAAACTGAAACACTATATGCAGTCGCATTCAGTGCTCCTGGTCTCCAAGATGGACCCCGTCAGATATCTCTTCGACAAGCCATCTCTGTCAATGAGACTAGCCAAGTGGTCATTCTTCCTGGCTGAATTCGACATCAAGTACATGGTTAGAAAATCAACAAAGGGCAGAGTAATGGCAGATCAGCTGGCAGACTTCCCAAGTAGTGAACTCAAGGGTCCCGATCCGCAGTTTCCAGATGATGGGATCTTCTCACTCGATAGCGCAAACCGCTGGCAACTCTTCTTCGATGGGGCAGCCAACAAGAAGGGAAAGGGTATTGGAATGCTTTTGGTTGATCCTAAAGACGAGCACACTCCCATAGCCATCAAACTGAATTTTGAAGCAACCAACAATGCAGTAGAGTACGAAGCTTGCGCAATCGGTCTAGAAGCTGCTCTTGAGCGCAACATCTCAGAACTGGAAGTATACGGAGACTCAGCATTGATCATCAATCACGTGTCCAACAAATGGAAGACGATAGATTCTGGCCTACAGAAGTACCACACATACATGGAGAAGCTCATTGCTCATTTCAAGGACATCTCTTTCCATTATTTGCCAAGAGATAGGAATCGCTTCGCAGATGCACTGGCTACCCTGACATCTCTTGTCGAAATTCACAAAGGGAAATCAGTAAAACCCCTCAAAATAGGAAGACGGGAATCACCCGCTTATTGCTGTGAGATCGAAGTTGAACATGAACCGATCAACAAACCCTGGTACAATCAAATCTACCAGTACCTCCAAAACGGAGAAGCTTCCTTCACAAATGAAGATGGAAAATACAAAGAAGGGATCAAAGCCAAAAACATGATGGCACTAAAATGCCTGGCATCCTATTTCGTCATTCTGGGGGGTATGTTGTACAAGAAGCGCCACCAAGGACCACTCCTCTGGTGTGTAAATAAAGAAAAGGCCAGCGAGCTAATGAACGAAGTTCTCCGCACATGAACGCCAGAGCATTGACACAGATTATCCTCCGTATGGGTTATTATTGGGTATCAATGGAAACAGATTGCATCCAGTTTGTCAGAAGCTGCGATAAATGTCAACGGTTCTCAATCCTCAATCACATCCCTCCTCACAAACTCTATTGCATGACTACGCCATGGCCTTTCGCCACATGGGGAATCGACGTCATCGGCAAAATCACTCCGCCAGGGAGAAATAGTCACGAGTTCATATTAGTTGCATTCGACTACTTCACCAAATGGGTAGAAGCCAGATCATACAAAGTACTGAATTCTAAGAAGGTGGTCGAGTTCATCAAAGAGAACACCATGTGCAGATACGGGGTGCCCAACGAGATCATATCCGACAATGGAACCCACTTTGAAGGAGATTGTGACCAACTGTTGACCGGGTTCAGAGTCACACGCCACAAGTCTTCTCCCTACAGACCATAAACTAATGGTGCAGTAGAGGCATCAAACAAGACTCTAGCAATGATAATCAGAAAGATGACCGTCAGAGGTCGGGATTGGCCCGAGAAGCTACGTCTAGCGCTCTGGGGATACAGAACATCAGTCAGAACTGCCATAGGGGAGACTCCTTTCGTACTTACATACGGAATGGAAGCAATGTTACCAGTGGAATTGGAAATTCCATCCCTCCGAGTCCTCTTGGAAAACGGAATCAATGAAGTCGAATGGCTTCAGAGCCGTCACGACGAACTTGCTCTACTCGACGAGCGCAGACTGAAAGCCATGGAACACACTCGTGCCTACCAAAGCAGGATGGCCCGAGAATTTGATAAGAAAGTCAAGATCCGAGACATCAGAGAAGGCAACTTGGTGCTAAAGGAAAAGCCTCCTACGCAGACCAATCCCCTCGGAAAGTGGGAGCCTACTTGGATAGTCCTGTTCGTGGTACAAAGAATCTTCTTCGGAGGAGCCATGAAGTTAGCAGATTTGGACGGGAACCCTTTCATTAACCCCGTGAACGGAAGCAAGCTCCGCAGATACTTCGTTTGAGGAAGAACACGAGTCAACTCTCCTTCCCCATACACCACCCCTCAGTAAAATTAAAGTGCTAAAAGAGTAATACCCAACTGGATACATTCCTGATAATGATCCGGGTAAAAAACAGTCGCACTTCTTTTGTTTTTGTTTTTCTCACATATCACCTAAAGTGTCGAACTACGGTGACCTGAGCCCCTTAGTCCAATTGTAAAAGGGGAACGTAGGCAGCCATCATTGGTTCGGTCTTAATAACAAAAAAAAACAAATAAGCACCAATCGCTTGTGTTTCGAAAAACTCTTTAAATTAACCTAAAGATTAATAACGGTTAAAACAATCTTTGATGAGTTCAAGCACGGTTAACTCTTGACTCGCTACACGCTAGCAAAACAACAAAACATTAATCGATTAATGTGTCTGCAATGACAGTGGGTGGATACTCCGGACAGCAATGTCAACCTAGTCCCCCGTACTTGGTCCTTCATCCTTCTTCCCCTTCCCTTTTCCACGGCGAGTATTCTTCACCTTCACAGGGAATATTCCCGTAGTTCTTCTACCTGGCTCTGAGACCCTTCTCGACGCCTCCGTCAAACCGCGGTAACGCAGCCCTTTCCCTAGCTCTATCATAAGCTGCCTCTCTCCGAGTCATCATATCCATGATTTGATCGGCCGCCCGACTAGCATTGGCCTCATAATCAGCCATGTCATCCCAAGTACGATCCTGAGGGTTAGCCGCCGCTTCGGCCCTCCTCAAAGTCGAGCTGTCAGGGTAATCAGGGCCCAACAACTCACTCCTTCTCCACAAAATGGCCATCTATGTCTCCCCCATACACTCCTCATACCAGTTCAAATACTGCGTAGACATAACAATGCCCCCTCTCCGGTAAAAGAGAACCCTGGCAGGAAAGGACGTATGTTGCCACAGCCGCGTGAGAAGCAATAGCGTCGAAGGATCTTCCATCAGAAGAGATCCCACCTCGAAGGTAGCAGCATGACCCAAACCCGTCAACGGCACCTGCTCCAGCCCAAACTGTCGCAGCACCAATGATGGAATGTAGAAAGATGTTTGGGACACCCCCGATACTCTGACAACAAGAAGACCCTCCTGAGCGGTCTGACAAGTTTGTAACTTCCAATGAGGAACCCACCATCGCAAATGATGTGTGCAGAGTCTGGCTATCCAGAGCTCCAGTTCAGCCTGATCGCCCTCTATCACCAAAGGACGTCGAGAAAAGGACCAGTGGTCACATGACACTGGCACCTCGGGCACCATCTGCAATCGCTCCCTCAACCACAGTGTGAGCATAGCGGGACTCCCTCCCCACATGTATCGGCTGCCGGTCGCCATCCGACCTATGACAAGGAACGTCTCACCCAGGATCAAAGGCACGATGTCTCCCCCATTTCGGCACTGCCTCACCAGGTGTAGTACGCTGTAATGGCACACACCCAGGGACGTGAGCGTGATTAAAGTGGCAATTACGCACAGAGCAAAAGCATTCCACGCGAAATTACTCCCCTCAACACCTTCAAATTTATCGGGTAGCCCCAAAATGTCAACATAATCCGTGTTCGGTATTAGCATCCCATATGATTCTTCAGCCGAAACGCCAAGCAAAGACACTAACTTCTCAACGGTGGTCAGGCCGCCCGTCAAAGGAAGAACTAGTTGTTCCGTCTCAGGTCCTCCTAGTATGGCCCGGAAATCTTCAAATGTGGGCGTAATCTCGTTGTACGAAAAGGCGTACACGTGCCTCCTTACGTCCCCAGCGAGTCGCGGCTCCCAAGAGATCCCAATCCGGCATGAGCTCCTTGAGCCCAAATCGATTTCATCCCATAACAACCCTCGAAAAAACTCTTGCTTTGCCTAGTGTGGTGCCGTACCCACGACTGAAAATTATCCAAATATCACTCTTGCATCTGAGATGATAACCTGGGAAATGGAGCCATGAAAAGAACAAAGGAAACCTTCAAGAATTTAAGAGAGAAAATCAGTGTTTGATCAGAAACAAACGTAATGTTTTCAAAATTGCAGAAACTGGACTGCTATTTAAAACAAACTGGAATTGAAGCCCAGTCCGGCCGGACTATTTTTCAAGTTGACTTGGTCAACTCTGCAGCCAGCTGCCTCAAATTTAAGAACATTTCCAAACCACATCCTGTTCAAGCCTTGTTTAAATTACGTCCATCCATAGTTTAAGTCATCCACTGCCGACAGCACATCCACCCCGGGCTCGTGCAACAGTGCAATTAATTAAATAACAGTGCATATAGATATAAATTTTGACCAGTTCAAATTTTATGCATGTCTCATTATTATTTATTTTTGATCAACCTAGTTGCTCGAGACGAAGTTCCATCTTTCTCTTGTTTTTAAATAGACCTTCCTCCCTGAGTTGGCCTTTCAATTTGAGTGTGGAAATGATCCGTTTCTATCCTCCAAAGACCCTTGGGAGTCCGGTTTTGTTGACTTCATGCCCGGCTTGGAAGAGAATAGTTTCATCGCCTTCGTCGTCGCTTTCACAGAGAACTTGCTTTCCTCGGGGAGGTAAGCGCTGAGATTCGTTCTGCTGTGTCGTTCCATCTCCTAGGTCATCGGGACCGTTGACCACCCTCGTGTGGCAGAGGGGGTTGGATGAGAACAGACGGTAGTCGAGGAAGTCGCCGTGAGCAAAACCCCTGAGGTCGAACTGGACTAGAGTGGCCTCTAGCTTTCTGTCTGAAGCTTCCTGTGACACTTTAAGGGCTCGGTCCCTGTAGGTCCTTCGAGCTTGGTCTTCGTTCCAAAGACGACTTTCTTGAGTGGCTAGTTCCATGAGGGCTTTCCTTGCGAGAGCTAAACAGTCTCCGTAGGTGCGCGCCGTCTGGCTAGTGTCTAGAACTGTGATCACATCCAAATCGCCGAATGGCGGGAACACTTGGATTATGTTAACGAAGGAAGTCGAACTGGGACATTCCATGCGGCCTTCCTTGATCTCGATTACCAAGAAGTTTGCCCAATTTTGCTTGATTGAACCCATGGGGGTGTTGAACTCTGCGATGTTGACAGTCTCGTGATCTCGCTCGATCGCCAAGTCTATCAGAGCTAGCAGTCTACTGGCAGGATGTCTGAATCCGGGGCCGTGACGACTGGGAGTAGAATCGAATTGGAGCATGTTGATGCTGAGGTGGCCATTTCCAATTTCGGAAGCTGACTCTGTCTCGCGGGGAAGACCTTCACAGATGTTTTCGGGGTGGGTGCCGGAAGCGTTCCTGAGGTTGATCTGATTCGTGACAGTGTGAGGAGCTTGGTCTCCTTCGCTGTTGACCTTGGCCTTGGCGGCGCTTGAGGGTATAAGCTTGACTGACGGCACGGGCCGGTTGCCACTGGGGCTGGTACTCGGAAGTAGTGATGAGCTCTGAGCTCGGTTGGCCAGGGCCTCGTTTACCATGAGCAGGCAATCGTCGAGGGTGACTTTGGCATTGCAAAATCTGACGATGAGGACCGGATCCTTGGTATCATCGGGATATCTGGAATAGATGATGTTGACAAAGTCGTCGTCAGTCACTTGATCAGAGGAATTCTTTGTCGTGTCAACCAGTAACTTCCAATTTCGGATAGCTGCGTGGGTTAGACGATAGTCATGGTTTGCTAATTTTCCTCCAATTTTAGCCCAGATCAACTCTCTTGCAGTAGAGCCTACGTCGAGAGTTAGCGCCTGTATTTCTTCCCACGTGAGAATAGCCAGTGCTTCCTTGAACTGTATGCGCCAGTCTAGATAAACTTCCATCGGGGAAAGCTTTTTGTTCTGCTTTATCTGAGTGGCAGGTATGTCGGAAGGTGAGTACACGGCTTCCCGAACATCTGCCCATGTAACTAGCTGCTGTCCCAGTTGATCATTTTTGTAAACGAATGCCGTAGTCTGTGGAATATCCCTGAGCAGTTGTTGGAGATGTATTTCCATCTTTCTTTTCTTTTTGAATAGACCTTCCTCCTTCAGTTGGCCTTATAGCTTGAGAACGGAAATGATCCGTCCCCATCCTCCAATGACCCTTGGGATTTCGGTTTTGTTGACTTCATGCCCGGCTTGGAAGAGAATGGTTTCGTCGTCGTCTTCGTCGTCTCTTTCACAGAGAACTTGCTTTTCTTGGGGAGATAAGGGCTTGTACCCTTCATGCTGTTTGGCTAGGTATTCCTTGTGCTGTGCCATTCCATCTCCTAGGTCGTCGGGACCGTTGACTGCCATCCCTTGCCAGAGGGGGTTTGATGAGAAATGATGGTAGTCCAGGAAGTTGCCGTGGGCAAAACCTTTGAGGTCTAATTGGTCTAGAGTGGCCTCTAGCTTTCTGTCTGAAGTTGCTTGTGACGCTTTAAGGGCTTGGTCCCTGTGAGTCTTCTGAGCTTAGTTCTCGTCCCAGAGACGGTTCTCTTGAGCAGCTAGTTCCATGAGGGCTTTCCTTACGAGAGCTAAACAGTCTCCGTAGGTGCACGCCGTCTGACTGGTGTCTAGAACTGTGATCACAACTAAATCCCCGAATGGCGGAAACACTTGGATTATATTAACGAAGGAGGTCGGGCTGGGACATTCCATGCAGCCTTCCTTGATCTCAATTACCAAGAAGTTTGCCCATATCTGTTTGATTAAACCCACGGGGGTATTGAATTCTGCGATGTTGATAGTCTCGTGATCCCTCTGGATAGCCAAGTCTATCAGAGCTAGCAGTTTGCTGGCGGGATGCCTGAATCCGTGGCCGTGATGGCTGGGAGCAGGGTCGAACTTGAGCATGTTGATGCTTAGGTGATCATACCTTTCTTCGAAAGATGGATATTTCTTACGGGGAAGACTCTTACAGATGTTTTCAGGGTGGCTACTGGAAGCGTTCCCGAGGTTGATCTGATTCGTAGAAGGGTGAGGAGCTTTGTCTCCTTTACTGATGCCCTTGGCCTTGGCGGCGCTCTTGGCTGTGAGTTTGACTGACGGCACAGGACGGTTGCCACTGGGGCTGGTAGTCGGAAGTGGTGATGAGCTTTGAGCTCGATTGGCAAGGGCCTTGTTTACCATGAGCAGGCAGTCGTCGAGGGTAACTTTGGCATTGCAGAATCTGATAATAAGGACCGGATCCTTGGTATCATCAAGATATCTGGAAAAGATAATGTTTACGAAGTCACCGTCAGTTACTTGATCAGAGGGGTTCTTTGTCGTGTCAACCAGTTGTTTCCATTCGCCGGATAACTACCTGTACGGGATGTTGAGCTTGACAATTTCCATGGTATTGGAGCCCTTGTCGTAGGTGACATCAACGGAACTGGTGCTGTCCTCGGAATTGAGCATATGTATGTAGGGATCTTCCCGCGGATCTGCCACGTCCTCGACTCCGGAGAGTCCTGATTCGTTGTCGTCTGACGGCTCATCCCAGACATTAGGACGTCTCGCGTCCTGCTGCGATGCTGGAGCTGCTAGAAAAACATCATGTCCTTTGCTTGAGAAGAGGGGCTCGGCGGGCAATTCCTCGTGGAGGACCTCCCATACGACTGCCATACATTCATCACGAGTGTGAAGATGCTTGTTGACCTTTATCACAAATATCTCTTCGCCTGGCGGGGCCAGAGAGTTGCCTTGGAGGATGCTGACAAATCTCCGATCGGAGACAGGGGGTTTGTGTGCCCGCATCATTGCGATGCTCAGGGTTTCTTTCCAGTTTGCGTCCAAGTGTCGGAAACGGCAGTTGAACTTGATGAATCTGACTGCTTCGGGGTCTACCTGTTTGAGGACGTTGACATAGTTAGCATCTCCGGACTCTGATGGATTCTGATGAGATTTGCCCTAATAGTCCCTTGGTCGTCTTGAACGAGGTAGCCCCGGTGCCTGGCTGCGGGCACACTTGGCTGTTGTCTCGGCTTCGTTCCCTATGAGGAAACTGTCCCCTCTGATGACTTCAAGATCTCCTTGCCGGTTGATGAACTTGACGCACTGATGGAGAGTGGAAGCTATGGCTTTCATGTGGTGTAGCCATGGGCGTCCCAACAGAGCTGTGAATTCGGACGGAATGTCCATCACGTGGAATTTTGCTGGCACCATTTAGGTTTCGAACCAGAGCTCCAGAGTCACCGTCCCAGGATGGGACGAGACGTGCTGTCGTAGGCTTTGATAGTCCGGGCAGATGGGATCATGTGGCCTTCGTCGATGCGTAGAGCTCGCATCATGCTGAGAGGGAGGACGTTGACTGCTGATCCATTGTCTACCAATACCCCTGGGAGAGAGATGGTGTTGAGCCGGAGAGTGATGTACAAAGCTTCATTATGCCCTGAGGCGTCTTTCGGCAGGTCTTCATCACAGAAGGTGAGCATACTGCCATACAGTCGGGAATCGTAGATCTGGTCTCTTTCCGAAGAGGGAGAGTCATCAAGCCATCCGTTTCCTGTCTTCCTCTTGCGAGGTAAATCTTTTGGTGGTGCCTCGGGATTGTGTCGAGGTAGCTTATGGCGGTGGCCGCCCTTGGTCAGCACGTTGATCGAGTGCGAGTGCCAAGTTGACTTTGACTTTCCTTTGTCGGCCCGTGCTCTGAAGTTGGGCAAATCGAACCTTGGCTGATCCCGTGGGGGATTAGGCTTCTGGCTGGCGGTAAGGTTGTTAAGATTTGAGGTACTCCGGTGTCCTGAGGCCTGAACTTTGGCGTCAGCAAGATTTTTCGGCTTTCCCACCCCTCTCTGCTCTAAAGCTGCGTGGCCTGGAGGAAGGGAGGACTGGTTGGAGTAGAGTACGTAGTAATCGAACTTCCCGGATGGCTCTCCGAGTGTACCCACGTTGGTGTCTCCAGCTTTATATCTTTCTCTCAATTTCTGTTGAGAAGACTTCTTCTTCTGCTTTCTAGGAGAATCACCCCTGATCATGTCTTGGAACTCGTACTCAGAGCATTTGGAGCAATCACAAACATCGTAACTGATGTGGGCGTTTGATGAGGACCGGGCTGGAAGAGGCGAAGGAACTGGCCCTGCGGCAATCTTCTTTGGCACTCATTCAATGGAGTTCACACTGTTGTTGTTCAAAAAAGGGTTTCCGAATGTATTAGGTCCACGAGGACGCTCCAACTTTCCTTCCTCTATCAAATTCTGAATTTCGTACAGTAACCCCACGCAGTTGTTAGTGGTATGGCCATGATACTGGTGGAAGGCGCAGTACTTTCTTTTATCAGCGTTGACTACGGGATTCTTGGGTTTATAGTTTGCAACGGGTTTGAGGAGGCCTTCCTTGATCAACCCTTCCAGCATCTTACTCAGCGGCATGTCCAACTTATCGAAGTGTACGGCAGGCTGCTTCAGGGTGGAGTTGTTGCTTTGCGGGAATGGGTTTTACATGTTGCCAGAAACTGCTAACATCCTTTGGTGAATGTAGTTGACAGACGTATCTTTCCCTTTCTTAGGGGCCGGTGCGGGATTGAATGCAGCTGGCGATCGGTATACTGTATGGCTGTCTTTGTGGCCGGTTTTCCTTGAGATCCTTCTCGAACTACGAGCCGGCATTGACCATGGCTCGGAGATCTGGGAAGAAATGATGGCTGATGAGAGTTCTGATGGACGGCCTCAAGCAGGACTTGAAGATTCGCATCTGTTCATCCTTGGAGAGTGGCTCCATAATCTCGGAGAGTTTCCAACTCCACCTCTTGTAGAATTCTCCGATGCTTTCATCTGTTTTCTGTTCGGTGGTGATTAAGTCCTCACGACTTGTTTCCCACTCTAGGTTGGATCTGTACCGCTCTAGGAAGATGTTACTGATCTGATCCCAGGTATGGCGATCTGTAGGCTTGACCCTTAGGAACCATCGTAACGCTGAACTCTTGAGCGTATTCTGGAAGTGATCGGCCATTTGCTGAAGGGTTGCTCCTTTTGCTCTCATGCCGAGAACGTAGGTGTCAATATGCGTCTGTGGACATTCGGTTCCGTCGAATCGGTCCATCTCTGGCATTCTGAACTTTGCAAGGAGAGGCGTGACCATTCCCGGATCTATGGATCTGAGCATTTCTTGCTTTGAGCTGCTCATGCTGGCTTTCAGGTCTTTTATCTGTTCGACCATACAGGCCAAGGTTGGGTCCAGTGGTGGACTTTGAGGCTCGACACCGGGTGCTACCATATGAGTGGCAGTGATTGGAGGTGGGAGGCTCGATATATGTGGATATATGGGGGCCTTTTCTGGACTGTATCGGGGTTTGTCCCCGGTGTTTTAGGATTCGTGTATAGGCAATGGGATGAACCCGGGAGGGTATTGGAGGATATTGGCATCTGTTTGAGATGGTCATTGTGTATTTGGTTATGTCTTGAGTGATGGGAGTAATCTTGGCTTGGTCGTATATGATAGGATTGCCTGAGAAGTGGCAACATGAAGCCTAGGTCATTTGTTTCCTTGGTTCGAAGGCATCAGTAAGTTAGGCGGGGAGGAACCTGGTTGAAGGTTTGAGGAGCTGGTTTCGGGGAATCGTCGTCCTCGATTAGGACGAAAGTACCATCCTGCTGGGGGATAGCTGCTATACCTCGCTCATTCAGAAGCTGTACCACGAAACTCTGCTGATCTTCTTTCTGCCTTTTCTGAACCTCACAAGCCCGGACGGCTTCTTCCAATGTCATATCTGTTACCGGTGGCGGGGGTCCGTTCCCGTCACGATTTCTAGGTGAGCTTGACATGTCGGATAGTCTGGCTGAAGGAACTGAGGGAACCGAAGAGCTGTCTGACGTTGCCGTAACAGGGATCGTGCCAAAATTTCGGCATGACCTCTCCTGACTCGCTTGCGCGAGGGGCCTTAGCTTTTGGCGTTGGCCAAGTTGTGGCTGGCACAGTGCATACGTTGAGGGTTTGGTGACACGGTGTCACATTGAACCTTCGGGTATATTTTTCGGCAGAGCTCCGCGTCAAAGTCAAGGCTGAAAAGCTCAAGACTTCGGGTCGGGAACGAACTTCGGTCTCAATCTTTCAAGCTTGACTTGTGAGGGAACCCGGCATAAAAAACATACACTTGGGCTTTATGACACATACTAAGCCAAAAACCAACCGGGGTCTTGGACAAAGTGTGACACAAAGAGTGCATTGCTTACACGGGCTAGGATGGGCTGTTTGGGACGACCCCGTGCGCGCTCAAAAGGTGTCTGGCATACCAACCGAGCTACAACTGAATGGTCATCCCGGGTTACGGGTCGTAGTGTGCAGTGTAGCGAGGCAGCAAGTGCACATAGCGTGCGGTGTACCGAAGTAGCAGTGCAAGTATTGTGCGGTCACTAAAATTTATTTTTTTTCTGAGTAAAACAGAGATTTTTAAGATATGTTTTAAAGAATTTTATGCGCAGTTCAAAATGTAACACGAAAATCAAGTATGAACGGGAATGCACGAACATGTTATGATTTTGAAAGAGACGATAATGCAACACCTTTTTTTTAAAACCATTCGAGGTTTTGAACAACACACGCACATAAAAAGGAGGAAGGGTAAACGAAAGTTTGACCCACGGAAGGCTTTTTGAAAACAACAGCAGTTTTGAAAAAGTATCCAGGTCCCCAGCGGAGTCGCCAACTGAAATTACCCGGGATTCGCGCGCGGCAAATGCGGTTGTCTTTCGCGGATGTTCGGGACCTCGCTTTCGGGAAGGAGAGGAATTGCCATGCGGTTTTGTATTTTGAGCCCAAACGTTGAAAAATGGCTTAGTGGAAAATGTGTCATTTTTATTGGTAGCAAAAACTTGGAAAAAGCTTTAAAAAGGGGTGTCGTTTTTATTGGTAGCAAAAACGTGACAAAAAGGCTTTTTAGTACCAGAGATTGTTAGGTTCGGAGGTCACGTTACGTTTCGGGAAGAGTATTTTGAGATCACCCGAAACGCCTCGTATGACGAGTCTTTCTACCTTTCTCGAAATTGTGTGTGTGTGTGTGTGTTTGCATTTTGAAAATGGGGGCTTGAAAGACAAGCTTAATCTTGGTTTGAATGTCAAACGTTGATTTTGTGATTTTTTAGAAAAGGCGAGCGTTTGAATGACAAACGTCGGTTTTTGAGTTTTTAGGAAAAGAGGTGCGAATGACGCGTTTTGAATTTACTTAAGTGTCAAATGTTGACTTTTAAGAAAAGAGCGTTTGAATGTCAAACGTCGGGTTTTGAGTTTTAAAGATGATCGTTTGGATGCCAAACGTCACTTTGCACGTTTTGAAAGAGAGTTCAAATGTCGAACTCCGGTTTTGAACCGGGCATTACATTGTTAGCGATTTTACGGGAAAAAAGCATTAAATGATATGCGATCAACGAATCGTTTTGCGACTCGGACTTTTGATATGTAAATACTTATCACGAGCCAAACGGCTCGAACTTGTAAATGACAGTATTTAAAGTGCGGTATCAACGGAATCAAACGACCCGGATTTTAAAGGTGCGATCAACGAACCAAACGGCTCGGACTTGTAAATTTGCGTAAAGTAAATGACATTCAACGGATCAAATGATCCGGACTTGTAAAGAGAGTAATTTAAATGACATTCAATAGATCAAACGATCCGGACTGTTAAATGACAGAAAAGTAAAGAAACAGGGCCGGAATGCCGTTTTAACCCGAGATTACTTCTCTTACGGGAAGAGAAGAGGATCTGGGACTAAAACGTATCGGACCCCGTCAACGGTGACGTCTACATTTCAATAACTTTCATCCGAAATGCTTTTAGTGACTGGCGTGTAAACCGAGACGGAACGAGTGTTTAGGGAGAGAGAGTGTTACCTATGGCTAGGGGTTGAATCTTTGGCTCGTTTGACGTATACGGGATACGGTTTAGTGTTTGGATGGTGTTTCGAGGTTGTTTGATTTGTATTTGGTTGAAATACGAAGTTTTCACGCAAATCGAGGCAAAACGGGGCTCGGGAGAGGGTGAAACTGGTTTGGGCCGTGGCTATTTGTGAAAATGGATAATGTTTTTCCTTTTTCAAAATGTTTGACAGCCCTCTGTATTTATAGGGTGAAAATGCAAAAGAGTCCGGACGGACTTATGCTGAATTTCAGGGGGTTTTGTGGTATTTTTGAAATTGGGAGGACATGCTGGCAATTCTATTTTGCCTGAAAAACAGTCCGGACGGACTGTGATACATCTCAAGGGCATTTTGGTCTTTTCACTCTGAAATCTGATTGATGTTGACCGGAGGGCTGTGGCATGCATGCCACGTGTCCCTGTGACTCACCAGGGCATGGGTTTTCGTGCCATTATTCCCGGTTTTGTCCGTTTTTTAAATAACTATCCGGAAAATGTCTGAAACGCCCCCCCCCCCATTTTTCAGGAGAAGCTGTACTTTTACGTGTGACAACGTGTGTTGAGTACGCTTTGACGTTGGGATGCACGGGGCAGTCCCGGGACGTCTTGTTGGCTTGAGAACCGGGAGTTTAACGGGTTCCGGTTAACCTGGAGCGGGCCAGTTAACGGATTCCGGTTAACTTTTAACGGATTTTGACGATCCGAATTTGGGTACTTAAAGCAGCACATGATAGATTTGAGAAAGTTATTCAACAGACTCAGAAAGCACTCCATGAGATTGAACCCTGCAAAGTGCACCTTTGGCGTCAAGCGAGGCAAAGTACTGGGGTACATGGTTAGAGAAAGAGGTATCGAAGCCGATCCCAAGAAAATCAAGGCCACCATCGACATGAAGCCGCCACAGACACTGACAGAAGTGAAAAGTTTTATGGGAAGACTTCAGTACATCAGCCGCTTCATCAACCAGTTGACATCTCTCTGCGAGCCAATGTTCAAGCTGATGAAGAAGAATGCCGACATCAAATGGGACTTCGAGTGCCAGACAGCTTTCGAGAAAATCAAGACATACTTGGTGAATCCCCCAATCCTGTGCCCGCCACATGAAGATAAGCCACTTTCATATACCTGACAGTAACAGACACGTCAATTGGAGCAATGTTGGCACAAGAACATAAAGATTCCAATGTTGAGTATGCAATCTACTTCGTAAGCCGAAAGCTTCAGGAAAGTGAACTCAGCTACTCAGCATTAGAGAAAACTTGCACCGCCTTGGTATGTGTAGTCGGGAAACTAAAACACTATATGCAGTCGCATTCAGTGCTCCTGGTCTCCAAGATGGACCCCGTCAGATATCTCTTCGACAAGCCATCTCTGTCAATGAGACTAGCCAAGTGGTCATTCTTCCTGGCTGAATTCGACATCAAGTACATGGTTATAAAATCAACAAAGGGCAGAGTAATGGAAGATCAGCTGGCAGACTTCCCAAGCAGTGAACTCAAGGGTCCCGATCCGCAGTTTCCAGATGATGGGATCTTCTCACTCGACAGCGCAAACCGCTGGCAACTCTTCTTCGATGGGGCAGCCAATAAGAAGGGAAAGGGTATTGGAATGCTTTTGGTTGATCCTAAAGACGAGCACACTCCCATAGCCATCAAACTGAATTTTGAAGCAACCAATAATGCAGTAGAGTACGAAGCTTGCGCAGCCGGTCTAGAAGCTGCTCTTGAGCGCAACATCTCAGAACTGGAAGTATACGGAGACTCAACATTGATCATCAATCACGTGTCCAACAAATGGAAGACGATAGATTCTGGCCTACAGAAGTACCACACATACATGGAGAAGCTCATTGCTCATTTCAAGGACATCTCTTTCCATTATTTGCCAAGAGATAGGAATCGCTTCGCAGATGCACTGGCTACCCTAGCATCTCTTGTCGAAATTCACAAAGGGAAATCAGTAAAACCCCTCAAAATAGGAAGACGGGAATCACTCGCTTATTGCTGTGAGATCGAAGTTGAACATGAACCGATCAACAAACCCTGGTACAATCAAATCTACCAGTACCTCCAAAACGGAGAAGCTTCCTTCACAAATGAAGATGGAAAATACAAAGAAGGGATCAAAGCCAAAAACATGATGGCACTAAAATGCCTGGCATCCTATTTCGTCATTCTGGGGGGTATGTTGTACAAGAAGCGCCACCAAGGACCACTCCTCTGGTGTGTAAATAAAGAAAAGGCCAGCGAGCTAATGAACGAAGTTCTCCGCACATGAACGCCAGAGCATTGACACAGATCATCCTCCGTATGGGTTATTATTGGGTATCAATGGAAACAGATTGCATCCAGTTTGTCAGAAGCTGCGACAAATGTCAACGGTTCTCAATCCTCAATCACATCCCTCCTCACAAACTCTATTGCATGACTACGCCATGGCCTTTCGCCACATGGGGAATCGACGTCATCGGCAAAATCACTCCGCCAGGGAGCAATAGTCACGAGTTCATATTAGTTGCATTCGACTACTTCACCAAATGGGTAGAAGCCAGATCATACAAAGTACTGAATTCTAAGAAGGTGGTCGAGTTCATCAAAGAGAACACCATGTGCAGATACGGGGTGCCCAACGAGATCATATCCGACAATGGAACCCACTTTGAAGGAGATTGTGACCAACTGTTGACCGGGTTCAGAGTCACACGCCACAAGTCTTCTCCCTACAGACCATAAACTAATGGTGCAGTAGAGGCATCAAACAAGACTCTAGCAATGATAATCAGAAAGATGACCGTCAGAGGTCGGGATTGGCCCGAGAAGCTACGTCTAGCGCTCTGGGGATACAGAACATCAGTCAGAACTGCCATAGGGGAGACTCCTTTCGTACTTACATACGGAATGGAAGCAATGTTACCAGTGGAATTGGAAATTCCATCCCTCCGAGTCCTCTTGGAAAACGGAATCAATGAAGTCGAATGGCTTCAGAGCCGTCACGACGAACTTGCTCTACTCGACGAGCGCAGACTGAAAGCCATGGAACACACTCGTGCCTACCAAAGCAGGATGGCCCGAGAATTTGATAAGAAAGTCAAGATCCGAGACATCAGAGAAGGCAACTTGGTGCTAAAGGAAAAGCCTCCTACGCAGACCAATCCCCTCGGAAAGTGGGAGCCTACTTGGATAGTCCCGTTCGTGGTACAAAGAATCTTCTTCGGAGGAGCCATGAAGTTAGCAGATTTGGACGGGAACCCTTTCATTAACCCCGTGAACGGAAGCAAGCTCCGCAGATACTTCGTTTGAGGAAGAACACGAGTCAACTCTCCTTCCCCATACACCACCCCTCAGTAAAATTAAAGTGCTAAAAGAGTAATACCCAACTGGATACATTCCTGATAATGATCCAGGTAAAAAACAGGGTCGCACTTCTTTTGTCTTTGTTTTTCTCACATATCACCTAAAGTGTCGAACTACGGTGACCTGAGCCCCTTAGTCCAATTGTAAAAGGGGAACGTAGGCAGCCATCATTGGTTCGGTCTTAATAACAAAAAAAAACAAATAAGCACCAATCGCTTGTGTTTCGAAAAACTCTTTAAATTAACCTAAAGATTAATAACGGTTAAAACAATCTTTGATGAGTTCAAGCACGGTTAACTCTTGACTCGCTACACGCTAGCAAAACAACAAAACATTAATCGATTAATGTGTCTGCAATGACAGTGGGTGGATACTCCGGACAGCAATGTCAACCTAGTCCCCCGTACTTGGTCCTTCATCCTTCTTCCCCTTCCCTTTTCCACGGCGAGTATTCTTCACCTTCACAGGGAATATTCCCGTAGTTCTTCTACCTGGCTCTGAGACCCTTCTCGACGCCTCCGTCAAACCGGCAGCTGCCAACGCAGCCCTTTTCCTAGCTCTATCATAAGCTGCCTCTCTCCGAGTCATCATATCCATGATTTGATCGGCCGCCCGACTAGCATTGGCCTCATAATCAGCCATGTCATCCCAAGTACGATCCTGAGGGTTAGCCGCCGCTTCGGCCCTCCTCAAAGTCGAGCTGTCAGGGTAATCAGGGCCCAACAACTCACTCCTTCTCCACAAAATGGCCATCTATGTCTCCCCCATACACTCCTCATACCAGTTCAAATACTGCGTAGACATAACAATGCCCCCTCTCCGGTAAAAGAGAACCCTGGCAGGAAAGGACGTATGTTGCCACAGCCGCGTGAGAAGCAATAGCGTCGAAGGATCTTCCATCAGAAGAGATCCCACCTCGAAGGTAGCAGCATGACCCAAACCCGTCAACGGCACCTGCTCCAGCCCAAACTGTCGCAGCACCAATGATGGAATGTAGAAAGATGTTTGGGACACCCCCGATACTCTGACAACAAGAAGACCCTCCTGAGCGGTCTGACAAGTTTGTAACTTCCAATGAGGAACCCACCATCGCAAATGATGTGTGCAGAGTCTGGCTATCCAGAGCTCCAGTTCAGCCTGATCGCCCTCTATTACCAAAGGACGTCGAGAAAAGGACCAGTGGTCACATGACACTGGCACCTCGGGCACCATCTGCAATCGCTCCCTCAACCACAGTGTGAGCATAGCGGGACTCCCTCCCCACATGTATCGGCTGCCGGTCGCCATCCGACCTATGACAAGGAACGTCTCACCCAGGATCAAAGGCACGATGTCTCCCCCATTTCGGCACTGCCTCACCAGGTGTAGTACGCTGTAATGGCACACACCCAGGGACGTGAGCGTGATTAAAGTGGCAATTACGCACAGAGCAAAAGCATTCCACGCGAAATTACTCCCCTCAACACCTTCAAATTTATCGGGTAGCCCCAAAATGTCAACATAATCCGTGTTCGGTATTAGCATCCCATATGATTCTTCAGCCGAAACGCCAAGCAAAGACACTAACTTCTCAACGGTGGTCAGGCCGCCCGTCAAAGGAAGAACTAGTTGTTCCGTCTCAGGTCCTCCTAGTATGGCCCGGAAATCTTCAAATGTGGGCGTAATCTCGTTGTACGAAAAGCTGTACACGTGCCTCCTTACGTCCCAAAAGCGAGTCGCAGCTCCCAAGAGATCCCAATCCGGCATGAGCTCCTTCAGAGCCCAAATCGATTTCATCCCATAACAACCCTCGAAAAAACTCTTGCTTTGCCTCGTGTGGTGCCGTACCCACGACTGAAAATTATCCAAATATCACTCTTGCATCTGAGACGATAACCTGGGAAATGGAGCCATGAAAAGAACAAAGGAAACCTTCAAGAATTTAAGAGAGAAAATCAGTGTTTGATCAGAAACAAACGTAATGTTTTCAAAATTGCAGAAACTGGACTGCTATTTAAAACAAACTGGAATTGAAGCCCAGTCCGGCCGGACTATTTTTCAAGTTGACTTGGTCAACTCTGCAGCCAGCTGCCTCAAATTTAAGAACATTTCCAAACCACATCCTGTTCAAGCCTTGTTTAAATTACGTCCATCCATAGTTTAAGTCATCCACTGCCGACAGCACATCCACCCCGGGCTCGTGCAACAGTGCAATTAATTAAATAACAGTGCATATAGATATAAATTTTGACCAGTTCAAATTTTATGCATGTCTCATTATTATTTATTTTTGATCAACCTACTTGCTTATTTTCCAAAAATAAAGGAAGGTAATCACTAAATAAATGTTCAAAATACTAGGTTTCGCCTCAAAGGCCCTTTCAAGTACAAATCAAATTATTTAGGCAATACACACTTTTGTCTAAAATAAAAGAGAACTACTCAGAGTCCTGCTCGTCATCCGAGCACTCGAAATACAACCCCGCCGCAGCCGAATCCACCGAGGACAGGTAATCTCCAAATTCCTCAAGGCGGAAAAATGAGAAAGGCCGCCTCCGCGCATGTGTCCCCGAGGACTCTCCTCGTTTATGTCCCGAGTACGAAGAGTGACGAGCTCCGAACCCCGCCGTCTCACCAGAGAACTGGCCAAACCCCTGCGTAAAATCTGCCCCGCCAATCGCGGAGGCAGACGGGTCTCTCGCGGCAGACGGCCTAGATGGCATCGGCTCATGCACAGCCGCACTCCTCCGGGAACTACATCGCAGGAACTCCACGAGTCTCCTGGTGTAGTTGGCTATCCCATCCATACGCCTCACGGACTGGTTGTAAGTATGGCCAGACACCTGCAAATCAGGAAAGCCGTCAAAAGACAAACAGACAGCACAGATGCAACATTTCCAGAATGCTACTATCAAGTACAGGAAATCAAATCAAAACACTCATCGAAGCATTGGGATCCAATCTGTACCGAGGCCTCACCTCCTCCGGAATCGGAACCATCAGTCGCCTGCGAGAACCATCAGGCCCCTCATACGCCAGCCGAGTGTGAGGGAACGGGTAGTCCTGGGGATATGCAGGGCCCTCGCCCTCCCTGTGCAGCACCTGCGGGCTCCTCAACCTCGTCCTCAGGAAGACATCATAGTCAGCATCCTCTATGATGAACTCATCAAATGACACGCCCTGTCTGTACCGCTGCAAATCCTCCATCGGTATCAGCAAAGGATACTGCATGTGTGGAGGCGGGTCCATCAGAACCAAAGGAAGGGACCCCGGACCATACTGATAGGTCACCCTCTCACCCAAATACATTGCGTCGCAATGAAGCCCCACCAGTCCGGCTCCACCAAGTCAGCCGAGTCAGCTGGATCCGCGCATAAAACTCTCGGCTCATGGCCAAAGACACCTCCTCATAAGTTAGCCGAGTACCCTCCCTCGACTTTGCCAGCTTCTCTGCCGCCTTCTGCCAAATCAACATGGCAGGGAACAAGGACGCATACTCCTCCCTGGTCTCCCACCTCTGTAGGTGGAACACCTCCAAGAACCACACCTGTCGAACACATGGAAAGTTATATTAGCTACAAAGCAGATACATACGAGTACAAATGAGACAAGGAAGAGAAAAAGAGGGGAACTTACATCCAAGGCAAACATAAAATAGCCCATAGTGTTCTCCTCTCCCCGCGAGAACCTATCCAAAGCATGGTAAAGCTCGGCCAGACCAGGCTCTCCCTATGCGAACCCTCTCACGGCGTCCAGATCAGTCAGTGAGCCGAGCAGAGGAAAGTGACATGATGTGTCATCAGTGGGAAACGGGGTAGCTGACAAAGTGAATCATAAGAACCTTCGAGCCAGACGCTCTGCTGTCATCCTCGGGGACCCCGCCAAATACTCCTCAATACCCCTCCTCAGATGAGCCTCCATCGGCCCGTATCGAATACCCAATCCCCTGGCATCGGTAATGTCAAAACCCAGCAGCCCCGACAACTGCTCAGGGGTGTAGCCATCCACCCACATAAGTGTGTTGCCCCAGAATGGCAACCCCGTAATCTCCGCAAAATCAGTGGGAGTCACGGTCGCCTCCCCCCACCTAAAATGGAACGTGTGGGTCATGTCCCACCAGTACTCGCTCATAGCGACATGCAAGACCCTCGCCCTCTGCGTCGAAGCCACCAAAACTACTGCGCTGATAAATCCCACCAAGCTGGAGTCAACCACAAACTGCCATGGACTCCTCTCTCCGTTCTGAGCCTCGTCTGGTAGCATCTCCCACAACGCTCGAACCGCCTCAAAGGCTCCCCTGCTCTTCAAGTTACGAACATTAACCGGCCCTCGCCCCTGCAGGTGAACATGACAAAAGTACGTTACTACAGAAACAACATCTACAGAATGCACAAACGCATATCGAAATAATGAAACACAGATATAGTTCATTTTACTAAAATATGTCCATCCCAGTTGGAGTATTAACGGTCCAAAATCCCAAAAAAGTACAAACCTTTCAAAAAATTCATCGAATTCGGAACTTTCAAAACATTTCGAAAAATCCGTCGAATTCGGAACTTTCAAAACCTTTCAAAAAATCTGTCGAATTCGAAATTTCAAAACATTTCGAAAAATCCATCGAACTCGGAACTTTCAAAACCTTTCGAAAAATCCGTCGAATTCGAAACTTTCAAAACCTTTCAAAAAATCCGTCGAACTCGGAACATTCAAAACCTTTCGATAAATTCGTCGAACTCGGAACTTTCAAAACATTTCGAAAAAATCCGTCGAAGTCGGAACTTTCAAACATTTCGAACATTTCGAAAAATTACTCTGTCCCAAATTAAACTTACTTTAAATTCGGAAAACACCCCTAGACATGGAATTTTGCAACCAAAATTTTTATGTTATCTACCCATGATGTCAATTGAACTAAACTCTAGTCAATTTTGAGAAAGGCACATCGCAAAGTCAAAAGCCCCAATTCGGGCACCAAGAACCCTAAATCATTTCTAATCAAATTCCTAAAATTCAAAGAATGCACATTCTGAAAATTAACGGAATTTAGAGGTTGTTTACCTGTCTTTCGATCCCTTTCTTGGATTTATAAGTGTCCCGAGCCGGATAAAACTCGGTTGGATTCATGGGAAGAGCGGTGGTCCGAGCGGTCCTCACCAACCTCGCTCTCTTGTTGTCGGTCCTCCTATGGAGAGCCCGTGGTTCTAAACTGGCATCCATGATGATTATCCCACGAAAATTCGAACAAAACTCGCATAAGGGGGAAGATTTTTTCTCTCTTTTCTCTCTTCTCTCCCCTGAAAATATGGAGAAATGGCACTGGTTTGCGTCGGCCTGTTGCTGATTTGAACCTGGTCAAATTCAGTCTCAGTCCGGCCGGACTGTTTTACAGGATAAAAAATTCCTTGCCACTTTGGCCCCTCAGGTTCTCACAATTTCAATTTTACCCCTTTTGGCCCCCAAAAGTGTAAAATTTCCCCAAGTTAGACCTTTCTAACACCCCCTTCCCGAGGTTAAATCCTAGTTAGACATTTCTAACATTCCGTCTTCGGACGTTAAATCACAATTCCGTCTCCAGACGTTAAATTTCCCGTTAGTTCTCACTAACGTTTCGTCTCCAGACGTTAAATCTCAAACCGTCTTCGGGCGTTAAATCACAATTCCGTCTCCAGACATTAAATTTCCCGTTAGTTCTCACTAACGTTTCGCTCAAGACGTTAAATCTCAAACCGTCTTCGGACGTTAAATCACAATTCCGTCTCCAGGCGTTAAATTTCCCGTTAGTTTTCACTAACGTTTCGTCTCCAGACGTTAAATCTCAAACCGTCTTCAGACGTTAAATCACAATTTCGTCTCCAGACGTTAAATTTCCTGTTAGTTTTCACTAACGTTTCGTCTCCAGACGTTAAATCTCAAACCGTCTTCGGACGTTAAATCACAATTTCATCTCCAGACGTTAAATTTCCCGTTAGTTCTCACTAACGTTTCATCTCCAGACGTTAAATCTCAAACCGTCTTCGGACGTTAAATCACAATTCCGTCTCCAGACGTTAAATTTCCCGTTAGTTCTCACTAACATTTCGTCTCCAGACGTTAAATCTCAAACCTTCCTCGGAGGTTAAATCACAATTCTGTCTCCGGACGTTAAATTTCCCGTTAGTTCTCACTAACGTTTCGTCTCCAGATGTTAAATCTCAAACCGTCTTCGGACGTTAAATCACAATTTCGTCTCCAGACGTTAAATTTCCCATTAGTTTTCACTAGCATTTCATCTCCAGACGTTAAATCTCAAACCGTCTTCGGACGTTAAATCACAATTCCGTCTCCAGACGTTAAAATTTCCATTTGTTTTCACCAACATTGATTTCTCCGGCCGCCAGTCGTAAGCCCGACCATCCCACTTCAGCGGCCATCAAGGTAAGCCTGCAAAACAATCCCTCTTCGACCATCCTCGTAAGTCTGAATACCTTTTCACTCCAGCAAGTGAACATTCACTTCCCCGGCAGTCATCGTAAGCCCGACCATCCCAATTCAGCGGCCATCACGGTAAGCCCGCACAAAAATCCCTCTTCGGCCATCATCGTAAGCCCGAACATTCCTCCCCAGCAGGATCCTAAGACCATCCATCTAAGAAGAAACGTCAATCATCCCCCCAATTCCTAACTAGTTCTGTTAGAACTCTGGGCACTTTTCCCCAGCAATGTGTCAGTCTATCCCGAGATCACATCCCATTCCTAACCCTGTCGTTAGAACGTCAATCCTTCCATATTGTTATAACATCCATTTGACGCAGCCATTCCCGTCATTTCCACCATATCCCCAGCAGATAAAACCTGGTCGTCATCATAAGTCCAGCACCCAAGGCACGAACGCCTCACAAAATCAATCTCAAGGCACGAACGCATCTCAGGACAAACACGTCCTCATTATCTTGGTCTGAGGTGTCACACGCCCTCGAAAGTTTCAGTAATCTCGGTCTGAGGCGCCACACGCCCTCAAAAATTTCAGTAATCTCGGTCTGAGGCGCCATACGCCCTCGAAATTTTCAGTAATCTTGGTCTGAGGCGCCACACGCCCTCGAAAGTTTCAGTAATCTCGGTCTGAGGCGCCACACGCCCTCAAAAGTTTCAGTAATCTTAGGTTCAGACGCCTCACAATAGTCTCCATTTAGGTTCAGACGCCTCACAATGGTCCCACTTAGGTTCAAACGCCTCACAATAGTCTCCATTCAGGTTCAGACGCCTCACAATGGTCCCACTTAGGTTCAGACGCCTCACAACAGTCTCGCTTAGGTCAAAATCCCCACGCGCGGTCCTTACACCTATGAACTACGATCGGCTTGATTGTCGCTTGGGATACGTAGGAATCCTTCCGCTAAGAGTCCAGCCAGCTGACCTCTCAGGTCTCTTCAAATAAGGCATCCTCTGATTTGGATCCTTATCTTTTTCAACGACCCCACTTCCTTCGAAAGTGACGTCGCTGAGGGGCTAACTGTAAGTACCCAAATCTGGATCGTCAAAATCCGTTAAAAGTTAATCGGAATCCGTTAACTGGCCCGCTACAGGTTAACCGAAATCCGTTAAACTCCCCGTTCTCAAGCCAACAAGACGTCCCGGGACTGCCCCGTGCATCCCAATGTCAAAGCGTACTCAACACACGTTATCACACGTAAAAGTACAGATTTTCCTGAAAAACGCACTTTCCGGCACTTTCTGGAGGCGTTTCGAACATTTTCCGGACAGCTATTTAAAAAACAGACAAAACCGGGAATAACGGGACAAAAACCCTAGCCCTGGTGAGTCACAGGGTCACGTGGCACACATGTCACAGCCCTCTGGTCAACATCAATCAGATTTCAGAGTGAAAAGACCAAAATGCCCCTGAGATTGTGTCACAGTCCATCCGGACTATTTTACAGGCAAAATAGAATTGCCAGCAAGTCCTCCCATTTTCCAAAATACCACAAAACCCCCCAAATTCAGGATAAGTCCGTCCGGACTCTTTTACAAAATCACCCTATAAATACAAGGGTTGTCAAAACATTTAAACGGAGAAAAAATATATTCCATTTTCACCATAGCCCACGGCATGAACCATTCCTACCCTCTCCCGGGCCCCGTTTTATCTCGATTTGCGTGAAAACCTCGTATTTCAACCTAACATAAACCAAACCACCTTGAAACACCTTTCCAAACACTAAACCGTATCCCGTATACGTCAACCGAGCCAAAAGAGTCAACCCCTAGACATGGGTAACACTCTCTCTCCCTAAACACTCGTTCCGTCTCAGTTTACGCGCCAGTCGCTACAACCGTTTCGGTCGAAAGTTATTGAAATGTAGACATCACCGTCGACGGGGTCCGATAAGTTTTATTCCAAGATCCTCTTCTCTCCCGTAAGAGAAGTAATCTCGGGTTAAAATGGCGTTCCGGCCCCATTTCTTTACTTTTATGTCATTTAACGGTCTGGATCGTTTGATCCGTTGAATGTCATTTACATTACGCAACTTTATAGTTCGAACTGTTCGGTTTGTGATAGTCATTTAAAATTCGGATCGTTTGATCCGTTGAATGTCATTTACATTACGTAACTTTACAAGTCCGAGCCGTTTGGTTCGTTGATCGCACCTTTAAAATCCGGATCGTTTAATTCCGTTGATACCGCATTTTAAATACTGTCATTTACAAGTCCGAGCCGTTTGGCTCGTGATAGTATTTACATATCAAAAGTCTGAGTCGCAAAACGATTCGTTGATCGCATATCATTTAATGTTTTTTTCCCGTAAAATCGCTAACAATCTAATGCCCGGTTCAAAACCGGAGTTCGTCATTCGAACTCTCTTTCAAAACGCGTAAAGTGATGTTTGGCATCCAAACGATCATCTTTAAAAACCCGACATTTGACATTCAAACGCTCTTTTCTTAAAATTCAACATTTGACACTTAAGTTAAAGATTCAAAACGCGTCACTCGCAAAGAGCAAAGATGATGGCTAAACATGGTTTCATGACTTGAGTATTTTGTGCACCGCCGATTCTCGAAGCTAACTTCTTGGCATTGCTTGGACTTTTCTCAGCAAAGAGCAAAGATGATGGCTAAACATGGTTTCAAAACATGCCGATCTTGAAATGAAAGGATATTGTTTGGTGAGGGTGAGGTAATGGCTTCCCTAGGGTAAAAGGCTTCGACCGCAATCCCTACCGGATGATCTAAACGAAATTAAGTCTTCATTGCTTGCTTAAACTTATTTGATAAAGATTAATGCAAATTCATTGAGCAACGAAATACTGAGGATAATGAAAGAGATGTGAGCATATGAGATGCAAAATGGGGAATTGATGTGCCCCAATTTGAAAAGGATATCAGTTGATTTTCCCACTCCGACTAATTTAAATATTAATCATTTCAATGCATTAGTGATTGAGCAGCACAAGCGATCATTTAGGATAAAATCATTTCAATTAAGTGTAATGTGGGTGTGCAAGTAAGTCTTCATTGCTTGCTTAAACTTATTTGATAAAGATTAATGCAAATTCATTGAGCAACGAAATACTGAGGATAATGAAAGAGATGTGAGCATATGAGATGCAAAATGGGGAATTGATGTGCCCCAATTTGAGAAGGATATCAGTTGATTTTCCCACTCCGACTAATTTAAATATTAATCATTTCAATGCATTAGTGATTGAGCAGCACAAGCGATCATTTAGGATAAAATCATTTCAATTAAGTGTAATGTGGGTGTGCAAGTGATGTCTCGAGTCTAGCAAGAAGAGAAACAAAGACTTTTATTACTGACAGAACAAATAACACAGACATAACAGACTCAAATCCCAAAAGGGACATTCGTTAATGACATGACATACAATCTAGACCCTACGAAATTGATTGACCGCATCAACTTCGGACGGGAAGTCCCTTGATTCTGCTGACATCACGGTAGAGGGTTGGTGACAACGTTGGGGCGAGCCTTCTCAATCTTACCCTCATCAACAAGCTTTTGAATGAGTACCTTTAGAGGAGTGCAGTTAATAGTGACATGACCGGGATACTGATGGTATCGGCAGTACTTGCTTGCATCCAGATTGGGATTGGGTTTAACAGGGTTGTAATTATCGAGGGGCTTGATCATCCCAGTCTTAACCAAACCATTAAACGCCTCCTCAGTAGTCATGCCAAGATCATCATATTTCATCTTTTGGGGAGGTGGAAACCAAACATGGTTCGGAACATTGCTTCTCCTCTGAAGGCCTCTCTCAATCTTCCCTTCATCCATGAGCCCTTGGATGATCCTTTTCAAAACCATGCAACCATTGGTAGTATGACCAAGGTATTGATGGAAGCGACAATATTTGCTTTTATCCAAGTTGGGATTGAGGATAGCAGGGATAAAATTGACCAGTGGCTGAACCAGTCCTCCGTTTACTAAGATTTCGAAGAATTCATCTATAGGCATCCCCACATCATCAAAGTGTTGTCTTTCTCTCTTCTTCTGAACTAGCTCTGGAGGTGACTCGGGTATTGGCACCCCTTGCCGAATGGGAGTCATAACGGGAATGGTGGACGTTTGATTCTGAAGCTAAGCACTAGCAGTCAAGTATGGGGTTGGCCCTGGATACTGACTCTGCATAGACGACGAGCTGAAATCATAAGGTGAACCCATTAATGGTTGAGAATACCTTCCTCGAGGAAACTGTAGAAATCCCTTCTGCTTAAACTGATGGTCCAAAGAGTGACATTGACATTGGTATTGGACATTTGGAGACAAAGAAACTTGGGAACCTTGTTGAGGTTGACCCTGCGACCCAAACTGATTAGGAGCCCTGAAAGCATTGGGGATCAGTTGTATGCCCTGAATGTGAGCTTGGCTAAGTTGAGATGCTGGAGGAGGAGTCTTGCCTTGTGCATCCACATTCATTTCATTCATCCCCTGCCTTTGATAAGCGGGAGGAGATGTAGCATTAAAGGTGGGATGAAGAGGGAGGGAAACATTTCCAGCCTCACAATCAGTGTTGTTCGCATTGTTGATCTCCGCATAAGACACATCTTCACGACGAGTAACAGCCATCCCTCGGACACGCATTGCTTCCACAAAGCGCGCAAGTACATCATATTTCCTAGCCTTAGCATCCTGGGCGAGCAATTGAGCCTCACGCTCACGAACCAAGGCGGCTTCAAGAGTAACCCTCAATTCTTCCACAGACAAATCATTCAAACCAGGCTGACCCAAAGCAGGGGAACCTCCAGACTGACTAGCCAACACATTCTCTGCACCAGACATCTCGGCTTCTGAATCAGATGAAGACCACTCAGACACTTGAACTACCTATGTCTCGAGAATACGGACTAAATGAGCGTCGGGAACAGGAACATGCACCCAACTTGCCGTAGCTGTGGAGGTGAATAGGGATTGATAAGGTGGTAGAGGAAAGAACCTAGAGAAGGTATGGGAGAGGGAAGAAAGGGAAAAGAGATAGACTCATGCAAGCATCTTACTAGTGTTCAAGTAGAAAGTGGTGTCTTTTAAGTCCTAGGAACAGTTGGAAAAGGATAAACCTTCTTTTTCGCATTCTAAACCTCGAGGGAACTTAGGGACACACCATTAAAAATACACCAAATATATTGATTAAAAATTAATAATAGGCAATAACACCTAAATAAAACCCAAGCATTTATGGGATGGACAAGCAGTCCAAATTTCTGAAGAAATTTGGGCAGCATGACGGGTATTCCTGAAGAATTTCAAGAAAAAATCCGGCATGACCTCTCGTCGGTGCACGTTGACAAAATGACATGATCTCTCGTTAGAACATGTCGTGAGAGCGACATCTCCTTATGTGAAACCATGTTGCATTGGCAACATGCCCACACGTGCTAGGTTTTGGGATAGGTATGAAAGTCCATTATTAATTTTGAAACAATTCATTTTAGTATATTTGAAAATGTTATGTCAAAAACCAACCGTTGGGTAAGCTTGAAAAGTGTGGTTCCACCTATGATGCGCTAGGGGGAAAGGATTGATATTAGGAGCTCAAACGTAGACGACATACATCACCGTCCGCGATGCCGTCAATCGCACCAAATGGGCTCTAGATCTAGTGATGTAGTGTGCGGATGACTAGATTCCTTTATTTGCGAAAATGATTTTTTTATTTTATTTTTTTGATTTTTTTTTTGATTTTTTTTTTTGGAAAAGGGGTGAGAAATGGAAAACAATACACACACACCAAACCCCACAGAGTATAATAATCAAAGTCACAATCCGATCACGGGACTGGCCTAAGGCAAAACCTGAACAAATCTGCAAACTGGTCAAACTTGTCGCGTGACACAGGACTGCCATGCCTTAATATGTTGCACGACTTGGTAGGCCAGTTTTCCAGAACCAAAAAACCAGAAACAGCCCCAGCCTCCAAGCAAATGCAATGGATCAACACCATGGCCCCTTCAGAATATCAGAACAGGAACCAATACATAGAGCAAGGCAATCAATGCAAGCAAAGCTTATGAAACACATAAGGTCACACAACAAAGAACACGACAAATGAATGTAATGGATGTTGAACCTGAACGAAAGCTTGACCCGCTTTTTTTTTGAAAAACAAGTTTCAAATGTCCCCAGCAGAGTCGCCATTGAATGTACGCTCGCCGATTTTTTAGAAAATTAATGAGAGTCGCCACGCCGTTTTAAAGGAAACTTTGAAAACCTTTTGAAATCAGAAAATGTGGGTTCGGGGGTCAGATTACGTGTTGGGAAGAACCGAGAGTTCACCCAACACGCCTCGTAAACGAGTCTTTCAATGTTCAACATCAAATATCATTCATAAGTGTGTGCAAATGTGTGAGATAAAATATGTGATAAAATGCATATTAATGCTTTGCTTTATTGATCAACTGAGGCATACAACTTGTGAATCATTTTTATACAGGAGACCACAACCTGATTACAACGAGGTTGAACAGATTACAACTGAAATGGACCAGCTGCAGACTGGCTAGGTGTGTCGCACGACACAGGACCGAAGGTGGCCAGATGTGTCGCGTGACACAACATGCCACTCTACAGAGGCTTACAAAGCTGATTACAGAGATGGAATTTAATGGCAACAACGAGGTTAACAGGGATTTAAAACAAGTCCCTACGACCTCAAAGGGATCAAATCTCAGATGAGTGTGGATATGGAATGATCCACACTCACCTAAGCCTACAAGCAAGTTGGAATGAACAACACTATCACATTTATATAAATCAGAGCATATGCAAACTGAGATAAATTATAACAATGCAAATCTAATCAGGCTCTAACCTGAAGAACATATCATACATATAATGAGAAGGAGAGAGAAAGGGAATTAGGACGTTACCCTTGTAGCCCACAATCCTTATACCAAGTTAGGTATAAGGATCTTCAAATCAGATGCAGAACCAGCTTAGACGTCTCAGATCAAGAGTAGCTTTGAAGCTTCAGGTGTGTATGTGAGTATATGAGAGGGAGAGAATGGATTATGTATGAGAGAGAGTGAATTTAGAGAGGATGAATGGGTGTTTGTGTGTGTGTGAGGATAAGGACGAGCATCTGGGCGTATTTTGGCAGCGTGACGCTTAGGGGCGAAGAGAGATCCCAAAATGAGAGGCATAGGGCCTTATTTATAGGCTGCATGGAGCTGGCTAGAAGTGTCAAACAACGTAACGAGACGCCTTTCCATGGCTCATTATGTCGCACGACAGGAGAGGGCATAATTGTTTTCCTTCTAGAAACACGCAAGGTGGCAAATTCTGGACCCTTCTTTGGATAATTCCTTATAGGTCCAACCTGGATTAATACCCCAAAGGTCCTTCTACATGGAAAAAAAAGCGAAAGGTACTTCCTTAGCAAGAAACTTATAAAAAGTTCCCAGAAGCCTCGAAATGGACCGGAAATTTACCAAAATGCTCCCTAGCGCACTTTTATTAAGTAAAAGGCACTTTTATTGGATCGCGAGTTGGATTGGGGTACTCACAGGGCCTCCAACGGGGAAATAGCTGCTGAGATAGATGACATGATCAAAGAGGAAGTTCCACACTTGGGAGCTAATGAAAGAAAAAGGGTCAGAGAGATCATCATTGAGACTATGCTGTTTAGAGACAGCCCAGAACTGGAAACAATAGATGAGTTGGAAAATTTAGAAGTCAACCCATCTCACCACGAGCAAAAAAATAGAATAGGAAGACAATTGTCACCAAAAGAAATGGTGGAAATAGTCGACCTATTAAAAGAAAGTTTTGATGTCTTTGCTTGAGAGGACATGAGGGGTGTCAAAGAGGAGGTCGTTGTGCATCGTTTGAGGTCAACCCCACCATGAAATTCAAAAGCGAAAGGCTAAGGGTTTTTGCTGCAGACAAAGAAATGGCAATCAAACAAGAGGTAAATAAACTCCTTAGTGCAGGTATAATCAAGGAGGCATCCTACACTACTTGGCTGGCAAATGTTGTGATGGTCAAAAAGACTAATGGGAAATGGAGGATGTGCGTAGACTTCACTGATCTAAATCTAGCATGTCCAAAGGACAGCTACCCCCTCCCACGGATAGATAAATTGGTCGACTTAATAGCTGGATATGCCACCCTCAGTTTTTTCGACGCTTATTCAGGATACTACCAGATCATAATGCAGGAGGATGACATTGAAAAGACGGCCTTCCAAGCTGCTGGGGGGATATATTGTTACACCAAGATGTCATTCGGACCGAAGAATGCTGGAGCTACCTACCAGAGGATGGTGAATAGAGTCTTTGCTAGTCAGATTGGCTGAAACATGGAGGCCTACATTGACGACATGGTCATCAAAACCAAGACTGGTCGTCATGTGGTCGACCTAGGGAAACGTTCGCCAATCTATGAGCAAACGACATGAAGTTGAATCCGAGCAAATGCGTTTTTGGGGTAGTAGCTGGCAAGTTTCTGGGGTTCATGATATCACAAAGAGGCATCGAAGCTAATCCAGAAAAGATAAAGGCCCTAGTAGAGATGCAAGAGCCTACATGCATAAAGGAGGTCCAAAATTGAATGGTAGGGTCGCAGCTCTGGGTCGCTTCATAGCAAAATCAGTGGAGAGGTCTCTCCCATTCTTGAAAACTTTGAGGGGGACGAAAAACTTTGAGTGGACGGTTGAATGTTCCTCTTCGTTCCAACAACTCAAAGAATATCTCGCCTCTCCACCATTGCTGAGCAGCCCGATCCAAGGGGAGAGTTTGTACGTCTACCTATCAGCTGGAGATCGAGCAGTAGCCGCGGTTCTGGTCAGAGAGGAAAATGGCCTTCAAAATCCAATCTACTATATAAATAAGGCCTTGTCCGACGTAGAAGGGTGATACTTCAATGCTGAAAAGGTTGCCTATGCCTTAGTAGTAGCAGCCAAAAAAGCTCAGATCTTACTTCTCTGCTCACCCTATTGTCGTACTAACTAATGCTCCATTGAGAAAGATATTGCATAAACCTAAGAGCTCAGGTCAACTGCTCAACTAGTCTATAGAATTAACTGAGTTCGACATTGAATATAGGCCTCAAAAAGTGTTGAAAGCTAAACCATCTGCAGATTTCTTGGTTGAGCTTACGTTCACCAAGGAGGTTAATAGTGAGAGTACCCCAAAATAAAGCTTGAAAGGGAAAGAACAATCGCCCCAATAGACAAGGAGATTACCCAATGATTGCTGGAAGGTTTACTCGGATGGGTCTGCTATTAGGGACGTTAGTGGAGCTAGAATGGTGTTGATCGAGCCAGAGACTGGTAGAGCTTTTGAAGAAGCCCTAAGGTTAAAATTCCAAGCCTCCAAAAACCAAGCCGAGTATGAGGCTTGATTACAGAAGTTGAATATGCCAAGTGCTTTGGAGCAACCAAGATCATAGCTTATTGTGACTCCCAACTGATTGTGAATCAAGTCAAGGGAGAGTACGAAGTGATCAACCCAATTTTCATCAAGTACTAGGAACTGGTGAAGAGGTTGGTCCAAGACTTGGAGTTTTGGGAAATATGAAGGGTAGGGCGCGAAGAAAATGAGTTGGCCGACCTACTCTCCAAACTAGCTACCTCAGATGAGCGACATGGAGAGCCAATCTCATACTTAGAGCATCCAGCATACAAAAGAGTGCAGGTTTTATGCTCGGTCTACGGCTCTAAGTGTTGGATTGATGAAATGAAGGCTTACATTGAAACAGGCGAGCTGCCAGATGATGAGCAAAAAGTGAGAGCAATCAAGAAGAAGTCCCCTAGATTTGTTATATATGGGGACGCACTATTTAGAAGATCATTTGTGAAATAATTATTGACGTGTGTTCATCCTTTGGAGGTTTATCAACTCTTGCTCGAGGTTCATAGTGGAGTATGTGGTGGACACCCGGGGGGCCAGAACTTTGGTGGACAAGATACTCACCTTAGGATACTATTGGCCTCATCTAAGAGAAGATGCTTGTGAGTTCGTGCAAAAGTGTGACAAGTGTCAGAGGTATGCCGACCTACCAAGGCTCCCTATAACTGAACAGACACCGGTGATCGCAGCTTGGTCGTTCGACATGTGGGGGTAGATTTGATCTGACCATTCCCACCCGCCCGAGGAAATTCTAAGTATGTAATCATGGGCATTGATTATTTCACCAAATGGATTGAGGCAAAGCCTTGGCAAAAATAACAGAGGAAAATACCATTAACTTCATCCACGATTACATTAGGTGGCGCTTTGGGGTGCCACATTCAATTGTTTCAGACAACGAGCTACAGTTTTCCACAAGTTTTGAAACAGAAATGAATAGATTGGGGGTTAAACACTGAAAGTTTTCAGTGTTTATCCTCAAGGTAACGTGCAAGCAGAAGCAGCAAACAAACTAGTATTGACAACACTAAGTAAAGGCCTAATTGGTTGAGCTGGTAGATGGTTGGACGAACTGCCCCTTGCTCTTTGGGCAGTCCAGACAACCACCCGAGGGCCTACAGGGGAACCATTTGCCCTTACTTTTGGCTTGGAGGCCATGGCACCTGCCGAGCTATGAATTCCTACAGCTAGGGTGGCTTTGTTTGATCAAAACCAGAATAACTCCAACAGATTGCTCGACTTGGACCTACTAGACGAGAAACGGATGACTGCTCAGCTTAGAATGGTAAACTACAAGCAGAAAACTAAGGGTTATCATGACAAGAAGGTCAAGAAAATGTCGTTCAACGTTGGGGACTATGTCCTAAGGAAGATCGAGGTAACTGAAAGGAAAGCTGAACAGAATAAGTTATCTCCAAACTGGGAAGGACCCTACATCGTCACCAGAATTGTCAAGGAGGGGACCTACATGATTGGCCATCCAGGTGGTGATGATCTGAAACATCCTTGGCATGCTAGCCACTTAGTTAGATATTATTTTTGATTAAGCTCTTTATGTAACGATCTACTTCATCAATAAAATAGGGTTACCCCCAAAGAGTTCTATTCACAAACTATGTTACGTTTGCATCTTATTCAATTCAGGTCCGACTCTTAGTCGATCTCGAAATATCAAACAGACTCGACTTAAGTCCTAAGTCAACCTCATTCATAACAGGTTCGACTGAAGACTTACGTCAGTCTCGTTCCTTAACAGACTCGACTAAAGTCTTAAGTCAACCTCGTTCTTAACAGGTTCGACTGAAGACTTACGTCAGTCTCGTCCCTTAACAGACTCGACTAAAGTTCTAATTCAACCTCATTCTTAACAGGTTCGACTGAAGACTTACGTCAGTCTCGATGCTTAACAAACTCGACTAAAGTCCTAAGTCAACCTCATTCTTAACAGGTTCGACTGAAGACTTGCGTCGTTCTTGTTCCTTAAACAGACTCAACTAAATTCCTAAGTCAACCTCATTCTTTAACAGGTTCGGCTAAAGACTTATGTCAGTCTCGTTCCTTAAACAGGCTCGACTAAAACCTTGGTCAGCTTCGTTGTAGCCTACTGATCTGAATAAGACTTTGGTCGATCTCCTACTTAATCTAGTTCGACAAAAAGAGAGCAACGTGGATCAGAACAAAATGATTCAAATAGTCAACTAGTATTAATAAAAAGTCCCCCAAAAATGGGTCAGGACATGTCAAAATATGAATTACGAGTTAAAATGCCTCCCAAGTCGAGCTAAGGCATCGACAACTAAAAACAATAAAAGAAAAATTGTTTGGGACTTGTTCATTACAAAACTAAACAAATAATGAAAGATCAACTTTCTGGATCATTGTTGGGCTGCTCCTGTTATTGCTCCTGGTGCTCGACGTCATGAAACTTGATCTTGGGTGACCTCGTCTTCTGCATCGACCTCGTCGACCTCTTCTAGCTATTGAAATACAGCATTAAAATTCCTTTGCTCAATGGGAGGGGAGACCCAAGGCTCCACTCCATCTTCAGCGTCTTGCTGGGCAATGACGGCCAGGTCGTTGGCATTAAATGGAATAAGGGAATGACCAGCTCGAGCTACCTCATCATACCTTTCAGCGTGGGCCCATTCAGCCAATTTCTCAATGGGCAGCTTGACTGAAGGATCGACCAAGGCCTGCCGAGCCATGTGTTTACGACCAACATCATAGAAACCCCTAGCTCGGGATACTATAATGTGGTAGCATTCATCGATGTTCTTAACATTTCAACGGCAGCCTTCTCTCTAGCTTTAGCCTCCTCCTCCCATTTGAGCCCGGTAGCCCGATGATCTTCACTCATCTTGATCATGTGATTGTTGCGCTCTTGGATCATCTCAGTCAGCTGCTCCAGCTCTCCTTCCTGCCTGGCCGCAACTGCCTCCTCATCCAAAGCAGTCTTGATAGGAGCAAAGGATTCCACCTGCTCTTGAAGAGGAGCCAGCCACTCCCTTGCCACCTTCAGATCGGCCAAGGCCTCATCCGTATCCTTCTCAGCATTGAAGTGAGCAGCTTGAAGAGCTCGTCACTAGGAGTCGGAGTCCACTAGCTTCTCCCTTAGCTCCGTGGCCTCCCTAGCCTTTCTGGAATATTTTATAGAGGCTATTTGCTGCTTCTCAATTGCAGCTCTCCAATTGTACCTAGCCTGCTTAGTGAGGGCAAGATACTACACAACACAAAGAAAGTGGTCAATACAACAGTTATCAAAATCAAAGCGACCAAAACTAATGCGATCAAACAGAAATGAAGAGAAAAAAATATGAAAGATACAAGTGTTACCTCAGAGGAAAGGAGGCCCGACCTATCACTATACTACTCTGGAGTAAGCCCCTCCTCAGCAAAATGGGCTAGCAGGTCCCTATCTGCTGCCCTCCTCACTATTACTTGCCCAGTCCCAGCTCGGGATAATGGCGGCTTAAGCTATTGATGCCCGTAAGAGGAGGGACATCACTTAACCTTCCCACAGCAGCCTACACTTCTTCAGTGTTTCTGATGGAAGGAACGTGGGGAGGGGGTGAGTGGAAGTAGAACCCGCCACTCTAGAGGTGCCAGCTCCATCAAGACTTTGGTCGACATGTGACCTTTTCCTCAGCCAGCTCAATGGAAGATCAGCTTCAATCTCTTGTGGGTCGTCATCACCAAGCTCTAGGTCTACAATATTTAGGGGGTTTGCCCCAACTGACTTATGTCGGGGGTCTTAGCCCAAATCCATCTCGGTCGATACATCGACCTCCCCCTCTCCCCCTATGACTTATACTTGAGGGGCGTGTTTAATGGGCTCCACCAGCCCAGACCCATCAATAGGGACCATTCCCACTCCTTCCTTGGGAAGCATAGTGTTTTTGTCTTCAGCCTCCTTCTCACGGCTAGCCTGAGCATTGGCGGCCCCATACGCCTTTTTGTTTCTCCTCCTATCACCCAAGTTGACTACGCGATTCATATTAGCCTCCTGTTCAGCGGTTAGAACTTCACAATCAAAGGGGAAACAGTTAGCAAAGAGATAGGCGAGCAGAATTATGAGAATTAAAGAGAAAGCAAGTCAAATATTTAACCGCCATAGTGAAACATATTTCTACAATGGCCGAGCTTCTTCTTGTAGAAATGGCATTGGGACTCAAACCTTTCTCTCTCATGTATCACCTAATCTGGGTATCTAAGGCTCCTAATGATTGGCACTAGGGGAGCTACCTCCCCATCTCCTCCTAGGATCATCCCAGCCTGAATGAAGAAGTCCTTATCCGACCCAAGTGCTGCCCAACTAATGGTTCTCCTCCGAGCCACCAATGTCAACCTACGAGTGAGTTCATCACTCCACTTTGGGACCCAGCAATCTTCCTCCTATATGGGAGGTGTATCAGCCTCATGAAAGAGAAACTCCCATCCCTTCCTACTCTCCACAAGGATCATATGGGTATTCCACCCAAAAACTTTATCGGGCAAGTTAGTGAACAGCTTTGGGGCCTAAGCTTTGGTCGGGGTACTAATGCCGAAGGTTTTGTCGTTCTACACAACCTTAAAAAATCTCCTAAAGACATGCATACACGACTCGTACCCAACAAACCTGCACACCATGGCAAAGCATACTAAAACCCTAATGGTGTTGGTGCCCAATTGCAAGGGGACAATGGCCAAGCACTCAAGAAATTTGCAGATAAAGGGGTCTAGGGGTAGGCGTAGGCTGGCCTCAAATTGTCCATAGAAGAAGGCTACCTTAGCCGGATTCAGACCCCAATGGATCCAAGATTGGGCTTTCCTTTGCCTCTCGGTGAAGTGGGTCAGATGGAAGTCATCTCTGGAGACCTCGAAGAAGTCGTGTAAAATTTTGATATAGGATTCAGAGTTCTTCCTCCCTATCACCGGTTTAGGGGCCACATATCCTCTCTCATTGCGGCCTGTAACAACTATCGAGCAAAACTTGTCCACTATGTTTCTTGAGGGGCTCGGCGAAGTAGAAGCAGTTGTTAGTTGAGCTGCCATATCTATAAAAGACACAGAAATAGGGGAATCAGTCCTAGTCGAAGTATGTTCCGAACTACCTATGGGCGACCTAGATTCCCCTGGGAATGCTAACCTTTCTCTAGGAAAAGGGTTCATCAAAAGTATTCTTAAATTTGGGTTCATCAAAAGTATTCTTAAATTAGGGTTTTCTAAGCTACAATCACATGTGTAGATGTGATTGGCTTTTAAACTAAATATGTGTGTCTTGATTGACAAGTGATTGCTTGATCCATGCAAGTCAAATTTTTGAATGAATATCTAAGTTTTGACAAGTGATCGCAAACCAAATTTATAGGTTCTTAATTCCTGGGGTTTAATGGGTTTTTGAATATTTAGTGGACTGTAGAAGACCTAATATTTGGAGAACACTAAATTGTGAACGTGTGAACGCCCAATTTTACTAAAGAAGATTAACCTCAACTATGATTGATTGTATTATTAATTGGCATACTGGTGCGATACATGAATCACATACCGTAGATCCTTATTCCTTTGAGTTCGGTAATTTCGTGAATTGGTTTATTTGTTTTCTTGTTTTAAATAGTTAATTGTTTAAGTAGGAATAATAATCAAATCCAAACCCCGTTCTTTACTTTTTGTTTAATTGTTGAAAGTCGAATTGTGGATTCACAAATCCCTATGGATTCGACCCTTGCTAAAGTGCATACTACTACTTCAATAACTCGTGCACTTGCAATGTATTTTATAACAAGTGGGTTTTTTCCCATCAGAGCCTGATGATACTCTTCATGCTCAACTAAAGAAGACACAAGCCCACATCTCTATCTGGGATGTCATTGAAGCTTCACATAAATATCGTGACATGCTATCCAAAGCCTTTGCCCAAGCCATAGTTCCAAATGATATCACTCCTTAAAATCTTACTCAAATGATTGGAAACATCCAATTTGGCAATGTTATCTCCTTTACTGATTTAGACATGCCACCATATGGGATGAATCATCAAGAAGCCTTGTACGTTACTGCCAAAGTACTTGACCAGAAAATGCCTCGAATCCTAATTAATAATGGTTCGGCAATCAATATTTTGCCAAGAAAAGTCCTAAGCACTCTTGGACTTGAACCTAAAGATTTAACGCCATCCGGAAAAATCGTAAGGGGACACAACTGCACTGCAAGAGCTGCTCTTTGATTAGTTACACTGCCAGTCAAAATGTGCCAAATCTTCATGGACATAGAATTCCAAGTCATCAACATACCGGCTTCAGTCAATTTATATTTAGGTTGACCGACTCCACATTATAGGGGGAGTCTCCTCTTCTCTCCATCAATGTGTGAAATTCAAACATAACAACATGGTTGTAACTATGCACGGAGATATGATAACCGCTAGTCCCATCCTAATGACACAACAACATGGTTGGGATATAAAATAAATGAAAGGGAAGATGAATCTGATGATGAATGGAATCACGACGTGATCCAATGCAATGGGACTTGCTATAGAACTCCCAACGCTCCTAATCTCACTCATTGGCGAAATGCAACTAATGGCTATTTCATCAAAGAAGGGGAAGACGTCCCATATTTTATATTTCATGAGCCTTGGGTTAATGGTAAAGGGAAACTCCATCCTGGTTTTGAGATCTTCAAAGACTGTAATCCTTATTCTTTTGAAACTAAGCCAATCCCTTGTCTTCCTTGGGATTTATGGGGAACTAAAGCAGAAGTGACCGAGGAATGGGACTTTGTGTTGGGAGAAGGCATGTTGCATCAGATCAAGAATCTGTGCAAGCTGGAGAACAGTCAGATACATGTCATAATCAAAGGAGATGCTTCAGCTGAAGAATATATGAAGCTAATCAAAACCTGCAAACAGATCACCTATACAGTTCATACATTTCATATATATTTACACCCATACTCACTCTCTACAAATCCATTCATAAACTCATCATCAAAATTGACCAAAACTGGCTAGTACCATATAATTTGTAGACTACACGATTCAAAAGAAAAGACTAAAACTAGAAAAATTATTGTGAAAAATTATGCACTAACAGGTACTGAAGAAAAGAAAGCAGAAAAAACTGTATGGGCCAATCCGTGGCCAATAACTGAACTTTCTCAAAAGCAAAAAAATGGGGGAATAGGGGGATCCTAAGATAAAGTGCCTCCCAATACATTTGCACTGACATTGCCGTGCTCATCATCATCATCAGCATGAGTCAGGGTCTTCTTTGAGCCACAAGTGGGCATTACTGAAGTTGTTATCGTAGCCGCCACAGAGGCTGCTTTATTAAACGGTTACTCCGAGAGATGTCTGACAGAAACCAACAGACCCGCCACTCGACTAGCACCTTGGCAGTAATCCTCAATAGACACCTACAAATGAAAACACAAAAATGCTCAGAAAACCTCTACGAAGAAAAAGGGTACTGACTACAAATATAAAAGACATACCATAGTAGCGCCAGAATGAGGAAGAAGTCCAATGGGGATTGTCTCGGTCTCACTAATGTGACTCGTCATCAATATGTCGCCCATCATATATGTATAGCTTGTAGGCCCATAATCCGTAATGAAAGGAATGGGGCCCATCGACTGAGATGAGGAAGTTGGCAGAGAGGAACTGGAAGCGAAAGCATGTAAACGTGGTTGAGGACACCTACGACAAGAGGACCCATGAGATGGGGCAGGAAGGCCTCATTAATCTCACCAGGCTGTATAAAATTTGATGCAGGTAAACCTCTAATAAGATCAATATGAACAACGCCCTCAATCTTTTGGGTCACCAACATGTTCTCCAGAGAATCTTCAAGCACTATAACACCAGGATATCCCCTGTCATGCTGAGGATACACCCTCTCCCGAAGATAGAAGGATGCACCTGTCAGATATACCAGAAGAATACGCCGGCTGGTGACATCCCACATATCATCCATATACATCTAGATCCCCCTACAAGGATAACCCCTTGCCATGAAGTCAAGTGATCTATTATGGATCGGGCCTGCTCCACAATAATAGTCGCTCGGCCCCCTCACCGGCAGTTCTGTTTTCATAACCCCACCTCAGTATGTCAGGAAATCGAGCCGCTGGAAATTTGAGCTCAAAATTATAGAGCCCCAGGATGGCATATACCCACACCTGAAAAAGGGTAAACCAAGAAGGCTTTAGCACAAAGAAAAGAAAAAAAAGAAAGGGCAACGATAGAAAATGAAAATGTAGAAAAGTGGTGACAAGATTGAGAAATTTACCTCCCACGCCAAGCTATAACCTGCTATGTTCTCCTTGGTATTGCGGCAAGCTTCATCCATGTCATCGTAGCAACAGGCTAGGCTAGTTGAACCCAATTCTAGGGTCATACAAACATCAAAATCCCTTAACAGATCGAGCAGAGAAAGACGAGTAGTGGACCCATGATTAGCAAAAAGGGTCTCCGATAAATCCCACCATATGAAGCCTCGAGCAGCCTTATCAACATTGGCGACATTAGCCACATTTAGGTTATCAATATAAACTCAGACCCTAGTCCGAAGAGGTGCGAGCTCCATCCCAGTTCCTTTGCGGGACATGCAAAAACCAAGGAGCACGGTGATCTCTTCATTAAAAAGTCTATGGCCTGGATTCACCAACAATGGAGTGCCAGTACACTTCAACCCAATGATAGCATAGAAATCTGTGGGAGTCTTGGTAGCTTCCCCAAAAGGCAAGTGAAGTGGGTGGGTTGTATCCCACCATCTCTCCCTGATAGCCTGGAAAACTAGAGGAGACCGCCTCATTCCTCGAACATTGTCAAAGAAAGCATGAAGTCCCATGGCTCTAACCCTCTCCTTAACCTCATTAGGGAGGACACTCTAAAGATCTGCCACTTTTGAAACACTCTTATAACTGTTCTGTATTGGCTTATATGGTTGCAAAACAGAGGAGATAAAAGAAGAAAAGACAAGTTTCAAACCAAAAAAAGAGGTAAAAACATCAATTTAGGCATACATTATCAAATCATGTCAATAGGCATCCCAAGCATGCTAGCACATAGATTTGCATTTCATATACTCATACTAGTGCATTAGAAAGCATTCATGAAAGGAAATTCAAGAAAAGAAAGAAATTTTTCATTGAGACATTTCATCAAACACCTAGCATTCATACTAGGTATTCAAACACACTTGCATTTAGCCACCCAAATAAAGCCTACATACAATCCTAAACAACTAGGACATTCATATATGCACATAAGCATCATCAAATACAAAGAAAAACCAAGAAAATTTAGCATGCATTGCATAAACCCTAACTTTAAACAAAAGGGGGAAATCCCAATTTTTGATGGAAGTGACGGATTGAAGCATGGAATTAGAAAAATTCAAATACCAAATAAATTTTAAGAAGTACTTTCTTATCGATCCTCGATGAATGTGGTCATAAATATGGTCTTCCTGGAAGGCGAGAAGATCGTTGGAATGATAGGTCATGCCCTTGAGGTGTCAACCCATTTGGTTCTCTCTATGTGATGAAGAAGCCATTGATTCAAGCCTAGAAGACATTTGGAATGGACTGGTAAATTGAAGAAATATTGGGCAAGATGTGCCTAGGGTTCAGACTTGAGAGAGAAAGTTTGAAGAGAAGTGATTTCGAAATGAAGGCGCCTGATATAAAGCCTCTGGAGCAGTTGCCTCGCGCGAGAAAACATGTCTCGTGCGAGACAAGTCCCTGAATGACAACAATTCTTGATCTTTGACCAGAAAGTCAATGGCAGCCCCAAATTTCAGAAAAGTTAAAATTTTGCCAAGACAAATTGAACTCGG
Source organism: Adenophora triphylla var. japonica (assembly GCA_022495995.1). Classification (NCBI taxonomy): domain Eukaryota; kingdom Viridiplantae; phylum Streptophyta; class Magnoliopsida; order Asterales; family Campanulaceae; genus Adenophora; species Adenophora triphylla. The sequence goes on along the minus strand of JAFEMH010000298.1, from coordinate 287,821 downwards.
TTCAGAATAAGCTTGGGGTCAATAACACCAATGATGGAGGTCACCACATTACACAATTTAATCGAAGATATCATATTGTCCGAGATTTGATCGAAGATAGAAAATTCATTCAGTGATTCGGAACCTGAATAAGCGAATCATTCTCCCAACTTGATCGAAGATAGCAAGTTGTAATATGATTTGTTTGAAGATAGCGAATTCATTCAGTGATTCGGAACACCCAGATAGATAAATCATTCACTCAACATGATCGAAGATAGCACGTTGACCAGCTAGTTTGATCGAAGATCGAAAACTTAACAAAGAATTTGATTCGGAGATCAAGTTCCTTCAGTGATTCAAAACCGAGTTAGGCAAATCATTCACCCAGTTTGATCGAAGATAGCAAACTGAAAAAAGGATTTTATCTAGAGATCCAATTCTTTCGAAACGGTTCGAAGCCTCGTCAAGTGAATCGTCATCAGCAAAACCGGTTTTGAGCCCAAACAGGTGAATCTTCAGAATCCAAAGGCCAGACAGGTAAATTTTTGTTTTCTAACATATTCACAGGTTTGGAGCCAAAACAGGTGAACCATCAGATGGACAGGTATATTTAGAATTGTGTCACGATTTGATTCCTCAGTATGAGTTTACCTTTACAAAAATTGATTTTCAAAATACCTAAAATAGCCTTTTTCATGTTTTTTGGAGTCGAACTACGTTTTGATCTGATTCTCTGATAGAGATATGTATGCAATCGTGCGGCATGACCATCCTAAAGTTTTGAATGAATGTCTTTACTATCGACGATATTACTTATTTTATAAGTTTTGTCATCGAGGGACTCTTTAGACACCCCATTCTGAATATATTATATATGATTATACTACAGTAGTCTCGCCTTTTGATTTTAGGAATAAGACCTGCAATTTCGTCATGTTTTGTTAAGTTCTGCCTGCTACGTTAGTTTGAACTTAATTGACTAACGAATGACCAAAGACAGAAAAAATAGTAAAAATTGACTAGTCGTCTCGCACGAGACAACTGCTTAGGAAGGTTGATTTCCTTTTCTTTTCGAAGATAATTTCTTACTTAATCATGACTCTCTCACATCAGGGATTTCTGTTGATTATGGATGCCCTGGAACATTATAGACTGATATCTTTCAACATAAAATGATTGATTCATTCCAAACTTGTGAAACCTAAATTTGGTGACCAAGTATTCCCACCTTATAAATATATGATGATTTCTTTGTATTCTAGATCCCAAAATACACATTTTACACGTTCTCTCCCTAACGGAACTAATAAAACAACTCTCAAAACTCCCTAAATTCGTCAATAAGCTTTGATCAAGTTTAAACACCAAGATTCAAGCATTTGACTAGGCTATCAATCTAATAATTCAAGATCTCTTTTGAGGTAAACTTTCTTTGACTTTTACTCTCTTCTCAACCTTTCTATTTGATCTTTCTAAAATTGTAATCACCATTAAAAGGATTAGCATAGAGTCCATTCAATTAATGAAGGTGATTTTGAAGCATATAATCTAACATTCCAACTAATAAATCATTTAATTTATTATTTTGATTAGTTTGATTATAAGAACAATTCAATTAAATCTTATAAGCAAGAACAATCATAAGATTGTGTAGGATTGGTGCTTATTAACCTTTCAATCCTGTAACTTAACCTCCGAACCCACGAATCTAATGAAAATATGATTTTCTATATTTCCATTAAATAATATAGGTGATGACTCGAATAAAAACAAATAAAAGGAGGATGACAAAACTCGCATTCTCACACTACCCCCACCCTTTTCTTTTTATGTAGTAGTTTAATTGGAAAAAGAAGTTGACTTATGTTATGAACAAATAAAAAATGAAATCGTGAAACTTTTGGGATCCTTTTGTTTAGGTGGGAGGTCTTGTCGAACTATAGCACTAGCATTCTCCCCCATGATCAATTTTTCATCTTTTCCATACTTAATCTTTTTAAAATTAATTTCCTTGAAAATTTTTGTATAGGCAGGAATATTTTTATTCACTTTAAGCAATGGGAGGTTTATATTAACATTGGAGAACATGTCCATCAACTATTTCATTTATTCCTCAATCTTGAGTCTTATTAATCAACCGGGATACGGCACTGGTAGTACATATGGAGGGATATATAAGCATCTTTTGGATTTTTCTCAATCCATTTGTACTCTTTTCAACTTTTTTTGATGAATAGGAGGAGGAGAAGAAGAAGATGAAGGAGAATTTATCTCTTGACTTACCACTTTGCCCTTCTGGAGGGTGGATATGGTATTAGCTTGTTACCCCTGACTTGGGAAAGTTGCGGGCTTGTGGCTTTGAAGGGCTTTAGCAAGTTTCCCTATTTGTATCTCCAACTTCTTTATCGCCGCATCTTGTTGCCTTGATGACTGTTGATGTCCTTATTGTATTAATGGCCGCTCCCACGACTCTTTCTGCCCTTGTGGTGGATGAGTGTGAAGGGTTTATTTTGGTTACCTTGATTTCCTCCCCATGAGAAGTTGGGATGATTCCTGTACCCCGAATTGTAAGTATTGCTATAAGGATTATTTTAGGGCGGCCTTGGGCTGTACCCATCCAATGCATGCACCTACCTGCACATTCTCAATAATAAATTGGGCACCACCAGGACAAAAGTTATTAGCATGAGTACAAATAGAACATGCATCATGAATAGCATTGATACTTGAAGAATCAGCATGAGTAGGTAACATATCAAATTTCTTATTTAATTCAGCTATCTGCCTAGCAAGTTCATCATTAGTGTCCAATTCAAGCACACCTCTCACCTTCCCTCTGATACTCTTTTGTTGGGAGTTAGCACCCAACATTTAAAACAGGTATTGAGTCTCTTGCGGGGTCTTGGCTCCTAGAAAGCCACCCGCGGCATTGTCAACCATGGATTGATTGATAGGATTTAAATCATCATAAAAAGTTTAGCTCAACAATAGGAGTGGAAAATTGTGGTGAGTACATTGGATCAACATCATCTTAAACCTATCCCAAGGTTCTCCTATTTCTTGTGTAAAGCTAATGATTTTGTCTAAATGTGGTCAATGTACGATGGGGGTAATATTTGCGTTAAAACACATCATGTAATTCATCCAACGTGCTTATACTCCTAGGTGCGAGCATCATCAACCAAATCTTAGCATTCCCCTTCATGGTGTAGGGGAAGCATTTAAGTATCATTTGTTCGTCAGTCACTCCCTATTTACCTGGGAAGTGTGACATTGTCATCATATAATCTTTTAAAAAGGTCAAAGGGTGTTCGGCCGAAAGACCTTGATAATTAGGTAACATTACAAAATATTGACCCTTGACCTCAAAGTTATTTGTTGCTTCAGAGAGCACAATACAAGACACCGATGTGTCTACCTTAGGACATAAGAAGTCCTGTATTCTCTAAGCCGGTGGTGCTTCCATCTCGGCTTTTATTTCCTCCTATATCCCGGTTGTAGATGGATCAAGTTCTAGGTCTATTTCGAGGGGATTGCCCTCGTTCAATTCCATTTTCTTAAGATGTTGATCTAGTTTATCAATGTCGTCGTTCATTGGCTCCAAAGTAGGAATCAAAGAACATCGACCAAGCATGCACTAAAAAAATTAACTTGTTCAATCACAACAAGTCATCGACAACGGCGCCAAAAACTTGACGGATGATTTCTCCTCTTATTAAATTACCTAGCAAGTACACTAGTTTATCAATGTAGTAATATGCAATTACAATGGTCGAATACACAGAGACTCGTGGATTAACAATTATATTTTAATAGTGCAAAAAGTAATTAAGAAGGGGTTTTGATTGATTTGATTAATTATTCTAAGAAAAGAAGAATTAAATAGCAATTAAAGAAATCAAGATAACAAGGGATTTATGGATTAGAATTATAACAATTATCACTTTATGTTTTATTTCCAATGGAATAAAATAAATCAATCTCATTTAAGGGTTCGATCACAAAAGTATAGGGTTGGGACGTTTGGTATATTCCGCTAGGTCATTACAAATATTAGAACTCTAATGATTTCTCTGTTTGTTAATATATTCCGCTAACTCAATAAAAAACATCAAGAGATTCAAATTTAATTCACATGAACACAAGAACTTTGATCCATTCTATTTCCTCTATGTATTTAAATAAATCATAAGAACATTCAAAACCTAGATTCAATTGAGTTCCACTAGTTCATCGGTTTAATCTATTCAACTCAATAATGGTCAATGAATAAATCATCCACGGTAGTGCAATTGTTTAAAACAGTTAATTCAAGAGATCAAATAATATATTCCGCTAGATCCATACAATTGATATCAAGAACGATCTTTAAGAATGTTGAGAAGAAAAAGAACGAAAAAGAGATAGGAACAATTAAAACCTTATCATAAAGATCCAATTGTTAATCATTCAATACATGAACCAAGAATTTAGTCGCGAAGAGACATAAAAGAAAATAATAAAACCTGAATTGAAATCTTGAATCCTTTTTCTAAAACTTGTGAAACCTAAATTAATGTAAGAGATCCTACCAAACCTAACTATGTGCTTGTTTATATATCAGGGGAGAGGAGGAGAATTTCCTAATGCAGTCCCTACTCCAGAATCCATCCCTGATCCGGAAAACCAACATTGACAGTCTCTGATTCGGAAAGCCAGCGCTGATCCGCCTTGAAATCTTTTGGGTGTGGTCGCAACCCCTTTACGGGTGTGTCGCCCTTAGTTACTGTCTTTTTCGCGCGGTTGCTCCCTTTCTGTGCGCGGTCGCACCCTATCTACTGGACAAAGGGTGCGGGCGCTCCCATTTAAGGGTGCGGTCGCTCCCTATTTCTTTTCAGCTTTAGTCCCTCCTTTTCTGTCTTTTTTCACTCCAGCCCCTGTACTTAGACAAACACTATAAAACACATCAAATAACTCAAGTTTGAGCATAAAATAGGTTTAAAAATATATCATTTGTATTGGTGAAAACACATCAATCACTATTCTTTTTTGAACTAGAAAAGAAAACTAATAAAATTCGATTTTTTTTCTCAAATAATTTCATTTTAAAAAATTTTAATCCCAAAATAACCCACATTTGAAACTATTTGCCAAAATGATCAGCTTTTTGGAAATCGCTACACGATGTAGCGAGTTTATAATTTTTCCGATTAAAATCGCTACACAGTGTAGCGATTTTAAATTTGCTCAATTTTATTTAATATTTATGCTATTAAAAAAACTAAAATTTGAAATCGATACACGGTGTAGCGATTTCAAATTACCACAGCAGGCCAAAGTCCGAAGTTAAATTAGTTTGTACTTCGTCTCACTTTAAATTACAAAATAATAATACAAAAATTATGTTTTAATAAAGAAAACTAAATAGAAATATTATTTTTTCCATCTCAAATAAATACTTTTAAAAATGTACTTCTATAAAAAAAAATTATATTTTTCATTTAAAAAATAAATATTACTTTCGACTCAAAATGAATAACCAAAAAATAATACTACATTTTTTGTCCAAATTAATGAGCATTATTTCCTTCATCTCAATGAATATTTAAAAAAATAATACTCTTCATTTGCCTCAAAAATTAATGTCATATTTTGAGATGAAGACACTAACATTACAAACATTAATTTTAGAGGCGAATGAAGTAGTATTAATTTTTAAAATATTCATTGGGATGAAGGAAGTGATGCTCATTTTTTTGGGATAAAAAATGTAGTATTATTTTTTGGTTATTCATTTTGAGTCGAAAGTAATATTTATTTTTGAAATGAAGAATATAATTTTTTATAGAAGTACATTTTTTAAAGTATTTATTTGAGATGGAAAAAATAATATTTCTATTTAGTTTTCTTTATTAATACATAATTTTTGTATTATTATTTTGTAATTTAAAGTGAGGCGAAGTACAAACTAATTTAACTTTGGACTTTGGACTGCTGTGGTAATTTGAAATCGCTACACCGTGTAGCGATTTCAAATTTTAGTTTTTTTTTTTTAATAGCATAAATATTAAAATAAAATTGAGCAAATTTAAAATCGCTACACCGTGTAGCGATTTTAACCGGAAAAATTATAAACTCGCTACACCGTGTAGCGATTTCCAAAAAGTTGTTCAATTTGGCAAATAATTTCAAATGTGGGTTATTTTGTGATTAAAATTTTTTAAATGGAACTATTTGTTAAAAGTTTCAATAAAATTCCCAAATCTATGTTTAAGTGTATCATTGAATATTAGTTGCATATGGATAACTCACGTGACTACTTTGGGCGGAATTTTAAATCAACTCGTTAGATTTTATTAACAATGGTATTATGTCAGTTAGATTTTTAACGTCTGTCTGTCTGTCAAGGGATGGCACGTGACCATCAAGCGTTATGACAGCTCTACTAACAAAGTGAGAACATTGCAAGAAATTGGTAGTTGGGTGAGAACATTCGAAAAGAAATAAATATCACATTTGAAAAACAAGAATACTTAAATAACCAAAATATAAGTTTTGCCTTTGTTTTTTTCCAGCAATCTGTTCTTCCATTAATCCAATGTGTAGCAAGCTTGTGAACATAGATCACCTAGGCTCCATTTGTTTAGCGTAAAATATTTTTCGGAAAATGATTTCCTGCAAAATGTTTTTCGAAAAATGAAAATATTTTTCGAAAAATGAGATAAACATGTTTAGCGTAAAATATTTTCTCAATTTTCCGGTGCGAAACAAACACCAGAAAATGGAGAAAATGTTTTCCGAAAAACATTTTCCCCCAAACAAACGGAACCCTAGGGAAACTGAAAAGCTGCGTGCACACTAATTTGATTCTGGTTCAGTTTTTCCATAGAGGATCATACTACCTGATTTTATTTTATTTTTATGAAATTTAGAACAAATCAAATCATGAACACTCCAAACTTTTGAAAGTATTTTCTTTGTGATTAAATAAATGTTCAAATTTTATTTAAGGGACGTTTTGAAAATGTGTACTACATCTATAGTATAAATGAGGGAAGTCATTGAACAGTGGTATGAATAGTTCTCTTTGCCAAATTTATCATTTTGCCCTCATTATTTTGTTCCTTTCCCATTTTGCCCTTAAAAAAAAATTTAAAAATTAAAAAACAAAAAAAAAATTAATTTAAAAAAAAAAATTAAAAAAAAAATTAAAAAAATATTTTTTTTTTTAAAAATCACGTGGCCTTGGACACAGGCATGTACTAGTATTTTTATATAATTGACATATTATCAACTATTCAAACATCTAGTTTTGCAAGTATAAAATGAGTACTTCCTCCGTCCCAAACCTATTTGCCCATTTTGCCATTTTGGATGTCCCAAATCTACGTGTCCCTTTTCTCTAAAATGGCAAAGAATCTTTACTATTTCCTCCACTCATTCACTCTCCTATTTTACTTTTATACTGACAATACCAATCAACTTTATTATTTTCTTCACTCATTCTCTCTCCTATTTTATTTTTATACTCACAACACTTTCTCCATTACCCATTTTTCTTAATTTTCGCGTCAAAACCCAAATGGACACATATGTTTGGGACAGAGGGAGGGAGTATAATTTAGTAAAAAAACATTTAAGGATAAAAAAAATCTCAAATATGACACATTTAATTTGAGAAAAAAAATTGTTAAATATGAACGTACATTTATGGACAGGACAGAGTGATGGAATAGTAATTTATTGGGTTGAGTTGTTCACTGCACCAATTACGCCTCTACTACTCCAGTCCCCTTTAAGGCGATATTCTTTAATTGTTTTGCCGGCCTCTATTTTTCCCATTTTCTGGTCCCATCATCATCCTCTGTCTGTCTCTTTGGATCCGTTACCAACGGTCACATTACTCACTTTCATCAACCGTAGAAAAAGTTGAAAAATTTCTACAAAAAGCAGCTCCTTCTACAAAGAGCTCTTTTTAGGAGTTTTTTTCATTAATTTTCACCATTTTCCAATGTTGAACATTAAATAAAACAATAATTTTTATTTTTCTTAATAGAAAAATGCAAGAAAACAATTTAATTTTGAATGTGGGGGCCATAAAAAAGTTTATGAAAAAGCTCTACCATTATGAAAAAAGCGTGAAGGCTTTTGTTTTTGAGTTGTTTATGATGTGTCACTTGAAAATTGTAAAAAAACTATGAAAAAAACTCTTACCATTGTGAATGCTCTTAGCTATTATCAGCATTATTATAATAAACTCCCTCTGCCCAATAATAATAATAATCCCACTTTTCTTTTTTATCGTTTCAAAATAATGTGCTTCTAAATAAGAAAAGAAAGTTAATGAAATATGATTGCTGTATAAAAGGACATTTATCAAAAACTACTTTGAAATATGAATATAATAAAAAAAAAACACAAATTAAATATTACAAAAAAAAAACCTTGAATATTACAAAAAAAAATCATTTTTAAAGAAAAATTATTTTTTTTTGAACTCCGTATTTATCTGTTGTTTAACTGGTAAATGACAGTTATCAGTTATTTAACCAAACAACAAGCACAAAAAATTCTTAAAAAAAATAATAAATGTATTTATTAGTTGTTTAAACAACTGATAAATATCATTTTTTAAAAAATAAAATTAAAATTTTTTTAAAGTGACATTTATATTTATTTTAAGAGGAATAAAAATATAGGAATTGAAATTTTGTTTCACAAATAGTGGAAAGATTAAATAAATCACACAACGCGGCTTTCATAATAAAATACCAACCTTGTCTATTATACTACACTTTTTTTTTCTTTTTTCTTTTTTCTTTTTCCTTTTTATTATTATACTACACTTGCTCCCTATTTAATCAATTACTCTCTCTGTGGCCACTACAATTCAGGCGTCAATTGCCACCAGATCCATATTGCCAGCTCTAAAACTGAAGAGAAACACCCCCCCCCCCTCCCCCCAAAATAATTATATATACCACTCAAAATTCCTTCCCCGAATTCCACTCCCAACCCACAAATTTCCCCAAATTCCCATTCTCAAAAGTCCATCCCTCAACAATGCCCACCATTTTGCTGAGGATTTTCCTTCTTCACAACCTCCTCAACTCAATCCTCCTTTGTTTGGTACCCAAGAAACTCCGTTCCTATCTCCCCCATTCTTGGTACCCCACCCAACAACAACAACAAAAAACCCCTCCTCCTCCTTCGTTTCCGGCTAGAATGGACTCCGACGAGCTCCGGCGGGTGTTCCAGATGTTCGATCGAAACGGGGACGGCCGAATCACGAAGAAGGAGCTCAGCGACTCGTTGGAGAAGATGGGTATTTTCATTCCCGACGGCGAGCTATCCTCAATGATCGACAAGATCGATGTTAACGGCGACGGATGCGTCGATATTGATGAGTTCGGAGCGCTTTACCAGACGATCATGGACGAGAGAGATGAGGAGGAGGATATGAGGGAGGCTTTCAATGTGTTTGATCAAAACGGTGACGGATTTATTAGCGTTGATGAGCTGAGATCTGTATTGGCGTCTTTGGGACTTAAACAAGGACGTACCGCAGAGGATTGTAAGCAGATGATTATGAAGGTGGATGTGGATGGAGATGGGATGGTCAACTTTAAGGAGTTTAAGCAAATGATGAGAGGGGGTGGTTTTGCTGCGTTGACTTAAATATTTATTTTATTTTCATTTTTAATCATAGCTCACCCGCCATTTTATTTTCCATATCAATAAATTATTTATTTATTTATTTATTGGAAAAAGAAAGAAAAAAAGTACTCACTGAGAGAAGATTTTCATGATTGTATATAATTTTGAAGTAAAAAAAAGAGAGAGAGAGAGAGAGAGAGAGAGAAGAAGAGATTTTGGTTAAGCATGGTCACTTACGTATACAAGATGCGAGGGGAGGGCATTTTTGACTTCCGATTCATGCATGAAAGAGTGTTGGATCGGGAAAGTGAAAGACTATAGTTGTTGTTCTATTCAGAGTTTTATCTAATTTGTAAGTTTAATTGAATATTCAAATTGGATTATTATAGGGTATTTTTGTTTATTATTAGAAATATTTTTTTTTTTGGGTTTGGTAATTTATATTAACCAGTAGTGTTTTTATGTTACAACAGAAATGTGTTTGTATCCTTGTTCTATCTCTTGATCTTCAATAACCAGACCATAATGTTATGGTACAACACTTGATAACACTGGTAGATGAATACAATGTGTCATTTCATCACAAATCTTGAGCATCATTATTATATCTTCTGGTTATTACAATGCAATAGCTTGAGGATAACAAGCACTAACCTCCAGCTTCATTGACCCCCAAACTTGCTTACATCCTTCTTCCCACTTTGCCTGCATCCGTGCCACGAATGCCTCTGCCCATGCTTCCTGCCTTCCCTCCATGCTCACATCATACGGTACCGAAAAACTGTACGTTCACATCATCAATTCAACAACCAACTTTTGGTTTTTCTTAGTAATGGAGTAATAAACAACAACAACAACAATACGCGTATGGATGCAAAGAAGCTTCAAGTAGGACTCTGCTTGTATATCACAAAACTTAAAGAAAGTTGACATGTATGCATTTTTGTAGCATAGACATGTATACCCTTAATGATCTCACTATATAACATTATTATTAGTACAAGAGTAAAAATAAAACATTATAATCACGTCATTCATATTGGAACAAAACTTTTGCCAAAATGGACATTCATTTTGGTACGGAGGGAGTACTAAATTAGGTCACATACACCAACAGGACAACGGAGTACTAAGTTAGGTCACATAACCAAACAGGACAACCAAGAGGGTCGCAGACCAAGTACTAAGCATCTTTAACTATGGAGTTATGTCAAAATCTCACAACTCGTTAAAGAAAATATGACTTTTTTTTATGGTGAATGCACTGAAAACCACCATTAGATATCTAGGGTTCTCATTGTTAAAAGCTCTACTGGTGGGTCCTTAAAATGAAGCTGCCACAAAGCAGAAAATCTAGAGCTGCAAGTAGTGATCTGGAATCTTCAAGTATACTAAAATAATGGGACGGCCATTGCTCTATTTTAACAGCATCAGACAGGTTTCTCATTCTTCCTCGTAAGGAGAGTTGAAACAAACTTTCCAATATCCATTTGTCATTCTACATCGTCATCCTATACCGACCAAGTATAGTTCTCATTATCTCAGGCCCTTAGTGACCAAGCCGCTAGCTCATTACGCCAGATGGCCAAACAGCCTCCTTGGGAGGAATGTTTGTAGGCTTAGAGCTAAGGAATACAAATCAGTCTAGAAATCAGTCCAGCAGTACTAATAAATTTACAATTGTTACAACTTTGGCCTTTTCCCACAAAAATGTCAATTTCACATCAAAATGTAGATATATGCTTTACCCACTATAATAGAGTCTCACCTCATTAATTCTTCTTGCCGAGATCCTTTATTGGAGGTACCATTCCTATAAGAGTATAATTAGAAGAATTTGATATAAGCTTCAATGAACAACGTAATTTTACATGCAAATATGCAATGCAGCCACAACGTTTCACATTGCAAATATCAGAACCAATGATAGTTAGTTTTGCAGTTTTCAGAAGAGAGAAGAACCGGGAGATAAGAATATGTTCAGCTGATTTATAGATACATCATACCCCCAAGTAAGGATCATGTAATCACCATTTTCAAATGATTGGTCATATTGCAATTGCAACATATATATCAACCAAAGTGATCGTCATAATTAAATAAATCATTTCAAAAGACATGGGATGGAAGAACTCCGGAGTTCTAATAATAAATCATTTACATCAAATATCGGTCCCAATTACGCTAGGAGGCTGAGCTGTAATACTCAGTAGACTGTGGACGTCATCTCTATGACTAGACCAGGAAATACAACCTTAGAATAGTAAATGGAGAACGACAAACCTGATGACAAAAACGTTATAAAGGTGAAGTGACTTGGTTGAAAGATTATATATTGCATTTGTTATATGCTCCTTCCCAAACAAATATATAACTGGATAACCAAGAAGCCACCTGCGGCAAAATTAAAACTTTTTGCAGTTAAACCAACAAAGTTCAATAAACAAAGGACTTGGTTTGGCATGTCCCCTACGAACACATTATAAGAAACTAGATTGTTAATAAGGGCATATGAAAATAACTTGAAGAATAAGAATGCAAATGTTGAGGTAGCCAATAATGTTAGCAAGATTATATTATTATCTCTTCTAGATAAATCAAACAGACTAGACACAAATATATAGTTTAACCTTGATCCTGAAAATCTAACGGTATTTGCCTACTCAATACCAAGCCATGTGATGGGAAAAGCAAATTGGTTATCAGTATTTGACACTTCGTCGAGACAAAATGGCATATGCTAAAGTTGTCAAACTCACATCTTCAGTTAAACACTGCCTTGGTTGCCCCGTCCAGCACAATATCCTAGACCTCACGTGATTTGTTCTGTTTACAAGAATTTAATATTTTAAAGTTCAAGAAAAATAGAAGGCTGGATAGGTGCATTTTTTATTGAGTACTTGAGTTGGAATATTGTGTTGAAGGCCAATATAAAGGGAACACTAGGATTTGGCAAGTGAAGCAAATAAACTAGATATCCTGCCATTAGTAGAAATGACACTTGTTTGGTAACACAGGAAAATGTTAGCAAGAAAGACACCATTGTCCAGGTTAATATGCATCAAGGTTTCCTTGGTTTAAGATGCTAGTGCATCCATGTATTGTCCATGAAAGCCGTAATTTTTATAGTGGCAAATCATAAACTCTACAATAAATTTATGATACTGGTGATGAAAATTACAGGGTAAAGCATTGTAAACTGATTTTTTGAAGACGTTTTCTGGTAAATTGCAAGAAAGAAATGGGAAGTTTGGAAGAATAGGATAAGATATTAAGGGTTGAATTGCTGTTCCAGGTAAAATGAACAGTATCCAAGAAGAAGAATTTGGCTGAAGATTGTTGATTTCAATTGCTAAGATCTGTCAACTGGGAATCCTAGGACTTAAAATAATAATAATAATAATAATAAATGTATACTCCCTCCGTCACACCTCAAACCGGACTCTTTTGCCAATTTCGTCCGTCCCACCTCAAACCGGACTTCCCAAAATGGCAAAGAATATTTACTATTCCTCCCTCCCATTCTCTCTCCTACTTTACTTTTATACTCACAACACCAATCAACTTAATATTCCCCACTAATTTTCTCTCCTATTTTACTTTTCATACTCATAACACCTCTCCTCCTACTTTACTTTCCTTAATCACCGTGCCCAAGAAGTTGGTCCGGTTTGAGGTGGGACGGTGGGAGTCTACAGGAGCGTTAATTGAGCATCTCACCAGAGATAAATGCTTTACATGTGTTATAAACATTCCGTTACATATGCTGCAAAAAAAAAAAAAGCACAACCGCTTCTGATTAACTCTCTACTTTTTGATCTCTACACTCATTTGAAAACATTGCATGGACTTATACAGGAGTGGTATACCACCAAACCTTAGAGAATCCATTCCTTTTATTTCTGAGAAAACTATGACTTTGTTTTCACTCTTTCTAGTAGATGTGCTAACACTGAAGTTGTTTGTTGTCCCAGGAAGAGTAGGTGGGCTTGTTGTAAGGTTGGCCAATAGGAAAGACCAATTGCGGGTTTCTCATTTGCAATTTACTGATGAGACTGTTATTCGGCGTATCTCAAGGTTCAATACCAAATATATAAAATACTAATTGACTTTTCCTCAAATGGGTGTCATATTAAGGAATGCACGTTTCTCACCTAAGCTAAAAGGGCATAAGTGGGATAAAATAATCTTCTTTTTAGTGGCAAGACACTGTATTAGAGGTTGTAAGTAGTAGATTGACATTTCTTTTCAAAACCAAAAGGCAGCAAGTAACCCCTTTTGGCTTAGGTAGGCTTCCTCTTGGTCTCAATCTAGGGGCAGCCTTGAACGATCAGGAGGACGAGGAGTTTTTTCAGAGATGATGACATCGGGATAGAATTGGACTTGTTAAACATGTTTTTAGAATGTTTCTGACTTACTTTCTCGCTATATCCAGAACTCCTATCAGCGTAACAGACAATACTGAGAGAATTACGGTATTTTACTGGCCTGAGATACGGGCATATCACTGAAATCATTTTACAGAAACACTGCAAGAATGTAGGTACAAGTACCCGTTCAGTGTTGGCACAGTAACCATAGTGTCTTCCATGCAGTGACTAAGATCAATAAAATCCAAAGACTGTTGAGCAGCAAGCTGGCTGGCAGAGTATTCAGCATTATTTGGCAAATCTTGCCTGCATTGCAAAAGATCGTTCGCCATTACATCAGCAGGAAAGACTGAGGAAAACAACTTCTGAACTGAGATAAGTTGTGTTCCTACGGAACTCTTTTCGGCTTGAGTTATCATCTGGAATAATGATATGTAAAAATAAAATAAATCACAAAATGATGGGAGAAAAACAACAGGACATCAAAGAATAGTGCCTTCTAGTTTCTGACCTTTGGAGGATCTTGTTCAAGGTCAACAAAATGTAGATTCAGTTCATTGTTTAGAGTTAACCTAGTAAGCTCTGCAAGCCCACTGACATGAATCAAATATAGCATATCTTCAATAACCATGACTCTCAGTTGCTTATAAATCGAAGACTCCTGCCCATTCCAAGGTAGTCAGAATTGAAGATTAATGACAGAATGACAGATGCATTAATCATAACCCCAACACTTCATTATTACCTTTATTGAGATTAAGAAACTCCTTTTGCACAAATTAAATCTCATTAAAAGGACAGCAGCGACAGGGTACTAATATAGCACCCATCGAAAGCACATGATATGGACATATATAGATAACCATGAGAAAGCATATGTATGGTGGCTGCCACCCATGCTAGTTATAATATATGCTATTTAGAAAAGAAAAAAAATCTAAACCAGCATCTACTAAACACCAACTCATGACTCGGGGGCAGGCGTGTGAAGGAGAGAGGAAACTGCAGCAGGGGGGGTAATGGCTCGAATCAACAAAGAAATTTTAGTAAACAAAATTTTCATCAAGTAGGCTGCTTCAAATGAACTTATCAACAGGAAGCAGAAAACCAAGACAGATGAAGTAGCTTACATAAGTTGAGTGATACTATTGAAAAAGTATAAGAGGATTTTAACGAAATAATTTATCTTATGACTGGTTGTACCACCTCTAGAGGTTATTCTTATTGATTGATTTACATTTGTCTGCAACTTTGGTGAAAGCCAACTTTGACTTGATTAGAATATAACTATGAGTATGTATGCCCCAAGGAATTAGGTATTCGGTCGTCATTATTCTTTTGCCTAATACATGTTTTTTGCTTTTATGTCATGTATCATTGACATCATAGGAAGGCCCAAGCAAACTTGGATAAGAGTTATTGAAAATGATATCAGTTTAATTGGATTTGATGAAAATACGACGTTGAACAGGCCAGATTGGGTGGCAAAAATTCATTTGGGTGATGGGGGTTGACCATTTTTTTATTTTTCCCTTATATACATTATACATGTATATTCTTTTATTCTCACAAAAAAAATCTCTTCTTTTCCTTTTCTAAATATTATTCCTATTTCTTCCTTTAATTTGCCTTTTTCTTTTTTTTTCAAAATGACACACATATGAGAATTTATGTTAGCCTACCCCAAATTATTTTGGTACTAGGGCTTCGTTGTTGTTGATGATGATGTTGTATCATTAACATCATAAGATTGGTAGCAAACTCACCAAACAAAAACAAAAAAAGCATCGTGAGCACAAGTGAAGGATAGGAAGATATAGCTATTAACTCAAACAACAATCAAATCCAAACTATGTAAGGTTAGCCACATTAATCCAATCAAGTCCACCAGGACAAGGCCTCGTAATTTGGTGGGTCGGGTTGGGTCGGGTCGGGTTGAGACAGGTCAACCCGTCATAACCCATTTAAATTAGTGGGTTAAGTGGGTCGGGTCATCAACGGGTCAGGTCGAACCCGGGTTGACCCGTATAAATTAAAAAAAAAAACTTTTTTTTTTTGCAAAACATTAAATAACACTAAAATCAAAATTGCAAAACCTCCTGTATACTAGATGGCAAGAAATTAATATACAAGATGGAAAAAACTTAAATTAGACTGTGGTGTAGTTTGACTGCACTGCACTGACCTTGACCCCACCACCCCAGATTCAAACTTTTTTCCGATGAAATATATTTTTTGCTGAAATATATTTTCATCATGGGTCATCTGGAAACAACCTGTGCTTTAATACAGCGGCAATGTTGCGTACATCCGACCCCCCTTACCCTACCGTATGTGAGAGCTTTTGTGGCACTGGGGTAATGTTGTTATTGTTGTTGTTGTTGCTCTTGCTCTTGCTTGATATTTTTAATTTTAACTAATATTTATTTATCTTATTTTATATACTCCCTCCGTCCCACTTCAAGTGAGCCATGGTATAAATGCACGCTTCTTAAGAAAAATGATTAAAGAATTGAAAGTGGGTAGAAGATTAGAGGAGAGAGAATGTAAAAGTTAAAACATGTAACTTTTACCCTCAAATGTAGATTTAATTACAATGTGCCACTAGTAATATCTTTGTAAATATATGGACATTATAAGGGTATAAATGTCCGAAACATTGTTCACATATTTCCATTTATGGAATGGCTCACTTGAAGTGGGACGGACCAAAAAGGAAAGTGGCTCACTTGAAGTGGGACGGAGGTAGTATTATATAATATACATATATATACACGCATATATTATCTATCTTATTTTATATATTATATTATATACATATATATATACACACATGTATATGTACATGTTATGTTATTAGACTTATCAAAACAATTAAGTTTGTTAATGACCATTGGATGAACTCCTTCCCAGCAGTTGGATTATTATAATGACACCCTAAACATACTTTTTCTATGTTCTGCGCCTCCTCCAAGTAAGAGGAGATACCTTTCTCTCTCCAACTATCTCCCTGATTAACCCATCTCTTCTTTCTTTTTTTTTCTTTTTTTCTGTCTCAGCCCATCTCTGCTCTTTCTCTTTCCAAGTTCAGTTGAAAGCAAGAAAATAAGCTTACTGAAATTTCTTCAAAGAATGCACAGTGCATGAGACTCAAACAGTCTGGGATCTGGGAATGGTACAATATTAACATACTTCCTGGTTGTGGGAGCAAGCATACATATTTCCATATATTGGAACCATAAGCCTAAGTCACAATCAAGCAATCTTACCATCCTGGTGCTGTTTACATACAGATGGTTATGCAGTAATCTGTTACATATTTAAAGAACTGAAAGTCAAACCAGAGTAGATAGATTCCTTAACATGGCATAGCTTAAATCAAAAGAGGGATTAAAAGACATGCTATAATGGTGTCTGCTTAAGTTTACATCATTTCATCATCTCTACTATACTATATATAGTAGATTAAACCAAGAGTTAGATGAGCTGGATCACAATCAAACCTTTTGACAAAGCTTAAGAAATGCACATAGCCGTTGCCTCAATTCAGGCATCACTCCACCATAATCCAGCATTATAACTGGCCTCATTCCCGTAAGCAGCGCAAGAATATCTGACAGAGACATCAAATTGAACCAATATTCAAGAATCATAACCCAAAGTAAGATGGTTTTAAATGAAATTAAGTGATTTTCCACGTATATTCTTCTCAATTCATGAATATCCAATCCTCGTTTGAAATTAAAGACACGATGTTGGACCTGACAGGGTCTAACCCAATCTTGTGACCTATGGGTTAACTTGAGTTTAATCCGAATAATTGGAACAATCCTTGCTTAATTAAATTACTCAAATAACATCATGGTCTTAAGTAATAAAGTCAGCTAGTATAATTAAAATAAAACTAAACCTTACAGCAACAACAGAGCCTAGTCCCATATTGATTTGGGGCAGTCATATGGAATCGTCAATGAAAAGAGGCGAAGAAAAAATTATGAAAAAAAGATATATTACAAATTATACTGAACCTTAAAACATAAAATAATTCTCAAACTGTCACTCTTGGAGAAAGTGTCCCCCAAATGGGTTGTTGAAAACCTATGTACCAAATTGTGTTTTTTTATTAATTCTTCATTGCTAATAACGAATTCAGAGTTTGGGCACCTTCAATTTGCTATTAGCAATAGTGAATTCGATATAGGAAAGTGGAATGAAGTGGAGACAAGCGCAAAGGGTCTACAGAAAATACAATATGCTATTTCTAATAGTGAATTCTAAGTGCTCAAACCCTTAATTGGCCATTAGCAATAGCGAATAAAAGACACTTTGATACATACTTTTTCAGCAAAGACATTTGTGGATATACTTTCTCTAAAAGACAGATTGTGAATATATTCCCTTAATATATGCTCTACATGTCTTTCTTCAAACCTTGATGCTCGAGATTGATTGCACATCAGGGTCTTGTTTCCACCACCTACCAATATTACCAATATGTATGTATATATGTATATATACACACATATATATGTATATATACACACATATATATGTATATATTATTCCCTCAGTCCCAAAAAATGCCCTACTATGACTTTCTTAGTCAACTTTATTGAACTTTGACCAAAATTTTCTAAGAATTTATTTATTCTAGTGAAATTCCACAATTTGTTATAATGGTGAGTCAGAAACAATTTTGAGAATTACATAATTAATTTTTCATAAATATTTGGTTAAAGTTAAATCAAGTTGACCAAGAACATCAAAGTATGACAGTTTCTTGGAACGAAGGGATTATGCCTTTTAAAGATCAAGGTTACACAAGTTTTTACCATACAAATTTACTTCTCCCTAAAAAACAAATGCACGCGTTCCATCCAACATTGTGTAGGCAAGGGGTCAAAGTGAAGGCTCATTGGAGACTTTATTCCAAATTATTGTCCAATCTCAATTGTTACATACTAATGGCATCAACTTGTTCCAAATTATGTCTTTAACTAGTACTCTTTTTTATAATGTTCTTACATTGTGGTATCAAAAGAAATGTTAACTTTTATAAGAACATAAAGAGCACGAATTAGACATACCAAAACCAATTGACGTCATCACCTTAACAATCGAGTCCGAACAATAATGTGGAATAAAGTCTTCACCAACTTTTCACCTCTTAACTATATCACGCAGGATAGAATGTTTGTATTTCTTCTTTAGGGAAAAAAAACTTGTGTAACTGTAATCTCCAAAAGACATTACATGCATAGGTAGATGGTGGAACCAAAACCCTAATAGGTAAACAACCTCCCACTATTCACCAAGGAGGGAAGAAAGCCTTGTTGGGTTTATTATGTTTAGCATAATTTAATCATACCACATGACTAAATTTAAGTTGAACCCAAACGCCATGAAACTGGGTTATACCCACTCGAGCCTAACATTATATAAACTTACAACTGAATTGTAGAGGTGAAGGAACGAGAACTTTCTGTAGTTAATTGGCGTGTTAAAGCTATTAATATATGTTTTGTGTAGTATTTGTGATTTTTTAAACTTAAAATGTATACTCCCCCTGTCTCACTACAAACTACACACTATCCTCATAGGATATCTCACTATAAATTACATTTTCTAAAATGAAAATGTTTTATTACTTTTATATTAATGGGACCACATGTCATACTCACAATAACAATTAAATTATTATTCCCTACCTCACTTTCTATCTCCTACCTCACTTTTCATCGCAACACCTGCTTCGCTAACACTTTTTCTTAATTCCCGTACAAATAGTAAGTATGTAGATTGTACTGGGACGGACGGATAGAGTACATGTTTTGCCTAGTATTTGTGATTCTTATTAACTTGAAGAATGAACAGCCTAATGATTAATGATGGTCGTTATTAAGAAAAATGAAGGTAACTACAAAACCACCTTTTGAGAAGTTCATTATTAAGAATATGAATCGACTGAACGGAAGGCTTTGCTTTTGGTTATGAATAATCCAATAAAGATAATAAAAATATAAGGTTACACAACTCATATTATTTCTACCCAGCGGTGAGATAATTTATAGGTGTAGGCTTCTTATGATTTTTTACATGATGTAGAGAGATCCCTTGTTTGTTGGTAGTTAAATGAACGTAAAACTAGTAATGATGCCTTAGATTTCATGATGAAAAGGTTTGTGTATTTTACGTCTTCATATATATATACACTCCCTCCGTCACATTAATCTGCAAAAAGAGTCATTTTGGGTGTCCCATAATAATTTGCAATATCTCAAAAATGGAAACGTTTATTACTTTTTAACTAGTGGGACCCACTTGTCATACTATAAACCTCACTTTCTATCTCCTAACCAACAACACATCACCATTTTCACTTTTTTCCTTAATTCTTGTTCCAAACCCATTTGTGCATATTATTGTGGGACGGAGGGAGTATTGTGGGACGGAGGGAATACTCCCTCCGTCCCATTTGAAGGGGCACAAATTTTCATTTTGGGTGTCCCATTTAAAAGGGGACATTTCCAAAATGAAAACTTTCTAATAATTTTTTATTCATGGACCTACTTGTTATACTCACAATAATTATCCACTTACTATTCTTTACCCCACTTTCTCTCCCTGGCCTCACTTTCCATACTCACAACACTTACTGTGAAAGAAGGTCTTCAACAAATACACACAATGCTCCCTTTTATTCCAACTCAATTTCATGAAGACATAACTAGAGTAAGACTTACACCAGATAGACTACAATTCAAGTTGACAATGACAGGAAAGTTTGAAACAGGGGTATGGTGGGATTTTATCAGAACCAGAGATAGAATGGTTAAATGGGGGCAATAAAAATATGGCACCAATGTATTCCTATAAAAGTCAGCTGCTTTTGGTGGAGGATGATGCTAAAAGGACTGCCTGTGGATGAAAGATTGCAATCAAGAGGTATTTTTATTGTTTCTCAATGCCTATGTTGTAAAGATCAACCTCAACAGGAAACAATTGAGCATCTGTTTTTAAAATCTGAAACTGCTTTGGAGATGTGGAAACATGTAGCCTCTCTGTTTGGTATTACTTATCAATATGATTAGATGGATCAGCTGTGGGATGTATGGATGCAGAAAGTTTCAAATAAGTCTCAGATAGGCATGATTAGATTGGGAGTAATGCTTTTTACTTGTTGGGAATTATGGAAAGCAAGGTGCAAGAGGAAATATGAAGAGCAACCTATCCTTATCCAAGAAATCATGAAAATGGCAAGGAATAGTCTTCAAGAAATGTGCAACATGTTTACTCCCAAAACTGAATGTAAACCAAAGGATATTCCAATCCTTCAACAGTTGAATGTTACTGTCAAAAGGCCCAAGATCAGAAAGATGAAGCAAGTAAGATGGGAAGCACCAGAAAAGGGTTATAAACTGAACACTGATGGATCTGCAAAGAATCAAATATGTACTGGAGGTGGTGTTATAAGGGATGACAGAGGAGCTGTTCTAAGTGCTTTCTCAAATTTCTATGGACCTGGTACAATCATGAAAGGAGAAATATTAGCTTTAAGGGATGGATTAAAGCTATGTCATCAGTTAAAATTACAAGATGTTAAGGTAGAATCAGATTCTGTGGTGGCTGTGTCTGTTTTGAAAGGAAAATATGAAGGTCCTTGGGCATTCTCATATGAACTGAAGGATTGTAATGTAAGGCCCTTTGTGGAAATTGGGGTATTGAACATATATATAGAGAAGGGAATGGGGTGGCAGATAGACTTGCTAATGAAGCTCATATAGACAAAGAAAAAAGAAGGTGTAATGCTTTTCAAAGGATGCCAAGGGAGGTTAGTGAAGCACTTCACAAAGATCACTTGGGTGTTTATGCAAATAAGAGTATAGAAAAGATGTATAGATGGATAGATAGAGAGTATAGATGGCCTTTGCCTTTTCTTATTGTAATAGATTAGATTCGAGGTTTAGGCTCCATTGCACTTATGTGAATGATTGTCCCCCTCTTGTAATCATCTATATTTTTTTGTGATTAATAAAATCCTCCTAGGTACCGTCCTGGTTCTCAAAAAAAAAAAAAACTTACTCCTATACACTCTTCTTAATTCCCGTTCAAGTCCAATTTTGTGCCCATTTGAATGAGACGGAGGGAGTAATGTTTATCCACAGTATTTGATAAATGATTTGATTTCATTATGTGGATTTCTTTAAAGATACGAATAGCGATGTCAGTTTTTGCTTTCATTCAGCATCTAATCATGCTGCTATTATTGCAGGTCGCCTTTCCTCGATTGAATCCCTGAGTGGTGAAAACTTCAGCTAATGGAAAGAGCATAACGACGTTATCCTCTGTGTTCTAGATTTGAATAGTGCCTTATATGTGGAAACAACCCCATGTTAATCACAGCTGAAAGCTCTCCTGAAGCTAAGTCTGCTTGTAAGAGCACATTCGAACAGCATATTGCTACTGATTACAAAAGCTTCATCTGCTGTTCAGAAAGATGATGCTAAGAATATCTTGCTCATATGAAAATAGAATCCTTAAATTGATTACGAATACGATTAAGATAACAGGTTTTATTTTAAGAGCAAGTTTTGGGAGAAATTAGTTTTTCCATAAATTAAAAAAAAAAATCCACTTTTTTTTACTTGCAAATAGTTAGTGAATATTTAGAAACAGTTTATAAAACAGAACTTTCTATAACTTAAGGAAGGAATGAGAAACTAGTTTTTCCCAAAATTTTGTGTTATTTTAAAAGTGTTGCTACACGTGAATATGGAGTGATAGATTGATTTGTTTAAAATAAATCAAGATTTTGGAAAAGCCCATTTGCCCTAAACCGCGTAATCAGATGGTACAAAAAGTTAAGAAAACCTGTTTCAAGTCGGCGCTTTGAAGCAGCTTTGAGTCGCCATTGAATCTGAGAAAGTGAAGATTCGAACACCCTCAACGCCTCCAACGATCCTGCTGCCTCCATCTTCCCTTGCCGAGGACTACTCAACGGCGCGCAGGACTGTGCTCCTCTCCTCGTTGTTTAAGAATTTTAAATGAAAATATATTGGTTGGTTAATGAATTTATCCAAAGGAAAATTACTAGTATACTTTGGAGAATTCATATATAAACCCGTAAAATTGTTAAGTAAACCCGTAAGTTGAAAATTTCAAAAATGTCATCGATCGACTGAAATGACAATATTATTTTTAAATTCATACATTCAATTTCTAATGTTATCTACATCCGTAACCTTTAACCCATATTTTTTTTCTCAATTGTTATTCACACCCATATACCCCTCCCTCATCAATTTTCACCTTCCCCTTCCTCCCTCATCAATTTTCACCTTCCCCCTCATCAATTTTTTCACTTTTCCCTCATCCATTTTCACCTTTTTACAAATCACTTTCTTCATTATTTTTTACATCCAAAAAAATTACCTCCCTTTCCTTCCTCTTTCTCTTACCATCATTTCTCTTCAAAAAAAAAAAAATCATACATATTTGTTCAAGACAAGAGATTCAGCAGGCTCATCATGGATGCTCTACCATCGAATGTTAATGTAAGTTTTCTTCACTTTCTAACCATTTAAATGTGTTAACAATGTTTTTTTTTGTTTTCGTTGCCAAATTTCGGCCAGTAGTGATCGAAAATCAGTTCAGGTTCGGCCACACCTGGCCGAAAATATGAAAATGTTCGGCCACACCCGGCCGAAAATTTGAAAAGTTCGGCTCTGATTTGCCGAATCTGGACTGTTTTTCGGTCATTACTGGCTGAATTTTTAAAATATTTCGGTCAGACCCGGCCGAACCTTTTAAATGGTTCGGTCACACCCAGTCGAAACATTGAAAAAAATTCGGTCACCACTGGCCGAACCTTTGTTTTTCTTCTTACACCTTCCTTATTGTTTTATTGAATTGTTGCAGTATTCACTGGATGACAACAACTATGTCTCGGTTGATTTTGAAAGCGTTTTGTGAGACTACACCACAGAATTCACAATGCCCTTGTTTTTTCGAGACCGTAAAATAATGTTTGAATGGGCGCGTAAAAAGGGGGAAGAGCATGGGTTTATCATCGTAGTCGGTCGGTCGGATAACGGGAGCCGTAATTCCGCTCCTCGAATGACGCTTGTTTGTGATCGTTGGGGGACATACAAGGAAAAACCAATCTCTCTGTCCTCTCAAGAATCTGTCAACAATGAAATATTGGGGAAAAAAAAAGAAAAATAGAGAGAGCGGAACAAAGAAATGCGGTTGTAAGTTTCAGTTGAACGCCAAACAAGTCACGGTTGATGGTGAATGGCAATTAAAAGTGGTTTGTGGCGTTCACAATCATCCGATTTGCCAATCCATGTTGGGTCACTCTTATGCCGATAGATTACAGAAACCAGAGGAGGAGTACGAGATAGAAATGTCACATGCAAATAGTCGGCCGAATGATATTTTATATGGATTAAAAGAGAAATTTCCGGAAAACAAGTCCTTAATATGGACTATTTATAATGCGTGAGTTAAGAGCAGGGCAACTGAGCATGCGGGTCGTTCTCAAATCCAACAGCTCATGTTTAAATTAAACGATCATGCTTATCACTTCGAATATCGGCAATGCGAGAAAACAAATGTCATTAAGGAGATATTCTTTGCTCATCCGAAAAACATTGAATTGCTGAAGGCATTTCCATACGTCTTGTTCATTTATTGCACTTACAAGACAAATAGGTACAACTTACCGTTGCTTGAGATTGTGGGCGTGACATCAACCAAAATGACCTTCTTAATTGCTGCTGTATACCTAGAGGCTAAGAAAGAAGGAAACTACACGTGGGCATGCGAAGTGCTGAAATCTCTGATGGATCAATCATGTCTTCCTAATGTTATCGTGACCGATAGGGAGCTTGCCTTGATGAATGCAATTCGTGAGACGTTCCCAACGATAACTCATTTGCTCTGTCGATGTCATATCAACAGGAATATTCTAGCAAAATGCAAGAAAGTGTTTGATATGCAAGAGATTTGGGAGGCGTTCATTCTTCATTGGAATGTAATGGTCAAAGCTGATACAGAGGCATCGTTTGATGACTATTTACGGCGATTATCAGAAGATTTCAGTCAATATCCCGATGCGATCAATTATGTTCTGAACCAGTGGATTGTGTCTTACAAAGAAAGATTTCGTGTTGGACAAACCATGTTATGCACTTTGCAACTTGACTACAAACAGGTATATCGAGCGAACTTTATGTTTCTGTCATATGTTTTGATGTTTTCTATGCTTTGTTAATTACATGCTAATAAAATACGTAACCTATGTTAGGGTGAAGAGTCAACATGCCTTGTTAAAGAAACAACTTGGATCGAGTCAGGGAGCATTTGAGACATGTTGGAAACAAATTCATAAACTCATCGAATGCTCCCATACTGCAATCATTGCCTCATTTGAGAAAAGCAGGACTGTGGTTCAACATAAATTCAAGTCATCGATATGGAGTGAGGTTAGAGGTATGGTGTCTACAAATTCATTGGATTTGATTTTCAACTCATTGGATTCTCTATATAATGGTAGCCGAGATCCATTGTTGTGTGGGTGTGCGGTGAGATCGGCATGCGAACTACCTTGTCCACATGAGCTTGCACAGTTCATGCAATTCAACTCGCCCATCCCACTTGATAAAGTTCATGCATTTTGGCGTAAGCTACATACCCTACCGATAATGAGTTACGATGATGATATTGAAGAAGAGATTCGAAATCGGTACAATGAAATTCGCAATACTCTTGATTTAAGATTTGAGGCAGCTCCACGCACCGGAGAAAGAATTTGATTGTTCGGAGATTGACCAAGATTTGTCATCCTGCAACAACAATGGCCAATGAACCTGCAGTTAAAACCAATAATAAGGGTCATCCTAAAGCAAAGAATGCTAAGTTCCTCAAATCCACAAAGCGTGATCCTAGCGCATTTGAGTACGTGGAGGCCATACCCGACCAAGTTTATTCAACACCGATGCAAATCAAGGTTCTCCGATGTTATCTGCAAAAGCCAAGTTACAGGTAACCTCAAAACTATTTATATTATTCAGTTAAACGTTATATCATGGAATTAGTCATTTCAACTATTTTTACCTTTTTTGAATTTATCTTATAGCCCGTTTGTCGAAAAAGTCAACTTGCAATCCAATATCTTGATCAACTACCGGTCTTCATGTATGGTTATATTGAGAAAACAGTTGATGTGCGGGGTGATGGGAATTGTGGCTTTCGGTGTATTGTGGAGTTACTTGGCCGTGATTCAAATGAGTGGCGGTGGGTTCAGGGAGCGTTATATCAGAAGGTTTTTGGAAATCAAGAGTTGTATGCTGAGTTATTCATGGTCGAGGATAGGGTGGAGAAAGTCCTTTCTGCTATCAACTGGTATGATGGACCATGCGGAGAAGCAAATTGGTTTAACACTACATAAATGGGTTACGCTGTTGCAAATGCATTCAACGTTGCGTTGGTGACTTTGAGTAACACCTTGTCTTTGACCTTCTTTCCTCTACGAAAATTAATGCCATACAACCCAAAATTGATTTGTATATGCTATGTCAACGGCAATCATTACATTCATGCCAAGTTGAGGGAAGGATGTCCATTGCCACCAGTACCGTACAAATGGTATGAATAACGTCATGAATGTGCAACCAGGTGGCTAGATTCTTATCAAGATCGATTAATACAAGTACCGGAAACATCAACTTATGTAACTGATATTAAATAATTTTATTTATGTTAAATATTATGATTTGTGGTGTTACATATATTTAAATAATTTTCATTTATTATTAAATTCCATTTAAAGTTATATTAAAAATTTAACTAACTTTAACTAACTCATGTAATAAAGTAACCTTAAATTTATAAAATTTAACTACCTTTAAATTAAATTAACTTTTTTAATGACGGGAAACACATTGTTACGTTCCGTCTTAATAAACAGGAAAAAAAAAGGAAAAAAAAAAAGAAATTTTTGAATGGTTCAACCGGTAGTGGCTGAATTTTATCAAATATTTCGGTCAGTACTTGCCGAAACACTTAAAAAGGTTTGGTCAGTACTGGCCGAACCTTTGTAACTAGGGTAAAAAAAAATAAAAATTTTAGCCAATGCATTTGGTACGTAACAATGTTTTTTCGTGAACGTTTCCAAAAAAAAAAAATACACTCTTATTAGCACTTCCGGCCAGTAGTGGCTGAACAGAAATGGTGTTTTCGGTCAGTACAGGCCGAACTTCTTGAATGGTTCGGTCAGTACTGGCCGAACTTTTGTTACATGTGCAAAAAAAAATTTTAAATATTAGGCTATGCTTTTGGTACATAATAATATTTTTTCATGAACGTTTTCCAAAAAAAAAATTACACTTAATAGGGGTACATAACATTGTTTTTGAATATTTTAGGCTATTATTGGGATACATATCATTGTTTTTTAATATTACGATAAAAATAATATTTCAAACACCAACTACAAAACCATAAATAATTGGGATACATAACATTGTTTTGGAGGGTTTTTCAATGACATAATACAAAAACTTGAGAATTGTACAAGCATTTCAAACACCAAATACAAAATCAAAAATAATTGTTCATACATTGTTTCAGATACATATTATAAAGACCAAAAAATACAAATCTATTGTCGTCTTCTAGGACCCTGAGAAGTTGATGGCCGTGCTGGGATTTGAGTTGCTGCCAGTGCTCTAAAGATGACGTCCATAGCCTCCTGTGCACTAACTGAGTGATCTCCATCTGTCTATCTCTCAGCAATAGGAATCATGATGTTCCTGTTGGTGTAGTGCCCTAGGCGTTTAGTTATATTTGACTTATTATCTAAACCACTATGTAATCATCTTTATCATTTATTATAGAGAAAGCATTATTTGGTTCATTATATGTTTTGCATGATTATTATATTGAACTGCGTCCCTAGTTGTTGTGAACAACTAGTATAAGTTGGTAATGGATAATCATGGAGAGGATTATATGCATGTGATGCACATTACACTTATGGATACTTGCTAGAGAACAAGTGTTGGACATGACCTACTGATGAGATTTATGACATGGTCAATAGTCATATATGTCATGAATAAATCTCATGATAGTCGTGTTATTGAATCCTTACATCTGAGATTATCATCGTCTTCCACATGACAAAGATCGTGTTTAATATAGTCTAACACTGTCTTTAATCAGATAGCAATAAGGGATATGTTAGCATGATTGAAATCATGTAGGGAAGAATGATAAGTCAAGATGGGATTTGTCCCTCTTATGAAGAGAGATTTTTGCTTGGGACCCTCGATGAATAATGTTGATGAAATGTGTGGCCGCACTCAAGTGATTTGATAGAGATCAAATGCATTTGCATTATCAATATATTCGGAATCGAGAAAGCATTGAACGGAATGAGTTGACATAGATGATGGATAAAATCCACGTGTAATAAAAATACCTAGCAAGTGTACTAGCTACCTTTGTAGTAGTATGCACAAGCAAGGATCGAATCTACAGAGATTTGAGTATTGAACAAATTGATTTAATTAGTGTAAAAAGAAACAAAGGAAAAGGGGTTTTTGATTATTTGAATTATTAAAATAAGAAAGCAAAATAAATAAATTAAAGATATTAAGAGACAAGGAATTCATGGATTGGGGATCATAACAATTATCACTTTATGCTTTTTATTTCATGTAAAAATAATTCAATCTCATTCTTGGGTTCGTTCACAAAAACCTAGGGTTAGGATGTTAATATCACAGTTACGTCGATAAGAGCATTAAAACCCTAATATCTCTATCTCGTTTATAAATTCAGTTACGTCAATATAAACTTTCAAGAGATTCAATTTAATTCACAAGAACATAAGAACCTAGATTCATTGATTTCAGTTACGTCCTCAATTAAATCTATTCTTCTCAACAATGGTCAATGTATAAATGTCCGAGTTACTGAAACGATTTATACCCAAATAGATTCATAGGCCAAAAGTATCTTAACATACAATTGAAGCCTATGAATGATCTTGAAGAATGTTGAGAAAACAAGAACGAAAGAGAGATAGAAAGGATTAAAACCCTAGCATAAAGATCAAATTGTTACTCACCTCAATCCACGAATCAAATAAAATTAGCCTTGAATGGCCATTAAAATAAATTAACCTTGAATCTTCAAAATAAAATAAAAACCTAAATTATGATAAAGGGGGAAAATATATAGAGAGAATGAGAAAAATCAAAGATTAAAAAGATTCAAAAGATTCAAAAGATCAAAAAGATAATCAAAAACTAGTCTAGGGTTCTTCTTATAGGAGGAGGGAGGTGAAAATCCTTTTTGGAAACAAATTATGGTCAAAATCCTAGTCAAAATAGAAAATCTCCCGAAATCCGTCACTGATTCTGTTAAAATCACGTTTTTATTATTTGTGACGGAATTAAATCCGTTGCTATTCTTGGTCGGCGGTCGCCCATAACGGCCCATGCGAACGCCCAGTTGAACAAAGAATCCCTCGGCCAATTTTCCCTTTTCAGCGGCCGCCCATCAAGCCTTCAGCGACCGCCCATGTTGAAGCCCATTTCCAGTTTCTTCCTTGGCCCAGCTGTCTTGCCTTGGCCCCTAGTCTAGCCAGCCTTGCCCATCTCATTCGGCCATCAGCCTCATTTTGGCCCAGCCATGGCCTAGCTTTGGCCGGCCACTCCCTGGCCATGCGTTAGGCATTTTGGACCATTTTGGATTCGATTCGTCGTAATTAATTCCACAGTTGCACTTTGGTCATTATAATTTTCTCTTTTGCTCCTTGAATTATTCATATTTTTACTTATTTTCACTTTGGCCCTTGAATTTCATTAAATTAAATTTCTCCCAAATTTTCATAATTTCAGTTTGGTCCCTGAATTTTCAAGATTTACATTTTGGCCCTTTGACTTCATAATTTCAGTTTTGTTCCATATTTTCCAGAATTGCAACTTGATCTAAAAACTTTCAAAGTACGCTCAAATCCTCCGTTTTGTCAGTAATTGCACTTCAACCCCTATACTTTCAAAACACTACAAAATACATTAAATTTCCAAGGTTTCGAGCATCAAATAAGCTAGGACATATATCTTTTGGATGGGTAAAACCACATCCATCAATAGACAATGACTCATGTTCAATTGGACATCGTGGACAAAGGGATTATAACATTGGATCTATTGAGGAATCAAGTCTTGATGTTATATTAATTGGGTGGACATAATGATTTGCTAGAAGTCACTTATGTCTTGTGAGGTCGATGTTTTGACCCACTACCAACATAATATAATTCATTTTGGGTCAAACACAAAAAACGAATTTGATTCGGGCTGAAATTATGGATTCTGAACACATGGACGACCGCCGAGGTTCACCATGGGCGACCGCCCACAAGTCAACCGTTGACTTGGGCGACCGCTCATGTGGACTTCGAAAATAGTGCATTAGAGACTGTACAGGTGGGCGACCGCCCAGCCCCATATGGGCGACCGCCCATGTGGATTTTTGAAGAAGGATAAAACCGATGTACAACTGGGCGACCGCCCAACCCTTGGTGGGCGACCGCCCAGGTCCCGTTTCAGCAATCCGTTTCTGCTTCAAAAAAGGACTTTTCTCCCTAATTGTTAGGGCTATTTATAAAGTATAAATAGGTCATTTTTCCCCAGCAGTCATATACGAATTTAGGGCCTTTGGAAACACAAATTCCTTGATTTTGATTGAGAATCAAAGATCAAAACACCCTTGATTCAATTCTATAATCAGCCATAGATTATTGAAAAGTGTTTCAATAATCAAGAGGATCATCTAGCAATCCAACAAGAAGGTGTTCTTGGTTCGTTCACGTGTGGATTACCATTAGAGGGTGGTTACGTTATCACCTAAGGCTTGTATCAATTCATCACATTCAAGAACAAGGAGAAGATCAAAACCTTCATCAACGGTTTTGATATTCGTTTTGAGATTCAATTTTCAGATTTGAATTCAAGTTAAACCTCATCGCATTCAAGGTATATAAATTCTATCTCATATTAATTTCTAATCTCTTCATGCTAGACGGATCTTAGGGCTAGGGTTTTGATGTTAAAATTAAATCTTTCGCTGCGTTTGTAACCCCAAAACCCAATAGTTCCGAACATTCATAATCATATCCCACTGTAGCGTTCGATTTTGTTCGAATAACAGAGTCGCCACTTATCATTTATTTAGAAAAACAATAAGAAAAACCTTTTTATATTTTAAAGAGATTTGAGGGTTCGGGGGTTAAGTTATGGAATAGGAAGGTCGAGGAGCACCCATTCCACCCAATTCGAAGATCGGTCTTGCCAATTGAGTATTATCGATCTTTTCAATAAATAAGAACAAGAAAACCCTAATCAATTTCTTGATTAGGAATGTCGGATTGTATGCTTCGAGATCACCTCCATGGATTGAAAGAACTCTAGGCTAATCCTTTTGATGGGATTATACTACTCTAAAAGCCAATAGAGAGGTTGAGAAGAAGAATAGAAGTATAGGAGTTTACCTAGCGTTTGGAAATTATTTGATTTAAAACGTGGTTCTAAGATGTCTTCTCGATCAAGAAATGATTCGGGCAGAGCTTCGCCTTGATTTTAGGCTTGAGCCTTGGTGTTCGTCAATCAACGTGGTTGATGGACGAATTTAGGAGTTGTTTGTGAGTTATTTGAAGGAGTCTTTCGTGGAAAGAAACCAACAAATTGTGTGTGTTATGTGTTTTCGATCGTGGATCGGGGACCTCTGAAATACTGAAAGCTATCAGGTATTTATAGGGGTTTAAGAGGTGGATGAATGACTTGGTCACCAAGATTAGGAGACTCAAGGAAGATTCCAGAACTCAACTGTGATTGGATGACCGGATTGGATAAGATTTATCAAGAAAAGAGTTTGAATCGGAGAAGGAGAGTGATTCTGCATATCCTGCAGAGGGCTTGTCTCGCGCAAGACACGTTTGTCTCGTGCGAGACAACTAGTCGGTTGACTATTTTGTCCTCTTCAGTTATTCCGTTAGTCAGTTAGGTCCTAAACTAACGAGGTTAGTTAGAAACTTAAAGAAACATGACGAAACGGATATGCTTTCATCAAAACATAAAAGAGAGATGAAGAGTAGTGTAATCATGAATTATTGGTTCAGAATGGGGTGTCTACAGAGCCCCTCGGCGACAAGACTTATGGAAGAAGTCATGTCGTCGATAGAAAAGACATCATTCTGAACAATGGGATGGTCGTGCCTCATGGCTGCCTACGTATCTCTAAGAGAGAATCAGACCAAACGTAGTTCGACTCCAAAACACTAAAAAGGTTATTTTAGGTATTTTGAAAAGCATTTTTGAAAATCGAAGAGGGATTTTTTTTGAAAAGGTAAAATCATACTGAGGAATCAAAGATTTGACCCAATTATGAAGATACATGTTTGTTGATGAAGTTGTTGAAGTGCGCCGCCCGAGGTTACTGACGTTGCTATTGTTGCCGAGGTCACGAACTTGGTTGTCGCTGCTGCCGTCGCAGACTTTGCTGATGCTGAGGTCACAGACTTGAAGTTTGTTGGCGTCACAGCCTTTGAAGTTGTTTTCGAGGTCACGGACTTGAAGTTTGCTACCGTCACAGACTAGAAGTTTGCTGCCCTCACTGACTTTACTGATGTCGCCGAGGTCATGGACTTGAAGTTTGCTACCGTCACAGACTTTGCTGGTGTCGTCGAGGTCACAGACTTGAAGTTTGCTGTCGTCACAGAAAATGTCGGTTGAGGTGGAGGTTCTGTCGGCTCCTGTAATGCAAGGATACATGCATGCTGGTCTCGGATGGACCCGAATGATTCTTACTTTCTGCACCTGTTAGCACTTAGCACATAAAGATTCCAAATACTCCCTCCGTCCCATTAGTATTAGCACAAACACTGTTTGCGCGGGAATTAAGGAATATGATATTTTAATAAAATGTTGTGAGTGTAAAAGAATGAGTGGAGAGAGAATGAGTGGAGGGTGTAATAAATTATAATGGTGTTGTGAGTATTAAAATAATGTAGGAGAGAGAATGAGTGGGGTTGGGTGAATATTTTATTAATATAAAGTTTCCTTTTTGGGAGTGTGCGGATATTAGTGGGACGCCCAAAAAGGAAAGTGTGCTAATATTAGCGGGATGGAGGGAGTATATTTTTCAGATTTTTGTTGTTTAACTGGACTCACGTGGTGGTGCTCACGTCTGTTCGTGTAAATGGCCGGTTGGTCATTTCGGTGGTGAGATTATGTATGAGTATATGGTATATGGAAATGTAGGGACATTTGTATGGATTTATATTTGAGATGGGTGAACTGTATGAGTGAACTTGTGTTTGACAAGTTGGGACCAAATCAGGTTTTGCAGAATATGTTGCTAGTCAGCGAGGTTGTATTGTTTCTTCATTGTTGTAGGATTTTGATGAGTAACCTTTTGTGAACACATCTAGGCTTGTTGCGAATATTCATTCTTAATTCTCCCTTGAGCCGTGTCTCTAGGAGGCAAACGACTACAAATCTGTCAACTGTCGTAATGGCTTTATGTCTAAGGCCCTTTGCTGTCTCAAGCCCCAAGTTGCTTGCAAGTGGTAGATGAGTTTGTGAACAGGCTTGTGAGTCTGCTCTCTTGATTTGAAGATGATCGAAGAAGACTCTCCTTGTTTATTTGATTTAAAGAGGATCGAATGATGTTCGATGAAGAAGGTTGAAGAATAGTCTCCCTTTGTCCTTTGATTTTTTTTTCTTAGTGACGCACCCTGGTTTTTGCCTAGACCGCCCTTTCGGGTTTTCAATCTAGCGGGCATCTCTTTTGCGTCTTTTTTTTTGAAAATAGTATGTTAACTCGAAGAGAACTCAGAGGAGAGAATCTTATTGAGAAGAGAGAGATGAGATCTCAAGTAAGTTGAGGAGAGACGAACTCTATTCTTTGGAAGGTGATCCAAGCATTGACTCTTTGGAGAAGTGTATTCTCTAATGATGAGAGTGAGAAGCAAAGAGGAAAGCTCCTAATGCAGATTTGATTATTTTGAAGAGTTGAAGTAGAGATTGACTGGGGGAGGAAATGTTAGGAAGCCCCAGTTTTGATGCTTGGATTTCAAGAGTGTGTATGAGAGTGGCTAACAGGAAGCCCCTAGACTCAACAAGAAACGATACTTGACTCAAAGATCTAGAAAAGTTGTTCTACCTTTTAATGAACCGCACATCATCTAGAAGTTTCTAAATAAGTTTGAGAAGAAAGCCAATCATTAGTATGACTT
Organism: Adenophora triphylla var. japonica; assembly: GCA_022495995.1. NCBI lineage: Eukaryota > Viridiplantae > Streptophyta > Magnoliopsida > Asterales > Campanulaceae > Adenophora > Adenophora triphylla. The sequence continues at coordinate 253,522 of JAFEMH010000298.1, read as the reverse complement.
AAGGGTAAATATTTTTCTTGATACTGAAAGTCTTCTTCACTTGTTGTAAGAGGATATTGAGGAATTCTCGTTTTTTTTGTTGGTATCACTTGACTCCTCTTCTTTGTGGGAGAGTCCTTCATGCATTTGATGTTTCACCTTTGTTGTGGGGTGATGGAAGCTTGAGAGTTTTTTTTTTTACTCTCAAAGCTTTGAATTGAGTAGCCCCACTTTTCTTGAAATGTGAGTTGACAGCAGCACCTTTGGCTTTCTTCGCTTGTTGACTTTTGACTTTCAGTAGGGGTAATGTCTACCCCTTAAGCCTTCTAATGATAGCTTTCATCTTAAACTAGTTTAGGAGTTTCTATATTTTTTTTATTTTTGATGATTTAGGAAATGGAGGGTCCATTATTTTGCATGAATTAAATGATACTCATGAGGCAGAACAACCTTAGGAAAAGAAAATTGACTTTGATTAATTGAGAAATTTGAAAACAGACTCAATAGTTTAGAGGACACAAACTAGATGAGGTGAGAAATACTAGAAAGACAGAATGACTATTCGAGTTCATACTTGGAAATTTAAAACCTAATCTACTTCTATCAAAGGAGAAAGGGAAAGGATAGTTGTAGCCCCAGAGTGAAGCTTCATCTTCTTCATGGATTACGAGCGAGAGGATTGGTGACGACGTTGGGACGTTCTAGCTCTCCATTGTCAAAGAGGTCTTGGATGATGTCCTTCAAGTGGTTGCAAGTGTTGGTGTCGTGGCCGGTGAAGTTGTGGTACTTGCAGAATAAGTGATGAGCATGATTAGGACCCATATTCTTAGGAGGACCACCTTCCCTTGGTTTGATCTTTTCATTCTTGACAAGAACATCAAGGAGTTCTTCTTGAGTGATTCCTTCAAGTTTGTCATAGTGCCTTTTTTTCTTTTCGGGAGGAGGAACAGCAGAATACTTGCCAGTATTGGGGCAGTTGAATGCAATAGCGTTGACTGAAGCATCCTTACTTGTGGTCGGTTTATTGAAGCGGAAAGTACTTTCCTTCTTTTTACTTTTGAGGAAGTCATCAATTCTAATTCCGGACTCAAGGAGTTCATTGAAGCTAGGAAAGTAATTGCCGGCGAGCTTCTCTTGAAATTCATCACGGAGGCATTGAAGGAAGATGTGGATTTGTTCTTTGAGAGTAGGTCTTTCGACAATTTCGGTAAGTTTGAGTCTCCATCTTCGAGCAAATTCATCAAAGGACTCATTTGCATGTTGCTTGGTTTGTTCAAGATCCCTCCTAGTAGGGCGGTAAGTGGAGTTGTCTTCAAACTGCCTTTGGAAGACTAAACATGCAGACGACCAATCAAGTCTTGTAGTCATAGGAAGAGACATGTACCAATCCCTTGCGGCACCCTCCAAAGTTTGAGGAAAGCATTGGGCCAAAATTGTGTTATCAACGCCCATTGGAAGCATAGCCCAAGTGTAGGTTTCAACGTGAGCTCGAGGACAAGTAGTACCATTAAACTTGGCAATGTCGGGTGTCTTGTACTTGCGAGGAAACTTGGTGATGGATTGTTGAAGAGCATCGGGATCAAATGGAACGAATGATCCTTTTGAAGTGTCAAGGTTTGCAAGTTTCTTCTCGAGGTAGTTCTTAGTAACATGGTCACCAAGTTTAGTAGTTTCGTCGCTACCCTCCTTTTTGGTCTTAGTGCTCTTGGAGACATGTTCCTCATCATCGGAGGAGGATGAGGAAGAGGGGGAATCGGATTCTTCCTTTTTCTTGCTTGACTTCTTGGGTATCTTATTCTTTTTGGTGTAGGATTCCTCTTCATCGGAGGAGGATTCCTCTTTCTGCTTTTGCTTTCTTCCTTTCTTGACTTTCATGTCATGGAGCTCTTGCATGAGGGCGGCCATTTGGGCGTTTTGCTCATCGATTTTCTTACTTTGTTCATCCAAACTAAGCATGGCTTCGATGAGTTGGGTCTTAGCTTCGTTGATTTCGGCCTCTATGGTAGAAGGAGAAGCAGACATCGTGTCGAGCTTTGGCGAAGAACCTAGATGTGTAGCAACCGTGTTAAATCATGATCGAGTCCCAACAAGTCGGCTGAATAGGGTGTATGAAGGCTTTGAAGGTTTTGGCCAAACACGAAAAGACCGAACACTTGTATCGCACGGGACAAGTAGTCTCGCGCGAGACAACACCACGGGAAGTCACATTTTTCTGATTTTAATCCTAATTTTGGTCGGACGAAAAAATCCGTTTTGGGGGTTTCTAACATTCGAAATCCAAACCTAAGGATCTAGGGGTCGAAGTCATCCCAAGTAACATCAAGTTTTATGCAATAAATTTGGTGAGAAATTTTTCTCCTTTTAGGGGAAAATCCGAAGGAACAATCATAGGGACATTTCCGAAGGGACAATTCCGAAACGATAATTTTTTGATTTCTTTTCCATGGCTTATTGCATAAAACGATCTTGAAAAGGGATTACAAGGACTCTAAGATCAAACTGACCGGTCACGGAGTGTCTTAAAAAGTCAATCTACATGATATGTGGCGATGCAGGGCTGGAAGGCTAGGCTCCCCGCGATATGACAATCTAGATGGATTGAATACGCGGAGTGGGATGATCCAACTTCGGAGAGACCGGCGACTAGGTGGTTACCGTCATCCGTCCTTAGTGTGGGTCCCGGGTTTAATCAGGGTATGTAGTGCAATGACAGTTATAATATGATGTGCGCGTGTGTGATAGTCAATCTAGGTGATAGAGTAAAATAGAAAGTTTTATTTTTGTGAAAACTAAAGAAAACAGATAGTGGCCGCACCAAGTGATTGCCTACGTTTCTCTCAAATTAGGAAGACTCAGGCCGTCGTAGTTCCACTTAATTAGAGAGAGAGAGAATTTAATTAATTAATTACAAAACCCGAGTCAACCGATGACCGATAAAAATTAAAATAAATCCAATCTCACGCAAGTATATAGTTTAAGTAATTAAAATTATTCTACCCTACAAAATAAAGTTAGTACAAGCAAAATAGGAATAATAATTTATTTTGACTTTTCTGAATTTTTAAAACTTTTCTGTAAATTTTTTTTTATTATTATTTTATTATTTTTTTTAATATGTATGTATGCAGACAAACTCTTAAGAAAAAGTCAACTGCCAAACTAAAGGGCTCTTTTTTTTTTGAGTAGTCAACCTTTAAAAAGTCAACTGAGAAGTCTTTTTATTTTGTTTTTGGTCAAACTAAAAGAAAAGTCCACGGTTGCAAAGTTTGATTTGCCGTAAGTATGTCTTGCGCGGGACTACCTTGTCCAGCGCTGGACAAGCACTCAGACAATAATTTTTTTTTGACGAAAACAGTGCAAAAAAATTTCGAAAAATTCAGAAAAATCAAATTTTTACAGAAAAATAAAAAGATTGATAATACTCAATTATGTGCAAGTCTAACCCTCTTATTTAATTGTCTCCAGCAGAGTCGCCAAAACTGTAGCGTTCGATTTTGTTCGAATAACAAAGTCGCCACTTATCATTTATTTAGGAAAACAATAAGAAAAACCTTTTTATATTTTAAAGAGATTTGAGGGTTCGGGGGTTAAGTTATGGAATGGAAAGGTCGAGGAGCACCCATTCCACCCAATCCGAAGATCGATCTTGCCAATTGAGTATTATCAATCTTTTCAATAAATAAGAACAAGAAAGCCCTAATCAATTTCTTGATTAGGAATGTCGGATTGTATGCTTCGAGATCACCTCCATGGATTGAAGGGACTCTAGGCTAATCCTTTTGATGGGATTACACTACTCTAAAAGCCAATAGAGAGGTTGAGAAGAAGAATAGAAGTATAGGAGTTTACCTAGCGTTTGAAAAGTATTTGATTTAGAACGTGGTTCTAAGATGTCTTCTCGGTCGAGAAATGATTCGGGCAGAGCTTCGCCTTGATTTTAGGCTTGAGCCTTGGTCTTCGTCAATCAACGTGGTTGATGGACGAATTTAGGAGTTGTTTGTGAGTGATTTGAAGGAGTCTTTCGTGGAAAGAAACCAACAAATTGTGTGTGTTGTGTGTTTTCGATCGTGGATCGGGGACCTCTGAAATACTGAAAGCTATCAGGTATTTATATGGGTTTAAGAGGTGGATGGATGACTTGATCACCAAGATTAGGAGACTCAAGGAAGGTTCCAGAACTCAACTGTTATTAGATGACCGGATTGGATAAGATTTATCAAGAAAAGAGTTTGAAACGGAGAAGGAGAGTGATTTTGCAAATCCTGCAGAGGGCTTGTCTCGCGCGAGACACGTATGTCTCGTGCGAGACAACTAGTCGATTGACTATTTTGTCCTCTTCAGTTATTCCGTTAGTCAGTTAGGTCCAAAACTAACGAGGTTAGTTAGAAACTTAACGAAACATGACGAAATTGATTTGCTTTCATCAATACATAAAAGAGAGACGAAGAGTAGTGTAATCATGAATTATTGGTTCAGAATGAGGTGTCTACACCCACGGATTAGGGGCTGCAACTTCAGTTGTCCTCCTGACAGTGTGAGCCCGCTCAGTAATGGGGTGCCCAATAGGGTGGAAATATGTAGAGTACCATTGCAGATAATCATCTGCAGCCTCTTGAGGCACTCTACATTTGCGTTTATCGACGCAATGCGACTTTCAGGAATAGAATGACTGGGCAAACATGATCCACCCCACCAAAGACTTCTTATCTTCTCGCGGCATCCCTAGTCCAAGTGGAGGGTTTGGTATTGTTTGCATGCACCCAAACTGTCGCAAGACCCGATCAGGAAGATATGGTTCCACGACATTACCGGAAACTATGACACCTTGATATAGAGCGACTCTAGGAAAAGGATATTGAGCGCGGATACCTTCATACGGCATCCAAATCACCTACAATAAAAACATAAAAAATATTAATTTAGTTTCATTTAAGAAAACAAAAATACATGTGAGAATTATTACTACAAAATAATACTTACTTCCGTGTCCTGAATAATGTCAATATGTTGCCTCTTTACTTGCACGGAGGCAACTGTCGCTGGTTGAGCCCGAGGTGGTAGCCACTTCAATGTGAGCGACAAATTGGGTAGATAGGAGTTGTTGAAATCGTTCATAAACGCAGGGAACCTCTCATAAACCCATGCCTCCAACAAGGTTAAGTGCCCGAAAATCTGATGGCAGTTAAACCTAGATCCTTTTCCTAGTTGCCGGTACAGATAAGCTAACGCTCCGGCTCCCCAAGCATAATTCCCAATTGCCCCATCATCTCTCAAAAAATCTAGATAGCTCAAGCTGACACATGTCCCGATCTTATCAGAGAAAATTGTGCACCCCAATAAATATAAGAGATATGCCTTAGCAGCACAGACAGCTTTTTGGGGGTCTGAGGATTACAAATGAGGGGAGAACTTCGTTCTCAGCCATTCTAAATTGACCAATGCCCCTTTGGCAGGAATTCCATCTCTAGCAACTTTTTTTGTCACTCCCAAAACCTCACAGACTTTATTAAGAGGTGGCTGAGTAGAATAAGCGGGACTCTCAAACAAAGGTACACCTACTATCGGAAGCATCGTAAGACAAGACACATCCTCTAAAGTGATGGTCATCTCCCCAAATGGCATATTGAAACTATTAGTTTCCGGATGCCATCGCTCAATAAAAGCGTTAACCAACATTTTATCTACGCTGTCATACGCTCCATTAACTAAGCACAAGAGTCAGGAATTAAGGATAGTATTTTGAACCGCTCAGACAAATTATTCAAATCCAATTTCCATTTTTTCAACTTTCCTATATGATTAATACATTTTAGGGTACGATCATCTTTACCCTCCCAAATGGATTTTGCAACATGGGTTTCATAGAAAATGAGTAAAGTTTTGTACCTCAGGCCACCGTTCTAAGAGGTTTCATCCCCACCTCCCTCGGAGTCATCCTCATCTTCCGGCTCATATTCCCGTTCATCTTCCGGGTCACTATAATTTTGAGCCGGAGTAAGATCTATCTGAGGTGAGGTTTCCATATCATGCTCATCCTCATTGTAGACCGACTGACGAGGATCAACATTTGCATCCTCAAGGTTCTGTGTAGATTGCCCTTGAATACGTGCGACTTCTTTTTCCTTCCTTTCGAAAGCAGTTTGACGTTTTCTTCTTGAAAACATTTGCTTAACTGCAAAGAAAACATCAAAAAATCAAACTTATTGCAATTTCATATCATATAATATCAAAATCAAACACTTAACAACACATTGAAAAAGATCGGCCATAAGTGACTGAAAATAGTCAAAAAGTTTGGCCGGGTGTGGCCAAATTTTTAAGCAAGGTTCGGCCGGGTGTGGCCGTATTTCTAAGCAAGATTCGGTCGGGTGTGGCCGAATTTCAGCACAGGTTCAGTTGAGTATGGCCGAATGTTTAATCAAAGTTCGGTTGGGTGTGGCCGAACAGATCCAAAAAATCGGTCAGTAGTGGCCGAACCTCAAAAGCCCAGATTTTGAATGAATTTTGAACCCAAATTCTCTCAAATTGAAGTTTAATTAAAGTAATTTTTGGAACGAAAGTTGGATAATTACCGAATTTTTCTAGGTTTGACATCTTCAATGGTTGATATTGACTTCAAATCAAATGGCTCTTCTTCTTCTCTTTCTTTCTCTCTCTCTATCTTTCTTCTCTTCTTTCTCTCTCACTCTGGTTCTCTCGCTCTCTCTCTCTCTCTCTCTCTTTCTTCTCTTCTTTCTCTCAATCTGGTTCTCTCTTTCTCTCTCTAAAAATTTCTTTGTTTTTCTCTTTCTCTCTTTAAAAATCTGATGGGTTTTGGGTGAGGATGAGAGAGAGAGTAAATGGAGATGAAGGGTTAATGGGTGTGTGGGTGGGTGTGGGTGGGGATAAAGGCCAAGGGTACAAAGAGAAAAAGGAGGGGTTTATTTAATTTTTTTAGGGTGGGCTTAGCGTTACGGGCTTACTCAACAATTTTACGGGTTTATATAACAATTCTCTATACTTTGGTCGGTGGAAAATATTTTTTGAAAAATTTTTTTTGAAATAAAGTTAACTTAAAATATTTTCCGATCAATTGAAAAAATAAATTTGTTTACTAATGAAAATGATTTTCAAATTTCTCATGCACAAAATATTTTCTGAAAATTACTTTTTAACACCATCACATTAACCCCTCCTTTTGTTGGATTTTATGGGTTCATGCGCAGCTGAAATAAGCATCTAATTAACACAAAACCCAAGAGCCTAGGATCCGTTTTATACAATTAATTTTAATTCCTATGAGATAGAAATAACCAACCTTGAACGCTTTCCATTCTTGAGCTATCGAACGATTTAATAATGTGATTTCAAATCACAAACTTCGTTCTTCAGATTGCTTGAACTCTAGGCCTAGATCGTTGAACGAGCGAAGACCCTCTTTCGATATCCACACCTTTGAATGAACCAAGATTGACTTCTTGAAGATTGCTAGATCTCTTAAACCTATGAAGAATATTGAGAATATATGTTGTGATTTTCTTTCCAAAAATTCGGCTAGCTATTTAGGGTTGACAGACCTTCATATATATACTACATTAGTATGGTATATGTTTCCTAATCAAATTAGGAAACCAGTCTGTGAAACCGCCTCAGGACCTGTTATGTCGCACGACCACACGAGGCACATGGCCTAGTTGTGTCGCACGACCAGACAAGGCTGATGAGGAATTTCTCAATAATTCTTCCTATGGTTTAATCAATTCATTCTAGTTGTGTGTGACCCAATAGGATTATATTATGTTGGCAATGAGTCTGATCATATCGACCCTCATAAGACATAAGCGGACTCTAGCAAGCCATTATGTCTACCCAAATAATATAACGTAAGAGTTCACGTTTCCAATGGTGCACTTCCATTTCTCCCTTTGTCTCACGATGTTATATTGAACACAAGTCATGGTCCTCGTCAACTTGTCTTTGTTCAATACTTTCTCGATTCTGAGTATAATGATAATCCAATCGTATTGGGGTATGGCCATACACTTTCATCATTATCAATCATCGAGGGGCCCAAGCAAAACATATCTCTTTCGAGGGACAAATTCCATCTTGACTTATCATCCTTCCCATCATGAATCCGATCATGCCAAAGATAGCCTTTATAAATATCATGTTAAGATATCGTTTGGCTAAAATCAAACATGACTTTCATCATTTGTAAGGTCATGATAATCTCAGGTCTAGGGACTAAATGAAGTGACCATATGAGATTTAATTATGACATTTGACCATGACATAAATCTCATACGGGTCAAGTCCAGTCACTTGTTCTCTAATAAGTACCCATAAATTTAATGTGCATCTCTATGCATATAATCATCATATGATTATCCATTAACATTTATACTAATTATTCTCTTAATAATTAGGGACGGAGATTATTACAGACAAACATGCAAAATATATAATAATCAAATAATAAACTTCTCATATAATAATAAATAATGTCAACACATAAGTCTATCAACTATAGGCCTAGGGCACAACACTAACAGTCTCCCACTTGCACTAGGCCCAATCTCCCATGTATCGAATACTCATGGACCTAACATGACCATCATGCTTAGCTTGCGGGAGAGCCTTAGTTAATGCGTCTGCCACGTTGTCATCAGTGTCTACTCTGCATATCTTTACGTCTTCCCTTTCACATATCTCTCGGATAATGTAAAAACGTCGAAGTATGTGTTTGGATCTCTGGTGTGACCTTGGTTCCTTTGCTTGTGCAATGGCACCTTTGTTGTCACAGTAAAGTTCAATAGAATCTTTGATGCTTGGAACGACTTCCAAATCACTAATGAACTTTTTGATCCAAACGGCTTCCTTAGCTGCATCAGATGCCGTTATGTACTCAGCTTCGGTTGTAGAATCAGCGACGGTACTTTGCTTGGAACTTTTCCAACTCACAGTGCCTCCATTCAGCATAAACAAAAATCCAGACTGCGATCTGAAATCATCCTTGTCGGTTTGGAAGCTAGCATCTGTGTAGCCTTTCGCTACAATATCTTCTTCCACTCCTCCAAAGACCAAGAATACATCCTTAGTTCTTCGTAAGTACTTGAGTATATTCTTGACTGCTATCCAATGTGGTTCGCCGGGATCCGATTGGTACCTACTCGTCATGCTTAGAGCACATGAGACATCGGGTCTAGTACATAACATAGCATACATGATAGATCCAATTGCCGAAGCATATGGAATACCATTCATTCTCTTTCGCTCAACATTAGTCTTAGGACTTTGAGTCTTGCTAAGAGATACACCATGCAACATTGGCAAGTTTCCTCTTTTAGAATTTTCCATTTGGAATCTTCTAAGAACCTTGTCAATGTAAGTACTTTGACTTAAACCAATCATCCTCTTAGATCTATCTCTATAGATCTTGGTACCAAGGATATATGCAGCTTCGCCCATATCTTTCATCGAAAAGCACTTTCCCAACCAAGACTTGACAGTCTGTAGTGCAGGAATGTCATTTCCAATGAGTAAGATATCGTCGACATACAACACTAAAAATAGTGCTACGCTCCCACTAATTTTCTTATATACACAAGGTTCATCTTCGTTCTTGATAAAGCCAAATTCTTTGATTGCTTCATCAAAACGTAGATTCTAACTCCTAGAAGCTTGCTTCAATCCATAAATGGATTTCTGCAACTTACACACCTTGTTAGAATTTTCTGGACTGACAAAACCTTCAGGTTGTATCATGTATACATCCTCAAGTAACTTCCCATTTAGGAAAGCTGTCTTGACATCTATTTGCCATATCTCATAGTCATAATATGCGGCTATGGCAATTAAAATTCTAATAGACTTAAGCATAGCTACAGGCGAAAAGGTTTCATCATAGTCGATGCCATGAATCTGCCTATATCCCTTAGCTACAAGCCTAGCCTTATAGGTGTGCACCTTCCCATTCATGTCGGTCTTCTTCTTGAAGACCCATTTGCACCCTATGGTTTTTACACCTCCGGGTGGATCAATCAAGTTCCAAACTTGATTATCAGCCATGGATTGTAATTCGAACTTCATGGCCTCTTACCATTTTTCCGAATCAGGAGCGGACATCGCCTCTTGATAGCAAGTAGGTTCATCGTTTTCGATTAACTCCACTTCATCACTTTTCGTAACGAGAAATCCATATCTCTCGGGTTCGGATCGTGACCTACCACTTCGGCGAAGAACTTGTGCATCTTGAACCGGTTCCACAACTACTTGTGAACTTGGTTCAGTCTCTACCATTGATTCAATGTTGTTTTCGGGTTCTCGAATTTCTTCGAGATCTATTTTACTCCCACTGATTCCTTTGCGAAGAAACTCCTTTTCTAAGAAAGTACCATTTCGAGCAACAAACACTTTGTTCTCGTTTCGGTTGTAGAAATAGTATCCTTTTGTTTCCTTAGGATAACCCACGAAAATACATTTATCAGACTTAGGTGCTAGCTTGTCAGAAGTTAACTTTTTTGACATATGCATCGCAACCCCAAATCTTCATGAAAGACAAACTAGATTTTCTTCCATGCCACATCTCATATGGGGTCTTTTGAACCGATTTGGTAGGAACTCTGTTTATAGTGAAAGTAGCAGTTTCTAGTGCATGTCCCTAGAAGGATAAAGGAAGCTCAACTTGACTCATCATAGAACGAACCATGTCCAACAAGGTTCTATTCCTCCTCTCAAACACACCATTCCATTATGGTATTCCGGGTGGAGAGAGTTTTGAAACGATTCCACAACTCTTAAGATGACTGTCAAATTCTTGGCTCAAATATTCACCACCTCGATCGGATCGAAGTACTTTAATAGTTTTGCCAAGTTGATTTTGCACCTCATTTTGAAATATTCGAAATATGGCAAACGATTCACTTTTATGTTTCATTAGATAAACATATCCAAATCTACTATAATCATCAGTGAATGTTATGAAGTACCGAAATCCTCCCCTAGCATCGCTACTCATAGGTCCACACACATTGGTATGTATGAGGCCTAATAAGTGGCCCGCCCTTTCACCAGTTTTGGTAAATGGGTCCTTGGTCATCTTACCAAGTAAACAAGATTCGCATGTCTCATAAGATTCATAATCATGTGAGTCTAAAAATCCATCTTTGTGGAGTTTAGAAATGCGTTTCTCATTTATATGGCCAAGACGACAATGCCATAAGTAAGTATGGTTTACATCATTGGGTTTAGATCTCTTGTTAATGTTATAGACATCATTATCATGATTTTCAACATCAAGGATATAAAGGTCATTGAATGAAACAGCAGTACAATAATGCATATCACTCTTGTAAATGGAAAACTTCTTATCATATATTAAAAAAATTAAAACCTTCATTATCCAAACATGAAATCGAAATAATATTCCTACTTAAAGCTGGAACGTAATAACAATTGTTCAAAACAAGTATTGGTCCACTAGGTAAAGTAACTTCATAAGTTCCTACGGCTAATGCAGCAACTCTTGCTCCATTCCCCACACGTAGGTCCACTTCACCCTCTTCAAGCATCCTTCTGTTCTTTAGACCCTGCACATTTAAACAAATGTGAGTTCCACATCCGGTATCCAATACCCAAGAACTAGAAGTAGATAGGAATATATCTATAACAAAGATACCTGAAGTCGAAGCAACACCTTTGCTCTTCTTCAGTGCTTCCTTGTATTTTGTACAGTTTCTCCTCCAATGTCCAATCTCATTGTAATGGAAGCAGACTGCGTCCTCTTGGGACTTGGGCTTAGCCTCTTTAGGCTTGGCAGCCTCTTTGGGTTTGGCAACATTTGCCTTAGGATTGGCAACCTTTGCCTTTCCCTTACCCTTGAAACCCTTCCCCTTATTAACCATCAACACTTGATCGGTTTTCTTCTCAACAATATTAGTTTTCGCAGTGTTCAACATTTGAATTAACTCGGAAAGGTTTTTATTCATGCCTTCCATGTTATAGTGCATTATGAAATTACTAAAACTTTTGGGCAATGAATTCAATATTATGTCAGTAGTCAACTCTTGGCTAATTGGAAAACCGAGCCTTTCAAGATGCTCAATGTGGCCCTTCAACTTAAGAGCATGGGGACCAACAGCTTGTCCTTCACTCATCTTGCATGAGGTGAGGACCTTAACTGTGTTATACCTTTCTTGCCTTGCTTGAACTTGAAACATTTCCATCAGTCGATTGTTTAGATCAACCGTCCCCAAGTGCTCAAGAACCTTCTGAAGGTTCTTGCACATGGCGGAGAGCATGAGGCATCCAACATCTGTAGAATCACGCTTGTGCTTCAGATATTGATCCTTCAATGCCCTAGTAGCATTGGCAGCATGTTCAGGTGGAATAGGTTCCTCGAGAATGTACAGTTTTTCCTCTTACCTGAGAACAATTCTCACGCTACGGATCCAATCCATATAGTTTGAACCATTCTCTTCCAACTTTTCCTTCTCAAGGATAGATCGCAGTGACAGTGATGCCATTTATTCTACAAAAAGATATACATAAAATATGAACACATATAAGTAAACATATCATATGAGAAGTATAATGCATTTACATAAAATGCTCCCACTAAATTATACACCTTCCAATGCAAATAATCATAATATACATTTAATGGGCTAAGATTCAGCTTTAATTTAATTTCAAGTTTGCTATGGCAAACCGCTCAAAACTAAATTAATTAGGTAGAAACATCAATCATATCACATATATGACTCTTAGATCTTTTATGAGATTTATTCAAGACATCATATGTCCAAGCATATTTTAATCTCATCTTATGCCTTGGGTCCAAAACCATTTTGATAACCCAATTAAGTTCATTCACTTTAAACGTATAGGAACCACCATTTCCTCATCTTGCTCGCATACAAATAGAATCAAAGTACCTTGCAATGGCAAGCCCACCCAAAACTATTCGAATGGTCTCAAGTGTTTTAATCATGAATTGGAATAAAGAACTTAAAAGTTAAATGAAGGTTCTTAAAAGTAGATTATAAGCATATCAGCAAAGATAGTCATAATCGTGCACCGGGTAAGTTCCCAGGAAGATAGGTGAGCCACAAGGACTACTTAAGTACCAAATCTTTCCTTCGACAGAACTCTCCTAGACATGCACAATCGTAAATCGCCCGATTTGCAACATAATCAACACTTTGAATAAACAATCAGTTTTCTTTTAAATTTTGCGTAATATGACTTGTTTCTCATAAACAATCATAAACCAAAATCTTAATGTTTCAATCTAAACATTCAGAAAATTATAATATAATGTTTCAACTAAACATCTAAAATTCTTAACACGTAAGAACACATAATTCATGCATCGCAACAATTAATAAAATCATATTTTAATTAACTAAGCATGCATAAACAATGAATTAATCTAGCATAGCCCTATAAACTTAATTTCCAGAAATTTATAGCATCCAGATTAACACATAAACATATCAGATTGTAAACGCATTCACAGATTAGCAGGATTGTTCAACAAACTGATTCTGCCCAGATTGGACAAGGAGTGTCGCATGACACAGACAAGCAGTGTCGCGTGACACAGTCAAGAAGTGTCGCGTGACACAACAAAGCAGATTTGCAGATTTCATCAATTCTAAATCACAGAGCAATTAAATCATGTAAACAACTTTTAACAGATTTAGTTCAATATCAATAGAACACGATTTAGGCATATTGTTTCAAAAACAATCAATCTATCGCATACATAACATGCAAAAGAACATATAAACGATTTATATTACTTTTCTAGCATGTTAATTCAAACTTAATGATACGAACGGGGCTCTGATACCACTGTTGGGTTTTATGGGTCCATGCGCATCGGAATTAAGCATCTAATTAACACAAAACCCAAGAGCCTAGGATCCGTTCTATACAATTAATTTGAATTCCTATGAGATAGAAATAACCAACCTTGAACGCGTTCCGTTCTTGAGCTATCAAACGATTTAATAATGTGATTTCGAATCACAAACTTCGTTCTTCAGATTGCTTGAATTCTAGGCCTCGATCGTTGAACGAGCGAAGACCCTCTTTCGGTATCCACACCTTTGAATGAACCAATAATGACTTCTTGAAGATTGCTAGATCTCTTAAACCTATGAAGAATATTGAGAATATATGTAGTGATTTTCTTTTCAAAAATTCGGCTAGCTATTTAGGGTTGACATACCTTCATATATATACTACATTAGTATGGTATATGTTTCCTAATCAAATTAGGAAACCAGTCTGTGAAACCGCCTCAGGACCTGTTATGTCGCACGACCACACGAGGCACATGGGAAACACCGCAGACTCACAAACGAAGTCTCAAAGACCTCTGGCACTCAAAACCCTCAAAAAACCCTCAGCCAAACCAAGGGAGAAACTTTTCTGGGATAAAAGGGGACAAAAGGACCTCTTGGGAATTTTCAGAAAATTGGAAAAGCAACTAAGGTGTGAGGACCCCGACCCGGAACCTACACGTGTCCCGAGCTGGAGCGTCCTCAAACTATCCCAATTTTCCTAAACTTTTAAAACCTTTATTTAACTCTCAAAAATAAATACAATTATTATACCCATTTCATAATAAATCTATACTTTTTCACAAAGGAGAAATAGCTATCCAACTTAGAATATAAGAAACGTTTTTAGTTACGAAACGGCCTTGGTTATAACATAAAATAAAGATTTATAATTACAATTTCATAAATGAATTATACCAAAGTACACTTTCTATACCAACCTAATCATACCCCGACAAGTCCCACAATATAACTTCCAAACTCCTCACCGCCCTTACTTGGTGGTCCACTGTCTCGAGAATCTAAAGCAAGAAAGGGGAGAGGGGTGAGAATAAATCTCAAAGCAAGCTATTATGGATGCAAAGATGCCATACAAGATGCAACACGTAGCATGGCAACACATCAAAAGACATATTCATATAACCCGAGAGGCTCCTCGCCGCCAACCGTCCCATACCGGTTGGAGACAACGACCAGCTCAAGATGAATATATCACAACACATAAGTACGATAAAGTAACACTTAGAAGGATACTTGAGCCAAGGTTTCATCTCCAAAAGGATATACACATCCGAGCAAAGAAGAATAAATCGATGAAGCGGTTCCGGAACCATGAACAATAACGGTACTACGGGGACTCGGACACACGGTCGTATCCCCTGGTGAAAACTAGACCATCTACCTCAAAAGGAGATGCTAGCCCACAAATCCCACACAAGGGGGACAAACTCGGCAATGTATGAATTATAATGAACTCGGCTCGGTGCCATTATAAATCCATAACATTGCCCAACAAACAATTAAATCAATACCACTGGATTTACATAACTAAGCACGTAATAACATACTTGCTTAACCAAACATTGTATGATCCAAAGTAGGGATACATACTACAACAAAGATATCATGAAGATAGCAATACTATATCAAGTATTCAACATTATCAAGCACATAATAGATACTTGAATAAATTCCACAAAAGGGATAACAATATATCAACATGGTAAAATATACTCATGTTCAACCAAAAATCGAGTGCGGCATTTGATCAACACACAATGCATAATATAATCAATGTATATGAACTCAATGTAAGGCAAGGAAATATCATCAATCCATCCTACAAGGTCATTATACAATAAAACAAGGCCTCTATGAAGGTTCAAGCTCAATTTACTAAGTGGGAGTCACAATCTATAAGTGACCAAACAATGTTGCTAACCATTCCCGGTCCAGTATTTACGGTTAAACTTCCCGGGTCTTGGGCGACCGCCCATACCTCTTGGGCGACCGCCCAAGAGGCTTACAAGGCACACCAACTTCTGGACACATGGGCGGCCGCTCACGCCCCAGGGCGACCGCCCAAGTGCCGGATCCTTACATTCCCAAGCTTCCCAAATTGAAATCTCTTACTAATTTCTTTCACTTCCCAAGTTTTACTTCTACTCTAAATTAAAGATCAACAAGAAGATTTCCTAGCTTTACTAAGTTCCTCCTAAATCGTGCAACCCGAAGTAGAGAAGTTCTAATTTATTTATCATTCTACATTTTACCCATTTTATACTCTCCAAACCATCTTCCAAGAACATTATCCTCAACCAAATTCATTTACTCATTTTCCAACTCATGTAAGGCTCTAAAGCATGTAACACCCATTAATATAACAAGAAC
Source organism: Adenophora triphylla var. japonica (assembly GCA_022495995.1). Taxonomy (NCBI): domain Eukaryota; kingdom Viridiplantae; phylum Streptophyta; class Magnoliopsida; order Asterales; family Campanulaceae; genus Adenophora; species Adenophora triphylla. The sequence continues at coordinate 237,320 of JAFEMH010000298.1, read as the reverse complement.
AATATTTATAATTTATGATCATTCATTAAGAAGTAAAGTCATAACAATTCACATACTAAGCCATGAAACCCAAAAATGATTAAATCTTATATTATTACCATTTGAAGCACTACCCATTTCACTATCACTTTCCAAGTATAAATTTCTTAATTTAATTAACCCATTTACTTACTTTCTTGACCCATTTTAATAACACATTTCAAATTAAATCTTCTAAACTAATTTCACCCATTTCTTATAATCAAATCAACCCCTAATAACCATAACATCATTCTATGCCATTTATCACATTCTCAAGTCCCAAAAAGTGGTCTAAAGTAATAGATAACCATTATCATCACAAGAACAACATTAGCAATTTCATGAGCATTCATAGAAGGGAAGGGTCATAATAACTCACTTAAAAATCGGAGATGGATCAAGGATTTCTTTAGCTTGAAGAACTTCTCTTGGTCTCCCGATTCCAAAAGTACCCTTGGATCTAAAAACGGTGGAGGATTGCCCTTGGCTTCAAAGCTTGGAAGAATGAGCTTTAATGGAGTTCCATGGAAAGTTTGAGAGAGAAAGGGAGGAGGAAGAAGATGAAGAAGGAAGATGATGGAGGGAGAGGGAGTAAATAAAATGGTAAGGGGAAAAAGGGGGGGGGGGGGCGGCCAAGAGGGAGAGAGAGGAGGGTTTTGGGGAAATTGTCCCCCCACTCCAATTATTCCCTACCAACTCTTTCATTATTTTAAATTAATTCTCCCAACCCACAACATTTTATTTGCCCAATTTATTACTACTACATTCTATTACTTTATTTATTTCTAATTATTATTTTTCCCCTAGAACATTATTTATTTTCTTATCATTTTATCCTAATATAAGGAATTTAAAGATATAAGAATGAACACAAAATATTAACAATAATATTAAAAGCACTCAATATGATGTTAAATTAGTGCCTAGGGCTAGGGTCGTTACACTCACTCCCCCTTAAAGAAAATTCGTCCCGAATTTGACTATCACTTACCTAACTGATCAACCCATATCGATTACATGTATACCTCAACTTCACTTTCCAAATAGTCTCTTCAGTGTTGTGATTCTTCCCCCAAAGAATTTAAATTTCTAATTCCATTAATAATATGATATTATCACTTAATGATCCAAGCATACTATACGAATATCACTAACACGAATTTTCCGATCTCAATGATAATATAAATAAATAAAGTATTACAACTTAGGTCACTAAATATATTACATTATCACATTAAAACTTTAAATACTCTATAAGCTTCTCCAAATTCACCCCAACAAATTAGAGATCGACATTTCCTTCCCAAACTATGCCTTATACGGTTTTATCTCAATGCTAGAATGATAAGCGCTATTATACGTATACAACCATTGGTAACCTTAAGTCCTATCGACTACTAAATCTATTGTTCATGCCCGTAGCATATCATCAACTACAAATAATGATTCTTCAAATTTTCACAAGGTTAAACTTAATAGCATTCCTACCTTCCCAAAGGACTTTCCCGAACGATGTCTATCCGATCCATTTAACACTATGAGTTTTATACAATCGAACTATCCCCTAATATAAGTGAGGACTTTATTAATAACATCTCGAACCCTCTCTTCAGTATAAACCTCAGTATAACCACGCCCATAGCCTTTCTCATAACTAACATCTCGTCAAGCTATATAAATAACGGGTAGAAAATAAAATTCAACTTTCTGTAACAAAATAACATACCCTCCTTTCCTTCCAATGCAACTTAATCACAAAATTTATAGTGATAAACTCTCAAGTTCAACCTAGAACTCTAAATATTCTAATAAATCTTCTAACATCAACATTCTATTATTACCATTCAATATTCCAATATGTTCAGGACTAGTGGCAAATCAATATTCAAATTGAAGGGTTGGCCGCCCACAACGGAGCCGATCCAACTCCCAAAACAAAAACCGAGTCTATCGTGACCAACACAATAATAACCCCACAATTATCAAATCATTTCTCGGATCAAAACTTGAATACAATTAATCATTATAGGGGAACTAGGTTACCTTTTACTTACTTCAAGTACAACTTATATCTTTAGAATATCAAGTCTTTCAAAAATTTACAACATCTTTCGTAATTCCAAAGGATAAAATAAAAGAGATTCAAAGAGACCCGAATGGTTTATTTATTTAAAACCGGCCCATACCAGTTTTAATTAACTAAACCACTCACAATTTAAAAATTTTCAAAAGGTTGATAAGCTGACAAAATAACTCAAGTGATTTAAGTATCTACAACCGTCCCATAACAGTGGCAGATAGTTAAATTACTCACAGATTTTAAATGTACACAAATACGGTTTCTTGACTTTAATAAATCAAATTATCCCCGAAGAGCACAATTGCTCACACCGAAGTTCAACACACACCTTCACTTGTTAAAACACAATTAAACAATTCCAACATAATACTCTTGTTCGACCTCTAATTATAGTATAGCCACCATTCATAATATTTATACTGAATTAAATTCTCTTACAAGAAAACACAATCTCGCAATATTATTACTATCTCCGATGAATAACACTAAAACAATCATTAAGATTATAAACTAGGTAAATCATCCTCAAATTTCAATTAAACATTAACGGAATAATCTAACTTATCTCCCTATAACCATCAACAACTCAAAATTCGTATAACGTAAAGATCTTCCAAGCATCACACCAATCCCTTATATGAGTCGCGCAACTAAGTCAACCTATACGGTGTAATCATCCTAAAGTATCAGCCTTCCAATAAAATTTATCCTCATTTTATATTCTCAATTAATGATAATCGTTCCTCAAAACAAACCATATATACATACATTACCCATTTCCGAAGTTGATCCTATAAGTCACCAATAACCGCATCTATTATACTTCTTCGCATTTACTCTATTTACCTTCCCAAAACTAATACACAATCCACAAATCAAAACGGTCATGCTAGATATAAGTCTTTGTCTTAAGTATATCCTCAAAGCAAAGTTTCATTGTAATTGTAATACTCCGAAAAATTCAACTAATAACCATTTAGTATCCTACTAGTTTCTAAAATCGAGTCATACAAATCGTCAACAAGTGCTAACGAATACTTATCCTTCATAGTTACCTATTTAAGATCTCTATAACCTTATAATTAACCACCAAGTATCATCTTTCCTCAATATAGTACTAATTCATCCCTACGGAGTGTCGCTAAGCTAATTATCTTCTTTATCAAATACTTTCCCAAGATGAATCATCAAGTCCCTCATCCCAATTAGTGTCCTCTATCTAGGAATCCGAATACTAAAATAGTACCTTATATCAACTCAAAGCTTCAATGTCCTGGTATGATACCTGATGAAAACCCATCTTTGAAACTCACATAGAAAACACCACTTAGTCCACTAATAACACCTAAGGCAAGGTTATACTAGTTCTATAAGATCTTGTACTCGCGACATTCTATAACTCATATAATCTCACTTAGACTATCACTTCCAATACTAGTCTCATATACCTAGTCTCTACCACGAGACACCGATGTATAAATACTCACGCATGTTATACTACTATAAACCACTCCTAATTAGGTCATATGCCTAACCTCAACTAAGAGTTCACAAATTCATTTACCACCGCACATGAGATAATTCAAGGTTCTTCTACTTAAATATAACACATAACCTCCACATTCTTTAGGTCCTACTTTCGACATTTACGCATATGTGACATACTATCAATCAATAATTTATCCGACTCAATTATACACGGAGGTAAATCAAACGTAGATAAGGAGACTCGCTTCTGCGATAGTCCTCCTCAAACACAATAACTACTCAAATAATTCATGTTAATATGACGATGATTCACGGATTGGTAACTCGACCAAATCCACCGGCAATACATGCCCACTAAATCACAACTACCAAGATAATTTAAGGATGATTCGAGGCACGGCCCCATAGGGGTAGAACCTCCAAAGCACATAAAACAACTTTTAGGCCAATTATGCACATAAAGATGAAATGTAATGCCACATGAGAACGAATGCACGAGGATTTATAAAAGTATGAACCCTAATTCTGAGACAGTAAAATACCTCAAATGGTGGTGGGGAAATCTATCTTTCCAAAACTCACCTTTCCTTGATTCCTTGGTTGGACAACATTATTTTCTGTCATTGAACAAATTCCGCATTAAACACTCGACGTAAGTTATCGCACACTCTCACTCAGCTAGACTCTACCCCGAGAATTCTAACCGAGCTCTGATACCAACTGTGAGGACCCCGACCCGGAACCTACACGTGTCCCGAGCTGGAGCGTCCTCAAACTATCCCAATTTTCCTAAACTTTTAAAACCTTTATTTAACTCTCAAAAATAAATACAATTATTATACCCATTTCATAATAAATCTATACTTTTTCACAAAGGAGAAATAGCTATCCAACTTAGAATATAAGAAACGTTTTTAGTTACGAAACGGCCTTGGTTATAACATAAAATAAAGATTTATAATTACAATTTCATAAATGAATTATACCAAAGTACACTTTCTATACCAACCTAATCATACCCCGACAAGTCCCACAATATAACTTCCAAACTCCTCACCGCCCTTACTTGGATCGGTCCAATTGTCTCGGAATCCTAAAACAAGAAAGGGGAGAGGGGTGAGAATAAATCTCGGCAAGCTATTATGGATGCGGCAAGATGCCATACAAGATGCAACACGTAGCATGGCAACACATCAAAAGACATATTCATATAACCCGAGAGGCTCCACGCCAACCGTCCCATACCGGTTGGAGACAACGATTCGGCTCGGCATGAATATATCACAACACATAAGTACGATAAAGTAACACTTAGAAGGATACTGAGCCAAGGTTTCATCTCCAAAAGGATATACACATCCGAGCAGCAGCAACAGTCGATGAAGCGGTTCCGGAACCATGAACAATAACAGTACTCTGGGGACTCGGACACACAGTCGTATCCCCGGTGAAAACTAGACCATCTACCTCAAAAGGAGATGCTAGCCCACAAATCCCACACAAGGGGGACAAACTCGGCAATGTATGAATTATAATGAACTCGGCTCGGTGCCATTATAAATCCATAACATTGCCCAACAAACAATTAAATCAATACCATTTGGATTTACATAACTAAGCACAGTAATAACATACTTGCTTAACCAAACATTGTATGATCCAAAGTAGGGATACATACTACAACAGCATATCATGAAGATAGCAATACTATATCAAGTATTCAACATTATCAAGCACATAATAGATACTTGAATAAATTCCACAAAAAGGGATAACAATATATCAACATGGTAAAATATACTCATGTTCAACCAAAAATCAGAGTGCAGCATTTGATCAACACACAATGCATAATATAATCAATGTATATGAACTCAATGTAAGGCAAGGAAATATCATCAATCCATCCTACAAGGTCATTATACAATAAAACAAGGCCTCTATGAAGGTTCAAGCTCAATTTACTAAGTGGGAGTCACAATCTATAAGTGACCAAACAATGTTGCTAACCATTCCCGGTCCAGATTTACGCTTAAACTTCACGGGGTCTTGGGCGACCGCCCATACCTCTTGGGCGACCGCCCAAGAGGCTTTACAAGGCACACCAACTTCTGGACACATGGGCGGCCGCTCACGCCCCCTTGGGCGACCGCCCAAGTGCCGGATCCTTACATTCCCAAGCTTCCCAAATTGAAATCTCTTACTAATTTCTTTCACTTCCCAAGTTTTACTTCTACTCTAAATTAAAGATCAACAAGAAGATTTCCTAGCTTTACTAAGTTCCTCCTAAATCGTGCAACCCGAAGTAGAGAAGTTCTAATTTATTTATCATTCTACATTTTACCCATTTTATACTCTCCAAACCATCTTCCAAGAACATTATCCTCAACCAAATTCATTTACTCATTTTCCAACTCATGTAAGGCTCTAAAGCATGTAACACCCATTAATATAACAAGAACAATATTTATAATTTATGATCATTCATTAAGAAGTAAAGTCATAACAATTCACATACTAAGCCATGAAACCCAAAAATGATTAAATCTTATATTATTACCATTTGAAGCACTACCCATTTCACTATCACTTTCCAAGTATAAATTTCTTAATTTAATTAACCCATTTACTTACTTTCTTGACCCATTTTAATAACACATTTCAAATTAAATCTTCTAAACTAATTTCACCCATTTCTTATAATCAAATCAACCCCTAATAACCATAACATCATTCTATGCCATTTATCACATTCTCAAGTCCCAAAAAGTGGTCTAAAGTAATAGATAACCATTATCATCACAAGAACAACATTAGCAATTTCATGAGCATTCATAGAAGGGAAGGGTCATAATAACTCACTTAAAAATCGGAGATGGATCAAGGATTTCTTTAGCTTGAAGAACTTCTCTTGGTCTCCCGATTCCAAAAGTACCCTTGGATCTAAAAACGGTGGAGGATTGCCCTTGGCTTCAAAGCTTGGAAGAATGAGCTTTAATGGAGTTCCATGGAAAGTTTGAGAGAGAAAGGGAGGAGGAAGAAGATGAAGAAGGAAGATGATGGAGGGAGAGGGAGTAAATAAAATGGTAAGGGGAAAAAGGGGGGGGGGGGGCGGCCAAGAGGGAGAGAGAGGAGGGTTTTGGGGAAATTGTCCCCCCACTCCAATTATTCCCTACCAACTCTTTCATTATTTTAAATTAATTCTCCCAACCCACAACATTTTATTTGCCCAATTTATTACTACTACATTCTATTACTTTATTTATTTCTAATTATTATTTTTCCCCTAGAACATTATTTATTTTCTTATCATTTTATCCTAATATAAGGAATTTAAAGATATAAGAATGAACACAAAATATTAACAATAATATTAAAAGCACTCAATATGATGTTAAATTAGTGCCTAGGGCTAGGGTCGTTACATAAGGTCTGTACGGATCTCTTTGTTTTAATAATTACTGAATCCCCTTAAAGTCCACAATATTCCCTCAAATCCCGGAGAACATCATCACCCCCCTACATGGTTGGTCCGTACGGACCTCTTTGCATGCTGAGATGGTCCGTACGGACCTTATTAAAAAGGGGACATCATCATGGCTGAATCTTCTTCATCATCACAGATTCCCTCAAATCGAGGAAAACCAAAAATTTAGATTACCTAGAAGGTCCGTACGGACCTTCTTGCAGTTTTCTGGCACTATAAATAGAGGGCTCCCCCTCCCTCATTTAGACACACCTCCCTCTTCTCTCCTCTCCCCCAGCCTTCAGGCTCCCCTCTAAGACCCTTCGGGGCAATCCCGGCCCCTTTCGGATCCTTTCGAGGCCTTCCGAGCTCCCTTGTGGTGCTCCGAAGCCTCTCCGAGCGCTCTCGCGACGCTCCCGCGCTGCCCTGAGGCACTCTCTAGGTACTCTAAGGCCCCTCGTGGTACTCCAAGGTCTTGCCTGGTCTTTCCCAAGGTGTCCCGGCCCTTTCCGAGTCAAACCGGTAGCTTGAACGCACGCCGAAACTCTGCCCGAATGACTCCTGCCATCCCAACGCACGTCGAAACTCTGCCCGAGTGATCCCTGCGATCCCAACGCACGCCGAACCTCTGCCCGCACGCAACCTACAATCGCGACGCACGCCGAAACTCTGTCCGCAGACAACCGGCTCCTCCCAAAGCAATCCCGGTCTGTACCGGAACACTATTTCATCCTCAAACACTATTCCCCAGCGAAAGACAGACATGAACCAACATTGGTAAGGCTTCCTTCCATTACTATTTAAATACATTTCAATACGTAGTGTACAATGTAGACATCCGATATCGCATGCATTTTTAAAAGCACACACACACACACAACAGTTAAAGAATATTAGGGGTATCCGAAAGACTCGTTTTTACGAGACGACTCGGGTGAGCTCTAAAATTCTAATATTCTCTTCCCGATGAGTCATCTGACCTCCGAACTCAAAATCTCATCACACAAAAAAAAATAATTTATTTTTAAACTGATGCCCTTTTTCAATGTTTTGGGCTTAATAAAAACGGCGTGGCGACTCTACAAAGCAAAAACACGGCTAGACACCTCCAACAAGCGCCGCAAGGCCGCGAAATGCCAGATGCCGGGGCGCGATCACGCTGCCTCTCGAATCCGGGTAATTTCAGTTGGCGACTCCGCTGGGGATATTTTGTTTTAAAAACTTTTAAACAAAACAAAAGATTTTTAAAACAATAATGAGGGTCAAACTTTCATTTTACCCCTTCTCTTTAACTGTTGTGTGTGTGCATATGCTTTACTTTTTTTTATTTTACAAAAAAAAAATACAAAAAAAATGCATCAATATACATCTGTGCATACATTTAAAATTCTTTGAAAAACTTCTGTTTTACTCAAAAAAAGAATTTTAGAGACCGCACACTACGCGCACTCCTGCCTCGGTTACACCGCACGCTACGCGCACTGCTGTAAGTACCCCAATCTGGATCACACCCTTTCAAACACACGGGAAGCACCGCAGAATCATCAACGCAGTCTCGACGACCCCTCTCACTCAAAACCCTCTCAAAACCCCCAGCCAAACCAAGGGAGGAGCCTTTCTGGGATAAAAAGGGACAAAAGGACCTTTTGGAAATTTTCAGGAAATTGGAAAAGCAATAATGGTCCGTACGGACCTCTTTGCTTTAATAATTACTGAATCTTCTTAAAGTCCACAATATTCCCTCAAATCCCGGGGAAAATGATTACCCCCCTGCAGAGTTGGTCCGTACGGACCTCTTTGCATGTCAACTTGGTCCGTACGGACCTTATTGCACAGGGAACATCATAATTGCAAATATTCCTCCATCATCACAGATTCTCTCAAATCGAGGAAAACCAAAAGTCTGGATTACCAGGGAGGTCCGTACGGACCTCTTTGCACCAAATCTGGCACTATAAATAGAGGGCTCCCCCTCCTCATTTTCACACACCTCCCTCTTCTCTCCTCTCCCCCCAGCCTTCAGGCTCCCCTCTAAGACCCTTCGGGGCAATCCCGGCCCCTTTCGGATCCTTCCGAGGCCTTCCGAGCTCCCTTGTGGTGCTCCGAAGCCTCTTCGAGCGCTCCCGCGACGCTCCCGCGCTGCCCCGAGGCACTCTCGAGGTACTCTGAGGCCCCTCGTGGTACTCCGAGGCCTTGCCTGGTCTTTCCCGAGGCGTCCCGGCTCTTTCCGAGTCAAACTGACGATCCCTGCCCACGCCGAACCTCTGCCCGAATCCAACCGACGATTCCAACCCACGCCGAACCTTTGCCCGAATCCAACCGACGATTCCAACGCACGCCGAAACTCTGCCCGAATCCAACCGACGATTCCAACCCACGCCGAACCTCTGCCCGAATCCAACCGACGATTCCAACGCACGCCGAACCTCTGCCCGAATCCAACCGACGATTCTAACGCACGCCGAACCTCTGCCCGAATCCAACCGACGATTCCAACCCACGCGGAAACTCTGCCCGACTGCAGCCTACAATCTTAACTCACGCCGAAGCTCTGTCCGCAGACAACCGGCTCCTTTCAAAGCAATCCCGGTCCGTCCCGGAGCACTATTCCATCCTCAAGCACTATTCCCCAGCGGAAGACAGACACGAACCAACAATTGGTAAGGCTTCCTTCCTACACTATTTCAATACATTTCAATAAAGCAGTGTACAATGTAGACATCCGATACAGCATGCATTTTTAAAAGCACACACACACACACACAACAGTTAAAGAATATTAGGGGTATCCGAAAGACTCATTTTACGAGGCGACTCAGGTGAGCTCTAAGATTCTAATATTCTCTTCCCGAGGAGTCATCTGACCTCCGAACTCAAAATCTCATCACACAAAAACAGTTTAATTTTAAACTGATGCCCTTTTTCAATGTTTTGGGCTTAATAAAAACGGCGTGGCGACTCTACAAAGCAAAACACAGCGAGACACCTCCAACATGCTAAAACGGAATAAGCCAGATGCCGGGGCGCGATTGCGCTGCCTCTCGGATCCGGGCGACTTCTCAAAAAGCGACAAATGCGAGATGCCGGGGCCCGCGCGCGAGCCGGATCCGGGTAATTTCAGTTGGCGAATCCGCTGGGGATCTTTTTGTTTTAAAATCTTTTTAAACAAAACAAAAGATTTTAAAAACAATGATGAGGGTCAAACTTTCATTTTACCCCTTTCTTTAACTGTTATGTGTGTGTGCACTTGCTTTACTTTTTATTTTACAAAAAAAAATAAAAATACAAAAAAATGCATCAATATACATCTGTGCATATATTTAAAATTCTTCAAAAAACTTCTGTTTTTACTCAGAAAAAGAATTTTAGAGATCGCACACTACTCGCACTGCTGCCTCGGTTACACCGCACGCTACGCGCACTGCTGCCTCGGATACACTGCACACTACAACCCTTAACCCGAAGTGGTCTCAGTTGCAGTCCGTTTGGTCTTCCTAGGCCTCTCGGATGCGCACGGGATCATTCCAAACATCCCATCCTAGCCAAGCGTCAACCACACGTTTGAGTCTTGAGTCACACTCTGTCCGGACTCGGTTGGTTTTACCCGGTCAGTGTCATACGGCTGGATACATATACCATGCCGGCCATTTTCTGAGTCAAGGCTCGGAACTCAAGAACCCTTGCGCAAGCAAAGCGATGAAAGGTCATGCTAAAATCTTGACCTAATCTTGATTTCCGAAGCTACACCCAGACGATGTTCCGTCCCGGATATACATCCATGCTCACATGACACCATGTCATCACGCCTTTGATACGTCAGCCATGACAATATGACCCAGCCAACGCCTAACGTCATAGATCCCTTGCGCAAGCAAGACAAGAGAAGGTCATGCCGAACTCTTGACCTGATCTTGACTCAGTGGCCGGCTCGGTTTACTATTCACATGGCTAACGCACCAAAACGAACATGACAGGCTCGGTCCTTAGGTTCGGTTTTTCTTTTAGGCCAGTGGAAACCGCTTGCCCTATAGGACCCTCGCTCGGGGCTGTCCACCGTGGGATGTCGAAATACAGGTGCAAAACGAGGGGCTTATAGCCGCACAAATGGTATCCACTGACCCAGGATCTAGCATAGTTGCGAAAAAGAAGAGCGATCTTTTCCAACCTACCTAGGATTCTGAGAATAAACATGTTTTAATTAAAACAACAAAAAAATCAAAAATATATAAGCGAAAACTGCATGTCACATGAGCTTTCCCCCTTTTTTTTTATCCAAAAGGCCTTCCCATGTCTAAACCTTACCCGTCACCCCCTCCAGCGAATCGAGAGTGGTTGAGAGTACCAGGAGCCGCTTTTTCGATATCAAGGTCACGGGTCGGCGGCCCTTCCGGTTCGGCGGTCCGAACGATCTGCTATTCCCCGTGGCGCGATCAACGGATAACGGTGAGGAAACGGAACCCGCCAGGAAACTTCCAAACAATGGAAGAAGTTTGGCAAGCTTTTAAGGCTCTCGAGAAACGCCAAGAAGAGCATCAGGCTTGGATTGAATATGCCATGGGCCATCGCGGAGCTGTTGCAATTCCCCAACCCGATGGAACCTTTGTCCTCATAGAAGGCGAAGAAATGCCTGTTCCCCCGGTTTCCCAAAGCTATCAGCTGGTCCCTCCTTCACAAAGCCACGGAAACCTAGCAATGCAAGGCAACTCCCGCTCAAAGCTCCATTCGAGCCTCAGTCAAACAGCTCCGATTTTCCAACCTCAGCACACATATGGGCCCGCTCCCTCAAATCCTAACACCTCTCAATATCCCCTGGAATTCAATCCTAGGCCTCTGTATGAGTCCCGCAGCCACAACTTGAAATCCCAATGTTTACCAGGGACGGACATCCTAGGCAAATATCCCGACATTTTAAACCTTCCACCATTGGGTCGCCACTTGGGGCTAATGAAACATTTCCCAAATTCCCAAACACAACCCTTAGTGGTCCGGGCAATCATGCCCCCAATTTCAATAATCCAGGATACGGGTTGATATACACCCAACTGCCTCCCCGAGACTCCCGAATGGCGATCCCATCAGCCAATCCACCTCCATCTTCGGTCTCCATCCCAGAAAACGGCAGCCTGCCTCTGCCTACTGACCCCCATATGGCTTGGTTGGTAGAACATGCAAAGGAGATACAACGGAAGAGTTTCCTTAAGCAAAAGGAAAAAGGTTACCAAACACCTCCAAACAAGAAGAAAGAGGTTACCAGAGCAGTCAATTACATCCAGAACGGAGCTCAAGTAAACCGCGATCAAGCACCCCCGAGGAACAACAATCCCCCTCGCATACCACAGTTCCAGCATTTCGATAACCTCGGGATGCCCTTGAGCCAAGTCCTCGAGACACTAGTAAAGAGGAACATTCTCAAACCCCTTGAGAATTTCCAACCAAAGACTCGCAAGCCTAACATGGACATGAGCAAACACTGTGCCTTCCACAACTACCCCGGTCACACTACCGACAATTGCTTCGTGCTAAAACAAGTGGTCCAAGGGCTAATCGAAGAGGGAAAGTTGGAACACCCCTGCACAGTCGGAAACCCTTTCCCTAGAAATGACGGGGTAAGCATGGTGGATAAGTCCTCGGCAAATTGCTATGAGGATTGGGGACGTGCAGACGGAACCTGGGGCTTCCGCAATGAAGAATTCGGAAGAAAGAATCCAAGAATGGTTATTCCACAACATTCCTTTCCGAAATCGGGGCACGCCAAGGGATGGATCGAGCCCTCCCCAGAGATAAGGCAGTTCGAGACAGGCCGAGCAAGTGGCAGCACAAAAAACGGCGTAACTTTCACAAACGCGGACCCACAGCCAGCAAGAATAGACAGGACGAGAAGCTTAGACTAACCCCCCGTCTCCTAGAGTCTATCTTCAAAAATAAAAGACCTCGAGTCTGTCGTATTTATGTTCGAGTCTCTCGAGTCGTCTGACGGCCTTACGCCTAAAGATTATGCGTTTGTAACATAAACCGCATTTCCTTATGCTTTGAATAAAAGATCGACCTTTCTGAGTATCCCCTCATTGCCACTTTAACAAATGATAAATTAACTAATCAAAATAGTTAATAACGATTCACTTGATAAAGACGCAGACACATTAATGAACAATGCATTAAACAAATCTTTAAGCATGTTGTCAAACGAGAGGAAAATCGGGCCCAAGCTGCCGAGAAGGTTCTAACCAAAATGAATTTGGGGAACTGCTGAAGAGCCCACAGAGACGCAAATCGGAAAATTCTCCGTCGATACTTCACCCAAAGAATATCGTGTCTTCTTCTCCCAACTCTAAAAAAACAAAAAACACAAAAAATCATACAGTCAAACCTCGCAGGTTCTAGTACTGTTCTCATTCAATCAAGTCCTCCTCGGACATTGTAATTAAGTCTTCAATTTCCATACGAAAGTTTTCTTTCTTTTCTTGCTAGACTTGAGACATTATTTTGCACCCCGCATTACATTTAATGAAATGGTTTTGTTATATGTGATCACTTGCATTGCTCAAAAGTAATTCCACAAATGATTAATGCTTTGATTAATTGGTGTGAGAAAGTCAATCGATATCTCCCCATACACCTTACAATATCCCACACAAAGGCCTCCATCAAGCCATACACTTTCCAAAACACGTCCCCACCATCATCTTGACCAAGTCAACGACGGCGGCAACATCAAAGGACAACAAAAGGTCACTCAGCATCAAAAGATTGACCCCATGTCGACAACAACCTAGGGGCTTGCCTTCGCCCTCATGCGCATCAAGAAAGTTCAAGCAGGGGCTTGCCTTCGCCCTCATATGCTTCAAAAAAAAAAGCTCAAGCAGAAGCTACAAAAAAAAAGCTCAAGCAGAAGCTACAAAAAAAAAAAAGCTCAAGCAGAAGCTACAAAAAAAAAGAGCTCAAGCAGAAGCTTCACAAAAATAAATGAGGTCAAGGACCCAGAGCCAACGATCAAGAAGCAATGGATTTATTGAAACTGCCGTCAAATACGACTTGTCAAGGAATCACCTCAAGACCCGTGCCTCATCATTCAACCTTCCAAGCCTTTTCGTCAAAGGCCGCACGAATTTTCATGCCCTGGCCCCAAAGCCAAACACAGTTCAACCCCGAACTACGTCGACCTGAGCTCCTTGTTTCAAGGGGAACGTAGGCAACCAGAAATAGTCCGGTCATAAACACATATAAATCCACAAACCCGGTCTCATCAATGACCTCTCCTATACACAAACCTTCTTTCACACCAGACCAACTCGATCCTTGATACCGGTTGACTTTCTCCTCGTGATTAATCAAAGCATATCAGGTTTAATTGTTGAATAACCCGAACATCAACAAAGGGTTTTAAGCAAACAAGTGATCATTGTGAACAAATCAAGTTTTCAAATGTCTCGACAAGTCTTCTTTTTTACAAAATAGGACAATAGAGCTAAACACTGATTTTCTGTCAGCAAGGGCTTCCATACACTTTTACAAGCTTTTCAGTACTCATACTCTCTCAAAAGAGTCAAACCCAAAAGCATTTCTTTTGTGCCTACATAAAATAAGGCATTCACACAAAAGGGGACCCGTTCCTACCTTTTCAAAAATAAATACGCCCTTGCAAGTGTACATTACGAGTCATTTCTCCCACAAAAGAGGGTCAAACTACGCAGACCTGAGCCCCTCAGTCCGAGGGGAACGTAGGCAGCCTTCATTGGTTCGGTCTAAGGAATACACAAAATTCCAAAAATTGACGCCACCAAGGCTTAGGCAAGAATCAAGCAAGAGATTTTGCGTCTCGATAAAGCTTTAAAAGTAAATCACAAATCATCACAGTTAAAACACTTTTTGATGAGTTCAAGCACGGTCTACTCTCAAACTCACAACATGCTAAAAGACGACTTAAAGCATTTAACAATCAATGTGTCTGCGATGACGATGAATGGATACTCAGTGTTTCAGAAAGTCATTCCATGCTACTCGCGTTTGGCCCTTCATCACTCTTTCCTTTCCTCCCTCGTCCCCAACGAGTCTTCTTTCACTCCTCATGAGCGAATTCTGTCTCCCTCATTTCGAGATCATGAGTCCTCCTGGTCATGTCAAACAATCTAGCAGCTCTCGAATCATTGTTCACTCGTGCCTCGGCTCGGATCTCCTCCCTACGAGTCTGCAAAAGGGGACCTCTCCCCGCCAGTCTGTCAACTCGAGTCCCGTAGTCAAACAAAGCGTCTCCCATGACATCCTGAGGGTTAGACCAGGCTTCTGCACTCCTAAGGCTATAGCTGAGGCGACAATCTTGCCCCAGAGTTGCTTCACGCCTGCTCCCCAAAATCACTTGGGACTGCTCGACATGCGCTCGTACCCGGCCCGGGTACTCGGTGGTGGTCAACACAACACTCTCCCAGCATCGAAGGAGCACCACAGGAGGGAAAGCGGAATACTTCCATACCCTCGGAAAATACGAAGAGCATCTAAAGCGCCAAGCAAAGCGGGGGCTTCCCCGCACATGAACCGGTCCCCCAGCGCCAAGCGATCTACACCGTGGAGGGTTTCCCCCGGAACCAAAGGAACGATATCCTCGCCCGCCCGACAATGGCCAACCACATCCAACAGAGCCCCGTCACATATCCTGAGGTAGCTAACCCCAAAAAGAGTGGCTATCAAAGCAAACGCGTCCCAGGAGACATCACTCCCGCCGCCGCCCATGAAAGCTGTCAAAGGCTGCCCCCAACCTTTCGAAAAACCTGCCAAAGCTGCCGCAGCCTCCACTAACCACAAATGCATTCCCAGCTCATGCGACATGCACAAAAATAATAATAAGCTAGCAACAATTCCTAGGTCAATCCAGGGAATCACAAATACGTCATTACATCTTAAATAAAATACTTTGCTGTGCAAATACAAGTGTTTTATTACAGGTACAAAATGTCTGTTACTCTACGAAAAAAAAGAAAAAAAAACAACTTAAAGAGGGAAAGCAAAAGAGCCCTAATCCGACTCATCATCATCATCCTCCACAAATGAGAAATTCGGCATCTCGGCGCCTCCGCCAGCCACCTCATCATCCTCGGTGAACCCAGCACCTTCCTCGACCGGATAATCCAAGAAGTCCGCAGGAATAAGAACGAAGAAGGAAAAAGAAGACGAGCCATCCCTCCTCTCCTTGTCCAGCACCTGAGGCATCCCACGTCCTCATCATCTCAGACAGAGGCGCTACCTCGCCCTCACAGCAAGTTCAGACAGAGGCGCCACCTCGCCCTCACCGCTAGTTCAGACAGAGGCGCTACCTCACCCTCACCAAGTTCAGACAGAGGCGCCACCTCGCCCTCACTGCTAGTTCATACAGAGGCACTACCTCACCCTCACCGCAAGTCCAGACGGAGGCGCCATCTCGCCCTCACCACAAGTCCAGACAGAGGCGCCACCTCGCCCTCACCGCAAGTTCAGACAGAGGCTCCACCTCGTCCTCACAGCAAGTTCGGACAGAGGCACCACCTCGCCCTCACCGCAAGTTCGGACAAAGGCGCCATCGCGTCCTCATCCTTTCAGCGACTTCGGTCAAAAATGCCAGCGCATCCGCAGCATTTCAGCAACTTCGGTCAGGGGCGCCACACGTCCTCAACATTTCAACAACTCGATCAGAGGCGCCCTATGCCCTCTAACACTTAAACAATTCAACTTCCTCCTCACAAAGGAGCCTCCTCCTGCAGGTAAACACAACAAAGGTATGTCAATAAACTTCAAGCGCAAGACATAGCTGTAATAAATGCTACATAAAAGAAGAATCCCAGCATGGCATGATGCCTTTCCAAAAATTCCCACAAACAAAGTTCCATACAGGATCCACAAAATGCCCATCAAACTCAACTTAGGTCCAGACGCCTTAGAATAGTCTCAACTTAGGGTCATACTCCTGAACTAAGTCTCCCTTAGGTCATACTCCTGAACTAGGTCCTAACTTAGGTCATACTCCTGAACTAGGTCTCAATTTAGGTTCATACTCCTGAAACTAAACCCCAACTTAGGTCATACTCCTGAACTAGGTCCTAACTTAGGTCATACTCCTGAACTAGGTCCCAACTTAGGTCATACTCCTGAACTAGGTCCCAACTTAGGTCATACTCCTGAACTAGGTCCCAATTTAGGTTCATACTCCTGAAACTAAACCCCAACTTAGCTCATATTCCTGAACTAGGTCCCAATTTAGGTTCATACTCCTGAAACTAAACCCCAACTTAGGTCATATTCCTGAACTAAACCCAAACTTAGGTCATATTTCTGAACTAGGTCCCAACTTAGGTCATACTCCTGAACTAGGTCCCAACTTAGGTCATACTCCTGAACTAGGTCCCAACTTAGGTCATACTCCTGAACTAGGTCCCAACTTAGGTCGTATTCCTGAACTAGGTCCCAACTTAGGTCATACTCCTGAACTAGGTCACAACTTAGGTTCATACTCCTAAACTAGGTCTCAACACAGGGTAAACACCCCCAAATCAGTCTCACTTAGGGTAGAGACACATTCAAAGAAAATCAACTTATATGCTCCTCGCCTTTTCCGGCCATAAAAGTAAGCCCGAAGTCACCTTCTCAGCAGAAAAAAAGTCCCTGAGGCCACGATGATCCCGATAGACGAACACGGCGGTCATTGTAAGTCCAACCTTCTCCCGGCGGGTAAAGCGCAAGGCATTCACACCTCTCGCAATCAAAGCACAAGGCGGCCATGCCTCCAAAACCACAAATTAAGACGATTCAAAGTCCTCACGCATGGCAAACCGCGACGAAGACGATTCAAAGTCCTCACGCATGGCAAACCGCGGCCCGGAAGACGATTCAAAGTCCTCACGCATGACAAATCGCAGCCAGAAGACGATTCAAAGTCCTCACGCATGGCAAACCGCAAAGACGATTCAAAGTCCTCACGCATCGCAAACCGCAGCCAGAAGACGATTCAAAGTCCTCACGCATGGCAAACCGCAGCCAGAAGACGATTCAAAGTCCTCACGCATGGCAAACCGCATCCAGAAGACGATTCAAAGTCCTCACGCATGGCAAACCGCAGCCAGAAGACGATTCAAAGTCCTCACGAATGCAAACTGCAACCAGAAGACGATTCAAGTCCTCACACTATCTTCAGCCCGGAAAGCTTTAAACTACTCAGTCCGAGAGACTGTATAAATCAGCCAAAGTACTATCTTCAGCCCGGAAGGCTTTAAACCACTCGGTCCGGAAGACCGTTTAAACCTCCCCCATCACTATCTTCAGCCCGGAAGGCTTTAAATCACTCGGTCCGGAAGACCGTATAAACCTCCCCCATCACTATCTCCAGCCCGGAAGGCTTTAAACCACTCGGTCCGAAAGACCGTATAAACCTCCCAAATCACTATCTCCGGCCCGGAAGGCCTTAAACCACCCGATTCGGAAAATCGTAAAATTTCCATCCCAGGACACCACCACGTCCTTACCACTGACCTCGGCGGTCACACAACACTTCAGGGCACCACCACGCCCGCATACATTCACAATTTCACGACCTCTGAACTACGACCAGGCTTGATTCCCGCCAGGGATACGTAGGAATCCTATCACAGGGTCCAGCCATCGACCCATGCGGTCACCCAGGACACCACCACGTCCTTACCACTGACCTCGACGGTCACACGACACTTCAGGGCACTACCACGCTCGCATTCACAAAACACTCACCCCACACCCGAACTACGATCAGGCTTGATTCCCGCCAGGGATACGTAGGAATCCTATCACAGGGTCCAGCCAACTGACCTAAACGGTCACACAATAGGATACCACCACGTCCTCACACTGACCTCCCCGGTCACATTATCTCCCAGCACGCGATCCAGATTAGGACCCTTATCTTATCGGCGACCCCACTTCTTTCATAAGTGACGTCGTCGAGGGGCTTCTGTAAGTACCCCAATCTGGATCACACCCTTTCAAACACACGGGAAGCACCGCAGACTCATCAACGCAGTCTCGACGACCCCTCTCACTCAAAACCCTCTCAAAACCCCCAGCCAAACCAAGGGAGGAGCCTTTCTGGGATAAAAAGGGACAAAAGGACCTTTTGGGAATTTTCAGAAATTGGAAAAGCAATAATGGTCCGTACGGACCTCTTTGCTTTAATAATTCTTGAGTCTTCTTAAAGTCCACAATATTCCCTCAAATCCAGGGAAAATGATTACCCCCTGCGAGTTGAGTCCGTACGGACCTCTTTGCATGTCAACTTGGTTCGTACGGACCTTATTGCACAGGGAACATCATAATTGCAAATATTCCTCCATCATCATGAGATTCCCTCAAATCGAGGAAAACCAAAAGTCTGGATTACCAGGGAGGTCCGTACAGACTTCTTTGCACCAAATCTGGCACTATAAATAGAGGGCTCCCCCTCCTCATTTTCACACACCTCCCTCTTCTCTCCTCTCCCCCAGCCTTCAGGCTCCCCTCTAAGACCCTTCGGGGCAATCCCGGCCCCTTTCGGATCCTTCCGAGGCCTTCCGAGCTCCACTTGTGGTGCTCGAAGCCTCTTCAAGCGCTCCGCGACGCTCCCGCGCTGCCCCGAGGCACTCTCGAGGGTACTCTGAGGCCCCTCGTGGTACTCAGAGGCCTTGCTGGTCTTTCCCGAGGCGTCCGGCTCTTTCCGAGTCAAACCGACGATCCCCCACGCCGAACCTGCCCGAATCATGACGATTCCAACCCACGCCGAACCTTTGCCCGAATCCAGAGCGATTCCAACGCACGCCGAAACTCTGCCCGAATCCAACCGAGCGATTCCAACCCACGCCGAACCTGCGAATCCAACCGAGCGATTCCAACGCACGTCGAACCTCTGCCCGAATCCAACCGACGATTCTAACGCACGCCGAACCTGCGCCGAATCCAACCGCGATTCCAACCCACGCGAAACTACGCCCATTGCGGCCTACAATCTCAACTCACGCGAAGCTCTGTCCGCAGACAACGGCTCCTTCCAAAGCAATCCCGGTCCGTCCGAGCACTATTCCATCCTCGAAGCACTATTCCCGGCGGAAGACAGAGACACGAACCAACAATTGGTAAGGCTTCCTTCCTACACTATTTCAATACATTTCAATAAAGCGATGTACAATGTAGACATCCGATACTGACATGCATTTTTAAAAGCACACACACACACACCACGGTTAAAGAATATTAGGGGTATCCGAAAGACTCGTTTTACGAGGCGACTCGCGTGAGCTCTAAGATTCTAATATTCTCTTCCGAGGAGTCATCGACCTCCGAACTCAAAATCTCATCACACAAACAACGGTTTAATTTTAAGCGATGCCCTTTTCAATGTTTTGGGCTTAATAAAAACGGCGTGGCGACTCTACAAAGCAAAACACAGCGAGACACCTCCAACATGCTAAAAACGGAATAAGCCGGATGCGGGCGCGATTGCGCGCCTCTCGGATCCGGGCGACTTCTCAGCGACAAATGCGAGATGCGGGGCCCGCGCAGCCGGATCCGAGGTAATTTCAAGCTGCTTTGCCTCGGATACAGCATGACACTACCTGACCCTTAACCGGGGTGGTCTCGGTTGCATTCGTTTGGCCTTCCTACGCCTCTCGGACGCGCACGGGATCATTCCAAACATCCCATCCTAGCCAAGCATCAACCACCGCACGTTTGAGTCTTGAGTCACACTCTGTCCGGACTCGGTTGGTTTTACCCAGTCCCAGGTGTCATACGGCTGGATACATATACCATGTCGGCCATTTTCTGAGTCAAGGCTCGGAACTCAAGATCCCTTGCGCAAGCAAAGCGATGAAAGGTCATGCTAAAATCTTGACCTGATCTTGATTTCTGAAGCTACACACAGACGATGTTCCGTCCCGGATATACATCCATGCTCACATGACACCATGTCATCAAGCCTTTAATACGTCAGCCATGACGATACGACCCAGCCAACGCCTAACGTCACAGATCCCTTGCGCAAGCAAGGTAAAGAGAGGTCATGCCGAACTCTTGACCCGATCTTGACTCAAGTGCCGGCTCGGCTCACTATTCACATGGCTAACGCATTAAAATGAACATGACAGGCTCGGTCCTTAGGTTTGGTTTTTTTTTAGGCCGGTGGAAACCACTTGCCCTATAGGACCCTCGCCGGCCGTCCACCTGGGATGTCGAAATACGGGTGCAAAACGAGGGCTTATAGCCGCACAAATGGTCTCCACTGACCCAGGATCTAGCATAGTTGCGAAAAAGAAGAGCAATCTTTTCCAACCTACCTAGGACTCTGAGAAAACATGTTTTAAGTAAATTAAAACAACAAAAAATAAATAAATAAAAGAAGCGGAAACCGCATGCCACGTGAGCTTTCCCCCTCTTATCCCGAACGGCCTTCCCGTGTCTAAACCTTGCCCGTCACCCCCTCCAGCTAACAGAGAGTGATCGAGAGTGCCCGGGAACCCGTCTCCCAGGGTTAAAGCCGCAAGGTCCAACTTCCTTCCCAGCTCTGTCACCAGAACAGTCCGTCAATTCCTCATGGCCAAGTCAGTGGATAACAATGATGAGAACGGGACCTTACCCCCAAGAAATTTCCCAACATTGGAAGAAGTTTGGCAGGTCCTCATGGCTATTGAGAAACGCCAAGGTGAACAACAAGCCTGGATCGAAGGTGCCATGCACCACTTCGGGACATTAGCCACCCAACTACCTGGGGCTTCCAAAGTCATGCCTGCTCCTGCAGCTTCTAACGTCTCTCATTGTCTCCCAGAAGTCAACCTGTTGCCCTCGTACGAGCCATGCAGTTATGACATAAAGCCACAAGACCCCCCGGAGGGAAACATGCCCATTCAGCCTCCTGAGGTCCCGGTACCACCGCCAAAAAATGAACACATCTGGTGGGACGTCTGCGATTGCAGTGCTTGTCTGGAAATGGAATTCCAAGATGAAATGAATGAGGGCTGTCCTCAAAGAAAGAAGAAACCCTCTTCTCAACAAAAACTGAAGAAAAGGTATGAATCCGGTGACCCCACAGTCGGAACCCTCGGAGAACCCTCAGGAAAGTTTGACTACTACGTCATCTACTCCAGCAAATCTCCTCAGCCTAGCTCTGCACAAGGCCACGGCAACGTCTGCTCCATGATCAGCTGGGACGAGCTCCGCACCGCCACCGAAGGCCCGAAGGTCCAGATACCTCAACCCCTGTCTTGGGAAGATCTCAAAGACACTGTGGATTTCTCCACAAAAGCTATGACGGTGAACGAATTGAAATGCGCAGTCTGGCCCTACGCCAATCAAGGCCCTCCCATCACAGAGATAGGAGAGACAAGCAAAGCAGTAAAGCCATAGGTGAACGTTCTGACACGTTCCGGTCAAATCCCGATGAATCCTCCACGGGCAGACAAAAGGCCAGCTATACCTGAGCCACGAACTAAAAAGGGGCCCTACGCCAAAGAAACCGAAACCCTGGACCCAAAGTTTGAAGATCTGTCTTAGCTCGGCTCAAGCGTACTCAGGCTAACATCTCGCTCTGGTCCCTACTTACTTCATCTTACCCGCACAAGCTCAAGTTGGAAGAAAGCCTAGCCCAGACCATGGTTCCCATCACGGTGACACCTGATGAAGCAGTTCAGATGATTGGCAATGTTAACTACAACAACATCATCACTTTCACAGAGCTCGACCTTCCAAAATTTGAAATTTGAACACAATGAGCCTCTCTACATAACAGTTCAGGCGGACGAGCGCCGTCTCCCTCGGGTCTTGGTAGATGGGGATCATCCATGAATGTCTGCCATCCAAAATGATGGATTTGCTAGGGATCAAAACAAGCGATGCTGAAGCCCTCAACTCGGGCAATCAAGGCATACGACTCAACGTCTCGCCCAGTCTTGGGAATAGCCACCTTGAACTGTGGTTCGGAAAAGCAAATGGTCACGGCCCGACTTCCAAGTCATCGACATCCCAATCACATTCACTGCCATTTTGGGACGCCCTTGGTTACACCAGATCAATGGGGTGGCATCCACTCTCCATCAATGCGTAAAGTTCGTCCAAGGAACAGATTTAACCATCATCTACGGTGATAGCATAGTCTCTGAAAGGACCGACACCAATGGCGTCCCGGTTTTAGAAATCAAACACGATGATGACAGCATAATGCTAACGGGGTTCACCATCGAAAGCCCAAAGGCTCAGGTGTGCCACATAGACTTGCCTCTGATTTGGGACAAGATTCCTCCCCCGATGAAAATGATGAAGCACATGAACTACATCCGGGGCTCGGTTTGGGAAAACGCCATCGGGGTACCCAACAAATCATCAATATCAAAGAACAGAATAACCTCCATAGCCTGGGATACATCCCTACTCCCGAACACATTGCGGAAGACAAGCGAGCTGCACGGAAACGCTCCGCAGATAACATAAGAGGCTTGCACGCGACCTCTGATATTCGCCCTTACAGCTTCGACATGACCAAGTACTTCATAAAAAAGGATAACAACTTAAAAGAAGATCCAGGAAAGGGAACAGAGTTGATGAACGCCAAGCAAAGCTGGCCGGCAACCATGAACAAGCTCCAACAGAACATTGCAAGATTCAGAGGCCTCAAGGCAAATCCCGTCCGAAGAGCATTTCTCGACACACCGCCTCTACCAGGACCCACGACCACCACTATTCACAATGAATTTTGGTTCGGAAAAACTCCCTCTTTGGCAGAAGAACTCGAAAAACTCTCTGTCAATGCCCCTGCCTTCAACAAGCGGGACGAATCTGCATTCGAGCTAGCAATGCCCAAGACAAAAGCAAAAGACTCCGCAGACGATGCTTGGAACGAGCCACTGCTCCACCTGCTCTTCAATGAAGAAATCGAGATGCCAGACCTGATCGATTTTGTTTCTGATAACTCTGTGATAGCCATGATCGGGAACGGTGACACAAAGCCTTTCAAACCCCGCCTCCTATCAAGCTCATTGCCACTCAATAACTGGGCCACCTTCTCCAGACCCACCGCCAGCAAAAAGGACATGATCGAACAACTTGGTCTGACCCCTCGAGTCCTAGAGTCCAGTGTCAAAACCCATCCCGAGTCCATTATCTTTAAATTTGAGTCTCTCGAGTCATCTGATGGCCTCACGCCAGAAGATTACGAACTCATTGCCAATAATGTATTCCCGTATGCTCTTAATGAATGCTTCGATATTTCTGAGTATCCTCTCATTGCATCTTTAACAACTGATAAATTAACTAACACACAAATAGTTAATAACGATTCACTTGATAAAGAAGCAGACACATTAAACGAACAATACATTAAGCACATCTTTAAGCATGTTGTCAAACGAGAGAAAAACCGGGCCCAAGCTGCCGAGGAGGTTTTAACCAAAGTGAATTTGGGAACTGCTGAAGAGCCAAAAGAGACACAAATCGGAAGTTTCTTCACCGGCACAGAGCAAGACGCATTGATTGCACTGCTCAAAGAATTCGTGGACGTGTTCGCTTGGTCTTACCGAGACATGCTTGGATTAGATCCAAACATTGTAGAACACCGGATTCCCTTGAATCCCGAGGCTAAGCCCATCAAGCAAAAGCTACGCCGAATCAAGCCAGAATGGTCTTTACAAGTCAAGGAAGAGATCGAGAAGATGCTCCGCGTCGGCTTCATCAGGGTGATCGAGTACCCCACATGGCTCTCCAATATCGTCACGGTCACCAAGGCCAATGGAAAAGTGCGCTGCTGCGTGGACTTCCGAGATCTCAACAAAGCAAGTCCCAAGGATGATTTTCCACTACCCAACATCGACATGTTGGTGGACACTACAGCCAATTTCAAAGTCAAGTCCTTCGTGGACGGGTTTGCCGGCTACAATCAAATCAAGATGGCCGAGGAAGATCAAGAAAAGACAGCTTTCACAACCCCCTGGGGAACCTACTGCTACACAGTAATGCCGTTCGGACTAAAGAACGCTGGGGCTACCTACCAACGGGCAGCAACCGCCCTCTTCCACAATATGATCCACAAAGAGATCGAAGTGTACGTCGATGAAATGATCATCCACTCAAAGGGATCAGATGGACAACATGTAACGACCCTAACCTTAGGCACCAATTTCAGTATTATATTGTATGCTTTTAAAATTAATGTTAACTTTATGTGTTCATTTATGTCTTTAATTTCTTATTTTAAAATAAGATGGTTGAGAAATAATTTTAGAATCTTAGGAATTGCTAGAGAAATTAAATAAAGCATCTTAAGGGAAAATAAAAATAGAGAATAAATAAAGTGTAAGATGAAGTTAAAATGTGTGGAATAATGAATTAGAAATGAAGGTTTAAATTAAATGTGGGAAGTCTTTAATTAATAAAGGAGTCAATTTATTTTAATGGGTAGGCTTTGATTTATTTAGAAGAGGGGGGCCAATTCCCTCTTCATTCCAAATCCCTCCAAGTGTCCCCCTCTCCTCCCCTCATCTCACCCTCCTCACTCTCCCCCTCCATCATCCTCCTCATTCTCCTTCTTCTCTTTTTCTCTCAATTTCCATGGAAACCTCCATGGAAAGTATCACCTCCCTAGACTCCTAGCAAGCTCCTTCCTCCTCCATTTCCTAATCCGGGAGTACTTTTGTGATCAAGGCATCTAGGGGAGTTTATCAAGCTCAATAAATCCATAATCCATCTTCTATTCCAAGGTGAGTTATTATGACCCTTCTCTTCTTTAAATGTTCATGAGTTATGAAATATTGTGATTGTTGTTAAAATGGTTATTTGATACTTTGGGGAAACCTTCTTGGATTTGAGGATTTGGTTAGTGTTATAGAAATTGTTGTTGTTCTTGGAAGTGTGAAGAATGGAAGAAATGGGTGGAGTTAGATTTAGAAAATGAAAACATGAAATGGGTGGGAAGTTAATTGGTAAACAATCTAGGCCTATATGATCTTGGATTTAGATGATTTAAGTTGAAGTATGTAAGGTTAAACAATCCCTTTTAGTGTTCATGAGATTAAGAAAGATTTAAGAGGAAAAATACTATGTAAAAAGTTGGGAAATTCGAATGTGCTGAAAAGGGCCATGGGCGGTCGCCCATGGGGGCTGAGCGGCCGCCCATGTAGGCAGAGTCTTGGAGTGCTTTGAAACCCATCTTGGGCGGTCGCCCAAGTGGCATGGGCGGTCGCCCATGTCACCAGATTTTCCCCAGTTTTCTCTTTTTCTGAATTTTACTAATAACCTCGTGGAATGATCTCTAACCATTATAAATTAATAGAACCTAATCCAATTTGGATATGAATCAATCCCTTTCAACTTAGATTAAAGTAGAACTTGGGACACTTAAGCATTGTGACCACAACTTGATAAATTTAGCGTGAATCCCTATAGAGACCTTGTAATACAGAAATGGTTCGGAAATGGGTTATTAAGCTTGATTTGTACTTCACCAATGTAGTTCGAACTTGGGAGATAGATCATGAACTCTTATTTAGGTTATCCGAAGTTGTGTAATGACTACGTAGGAATTGTTTATGATATGTTGTTATATTGCTTATCCCCTTTTGTGGATTATTTAGCATGTTATTATATTATCCTAAGTATGGATTATTTGGCAAATTTGTTGTGTTGTATCCCAAGTGGGGATTATTTGATCTTGTTATATTGCGTCGGTGTGGATTATTTGGTATATGATTATATTGTATCCGGTGTGGATTATGTGGTTATATGGATACCTTACTTGAATTTATATTCGTTAATGGTATTATGCATAGTGTATTACATGAACTGTTGCACTATAGTATGGATGTAACATGAGTATATTTTACCATGTTGTTATATGATTATCCCTTTTTGTGGATTATTTCAAGTATCTATTATGTGCTTGAACGTGTTGATATTCGGGGGTATAATGGAATTCAATCAATTATTGATTTGTTCTATAAGTGATTGAAGGTTCATTATACCTGGGACCGTCCCCCTCTGTGGCCACAGAGTGGGCTGTGCAAGCTACTGTATTGAGCAATAAGGAGCCTTTACATACTGCTGCGATTTGGTGTACCGGTGGAATGCTCTGTATGAAGCCAAGCTTTACAGTAGCGCTGATAGTATATGATACTCTAAATTAGGGGTCATATATGTATCCTGTTTTCTTATATGGATCTCTGGGGTATGAGACCTATAAGCGGTGAATGTGCATGGGGGCAATTCACCAAAGAGTGGAGTTTTACTCCCACGTTGTACGACTTATTGTTCAGACGGGAAAGGTAAAATGAGGTAACGTAAGGTGTTTACCGCTTTCATAATATGTTACGTGCTACCATGCTATGTGTTGCATCTTGTTTGGCATCTTGCTGCATTCATAATATCTCATTGAGATTTATTCTCACCCCTTCCCTTTTACTGTTTTAGATCGTGCTGAGACAGGTGACTTGAACCCGGTGAGTAGGGGATAAGAGTTTGGACTTTGCTTTTGGGGACTTGTCGGGTTAAGCATAGGAGTTGGTTATTAGGAGTATTTATTAAGTATTCCTCTTTTGAAATTTGTATGGAAAACTCTTTTGTTAAACAATGTTAATTAGGGTTTTCAATGTAATTGATCAGATTATGGTTTATTAAAGTTGCGGTTGGATTTCCTCCAAGTGGAGATAATATTAATTGATTTTAATTTGGAAATTTGAAAAGTGGTTTTCTTTTAAAGGCAAAGAAATGTTTTAAAAGCTTAGATGGGTTTTCTTAGTTTGAGCCTCTCCCGGCTCGGGACACGCGTTAGGTTCGGGATGGGGTGCTCCTGATTGGTATCGAGCTTAGTTTAGAGGTCAAGGGTAGATGTCTAAACTAAGGGGGAATGTGTGGAAATTAACGCCGAGTGTTTAATGCAGGAGTTCGTTCTAATGGCCGGAAGCGAGGATGATCAGCGAAAGGTTCTAGAAAATGAAGGAGATATGGGTATAGGTGGAATTCAGAATGAAGAGATGATGAAATTATTCAGGATGTTTGTACAAGATATGAAGACTAGAGGATCAGTTCCGAATCAACCTGAGGGATGTCAAAGTAATGGATTGGAAAAATTTGTGAAGATGAACCCACCGAGCTATAATGGAGATCCGGATCCGTTAAAGGCAGAAAAATGGTTAGCAGAAATAAATAGGATTTTTGAGGTTATAGAAAGTCCCAGCGAAGAGAAAGTTAGGTATGCCGTGTTCAAACTTGAAGGTCTAGCTGATCAGTGGTGGCAGATATTGAAGGGAAGTTGGGAGTGGGATCATACGCCCCAGACTTGGGATAATTTCACTCAGCAGTTCGAGGATTATTTCATTTCAATGGTTACAAGGGACAAGAAGGAGATTGAATTCTTAGGACTAAAACAAGGGAACATGACGGTGAATCAGTATTCAGTCCGATTTGAGGAATTAGCTAGAAGTTGCCCTCATTTGGTATCGTATGAAGCGAAAAGAGTTCATAGGTTTATAAAAGGTTTGAGGATTGAGTTTAGGAAGAAATTAGTGATTGATAGCTTCACCAATTATCAGACAGTCTTAGAGAGAGCTTATAAGATCGAGAATAGCATTGAGGAAAATAGTGGAAAAGCGGAAGGTGGGATTGGAGATAAGCCAAAGTATCTAGGACAAGGATCCAAAATCATTAGAGATCAGCCAAGGGCTTTAACTTCAGGAAGTGTGAGAGAGGAACTTGTGGTAGCTTCTTCGTCTAGGCCAATACCCAAACAGTATGGGATGAATTGTAAATATTGCAAGAAGATGGGTCACTCTGAAGACAGGTGTTGGAGTAAGCAAGGGAAATGCTTGAATTGTGGAGAAATGGGGCACTACAGGAAAAATTGTCCTGCATTTCGTCAGAGGTTAGCTTCGGGTGCCAGTCAAAGGGGTCAAAGAGGTGGTACCAAAAGAGATAAGGAAGGGAAACCAAAAGAGAAGGTCCAAGGTCAAGTATGTGTTTCGGGTCCAAGAGAGATGGATTCCCCAGAGGTCACTAGAGGTATATTCCCTGTCTCAGAAGTTAGGGGTCATATTTTATAGATCCTGTTTCATATCATTATGTGTGGCATAGCGTTTTGCTTTTATGTGGCATACATTGTTTGAGATTTTGTTTTATTGTTAGAGGATTCTGCTCGTATGAGAGAATACCTCGAATCTTCTTCGGTTTACCACAATGGTGATGTGGTTATGGCTGAGCATGTATTGCCAGTTGAATTGGTATAATTATTAATTTATGATTTTGAGATATATTTGACCTGGAGGGTTAAGTGGTTGTTGTATAACGGTAGACTATCATAATAAGTGAGTCTCCTTTTTCCATGCCTAAATTGCTTATATTGGTATTCGACATAGGTAAACCTTAATGTGAAATTCTTGTTATATATGGGTATTTAAGGTGAAAATTTTGCATTAAGATGTGAAGGGTAATTGGTATATGTTAGACTTGCATAAGAAGTCTTTTCAAAATTTTTATGTGCTAGTTGTGAGTAAATGGTAAAGGTGCTCCCGTCGGTATATTTCATGTGTTGGTTCTGAGTATGATAAGCAAAAATTTAAACCCTTATTTTGATGGCTTTAGGGTAATTAGAAATGAGGATCTCTCTGTTAAATAAAGTTTCGGAACAATCATTTGAGAATTGGGTTAATGATTCCTTGGGAGGAGTCCCTGCATGCAAGTTTGGCTAGTGTGAGTTGGCTCGAGAGGATTGCAAATTTTGGGTTCTATAGTCTTAAACTCGGATGTTACCAAGGATCTTGTGAGGATTGAGTCCGTGATCTTTGAGTTGGCAAGTGCTACCGAAGAAATTTAAGGACCTCTTAAGAATTGTAAAGTCGTTGTTTTGGTTGACTCTAAATGACGTATAAATGGTGTAGAATGTAATAAGGATGAATCATATTAATAGAAATGGAGAATAGATTAGTTATAGATCCGGCCCTTACATTACCTAGTGGATGTGAGGACTTTGTGAAATTTTAAGGTGTATTAAAGGAAGATTAGATTATGATATTATACGAAATGGGAAAGTGATAACGTATGCTTTGAGGAATTTAACTTAGATAAGTGAGATTTTCTTATCCTCTACTCGGGAGTAGCTGCACTTGTGTTGCGTTATTTAAGTAGGAACCTTATCTTTTTGAAGCTTCCTTTGAGAGTTGTTACCGATCCTAAGAGTTGGAGGATTTAGTTAGTCGAAAGAAAGAGATTTGAAGACTACCCAAATTCTTGAGGAATAGGTTATGTTGTGTGACGGATTTCCTTTCAACTTGAGAAGTTTAATTAACCTTAGCGAGTTTGCGTATAATAGCAGTTATCATTCTAGCATTGAGATAAAACAGTATGAAGCGTGATTCAGGAAGATATTATCGATCTCCAATCTGTTGGGGTGAGGTTAGTGAAGCTAGGCATAAGGTAATTTAGCGCCAAAGTTTGTTAATCCATCTGAAGTTTTAGAAAAGGTCGGTGATTTAACTTATAGACCGACTTGGAGCAGTTTATAGAGTATTTGAAGTTTTAAATATAATATCGTAATGTATTTGGTGACATAAGTGGTAATACTTTTATTTAATTGTACTTTCTTGAGGTCGTGAAAATTCGGGTTAGTAATAATTGTATGGTATTCTTGGGATATTGCGTTGTAATATCATATTATTAATGAAATTAGAAATCTTGGAAAGAATCATAGTATTGAAGAGACTAATTGGGAAGTGAAGTCCTAGAGTATTCGGGTTATGAAAATGTATAGTAGAATCATGCCATTGAGAAATCTAATTGAAAATATTAAGTTAGAATGTGTGAAAGGTAACCTTTGCTATTTGAACCTTAGGGTAAGCGACAATCAAATTCGGGACGAATTTTTCTTTAAGGGGGAGTGAATGTAACGACCCTAACCCTAGGCACCAATTTCAATATTATATTGTATGCTTTTAAAATTAATGTTAACTTTATGTGTTCATTTATGTCTTTAATTTCTTATTTTAAAATAAGATGGTTGAGAAATAATTTTAGAATCTTAGGAATTGCTAGAGAAAT
This sequence comes from Adenophora triphylla var. japonica, assembly GCA_022495995.1. Lineage (NCBI taxonomy): Eukaryota > Viridiplantae > Streptophyta > Magnoliopsida > Asterales > Campanulaceae > Adenophora > Adenophora triphylla. The sequence continues at coordinate 206,238 of JAFEMH010000298.1, read as the reverse complement.
TAAATAAAGCATCTTAAGGGAAAATAAAAATAGAGAATAAATAAAGTGTAAGATGAAGTTAAAATGTGTGGAATAATGAATTAGAAATGAAGGTTTAAATTAAATGTGGGAAGTCTTTAATTAATAAAGGAGTCAATTTATTTTAATGGGTAGGCTTTGATTTATTTAGAAGAGGGGGGGCCAATTCCCTCTTCATTCCAAATCCCTCCAAGTGTCCCCCTCTCCTCCCCTCATCTCACCCTCCTCACTCTCCCCCTCCATCATCCTCCTCATTCTCCTTCTTCTCTTTTTCTCTCAATTTCCATGGAAACCTCCATGGAAAGTATCACCTCCCTAGACTCCTAGCAAGCTCCTTCCTCCTCCATTTCCTAATCCGGGAGTACTTTTGTGATCAAGGCATCTAGGGGAGTTTATCAAGCTCAATAAATCCATAATCCATCTTCTATTCCAAGGTGAGTTATTATGACCCTTCTCTTCTTTAAATGTTCATGAGTTATGAAATATTGTGATTGTTGTTAAAATGGTTATTTGATACTTTGGGGAAACCTTCTTGGATTTGAGGATTTGGTTAGTGTTATAGAAATTGTTGTTGTTCTTGGAAGTGTGAAGAATGGAAGAAATGGGTGGAGTTAGATTTAGAAAATGAAAACATGAAATGGGTGGGAAGTTAATTGGTAAACAATCTAGGCCTATATGATCTTGGATTTAGATGATTTAAGTTGAAGTATGTAAGGTTAAACAATCCCTTTTAGTGTTCATGAGATTAAGAAAGATTTAAGAGGAAAAATACTATGTAAAAAGTTGAGAAATTCGAATGTGCTGAAAAGGGCCATGGGCGGTCGTCCATGGGGGCTGAGCGGCCGCCCATGTAGGCAGAGTCTTGGAGTGCTTTGAAACCCATCTTGGGCGGTCGCCCAAGTGGCATGGGCGGTCGCCCATGTCACCAGATTTTCCCCAGTTTTCTCTTTTTCTGAATTTTACTAATAACCTCGTGGAATGATCTCTAACCATTATAAATTAATAGAACCTAATCCAATTTGGATATGAATCAATCCCTTTCAACTTAGATTAAAGTAGAACTTGGGACACTTAAGCATTGTGACCACAACTTGATAAATTTAGCGTGAATCCCTATAGAGACCTTGTAATACAGAAATGGTTCGGAAATGGGTTATTAAGCTTGATTTGTACTTCACCAATGTAGTTCGAACTTGGGAGATAGATCATGAACTCTTATTTAGGTTATCCGAAGTTGTGTAATGACTACGTAGGAATTGTTTATGATATGTTGTTATATTGCTTATCCCCTTTTGTGGATTATTTAGCATGTTATTATATTATCCTAAGTATGGATTATTTGGCAAGCTGTTGTGTTGTATCCCAAGTGGGGATTATTTGATCTTGTTATATTGCGTCCCGGTGTGGATTATTTGGTATATGATTATATTGTATCCCGGTGTGGATTATGTGGTTATATGGATACCTTACTTGAATTTATATTCGTTAATGGTATTATGCATAGTGTATTACATGAACTGTTGCACTATAGTATGGATGTAACATGAGTATATTTTACCATGTTGTTATATGATTATCCCTTTTTGTGGATTATTTCAAGTATCTATTATGTGCTTGAACGTGTTGATATTCGGGGGTATAATGGAATTCAATCAATTATTGATTTGTTCTATAAGTGATTGAAGGTTCATTATACCTGGGACCGTCCCCCTCTGTGGCCACAGAGTGGGCTGTGCAAGCTACTGTATTGAGCAATAAGGAGCCTTTACATACTGCTGCGATTTGGTGTACCGGTGGAATGCTCTGTATGAAGCCAAGCTTTACAGTAGCGCTGATAGTATATGATACTCTAAATTAGGGGTCATATATGTATCCTGTTTTCTTATATGGATCTCTGGGGTATGAGACCTATAAGCGGTGAATGTGCATGGGGGCAATTCACCAAAGAGTGGAGTTTTACTCCCACGTTGTACGACTTATTGTTCAGACGGGAAAGGTAAAATGAGGTAACGTAAGGTGTTTACCGCTTTCATAATATGTTACGTGCTACCATGCTATGTGTTGCATCTTGTTTGGCATCTTGCTGCATTCATAATATCTCATTGAGATTTATTCTCACCCCTTCCCTTTTACTGTTTTAGATCGTGCTGAGACAGGTGACTTGAACCAGTGAGGCCGGGGATAAGAGTTTGGACTTTGCTTTTGGGGACTTGTCAGGTTAAGCATAGGAGTTGGTTATTAGGAGTATTTATTAAGTATTCCTCTTTTGAAATTTGTATGGAAAACTCTTTTGTTAAACAATGTTAATTAGGGTTTTCAATGTAATTGATCAGATTATGGTTTATTAAAGTTGCGGTTGGATTTCCTCCAAGTGGAGATATTATTAATTGATTTTAATTTGGAAATTTGAAAAGTGGTTTTCTTTTAAAGGCAAATAAATGTTTTAAAAGCTTAGATGGGTTTTCTTAGTTTGAGCCTCTCCAGCTCGGGACACGCGTTAGGTTCCGGGATGGGGTGCTCACACAACACCTCACAGACCTGAGAAAGTTCTTCAATCGCCTCCGAAAACACTCAATGAGGTTAAACCCTGCCAAATGCACATTTGGGGTCAGCCGAGGCAAGGTCTTGGGATACATGGTCACCGAGAGAGACATCGAGGTTGATCCTCAAAAGATCAAGGCCATCATCGAAATGAGACCACCGAAAACTCAAACAGAGGTGAAAAGTTTCATGGGCCGCCTGCAGTATATCAGCCATTTCGTCAACCAATTAACCTCCATGTGCGAGCCAATCTTCAAACTGATGAAGAAAAATGCCGACGTCGAATGGAACTCAGAATGCCGAGATGCCTTTGAAGAAATAAAGGCATACCTTGTGAGTCCTCCGATTCTCTGTCCTCCCTATGAGGAGAAGCCACTGTTGCTATACCTAACTGTGACCGACACCGCAGTTGGAGCCATGCTCTGTCAAGAAAAGAAAGAGTCACGAGTCGAGAACGCCATCTACTTCGTCAGTCGAAAGTTTCAAGGAAGTGAACTCAACTACTCAGCCCTCGAGAAAACCTGTGCAGCTCTGGTATGGGTTGTCGGAAAATTACGGCACTAAATGCAGTCGCACACGGTACACTTGGTTTCCAAAATGGACCTAGTCAAATACCTCTTTGACAAAACATCTCTGTCAATGAGGCTCGCCAAATGGTCTTTCTTCCTAGCAGAGTTTGACATCAAGTACGTGAACCAAAAGTCAATTAAGGGACGGGCAATGGCTGAACAACTGGCTGACTTCCCAACCGACGAAGCTCGAGGCCCCGAACCACAATTTCCCGACGAGGGAATCTTTGCACTCGAGGGCGAAAATCGATGGCAACTGTTCTTCGATGGAGCAGCCAACAAAAAAGGAAACGGCATCGGTATGCTCTTGGTCGATCCCAAGGACGAGCACACCCCAATCGCCATAAAGCTCAATTTCGAGGTAACCAACAATGCCGCCGAATATGAAGCCTGCGCTGCCGGACTACAGGCCGCACTCGAGAGGAATGTCCAGAAACTCGAAGTCTATGGGGACTCAGCCCTGATCATCAACCAAGTTTCCAACAAGTGGAAAACCATAGACCCAGGCTTGCAAAAATACCATGCCTGCATGGAAGACCTCATCACACAATTCGAAGAGGTCACCTTCCACTACTTGCCAAGAGACCGAAATCGGTTTGCAGACGCCTTAGCCACCTTGGCTTCACTCGTGGAAATCCCTGAGGGAAAAGCAATCAAGCCCTTCAAAGTCGGACGAAAGGAAATTCCTGCCTACTGTTGCGAGATCAAACCAGAACCCAAGCCCATCAATGAGCCATGGTATAACCAGATCTTCCAATACCTCAAGAACGGGGAAACCGCCTTCATGAACGAGGAAGACCAACACAGGGAAGGGGTCAAAGCCAAGAGCATCATGGCCCTAAAACGCCTCGCCTCCCACTTTGTCATCCTTGGGGACATGCTGTACAAGAAACGCTACCAAGGACCACTCCTACGCTGCATCAGCCAGGAAGAAGCAAGCAAGTTCATGAACGAAGTCCACAATGGGGCTTGCGGTCCCCACATGAACGCCAGAGCCCTGATGCAAATCATTCTCAGGATGGGCTACTACTGGATCTCCATGGAGGCAGACTGCATCCACTTTGTTCGAAGCTGCGACAAGTGTCAACGGTTCTCCAACCTCAATCATCTACCTCCCCACGATCTCTACTGCATGACTACACCCTGGCCTTTTGCCACTTGGGGAATTGACGTCATCGGGAAAATCGCTCCGCCAGGCAGCAACGGTCACGAGTTCATCTTAGTAGCCATCGACTACTTCACCAAATGGGTCGAAGCCAAGTCCTACAAGGTACTCACCTCCAAGAAAGTCGCGCATTTCCTCAAGGAAAACATCATCTGCCGATACGGCATCCCGAATGAGGTCATATCAGACAACGGCTCACACTTCGAAGGGGAATGCGACAGACTGCTGGCCGAATTCAAGATCACACGCCACAAGTCTTCTCCCTACCGGCCACAAACAAATGGCGCCGTAGAAGCAGCAAACAAGACTCTCGAACGGATCATCCGAAAAATGACCACCCGAGGACGAGATTGGCCCGAGAAGCTGCACCTTGCACTTTGGGGCTACCGAACATCAGTCAGAACAGCCACGGGAGAAACCCCATTCGCCCTAACATACGGGATGGAAGCAGTCCTTCCCATTGAATTGGAAATTCCCTCACTCCGAGTGCTGCTGGAAAATGACGTCAACGAAGTCGAATGGCTCCGAAGCCAACATGACGAATTGGCTCTGCTAGACGAGCGACGACTAAAGGCCATGGAACACGTCCGAGCCTACTAAAGCAGGATGGCAAGAGCTTTCGACAAGAAAGTCAAGTCTCGAGACATCAGGGAAGGCGACCTTGTACTCAAAGAAAAGCCTCCCACTCGAACCAATGGGAAAATGGGAACCAACATGGATCGACCCTTTCGTGGTTCAAAAGATCTTCTCCGGAGGTGCCATGAAGCTGACAGACCTAGGCGGCAATCCATTCATGAATCCAGTCAACGGAAGCAAACTCCGCAGATACTTCGCCTAAAGAAGAACAACTGTGCATCTCTTGGCACTCCATGTAGTGTCGAACTACGCAGACCTGAGCCCTCTAGTCCGGGGGAACGTAGGCAACCTTAATTGGTCCGGTCTAAAAACACACAAAAAAGTCAAAAGTTTGAATGTCAATCAAGACCTCCATCAAACTACACACTTTCCAAGAGCATGCCCCCACCATCACCTTGACCAAGTCAAACAATGGCGGCAACATCAAAGGACATCCGAGGGTCACTCAGCATCAAACGGCTGACCCATGTCTGCTTCCAAGCCAGGGGCTTATCTTCGCCCTCACGCGCTTTAAAAAAAAAAAAAAAGAGCTCGAGCAAGGCTCACAAAAAAAAAAAATAAAATAAAAAAAAATCTCAAGCAAAAGCTGCGAAATTGAGGTCAAGAGCCCGACGCCAAAGCTGCGAAATTGAGGTCAAGAGCTCGACGCCAACAAACAAGAGGCAAGGAAGCTACGGAAATGACCGTCAAAATGACTTGTCAGGGGATCATCCAACCTCTCAGCCAAACACAAAGCCCAAGCAAAGGGGATTGCCGTCAAGGCCCAGGCTGCTTCAGTCCGCAAATACAACAGAAAAGTCCAAAGATGGACGCCGTCAAGGTGCACAAAAGAAACAAAAGCGAACAAGAGATCTTGCGTCTCGACAAAGCTTTAAAAGTAAATCACAAATCACTAACGATTACAACATTTCTTGATGAGTTCAAGCACGGTCTACTCTCAAGTTCACAACATGCTAAAAGACAACTTAATACATTTAACAAATAATGTGTTTACAAATGCAATGAATGGATACATAGGAGGTCATTCCGCGCCATCTGCGCTTGTCCCCTCGCCATTCTTCCCTTTCTTCCCTCGTCCCCGGCGAGTCTTCTTTCGCTCCACGCGAACCAGCTCTGTGTCTCTCAGTCCGAGATCAGGGGTCCTCCCCGTAGAGTCAAACAATCCAGCAGCTCTCAGGGCTTCATTCGCCCGTGCTTCGGCTCGGATCTCCTCCCTGCGAGTCTGCAAAAGGGGACCTCTCCCCGCCAGTCTGTCAACTCTCGTCTCGTAGTCAAACAAAGTGTCTCCCGTCACATCCTGAGGGTCAGACCAGGCTTCGGCACTCCTAAGGCAATAGCTACTACGGCAATCGGGCCCCAGAATCGCTCCACGCCTGCTCCCCAAAGCCACTTGGGACTGCCCAACACGCTGCTCATACCAAGCCAGGTACTGGGTCGTCAATACGACACTCTCCCGACGTCTAAGGAGCACCACCTGAGGGAAAGCGGAGTACTTCCATACCCTCAGAAAATACAAGAGAGCACCTGGAGCTGCCATACAAAGAGGAGCTATCTCCACAGTAGCAAGGTCATCCCAGCCCAACAAAGGCTCCTGCTTCATCCCAAACTGTCGGGAAACAAGCGACGGAATATAGAAGGAGGACCAAGACAAACCTGGAACTCTGACAACATAAGACCCTTCCTGAAAGGCCCTCCTAGTCTCAATCCCCCAGTGCGGAACCCACCAACGGATCTGATGCGTACCAAGCCGTGCCATCCATCTTTCCCAGGCAGACTGATCCATATCCAACACAAGAGGTCGCCGAGCAAATGACCACGGGCTAAACGACGTTGAAGCCTCGGGCATGGCCTGAAGTCTCTCTCACAGCCACAAGGTGAGAAAGGCAGGGCTTCCCCCTCTCATGAACCGATCCCCAGTCGCCAGACGGTCAATACCATGAAGAGTCTCCCCCAGCACCAACGGGACAATATCCTCTCCAGCTCTGCAGTGCCCAACCACATCTAGCAAAGCGCCATCGCAAACCCCAAGGGAGCTGACCATAAAGAGCGTCGCTATCACGCACAAGGCAAATGCATCCCAAGAGACATCACTCTCGTCATCAACCATGAACCGCTCCGGCAGCGCAGAAATGTCAATATGACCCGAATCAAGGATCATGCCCTGCACTTCTTCCAACGAAGTCCGAAGAAAGCCTGCAAGCTTCACGCTCATAGCAGCACTACCAATCAAAGGAAGCGAGATGGCCTCCACCTCCGGTCCTCCAATCAAAGCCCGAAAATCCTCGAAGGTGGGCACTACTTCATTGTAGGAGAAGCAATACACATGCCTCCTAACATTCCAGAACTTTGCGGCAGCCCGCAACAAGTCCCAATCAGGAACCAACTCCTTAAAAGACCAAACCGAGCAAAATCGAAACCTTACCTCGAAAGCCCGCCTCTGATGCCTCATATGGTGTCGCATCCACGTTTTCAGTTGCTCAAGGAAGTGTGCTTGCCGCTCCTGCGAAAGCCTTGGTAAAATTCTTGAAATGTACGAAGAATCCATGGCAAAAATGGAGGTTCCTAGAAAAAATGGGGAAGAAAGCTCGAAAATGGCTGCAAATGGGGAGTGGGGAAAGTCCAGACATCCGGAGAACATTTATTTCCTCCCCAAAAGCAAAGCTGGTCCGTACGGACCTCTTTGCAACCCAGGTCTGTTCGTACGGACCTTATTGCATCCTGGCCCCACTTTCCTAGCAAACTGGCCAACAACCACTGTCCCCAGCAGGACCTTGCTCCAAACTGCCCAAACACTGGCCAAAGCCATTTCTGGCAAGCATACACTACCCACAAACGCACTCTCAGCTCACGTGGCATGCACAAATAAAAAAAATAGTAGCAACCATTCCTAGGACAATTCCCGGGAATCACAAAAATGACATTACATCTTAAAATAAAATACTTTTGCCATGCAAATACAAGTGTTTTATTACAGGTACCCATAAATGTCTGTTGCTAAAAAAAAAGAGAAGATATGGAAAGAGGGAAAGCAAATGAATCCTAATCCGACTCCTCAGCATCATCATCACTGACATCCTCAAGCGAGAAGTCGGGCATCCCGGTAAACTCGCCAGTCACACCCTCATCATCGGAGTACTGAATCCCCTCCTGGGGCTGGTACTCAAGATACTCAGAAGGATCAAAACCGACAAAAGGGTCAAAATAGGCATGCTCTGACGAACCCTCACCCTGTGCATCCGGCAGAGGAAAGAACTGATGGAGGGTCTGCAACCTCTGAGCTCCCGAGGACGTCCCGACGTCCATGCTATGCCGCCCCCGCGAAGGTCCCTCCTGCTGTGGCTCCGGCTCGTCTCTCGGTGGAGGAACGTCCACAGAATGCCTCGAAGGCATCGGCTCGTATGCCGGCACACGTCGCGAAGACCGGCAAGACAGCCTCGACGCCATCTTCTTCGCGAAGGACCTCATCGCCACATAACGGCGGGTCAGCATGTCATAGGCTCTCCCCGGGACCTGCACAAGCAAGCAGCCAAAGAAACGCTCATTAATACAGTCATACTCAACAAAAAGAGAAAAATACAGAAAAGATGCCAAGATGGAAAAGAGTAAGCACACTCACCGGCATGTCAGGATCCACTCGGTAGGCAGCAGGAGCCTGCTCAGGGACGGGTACAGACACCCTCCTCCTCGATGAATCCCCACGGACATATGTGAAATCCGGCCCGGGCACCGGAACCTCTGGGGGACCCTGCGGACCAGCCTCCCTCTCCCTCGCCAACACCTGTGGCGTCCTCAACTTCCTCCTCACGAAGGCCCCATACTCCTCTCGATACAAAACAAACTCATGGGCACTCACGCCGCCCAAATACCTCTCAAACTCCAGTACATCCATATCCCGGGAATCCAACATCCCGAAAGGCGGGTCCCTCGGAGCCAAGGGAAGCATACCCGGGCCATGCTGCCAAAAGACCCTCTCGCCCAAGTACATGACGTCGCAGGTCAGGCCCCGCAGCATCTTCCGCTGCGCCGTCACCACAGGAGCCCCCTCGAACTCATCAGCCTCGTATCGAGCCCAGGGGTACAGAACGAACTCCTCCGGGCTATCTCTCCCCAAATGTGCCTGCACCTCCCCGTAGGTAATGGTGAGCTTCCCCCTGCTGGTCCTCCTCCTCCTCGCCGGGCGGGCCCAGCCTAACATAGCAGGATAGGCCGCTATGGCCCCAGGATCTCTATCCCACGGGAAACACTGAAAGATCTCGTAGAACCACACCTGCGACAAAAGCAGAAAAGGCTCAGTGCAAGAGAAAACGGAGAAATGATAGGTTGCTAATCAAAAACAGCAATAAACTCATACCTCCAAAGCAAAATCAAAACAGGCCAAAGAACTGGCCACACCCCTGCTGAACCGGTCCAAGGAGAAGTAAAGCTCGGCCAGGCCCGCCTCGCCCCAAGCTATGTCACAGACTCTCTCCAAATCAATCAAGCTCTCCAGCAGAGCAAAAGGAGCCGTGGTCGCGTGGTTCGAGAACAGAGTCTCAGAAAGGGCAAACCACAGAAAGGAGCGCGCCAGCTGCTCCGCCGTCACCTGGCCGGTGCCCCGACAATAGGCCCCAATACTGGCCGTAATCCTCGTCTCCACATCGCTGTACAGCATCCCCAGGCCCCTACGAGGAAGAGGCGCAAAGCCCAGCAGCTCAGCCAGCACGTCCTCGGCTATCCTATCCCTCCACCGCACTGGCCTTCCTTTGAAGGAAAGCCCGGTGATAGCAGCAAAATCTGTGGGCGTCACTGTCACCTCGCCCCAGCTCAGATGGAAGGTGTGGGTGGTATCCCACCAATACTCAGATAGGCCCAGGAAGATACTCTTGTTCTTCCTCGTGTCAGAGATCCCGGCCAAGTTCTCCACGAACACGCCCAGGCCAGAAGCATAGACCAGCCTCCTAGGGCTCGGCCCGCCATCCACAGAGATATTCGGCATCTGCTGCCATAACTCGACCACAGCCTCGAGCGATCCCCGAGTCTTCATCTTCTTGGCTTTCCCGGCCAAAAGCCCCTCATCCTGCAGGTAAACACAGCAAAGGTACGTCAGTCACAGTACTTAATACCAAAGCATAAAAAAAAAGTCCGTCACCAAACACGGCACACATTGCACATAATTTTCACATGTAGTCCGTCACAAAACACGGCATGCATTACACATAATTTTCCCCATGCAGTCCGTCACAAAACACGGCACACACTGTACAAATTTTCTCAACAAAGGGATCAAGCACTACACGACACATTTTCAAAAGACCCGTCACAAAACACGGCACACATTGCACATATTTTCCCCACAAAGTCCGTCACCAAAAACACGGCACACACTGCATGACACATTTTCAAAAGAAAAGTCCGTCCCTACACGGCACATACTTTCAGACAAGACCCGTCACAAAACACGGCACATGTCACATTTTTTACAAAATTTGTCACTACATGACAATTTTTCTCACAATGTACATACATAAATAGCATAAGGTACAAAACACCAAAGCATGCATTTCATTAGAGAGGCACTTTATTTTCACAAATAAGAGCTAATCTACACATTTCTGCACAAAATTCACATACCCACAATATTTACATGCTCAATTTCAACAATTCATCAAGAATTTCACAAAAAAGCATGGCAAATAACAAAAGCCCCAAAATGCGAAAAACTAAAACCTAGTTCTAGCATTCAAAAATTCAAGCAAGGAATCAAGACGAAATTGATTTCTTACCTCCCCGACGTTCCTGACTCGCCGGTTATGCACCTCCGGATTCGGATACAACACATCCGGATTCTTCGAAGAAGGCACAAAGGAGATCCAATTTCTTTGAAGCTCCATCCTTTGCTCGATCACATCTCGACTCCGTTGGCGACGTCCCCTCCTTGATCCTTCCTCCATCGCAAGCAATTCAAGCTAAGAAATGGAAGATTTTGGTGTAAAAATGGAGTTCTCTCTCTCTCTCTCTCTCTCTCTCTCTCGGCTGGTTCGTGAACTGGAAGAAGGAAATGAAGGGGGTGCCTCGGTTTTAAACCCAGTCAAAATCTGGGAACTGTAAAATTCAAACTTGGTCCGTACGGACCTCTTTACATCCCAGGTTGGTCCGTACGGACCTCTTTGCAACGAAGGGCCAAATTACTTTTCTGCCCTTATAATCTTTGCCCCTGGCTGTCCAAAGGCCTATTTCAGCAGATTCAATGCAGTATGGTCCTTAACCCATCAACGCAAGAACCGGCCGTCAGTGTAAGCCCGGACTTCGCCCACTCAACGGCAATTCAACCACCGGCCGTCAGTGTAAGCCCGGACTTCGCCCACTCAACGGCAATTCAACCACCGGCCGTCAGTGTAAGCCCGGACTTCGCCCACTCAACGGCAATTCAACCACCGGCCGTCAGTGTAAGCCCGGACTTCGCCCACTCAACGGCAATTCAACCACCGGCCGTCAGTGTAAGCCCGGACTTCGCCCACTCAACGGCAATTCAAGCACCGGCCATCAAAGTAAGCCCGAGCTCCTTCCCCAGCAAGTCAAAAGGGACTTCTTGCAAACCCGCATATCCCCATACACCTGCCGTCATCGTAAGCCCGAACTTCGCCCACCAAACGGCAACTCAAGCACCGGCCATCAAAGTAAGCCCGAATTCACCTTCTCAGCCACAATGATCCCCAACGGATGAACATCGGCAGTCATCATAAGTCCACCTTCTTCCCCAACAGACAAAACGCGAGCCAGTCGCACCTCTCACAGTCAAGGCTCAAGGCAGCCATGCCTCTACAACCGCAGCCAGAAGACGATTCAAGTCCTCACGCATGGCACAACCGCAGCCAGAAGACGATTCAAGTCCTCACGCATGGCACAAACGCAGCCAGAAGACGATTCAAGTCCTCACGCATGGCACAAACGCAGCCAGAAGACGATTCAAGTCCTCACGCATGGCACAACCGCAGCCAGAAGACAATTCAAGTCCTCACGCATGGCACAAACACAGCCAGAAGACGATTCAAGTCCTCATGCATCACTATCTCCAAGCCCGGAAGGCTTTAAACCACTCGGATCGGAAGACCGTATAAACCTCCCACATCACTATCTCCGGCCCGGAAGGCCTTAAACCACCCGATTAGGAAAATTGTAAAATTTCCATCCCAGGACGCCACCACGTCCTCACAACTGACCTCGGCGGTCACCACATCCCAGGACGCCACCACGTCCTCACAACTGACCTCGGCGGTCACCACATCCTAGGATGCCACCACGTCCTCACAGTCGACCTCGGCGGTCACAAACCATCTTCTCGTAAGATTACCCATCTTCTAGTAAGATTGCACACCCAGGACGCCACCACGTCCTCACAATTGACCTCGGCGGTCACCACATCTTAGGACGCCACCACGTCCTCACAATCGACCTATGCGGTCACCCTGGACGCCACCACGTCCTCACAATCGACCTATACGGTCACCCAGGATGCCACCACGTCCTCACAGTCGACCTCGGCGGTCACAAACCATCTTCTAGTAAGATTGCACACCCTGGACGCCACCACGTCCTTACCACTGACCTCGGCGGTCACACGACACTTCAGGGCACCACCACGCCCGCATACACTCACAATTTCACGACCTCTGAACTACGATCAGGCTTGATTCCCGCCAGGGATACGTAGGAATCCTATCAGAGGGTCCAGCCAACTGACCTAAACGGTCACTCAGGACACCCCCACGTCCTCACCATCGACCTATGCGGTCACCCAGGACGCCACCACGTCCTCACCATCGACCTATGCGGTCACACCCAGGACACCACCACGTCCTTACCATCGACCTATGCGGTCACACCCAGGACACCACCACGTCCTTACCATCGACCTATGCGGTCACCCTCAGGACACCGCCACGTCCTCACACACCGACCTACACGGTCACTTCCTCTCCCAACACGCGATCCAGATTAGGACCCTTATCTTATCGATGACCCCACTTCCTCCGTAAGTGACGTCGTCGAGGGGCTTCTGTAAGTACCCCAATCTGGATCACCCTCTTCCGAGCACATGGGAAACACCGCAGACTCACAAACGCAGTCTCGAAGACCTCTGGCACTCAAAACCCTCAAAAAACCCTCAGCCAAACCAAGGGAGGAACTTTTCTGGGATAAAAAGGGACAAAAGGACCTCTTGGGAATTTTCAGAAAATTGGAAAAGCAACTAAGGTCTGTACGGACCTCTTTGTTTTAATAATTACTGAATCCCCTTAAAGTCCACAATATTCCCTCAAATCCCGGAGAACATCATCACCCCCCTACATGGTTGGTCCGTACGGACCTCTTTGCATGCTGAGATGGTCCGTACGGACCTTATTAAAAAGGGGACATCATCATGGCTGAATCTTCTTCATCATCACAGATTCCCTCAAATCGAGGAAAACCAAAAATTTAGATTACCTAGAAGGTCCGTACGGACCTTCTTGCAGTTTTCTGGCACTATAAATAGAGGGCTCCCCCTCCCTCATTTAGACACACCTCCCTCTTCTCTCCTCTCCCCCCAGCCTTCAGGCTCCCCTCTAAGACCCTTCGGGGCAATCCCGGCCCCTTTCGGATCCTTCCGAGGCCTTCCGAGCTCCTTTGTGGTGCTTCGAAGCCTCTCCGAGCGCTCCCGCGATGGTCTCGTGCTACCTCGAGGCACTCTCGAGGTACTCTGAGGCCCCTCGTGGTACTCTGAGGCCTTGCCTGGTCTTTCCCAAGGTGTCCCGGCCCTTTTCGAGTCAAACCGGTAGCTTGAACGCACGCCGAAACTCTTCCCGAATGACTCCTGCCATCCCAACGCACGTCGAAACTCTGCCCGAGTGATCCCTGCGATCCCAACACACGCCGAACCTCTGCCCGCACGCAACCTACAATCCCGATGCACGCCGAAACTCTGTCCGCAGACAACCGGCTCCTCCCAAAGCAATCCCGGTCCGTACCGGAACACTATTTCATCCTCAAACACTATTCCCCAGCGGAAGACAGACACGAACCAACATTGGTAAGGCTTCCTTCCATTACTATTTCAATACATTTCAATACGTAGTGTACAATGTAGACATCCGATATCGCATGCATTTTTAAAAGCACACACACACACACACAACAGTTAAAGAATATTAGGGGTATCCGAAAGACTCGTTTTTACGAGGCGACTCGGGTGAGCTCTAAGATTCTAATATTCTCTTCCCGAGGAGTCATCTGACCTCCGAACTCAAAATCTCATCACACAAAAAAAACATTTTATTTTTAAACTGATGGCCTTTTTCAATGTTTTGGGCTTAATAAAAACGGCGTGGCGACTCTACAAAGCAAAAACACGGCGAGACACCTCCAACAAGTGCCGCAAGGCCGTGAAATGCCAGATGCCGGGGCGCGATCGCGTTGCCTCTCGAATCCGGTTAATTTCACCACCCACCCCATTTCAACTATTTTACCCTATCATATTCTAATCCTAACCCTGCCCCACCCTATATCCACCTACCCTATTTGTGTTTTCACCAAAATATTTTTTTTAGATTTAACAAACACATTAAAATGTTTTTTGAAAAATATTTTCATTAGATTTACTAAACAACCGAATATCATTTTTCGGAAAACATTTTCATTTTCCAGAAAAAGTTACCATAAACCATTTCCCCCTCAAACAAACAGAGCCAAAATGAATTGACGATATTTTATTGGTTGCATCGATTGTGGGCCCGACACACTGTAATTAAATGCACCAACAAAATCTTGAAATATCATTTTATAAACAAAATTTTGTAACATTTTTTTGTAACTTTATTATTACCCTTTGCGAAAGGGCAATGCTAAGGGAACAAAATAAGTTTACAAAATGATTGATACAAAATGAGGTGACGATATTTTATTGGTTGTATGGATTGTGAACTCGTAACACTCTAATTAAATGCAGCAACAAAATCTTGACATATCATTTTGTAAATCAAATTTCATAACATTCTTTTTTTAAGAATAATGAAAAACGGGTTTTAGAACTGAACGAGCATCGTACAATTGAAAGCTATCATTGTCGCGAAGCTCCCCGATGACGTTGGTTTCTTCATTGACGTTGGTTTGTCTGTTGACCTTCTGTCGCGCCATGACTCTTTTCCCTCCCTCTTTCCCTACAAATCCCTCTCATATTATTTCAAAACTGAACTATGATAGATCTGATTACGGAACCTAATTTCCTAGTTGGTATATAAATAGTTGATAGGGGAAAAAGTGATTGAGAAACTTTAGGATTACAGAAGGGGTGAGTGGTTGATTAAAGAGGATAAATGAAAAACTTAGGGCTTCCTCTACATGGAGAAAGAGAGAGAGAGATATTAGGTTGAGAATCTGAGCAATCCTAGCGATTTGATGTTGATAGGTTTGCAGGTGGAACGAGAGGAGCCACAGTTACAAGGGTGTCGAGGAAAAAGATTACATAAATTACAAACAAATTAACAATAAACTGAAATACAAAAGGATAAATTGTTGAAGTTGATGCACGAGCCCAATGAAAATCACTGTCTCCTCAAGACATATTCGTCCCCTCACCGAGTGTGCTTGAGTTTGTTGGGATGCTTGTCTCCCCGGATAGAACATGCGGACCGGGGGCACTTTGCACCTAAGTATCCCGGTGAGCTGAACGAAGCTTGGACAATATCACCTCTTGATATTACTATGCAAGGAGGCCAAATGAAAGAGATAACAATATGCAGCAAATCGGATATGGAGGAGGATTTGCAGAAAACAAGTTTGTGTTTCTCTGTTGTGTTTTTCTCAAGTGCTCCAAAAGTTGTTTTCAACCTTGTCAATATTCCCTTATAAAGCCTTAGGAATCAAAATGAATATTTAGGATTTATTTTGGCATTAATCACAATTAATCCAAATATAAAACTCATTAAATCGAAAAGATTAAACCCATTTTCAGTTTTGATATTCATTTCCATGGAAGTTACACTTTGGAAATCAAACAGTTATCAATGCTCAGGATCTGCTCGGCCGAGCAAGGCATATGCCTCGGCCGAGCATGATATTCCAGAAACTTTTGACATTCTTCCAAGCCTTGCTCGAGCGAGGCAACAATCTGCTCGGCCGAGCATATCAGTCAAAGTCAAAGGCTTTTTTATTTACAAAATCAAAATTATTAGCAAAAGGTGGGCCTGTCTAAGTAGGCAATTTCGTTGCTACATTCGTGTCCGCAGGACGCGCACATGTACGAGTACGCACCTCGTAAGCCAAATTGGAACTTGATTTGCACCCCCTTGCGCACTTGTGCGCGAGAGAGAGCCTCTATGCTACATAATCTTGAACACTACTCTAATGTTCAAGGCTATATACTAGCACCAAGTTCAATTCCTTTTCAATGTGGGATAACACCACTTTCCTTTTACTTTGAGCCTTTAAATCTCAACCATTGTGAGATAATTTCATTTCCTTAGCAATGTGGGATAATTCCCTTTCCAACCCACTTATTTTGAGCATTCATATCTTATTAATCCAAAACCCATTTTGGACAAATAAATATTTGTTTTCTTGTTCTCGTGGAGTAGAACACAAACACATAAACAATTAACTAATTTGACAAAATTACCCTTGAGGAAATAATCAATTAATTTCCTTCAAAACACACTATTTTTCCAACAGCCACAAGGGAAAAAGAGATGCCCCTTATGTGGGCGGATGGTATAACAATTGAGTGTCAGTGTAGATAACAGTATCGTTGTTAGACATAGTGGTGTCGGTGTTAGAAATAGAAAGTGTCGATGTTAAAAATAGAAAGTGCATGTATTATTGAGTACAATGTATGTGTAAAATAGTGTCAGTTTTATTATAAAAAATGTTAGTCTTAGTGTAAAAGAGTGCATATGTGTTTGAGTGTCAGTGATAGTGTAAAAAATTCATGTGTGTTTGAGTGTCAGTGTTAGTATAAAAAAGTGTCAGTGTATGTGTGTTTGAGTACCGGTGTTAGTGCAAAAAATAGCAAGTGTCATCACACAAAAGTGCAGTGAATGTGTATTTGAGTGCCAGTGCAATTGTAAAAAAGTGCTAGTGCATGTGTGTTTTGAGTGTCAGTGCATGTATTATTAAGTGTCAGTATAGTATAAAAGAGTGTCAGTAGTGTTAGGGTAAAAAAGTGTTAGTGTTATTATAGGGAATGCACCGATCAAGTAAAGTTAGTGCATGTGTGTTTAAATGTCAGCGACACAAAAATGGTTTTTTTTAAGTTAAAAAAAAACTAATTTTTTATAATACCAACTCTTTTTATTTATACCCATGAAAATAATGGCCCTGGATCACAATGCCTGGTTCTGTGAGAAGGTCTAAGAATTGAGCCTCACACAATTTTCCTCGAAGCGGCCTCTACTTCTTTCTCACATAGGCGATTCTTTTAAGTAATTCGTTTACTTTGCATAAGAATCATTAAAAGCCGTAGGCTTAACCTCATTCATCTAGGGATGTGAATGTGCGCTCGCCGAAAAAATATAAAATAAAGGGAGTCGCCATGCCGTTTTTAGAGGAAACATTGAAAACCTTTTTGAAAGAGAATTTTGGGTTCGGAGGTTTATCATAAATTGCCCGCGTTGGACGGAGGATTATCATCAGTTCCCGTGTTGGACGGAGGTTTCATCCTCAATATCCCGTGTCGGACGGAGACCCTTCAGCAAACTCCCGTGTTGGATGAAAAGTTCATCATCAATATCCCGGAAATTCATTGTCAAAACTCCCGTGTCGGACGGAGATCCTTCATTAAACTCCCGTGTTGGACGGAATCTTACCATCAAATGACCGTGTTGGACGGAAGATCATCAGGAGCCCGTGTTGGACGGAGATTGATCATCAACAAATGCCCTTGTCAGACAGCAGTAGCATCAGTTTCCCCGGCAGCTACAGGTAAGCACAGCAAAGGTATGAAAGCATATCTCTACCCTTTCTTGCTTCTTGTTAGTATCGTCTGAACTACGACTGGCTTGATTCTCTCCCAAGGAAGGATACGTAGGAATCCTTTCTCCAAAGGTCCAGCCACCCGATATCTCAGATCGTTGTCCAGCCCTTCGCCTTATCCCTCAGCTGCTCATTGAGATTGGGTCCTTTTTATCGACAACCTCACTTCTTCCATAAGTGACGTTGCCGAGGGGCTCTGTGAGTACGCCAATCCAATTCGCAACCCTTTTTGGTGCATTTTAAATGATAAAATTGCATTAAGGGGCATTTTGGTAAACTCCCGGTCCGTTCCGAGACTTCCGGAAACATTTTATGAGTTTCTCGTGAAGGGAGTATTTTTTAGTATTTTTCCCAGACAAAAGGACCCAAAAAGAATAAATCAGTTTGGACATCTTGGGAATTAACCCGGAATGTTCTAGAAGCAGGTTTTGGCGCCAGAAGCGGTTATGGACGTGGCCCGTCGTGCGACAGCTTGAGACATGAAATTTGGAGACGTTGGGTCGTGCGACATTATAATTCATTTCCCAATCAACCATTTAAATACCAATTTACGTTCATTTGTAAGGAGGAGGCCACACACAACACACAGACAATTCACGCCCTCTCTCTCTCCTCTCTCTCTCTATACGCAAAAGCGATCTCCCTCACCAAAATCATTCGCCGGCGTCTTCCCTCACCCAATCACCGGCGACCTCCAATCCCTTCACATCAGCTTAACCTAGCTCTCCCTCACCGGCGACCTCACCCAAACCCAATTCCACCTCAACTCTCTTCTTCCCTAATCCAATCTCACCCAATTTCCCCCTTCTCCGGCCAAACAACAATCCCCGATTCCAGAACCAGTTCACCGGAAAAACAAACCCAATCCTCTCTAATCCTTTGCTTCACCTCGGTTTAACCCTCTCTACAACCGCCGAAGCCATACCCTGTCCCAGTCTTTAAACCGTCAACCCCCACCGTCGCAGCTTTGCCAGCGATGCCAACCACAACCCCTAAGCCATTAACCGCCGCCGCTACACCACTGGTTCTAGCCAACACCGCTCCCCTGCTTCTAAGCGCCCCAATCCGATCCCAAGTCCGTTCAACACACAGGCGCTGGAAATTGCAAACCACATAGTCTGAGATTTGAATTCATTCCGGAGCTGATTAGAAGGATTCGATACCTAATGTGGTATCGAATTTGAGGACACTACAAGGGTAATGAAGCCTAACCTTCTCTCCCTCTGTTAACTGCGTAGTGCAAATTGATTAATATGCTGATGGTGTAGAACTGATTAAACTGGTGTTGTTACAATTTACATTTAACATGTAGTATGTTCTTATTTATTTGGATGTTCTCTCCGTTTCCTGAGTAGTGCAATTTCCATGTTAAAATGCTTATAGTGTAGAACTTAGCATACTGGTTTGGTTGTAGTTTCTTTTTAGCATGTAGTATACTCCGAGTTGTTTGGATATTCTGATCGTTGGGATCTATTTTGTACATTTATCGTGGTGATGGTATTTTGTTCGAGTGATTGTATGCGTTGTGCATGAATCGTGCTAAGGTGAGCGTGGATCGTCTCATATCCACGTTCATTTAAGCTTGGATCTCTTTGAGGTCGTTGGGACCTGTTTTTGTACATTGATCGTAGTGATTATACATACTCTTGTTTGATGTCGTGCGTTGGGCATGAATTGCTAAGGTGAGTGTGGATGATTCCATATCCACACTCATCTGCAATTTGATCTCTCTAAAGTCGTTGGGACTTGATTTCTATTTTTTGTTAATCTCAGATAGCTATTCATTTGTTTTCTGTAATCAAGCTTTGTAAAACCTCTGCAAAAGGCCTTGTCGTGTCACGCGACACAACCTGCTCCCAGGTCCTGTGTCACGCGACACAATGAGCCCTTCTGCAGCAGGTTCAGTTCAGTTGTAAGTTGTTTGTCCTTGTTGTAATCAGGTGGTGGTCTCTTGAATTAAATGACTCACAAGTTGTAATTTCTTTCTTTGAGCAATAAAATAAAGCATTAAAATGCATTTTATACATATTTTGTCACACACTTGGCACACACTTTTGAATGTCTTGAATGTTGAACATAGAAAGACTCGTCTACGGACGAGGCGTGTTGGGTGAACTCTCGGTTCTTCCCAACACGTAACTTGACCCCCGAACCCATTTTCTCTCTTAAAAAGGTTTTCAATGTTTCCTCTAAAAACGGCGTGGCGACTCCCTTATTTTTATTTTTTCGGCGAGCGTTCATTCAGTGGCGACTCCGCTGGGGAATTGAAACTTGGTTTTCAAAAGTGGGTCAAACTTTCGTCCTTGTTCAATGTCCATCTCATTCATTTGTGTGTGCTTTGATTGTGTGACATTTTATGTGCTTAAATGCATCTTATGTGCTTTGTTTTATTCTGTTCCCTCCTTGTGTCCCATCTTTGTTGTCTGTGTTGCTGTTGCTTGGGGCTGAGATTTTATGTTGTGCTGGTGCTGGGGCTGAGGTATTGCATTGTGCTTGGAGGCTGGGGCTGGTTATGATTCTTTGGTTCAGATTCTGGAAGTGACCTCTTCTGTCACGCGACATAAAATGCCATGGCTGTCCTGTGTCACGCGACAGAAGAGGCCAAATTTCAGGATTCGATTTCTTGGTACAGATTGTGATTGTGGGGCAGTCCCCCATGATCAATATTATTGATCCTTGATTATTGTATCTCTGTAGGAGTGTGTGTGTGTTGTTATTTTCTTTTATCACCCCTTTTCAAATAAAAAAAATAAAAATAAATAATAAAAATAAAAAAAAATCATTTTTCGCAAAATAAAGGAACATAGCCATCCCGCACACTACTTCACGTAGATCTAGAACCTTCGGGTGCGATTGACGGCATCGCGGACGGTGATAATATTCGCCTACATTTGAGCGCCTAATGTCAAACTGTAAGTACGCCAATCCAATTCGCAACCTTTTCGATGCATTTTAATATAATAAAACTGCATTAAGGGGCATTTTGTTAAATTCCCGGCCTATCCCGAGACTTCTGGAAACGTTCCATGAGTTTCCCGCGAAGGAAGTACCTTTTGGTACATCATTCATGCCAAAGGACCCCTTGGGAATAAAACCTGTTGGACCTTTTGGGTATTTTCCCGGAATGTTCCAGAAACTGGTTTTTGGCGCCAAAAGCGGTTGAGCCACCTTGTGTCACGCGACGGCAGGCATGGAAAGTGGACGCGTAAGGTCGTGCGACATACTAAGGCAGCCAAGCTACGGCCTATAAATAAGACCCTCCCCTCATTGAAAAGGATCCCAATTCTAGCCTGTTGTTACTCTGCCAAAATAGCGGTGTAACGAGCGTCCCAAGCACAAAACCTCTCTCTCTCCCTACCTTCCAACCCACTAATCCCTCTCATCCAAACCCAATTCTCTACCTACACCAATTGGAACCCTTGGATCGAGCCGTGAGATCTACAACGAAGAATTGAAGGATTCTATATCGACTAGATATAGAATTCATGGAATCAACAAGGGTAACAATTCCCTAACCCTCTCTCACTCTCTCTCATTTAATTCCTTGCAATTTTATAGTTCTATTTTGTTTGGATTCGGTAATCGGATCCTAGCTATGCGAATTCTTGAATCCCAATCGCAATCTCTCTGTTTAACTTGCATAGATTGTGTAATTGAGCTCATATTGATTGATTTGGTTGAATTTGGTGTTTGAGCCCCCAAGGGGTGTGGATCTACCCATATCCACACTCACTGGGTCGATTTGATGTTGTTTATGTTTTTCGTTCATAATTCGGCTTGTTAATTAGATACGTATAGCTTGTTAATTTCGAGTTCATATTGTGAGGTTTCTGCAGAAGGCTCATATGTGTCACGCGACACCTTCGTCCCAGTGATCTGTGTCACGCGACACATGTGGTCAGGTACGATGTGTCATGCGACACACATGACCCATCTGCAGTGACTCTTTTCCTTTGTAATCTGTTCTAGTTTGTTTGTATCAGGGATGTGGCCTCCCTAAATAATGGGCTCACAATATGTAATTTCTCGTTTCATAATTAATAAGATGCATTTTATCACATTTCGTTTATTATCGATATTTGCACACACTTTGGATTTACTTGGATGTGTTTGATTGAAAGACTCGTCTATGGACGAGGCGTGTTGGGTGAACTCTCGGTTCTTCCCAACACGTAACCTGACCCCCGAACTCATGTTTTCTCCCTAAAACAAAGGTTTTCAATGTTTCCTCTTAAAACGGCGTGGCGACTCCTTATATATTTATATATATTTTCGGCGAGCGCGCATTCAGTGGCGACTCTGCTGGGGACTTCACTTGAAAACCTGTTTTT
The DNA here is from genome assembly GCA_022495995.1 of Adenophora triphylla var. japonica. Lineage (NCBI taxonomy): Eukaryota > Viridiplantae > Streptophyta > Magnoliopsida > Asterales > Campanulaceae > Adenophora > Adenophora triphylla. Next base: position 183,997 of record JAFEMH010000298.1, on the reverse strand, counting down.
CAAGTGTTAAGTGGGTCAAGCTTTCGTTTAGTCAAAAAAACATCCAATGCATCCATGTTGTGTACATTATTCGATAATCATTTGTGATGCCTACATTTTGTTGATTATGGAACTTGTGAGCCCTTTGTGCTTGTGGTCATTTGTTGTGCATTGGTATCTACGTGTTTACTCTTGATATGGTAAAGCGGGGCTGATTTGATGATTTGAGGAGGCTGGCTGGTTCGGTGACCACCCAAGTCGTGCGACACCTTTGTCTCTGGTTGTCCTGTGTCACGCGACAAAAGGTGGCCACTGAACAGATCATCAGAAGACTGGTTTGAGGGCAGTCCCTTGGACCAAAGCGTGACTCATTTGGTTATTGTTCCTTGTTTACCTTGTGTGAGGGTGTGTGTTTTCTTCTTAAAAAAAAAAACAAATAAAAAAACAAAAAATAAAATAAAAAAAAATCTTGTTTTTGCAAATAAACGAATTAGTCATCCGCACACTACATCACTTAGATTTAGAACCCTCGGGTGCGATTGACGGCATCGCGGACGGCCATAAAATTCGCCTACGCTTGAGCGCCTGAAATCAAACCTAAACCCCTAGTGCGTTATAGGTGGCACCACACTAAACCTTACCCACGGTTGGTTTTTGATACGATGTTTTCATTACAACAAAAATGAATTGTTTTTGAAAAATATCATAGATTCTTATACCTTCTCCCAAAACCTCATACCTTGTAGGCATGTTGCCAAATGCAACGTGATTTCACGTGGGAACATGTCACTCTCGTGGCGTGTCCTAAACGAGAGATCATGCCGCATTGCCAACATGTACCGACGAGAGGTCATGCCGGATTTTTCTTCGAAATTCTTCGAAAAGACCCGTTATCTTTGCCCAAATTTCCTTAGAAATTTGGACGAACCTCTTCGTTCCATAAAGATGTTAGGGTTTGGTTAGGTATCATTACCTATTATATGTTTCAAAACAAGACATTTGATGTAATTCGAACGCCGCGTCACTAGGTTTCCCCGAGGCATGGTTAGCATGAATAAAGGCTTATCCTTTCCCAACTGTATTTATGATTTAAAATACTGATTTATACTTGAACATAAATGATTTTGTGTTTGTGCGAGTCTGTCCCATTTTCCTTCCCTCTCCCGTTCCTTAAACTATCCCTTCGATACCTTATAACCAATCCTTCTGAAGCAAGGGGAAGAGACAAGTTTGAGGGGGGGGGGTGCTCTGTTACAAGAAGGGCGATTAACCAATACGTATTTCCAAATATTTGCAAGGTTTTCCTCCAAAGTTCCGGTTCATTCTACTACTCAAAGATGTCTGGTGCAAAAGATGTGTCACCCGCTCAGTTTGGAATTCCCTTCGCTTCGAGTCAGTGGGATATGGATGATTTGTCAATAACAGAATTGCGAGCTGCCCTTGAAGCTGCCATGATTCGGGAATGCAAAGCCCAATGGCTTGCCCAGGTTGCCAAAGCTCGAGAGGAAGAGACTCATTCCAGATTTGTTGAAGCAATGCGCCTCCGGGGAATTACAGTAGTTCGTCACGAAGATGGATCATATGAGGAGATTATCAAGACCAGTAGTATTGATTGCGGGGATAGAAATGCAATGAAAGAGATGAATGGAGACGGGCGAGGTGAAATTCTTTTCCAACATCCCAGATGGCTCAAACTCAGATCGAGTATAAACAATCAAACCCTGAGAATTTCAATGTCCATAAGCAACCCGATTTGAAAATCCAGTACCAACCAGATTCCCAGGTGGTGTACCATTTCTTCAATCAGAACGGTTCACTGAAACTCCACCCCGACCAAGCTCTCCCACAAGAATGTTTCCCACAATCACCAATGAGTGCGTACGGGTTCAACTTGTCACCCTCTCATGAGCAGCCTTCAGGATCAACTCCGGACGTGGCTGTTAATCGGATGTCTTTCATGCCAACTACGAACCCTACCCCGCAAGAGACGACAATATACGAGCCTCCTTCGAGAAGGTCGAGAAAAGAAGAAAGAGAGCTTATTGGGGAAAAGTGGGAATGCCCATGAACCGAGTTTCTTAAATTGCGACAAGCGGAGGATTGGTGTACCGTTGGTGAATTATACTCCTCTCAGTCATGATGAAAGTCTGGACCCAAGCAAGTATTGCGATTATCACCAATACTCAGGACATGTTACCCATGGGTGCTTACAATTGAGGGTAATCATCCAAGAGCTCATTGATGAAGGGAAGATTGAATTGGGTTCTCCACGATAATGGCAATGTCAGAGATCTCCGCCGTATCCCCTCGCAAGAAACGAGAATACGATGATCTAGGGATGTCGACCGAAGAAGCTTTCAACGGATTAAGGCGAGAAAGGAATGATAAAGCCTTTGGAGAATTATCAACCCGGTAAACCTGCTTAATTTGGATCGTAGCAAGTATTGCTATTACCATCGATATCTGGGCATGTCACGAGCATTGCGTCTCTTTAAAGCGGCTCATCCAAGGGCTTATTAATAAAGGCAGAATTGAGAACGCTCACCCCAATGTGATTACCAGCCCTCCTCAGTAATATCAACGAAAGTCAAAAGATATCTTCCCCAGAGAAATCAGTCATTCGGCATCGTAGGTTCTAGAGTGTCTTTTATGCGGTCGTGAGTCTGTCAAGTCCATGATATGAATCTTTTATTATATTAATGAAAGTCTTTATTTCTATTCTTGCTAGACTCGCGATATTCCTTGTTCACTTACATTACGCTTAGAATTGAAATGGTCTTATTTTACATGATCATTTGTCTTTGCTCATAGACTAATGCTTCGAAACGACTAGTATTTGAATTAATCGGAACAAGAAAATCTGGCGATATCATTCTCTAAACCGGGCTGATCAAGCCCCGGTTTGCATTTTACGTGCTCACATATTTTCATTTCGTCCTCTCTATCTCGTTGTTCGAGGAATTTGCACGGGTTTTTCCCCAAAATGAGCTTAAGCAAAGCAGTGAAGACCCAATCTCGTTTGGATCATCCGGTGGGAACTACGGTTGAAACCTCCACCCTTAGGAAAACCTTTACCTTGCCCTCACTAAACAATACCCCTTCATTTCAAGATCAGCACGCTTTGAAACCCGTCTATCCATTCCCAGAAGAAGAGGGACCATCCTTGAGGCTCCTGTGATTCAAAAGAAGATCGACCGTCTCCAAGCTCAAGAATGGCAGAATGCAATGATCCATCCTGGGGACTAGCTGAAAATTCTCCTCTCGAAAAAAAAAATAAATAAATAAAGACAAGAAAGAGAGCCTAGTCCCCAGTGATCCTCTCAGAAGCGAAAGTCAGAAGATTCGGTCGTTACTCAAAAGGAGTCTCAGAGTGAACAAAGAGACAGCACGGATGTTTCCTCACCACTACCTCAAACCGATCCCAAGCCGTCCTCTCAATTTTAGAGGACATTACCCTTACCTTCGACCTTGACCAAAAGCCAAAAGATCGACCTCTCATTCTTAGAAGCAGCAAAGATGCAATCATGAATTCCCTCGCCTTAGAAATCCCAAACACCTACCCAAGAGCCAACCTCTCATCTTTAGAGGTTCAGCCAGCAAGAAAAAGCCTAGCCGACCTCTCATCTTAAAAGGTCATGATATCCCAAATCACCGAAGACCGATCCAAATCCCGAAACCCGACGCGAGTTACTCTTGGATAGCAGTTTCGATCTAATATCGTCGAGATCTAATCTGATTATTGCTTGAAGCGAGCCAAGTCCATCCAGGCTCAAAGGACCATCAATTGAAGATTGTGCAAATTCCGTCTGTTCATTTGACGTTGCATGTGAGCATACTTCATTTCTCCTCCGCAAACATCTGCCGTGAATGTCCCACTGGGGCTTCGCATCTGTGTCTCCCATCGACACTCTAAGAGGACACGTTCTTTCAACTCTCAAAAATTCTCGAAGGTCCTCACATCCCCGAACTTCACCGTTCATCCTTTTCATTCGAGATGAGCCCGAACTACGACGACTTGAGCTCCTCCTACGGAGGAACGTAGGCAACCATAATTTGGTTCAGTCAAAATCACAGACAAATCTCAGAAAATCTGGTCTCCTCAAGGACCATGCCCATACACCTTCCATCCTTCCGAATTTGATCTCGATATCAGTGGGCTTTCTCCTCAGGATTGATATAAAATATTCGCTCATATCAGCTTTGGCGGTTGACTAACCCGAACATCAATAAAGGGTTTTAAGCAGCTTTGTGATCATCACAAATAAGACAGGTTTTCAAGTGTCTCGACAAGTCTTCTATTTCTACATCATAGGAAGATAGAGCTAAACACCGTTTCGGTCGGCGGGGGCTTCCATACACTTTCCACACCTTGTGATGCTTATACTCTCTCAAAGAGTCAAACCTAAAAACGAGTGTCATAAACGAAGTTCGGGATTCATTTCCCACCATCAGAAAGATATGTCCCTGCATGCAAATTTCTTGAGTCTTGTCTGTTGTCGACCCATTGGCGAAATCAAAGGATCAATCTCGGGCCAGGGCTGCATAAGGATGTGTATGAAGGCTGGGGCTTTGGCCGGAAGACGATGAACATTTTTGTGTGTGATTTCTGAGTACATTATCATGATAGCAATGCTTGAAAATGGATTCCCTAGCAAAGAGGCTCACTCTTCGATGAACCTCTTTGGATTCCACATCTTGAATAAGAAGATTGACTATGGGAAACAATGAAGAAGTCCATGAGCGAAGGTTTGTCAACCTGGCTGCAATGTCACGGGACAAAACATACCCAGGTCACTTAGAGTCGTGCGACATGATAAATCCGGCATCGAGACATCGGCAAAGTGCAAATCGGATATGTACCGGGGCACTCCCGACTTGTCCCAAGCTGCAAACAACAAGGCTCCACGCAAACAATCACGGGGAGGAAGTTTCATTCAAAAGCAACATACACATGAACCATTACCCTCATATACAAACCCCAAAGTCACATAAACCATTCAAAAGCCATTCATTCCATGCACCTCTTTTTCTTTCCCAAAATATAAGAGCTCGCACAAACAAATAAACAACTAATAATGTTTTAGGTGCAAATTAAAGAAAGAAAAGAAAAAAAGAGAGTATTTGTTTCTTTCCCCAAAAACAGGGTACATAAACCAAAAGAGGATCATAAATCGGTCCAGGGGACTACTCCGAATCATCGAAATGTAAGTATCACCATCGGCGAGCTACTATCATCATCTGCAGTCTCCTCACTTGTCTTCCCCATCGGCATCACCTTCCTCTTGGTCGGGCCAGCGGCGGGCTCATGATAAACAACGGGATCATCCCGGAAGAGCTCATGCATGCAGGCAGGGGAAAGTCTCAAGCTCATGAGGATCTCGGGAAGACTCACTATCGGAGATGGGAGGATTAGGAGGATGACGAGCAGTCTTGGTCCTAGGCCAATGAGTATCCTCGGCAGACAAATCGACGAGCCCTCTTCCTACCGGGCAAGCTAAGCTGTGGAATCACTGTCATCGAGAACTACGGAACCTTGAGCTGCAAGTTTCTCCCTTAGATATTGATTGCTCCTCATCAGCGATCAACCATGTCCATGGCCCCAGGTATAGCGACGAGCAAAGCCCCGGTATACGTCGGTGATACGATACAAGCAAATGAAAAAGAATCGAAATCGAGATCAAAACAAGGGAATGGAAGGATATTCACGGTTCAAAGTCACTTACAGATTGAGTCCCCTTCGGAAGATGAAAATATGGAAAAACCTTTGGTGTCAAGAGTGGCCCGCCTCACGGCATCTCCATCACGAAAATCAACGAAAGGAGGTGGCGAGAGGTGCATCCGTCACATGTCCGGGGAGAAGGCCCGGCGGCTTGAGCATCGAAGTATCGGGAGCATTAGGAATATCATGTCTCGGAGCAACTGCGGCGATCTCAACCTCGTAGCCACATAAGTGTCATAATCCGCATCATCCTCAGTATAATTGAAGGCGAGGCTCTCCTGGATCAAAGTGACCACATTCTCCAACTTCCGAGGAAACCACATCTCGGCGGGAGGATCATAGGGAACCACTGGCCATACTACTGGACCGTCGCCTACAAACCCTCTCACCCAAATATAATGCATCCCAGACAAACCCACCACGGTTTGCGGCACTCGGTAAGATGAAGGGCATGATCGAGATGGACTGACATATCTATCGGCCCAAGGAAACAAAGTCAAACTCCCGGGGACTCCTCGCAAACAAACCATGGTATCGGCTGAGAAGCGATCATCCGTCCCTTATAATCAGTGTACGAATCTTTTGCCTAGCATCCTTCACCCGGCGTCTCATGGCGGGAAATGTGGTAACCGGAAATGTCTCCCTACTCTCCAAGCATAACACCCAATGACCTCATAAGCCCAAGCACGAAAAAGGACGGAGCGAGTCAAAGAGACGAAGCGGTATTCAAATAAAGGAGGCAAACCAAGAAATACCTCAAATGCAAAGTGGCGGCGGTTGAAGGACTTAGCTTTCCCCAGACTAACATCATCAAAAGCCAAAAACAACTCGGCTAAACTGCCTCCCCCAAGACAATGATCCAACGGTGGCCCAATCTCTCGAAGCTCCAATAAAGAAAGCAAAGCCGTGGACGTGGCATTGATAAACAACATATCCGAGAAGCCAACCCAAACAAATGCCCTGGCCAATCTCTCGGCCCTCAACTTTGTCCTCATCGGTATACGCCATCTCGGCGGGAAAACCGGTGCTACGATCAACCATCGGCCATGAAGATATCCCAACTCATACCCATTCCCCTTCTTGTCTGGGAACAAAGACGATCGGCTCCATAAAGTAAGCATCGGTAGGAGGCTGTGGGTCATCAATCGAACAGGCTCCTCCGGATATAAAGGCTCGTCAGTGAAAGGCAGACCAGTAATGACGGCAAAATCATATGGCGTGACGGTCGCCTCGCCCCAAGAGAAGTGAAAAGAGTGAGTAGTCTCCCACCAGAACTCTCTGAAAGCCTTTACCAAGCCAATGCTCCTCTGTGTCTTTGCCAGCTGACTTTGGCCATCTCAAAGAACCGCGCCAACCCCGCAAAGATATACCGAGACCTTTTGGCGAGTGGACAAGCTCACGACTACCGGCGGCAAATCCCACAATACGCCAATGACCTCTGGAGAGCCCCGGGTACGCAAATCCTACAGGTAAACACAGCGCAGGTATGAATATCTCAAATTTACTCGTCAAATCAATTTCAATTTCAAGCAAAACTAGGTTTTGTGCATACATTTCACAATTGCTAAAGTAAAATCAGAGCATGCAATAAACTTCGAGTCCGAACAAAGAAAGGAAAAGAAAGAAAAATCAATCTTTTTTCGAAAAAATTTAATTTCCTCAGTGCACCAAAAGCTAGGGTTACAATTATTACCTTCTTCTCCGGGCCCGAGGAATGTTCTTTCAAATGAGGGTAGAAATCTCCCCTAACAGTTTGAGGAACAAATGGTCTCTGATTCCTCAGAGCATTCTTCCGCCGTGCGGCTAATTGGGCCTGAGTCGGGGCATTCTTGGTGGGTCGGCGCCTAGGAGGCATTTTTGACGAATCAAGATTGGAATCAAACCCTAGAATCAGTCGGCAATTGAAAATGAGTGAAATGGCGTGCTTTTCTCGCCAAGACCGTCCACCTCCCTCCAAACAATGTTGTTTGAAATGAGGACTGTTCACCCTTTTAAAAGACTGATCACTGGCTTTAAATGGTCGTGCGACACAGCGTTCCCTCAAAGCCAAAATTCCCAAAATACCCCTGCACTCTAATGATGTACAAATTTTGACCCCGCGTGGAGTTGTTGTTTTACCCCCGCAGGTACAATAATCAATTGAGTCTCGACGACTGGACCTCCGACCAAACTGGAGAAGAAAGAACAAAACAAAAAAAGCATGCGTATCTGTGACAGCCCCAAGAAAAGCCTCTCAAGCAGAGCCAAACCCAGGAAAAGCCTCTCAAGCAGAGCCAAACCAAGAAAAGCCTCTCTAGCGGAGCACACAAAGAAGAAAAGCCTCTCAAGCAAGAGCCAAACCAAAGGAAAGAGCCTCTCTAGCGGAGCACACAAAGAAGAAAAGCCTCTCAAGCAGAGCCAAACCAAAGGAAAGAGCCTCTCTAGCGGAGCACACAAAGAAGAAAAGCCTCTCAAGCAAGAGCCAAACCAAAGGAAAGAGCCTCTCTAGCGGAGCACACAAAGAAGAAAAGCCTCTCAAGCAGAGCCAAACCAAGAAAAGCCTCTCTAGCGGAGCACACAAAGAAGAAAAGCCTCTCTAGCGGAGCACACAAAGAAGAAAAGCCTCTCAAGCGAGACAAACCAAAGGAAAGAGCCTCTCTAGCGGAGCACACAAAGAAGAAAAGCCTCTCTACGAGCACACAAAGAATAAAAGCCTCTCAAGCAGTAGCCAAACCAAAGGAAAAAGCCTCTCTAGCGGAGCCCACAAAGAAGAAAAGCCTCTCAAGCGGAGCACACAAAGAATAAAAGCCTCTCAAGCGAGCCAAACCAAAGGAAAGAGCCTCTCTAGCAGCACACAAAGAAGAAAAGCCTCTCTAGCGGAGCACACAAAGAATAAAAGCCTCTCGAGCCAAACCAAAGGAAAAAGCCTCACAGGAGAAAAGCCTCTCAAGCGGAGCCAAACCCAAGAAAAGCCTCTCAAGCAGACACATCTCTACCCCTTTCTTGCTTGTAGTCAGTATTGGTAATTCCGAACTACGATTTGGCTTGATTCCCTTCTTAAAGGGATACGTAGGAATCCTTTCTCGAAAGGTCCGGCCATAATTTTCCCCTTCTCACCCTTCTAGCCCTTCACCTTAACCCCAGCCGCTCATTGAGATTGGGTCTTATTTTATCGACAACCCCACTTTTTCCAAAAGTGACGTTGCCGAGGGGCTCTGTAAGTACGCCAATCCAATTCGCAACCTTTTCGATGCATTTTAATATAATAAAACTGCATTAAGGGGCGTTTTGGTAAATTTCCGGCCTATCCCGAGACTTCCGGAAACGTTCCATGAGTTTCCCGCGAAGGAAGTACCTTTTGGTACATCATTCATGCCAAAGGACCCCTTGGGAATAAAACCTGTTGGACCTTTTGGGTATTTTCCCGAAATGTTCCAGAAACTGGTTTTTGGCGCCAAAAGCGGTTGAGCCACCTTGTGTCACGCGACAGCTTGAGGCATGGAAAGTGGACGCGTAAGGTCGTACGACATACTAAGGCAGCCAACTGTAACCTATAAATAAGACCCTCCCCCTCATTGAAAAGGATCCCAATTCTAGCCTACTGTTACTCTGCCAAAATAGCAGTGTAACGAGCGTCCCAAGCACAAAACCTCTCTCTCTCCTACCTTCCAACCCACTAATCCCTCTCATCCAAACCCAATTCTCTACCTACACCAATTGGAACCCTTGGATCAGAGCTGTGAGATCTACAACGAAGAATTGAAGGATTCTATATCTGACTAGATATAGAATTCGTGGAATCAACAAGGGTAACAATTCCCTAACCCTCTCTCTCTCTCTCTCATTTAATTCCTTGCAATTTTATAGTTCTATTTTGTTTGGATTCAGTAATCAGATCCTAGCTATCTGAATTACTGAATCCCAATCGCAATCTCTCTGTTTAACTTGCATAGATTGTGTAATTGAGCTCATATTGATTGATTTGGTTGAATTTGGTGTTTGAGCCCCCAAGGGGTGTGGATCTACCCATATCCACACTCCTGGGTCGATTTGATGTTGTTTATGTTTTTCGTTCATAATTCGGCTTGTTAATTAGATCTGTATAGCTTTGTTAATTTCGAGTTCATATTGTGAGGTTTACAGAAGGCTCATATGTGTCACGCGACACCTTCGTCCCAGTGATCTGTGTCACGCGACACTGTGGTCATGGTACGATGTGTCATGCGACACACATGACCCATCTGCAGTGACTCTTTTCCTTTGTAATTTGTTCTAGTTTGTTTGTATCAGGGATGTGGCCTCCCTAAATAATGGGCTCACAATATGTAATTTCTCGTTTCATAATTAATAAGATGCATTTTATCACATTTCGTTTATTATCGATATTTGCACACACTTTGGATTTACTTGGATGTGTTTGATTGAAAGACTCGTCTATGGACGAGGCGTGTTGGGTGAACTCTCGGTTCTTCCCAACACGTAACTTGACCCCCGAACTCATGTTTTCTCCCTAAAACAAAGGTTTTCAATGTTTCCTCTTAAAACGGCGTGGTGACTCCTTATATATTTATATATATTTTCGGCGAGCGCGCATTCAGAAACCTATCCCCCTAGCGCGTTATAGGTGGTGCCACACATTAAACCTTACCCAAAACGGTTGGTTTTGACACGACATTTTCAAATACACTAAAATGAATTGTTTCAAAAATTTTAATAGACTTTCGTACCTATCCCGAAACCTAGCACGTGTGGGCATGTTGCCAACGCAACATGGTTTCACGAAAGGACATGTCGTTCCCACGGCATGTTCTAACGAGAGATCATGTCGCTTTGTCAACGTGCACCAACGAGAGGTCATGCCGGATTTTTCCTTGAAATTCTTCAGGAATACCCGTTATGTTGCCCAAATTTCTCTAGAAATTGGGGCTACTCGTCCGTCCCATAAATGCTCCGGTTTTGTTTAGGTATCATTGCCTATTAATCATTTTGAACCAACACATTTGGTGTATTTTTGAATGATGTGTCCATAGGTTCCCCCGAGGTCTAGATTGCGTGAAATAAAGGATTAGCCTTTCCCAACCGTTCATAGGACTTAAAAGACACCGATTTCTACTTGAAGATTAATAAAGTGTTGCACGAGTCCGTCTCCTTTCCCGCTCTTCCCTCTCCCATACCATCTCGAAGTTCTCTACCCTCCGTCTATACACGCTCTCACCTCTTCACCTTCGCAAGGCTATGGCAAGTTGGGTGTGCGCTCTCGTTCCCGGTGCTCATTGGTCTATATTCCCGAGGCGAAAGCAGTTCAAGCGCCCGAGCAGTCGTCCATCTGATGCGGAATCCAAAATGCTCGGTGCAGAGAAGACTATGGCCCACCGACCTGGAAGTTCATATCCCATGGGTCAGCAGAGTGCAAATGGTGTGTCCATCGAAGAGCAGAGAGCTACCCTCAAAGCTGTTTTTCCTCACGAGCAGGAGGCCCGGTTACTTGCTCAGATTACGAAAGCTAAGGAGAGACAGTTTGTGAAGGACAGAATAATTGCGAAGGGTTCTCACCGCACCGATGGCAACGATGCTCTTCCATCCATCCAATGTCGAAGAAGTCAGTCAGTCAGCGTCGTAGGATCTAGAATGTCCGTTGTTGGACATGAGTCTGTCGGGTCCAAGTTGGACCAGTTTTTGCGTTGCAGTGATAAAAATCTTTGTTTCTATTCTTGCTAGACTCGAGACATCACTAGCACACCTACGTTACACTCAATTGAAATGGTCTTATTCCAAATGATCCCTCGTGCTACTCACCGACTAATGCCTTGAAATGACAAATGTTTAAATTGATCGGAGCGAGAAAATCGACTGATATCCCCATCTTGCGTCCCATATGCTCACACCTCTTTCATAATCTCGTTGTTCGATGAATTTGCATGGATCTTTCTCAGAGTAAGCTTAAGCAAGCAAACGAAGACTCAATCTCGTTCGGATCATCCGATAGGGGCTGCGGTTGAAACCTTCACCCTTAGGAAAAACCATTACCTTACCCTCACTAAATAATACCCCTTTAGTTCAAGATCAACAGGTTTTGAAACCCATTTAGCCATCGCCAGAAGAAGAGGGACTATCCTTGAGACTCCCGTGATTTACAAGAAGATTGACTGTCTCCAAGCTCAAGAACGGCCGAAAGCAATGATCCATCCTGGGGACTAGCTGAAATTCTCCTCTCAAAAGAAATAAAAAAAAATATACAAAAAAAAAGAAAAAGAAAAGAAAGAGAGCCTAGTCCCCAGCGATCCTCTCAAAAGCAAAAGCCAAAGGATTCGGTCGATACTCAAGAAGAGTCTCTGAGTGAATAAAGAGACATCACGGATGTCCCCTCACCATTACCTCTAACCGATCCCAAGCCGTCCTCTCGATTTTAGAGGACATTCCCATTACCATTACCCTTACCTTTGCCTTTAGCCAAAGCCAAGATTGACCTCTCATTCTTAGAGGCAACAAAGATGTAACCACAGATTTCCCTCACCTTAGAAATCCCAAACACATACCCAAGAGCCAACCTCTCATCTTTAGAGGTTCAGTCAGCAAAGAGCCTAGCCGACCTCTCGTCTTAAGAGGTCATGATATCCTAAATCACCCAAAGATCGATCGAAATCCCAAAACCCAGTCGCAGTTCCTACCGGATAGCAGTTTCATTCCAATATCGTCGAGATCTAAAACAAGTTATTGCTTAAAGAGGAGCCAAGTCCATCCCGGCTCAAAGGACCGTCAAGCGGAGATTGTGCAAATTCCATCCGTTCATTCGACATTTTATGTGAGCATACTTCATTTCCCCTCCGCAAACACTTGCCGTGAACATCCCACTGGGGCTTCACATCTGTGTCTCCCATCGACACTCCAAGAGGACATGTTCTTTCAATTCTCAAAATTCTCGAAGGTCCTCACATCCCCGAACTTCAATGTTCATTCTTTTCATTCGGGATAAGCCCGAACTACGGCGACCTGAGCTCCTCCCAAGGAGGGGAACGTAGGCAACCATAAATGGTTCAGTCGAAAGCACAAACAAATCTCAGAAAATCTGGTCTCCTCAAGGGCCGTTCCTATACACAGATCCTTCGTTCCGTCTTTCCAAATTCGATCTCGATATCAGTGGGCTTTCTCCTCAGGATTGGTTAAAATATTTGTCCATGTCGGCTTTGGTGGTTGAATAACCCGAACAACAATAAAGGGTTTTAAGCAGCTTTGTGATCATCACGAATAAGACAGGTTTTCAAGTTTCTCGACAAGTCTTCTATTTCTACATCATAGGAAGATAGAGCTAAACACTGTGTCGGTCAGCAGGGGCTTCCATACACCTTTCCCTACCTTGTGATGCTTATACTCTCCCAAAAGAGTTAAACCCAAAAGCGAGAGTGTCATACACAGATTCGGGATCTATTCCTACCTTCAAAAGATGTGCCCCTGCACACATACATTTTCGAGTCTTGTCCAGCGACTGATTGACTGCAGTTTGAAATGATGGGTTGCCTCTTCGGCCACAAGATGACTCTGTCTGCGATGAAGCTGCATGGAATTTCCTCAAGCTGGGGCTTTAGTTAAGGTATCCCTCCGGCTCTCCTTACCAGATTTCCCTCGGGTTTGCTTTGCACTGTCAACTGGGGCTTCGCCAAGCTAAGATCATTCTCTGCCCCCTCTGCTGCTTACTGTCTCAGACGCGCGATACACTCTGTTCTCACTAGCAATGGACCTGCTGCAATCTGTACTCTAGAGAGCGCCCCCGACTTGCCTAGCTGCGCCATGTCAGTTCTTCACCTCGTGGGAGAGGGTCCACCCCATTATAAACACTTTCGTTCTATATATGACCCCTCATAGAGCAACTGATACAGACATATCTGCTCGTCAAGCCATGCCAAATCCCTACTTCCTATTCTCCCCAGCTGAGATGGACTTGTGCAACAAAAAATTAATAATGCATAAGCAAAAGGTCAAATAAATTGCAAAGTGCCTAGAGTGTTGTGTTTCCCCCCGCAGGGTACAATAATCAAAGTGATCATAATCTGATTATGGGAATTGTTCCTCAATCACAATCTGGATAAGGATTCCAAATCCTGCAGGTGGCCTACCCCGCCTTTGTCATCGTCATCAGCATCGTCGAAAAGAGCCTCAGCTGCCCAGTCTCCAAGCATTGCTCGTCAAAAGGAGTTTCAGATGCCCATCAGCTTCGGAAAATTGCCCGTGTTGGATGGAAAGATTATCGTCTCCCGTGTTGGACGGAAAGATTATTGTCTCCCGTGTTGGACGGAAAGATTATCGTCTCCCGTGTTGGACGGAAAGATTATTGTCTCCCGTGTTGGACGGAAGGATTATCATTTCTCGTGTTGGACGGAAAGATTATCGTCTCCCGTGTTGGACGGAAGGATTATCGTCTCCCGTGTTGGACGGAAGGATTATCGGCTCCCGTGTTGGACGGAAGGTTCATCATCAGTTCCCGTGTCAAACGGAGATTCTTCATCAATATTCTGTGTCGGACGGAAGGTTCATCAGTTCCCGTGTCGGACGGAGTTTCTTCATCAATATCCCGTGTTGGACGGAAGGTTTATTATCAAAGATCCCGTGTTGGACGGAGGGTTCATTATCAGATATCCCGTGTCGGACGGAAGGTTCATCAGTTCCCGTGTCGGACGGAGACTCTTCATCAATATTCCGTGTCAGACGGAAGGTTCACCAAGTTCCCATGTCGGACGAAGATTTTTTATCAGTATCCTGTGTCGAACAGAAGGTTCATCAGTTCTCGTGTTGGACGGAGAGTATCCCTCAGATTGCCCGTGTTGGACGGTGAATCACCATCAAATCCCGTGTTGGACGGAGGGTCCTTATCAAGCGCCCGTGTTGGAAGGAATATCACCAATTCCCGTGTTGGACGGAATATCACCAATTCCCGTGTTGGACGGAGGCTTATCATCAATCCCCATGTTGGACGAAGGATTATAATTGACCGTGTTGAACGGAGGTTTCATTACCATTCCCCGTGTTGGACGGAAAATCATCGTCAAAATTCTCGTGTTGAACGGATGTAAACCACCAAATTGCCGTGTCGGACGGATATTCTTCATCAGTATCCTGTGAGGTTCATCAGTTTCCGTGTCGGACGGAGTTTCTTCATCAATATCCTGTGTCGGACAGAATGTTCGTCAGTTCCCGTGTCGGACGGAAGGTTCATCAATATCCCGTGTTGGACGGCAATTCCTCATTCTTGCCCATGTTGGACGGTGAAAGATCATCAATATCCCGTGTTGGACGGAGGTCTTATCACCTTTCCCCGTGTTGGACGGTAATTCACCATCAAATCCCGTGTTGGACGGAGGTTCCCCATCATTGCCCGTGTTGGACGGAGGTTTATCATAAATTGCCCGTGTTGGACGGAGGATTATCATCAGTTCCCGTGTTGGACGGAGGTTTCATCCTCAATATCCCGTGTCGGACGGAGACCCTTCAGCAAACTCCCGTGTTGGACGAAAAGTTCATCATCAATATCCCGGAAATTCATTGTCAAAACTCTCGTGTCGGACGGAGATCCTTCATTAAACTCCCGTGTTGGACGGAATCTTACCATCAAATGACCGTGTTGGACGGAAGATCATCAGGAGCCCGTGTTGGACGGAGATTGATCATCAACAAATGCCCTTGTCAGACAGCAGTAGCATCAGTTTCCCCGGTAGCTACAGGTAAGCACAGCAAAGGTATGAAAGCATATCTCTACCCTTTCTTGCTTCTTGTTAGTATCGTCTGAACTACGACTGGCTTGATTCTCTCCCAAGGAGGGATACGTAGGAATCCTTTCTCCAAAGGTCCAGCCACCCGATATCTCAGATCGTTGTCCAACCCTTCGCCTTATCCCTCAGCTGCTCATTGAGATTGGGTCATTTTTATCGACAACCTCACTTCTTCCATAAGTGACGTTGCCGAGGGGCTCTATAAGTACGCCAATCCAATTCGCAACCCTTTTTGGTGCATTTTAAATGATAAAATTGCATTAAGGGGCGTTTTGGTAAACTCTCGGTCCGTTCCGAGACTTCCGAAAACATTTTATGAGTTTCTCGTGAAGGGAGTATTTTTTAGTATTTTTCCCGGACAAAAGGACCCAAAAAGAATAAATCAGTTTGGACCTCTTGGGAATTAACCCGGAATGTTCTAGAAGCAGGTTGTGGCGCCAGAAGCGGTTATGGACGTGGCCCGTCGTGCGACAACTTGAGACATGAAATTTGGAGACGTTGGGTCGTGCGACATTATAATTCATTTCCCAATCAACCATTTAAATACCAATTTACGTTCATTTGTAAGGAGGAGGACACACACAACACACAGACAATTCACGCCCTCTCTCTCTCCTCTCTCTCTCTATACGCAAAAGCGATCTCCCTCACCAAAATCATTCGCCGGCGTCTTCCCTCACCCAATCACCGGCGACCTCCAATCCCTTCACCTCAGCTTAACCTAGCTCTCCCTCACCGGCGACCTCACCCAAACCCAATTCCACCTCAACTTTCTTCTTCCCTAATCCAATCTCACCCAATTTCCCCCTACTCCGGCCAAACAACAATCCCCGATTCCAGAACCAGTTCACCGGAAAAACGAACCCAATCCTCTCTAATCCTTTGCTTCACCTCGGTTTAACCCTCTCTACAACCGCCGAAGCCATCCCTCCGTCCCGGCCTTTAAACCGTCAACCCCACCGCCGCAGCCTTCGCCAACGACGCCAACCATAACCCCTAAGCCGTTAACCGCCGCCACCGCACCACCGGTTCTAGCCAACACCGCTCCCACGCTTCTAAGCGCCCAAGCCGATCCCAAGTCCGTTCAACACACAGCGCTGGAAATTGCAAACCACGTAGTCCGAGATTTGAATTCATTCCGGAGCCGATTAGAAGGATTCGATACCTAACGTGGTATCGAATTTGAGGACACTACAAGGGTAACGAAGCCTAACCTTCTCTCCTCTACGTTAACCGCGTAGTGCAAATTGATTAATATGTTGATGGTGTAGAACCGATTAAACCGGTGTTGTTACAATTTACATTTAACATGTAGTATGTTACGATTTATTTGGATGTTCTCTCCGTTTCCTGAGTAGTGCAATTTCCATGTTAAAATGCTTATAGTGTAGAACTTAGCATACTGGTTTGGTTGTAGTTTCTTTTTAGCATGTAGTATACTCCGAGTTGTTTGAATATTCTGATCGTTGGGATCTGTTTTGTACATTTATCGTGGTGATGGTATTTTGTTCGAGTGATTGTATGCGTTGTGCATGAATCGTGCTAAGGTGAGCGTGGATCGTCTCATATCCACGTTCATTTAAGCTTGGATCTCTTTGAGGTCGTTGGGACTTGTTTTTGTACATTGATCGTAGTGATTATACATACTCTTGTTTGATGTCGTGCGTTGGGCATGAATTGCTAAGGTGAGTGTGGATGATTCCATATCCACACTCATCTGCAATTTGATCTCTCTAAAGTCGTTGGGACTTGATTTCTATTTTTTGTTAATCTCGGATTGCTATTCATTTGTTTTCTGTAATCAAGCTTTATAAAACCTCTGCAAAAGGCCTTGTCGTGTCACGCGACACAACCTGCTCCCAGGTCCTGTGTCACGTGACACAATGAGCCCTTCTGCAGCAGGTTCAGTTCAGTTGTAAGTTGTTTGTCCTCGTTGTAATCAGGTGGTGGTCTCCTGAATTAAATGACTCACAAGTTGTAATTTCTTTCTTTGAGCAATAAAATAAAGCATTAAAATGCATTTTATACATATTTTGTCACACACTTGGCACACACTTTTGAATGTCTTGAATGTTGAACATAGAAAGACTCGTCTACGGACGAGGCGTGTTGGGTGAACTCTCTGTTCTTCCCAACACGTAACTTGACCCCCGAACCCATTTTCTCTCTTAAAAAGGTTTTCAATGTTTCCTCTAAAAACGGCGTGGCGACTCCCTTATTTTTATTTTTCGGCGAGCGCACATTCACCGATACTCGACTGTGCAGTTGTCACCCAATACTCGACTGTGCGGTTGTCACCCAATACTCGACTGTGCGGTTGTCACCCAATACTCGACTGTGCGGTTGTCACCCGATATTCGACTGTGCGGTTGTCACCCGATATTCGACTGTGCGGTTGTCACCCAATATCTGACTGTGCTGTTGTCACCCAACATCTGACTATGCGGTTGTCACCCAATACTCGACTGTGCGGTTGTCACCCAATACTCAACTGTGCGGTTGTCACCCGATACTCGACTGTGCGGTTGTCACCCGATATTCGACTGTGCGGTTGTCACCCGATATTCGACTGTGCGGTTGTCACTCGATATTCGACTGTGCGGTTGTCACCCAATATCTGACTGTGCGGTTGTCACCCAACATCTGACTGCGCGGTTGTCACCCAATATCTTACTGTGCTGTTGTCACCAAATATCTGACTGTGCGGTTGTCACCCAACATCTGACTGTGCGGTTGTCACTCGATATCTGACTGTGCGGTTGTCACCCAATATATGACTGTGCGGTTGTCACCCAACATCTGACTGTGCGGTTGTCACCCAACATCTGACTGTGCGGTTGTCACCCAATATCTGACTGTGCGGTTGTCACCCAATATCTGACTGAGAGATCTGTAGTTACCGGAGGTACTGATGCTATTGTTTATGCTGTTCGGGATCGATGTAGCTGCCGAAGGGTCCTATGCTACTAACTGTTGTTGGGAGGTAGCTGTCTAGGGTCTCATGCTACCATCGGTTCTGCTGGGGATAGGTGTAGCTGTCGGAGGGACCTATACCACTTGTCGATACTTGTTAGGTGGCCGTTCACGGGGCGGTCTTTGCAAAATAGTCTTTGAAGTCGTCAAGGCTGGTGAGCTTTATTGCCTGGTTTCTGGGGCAGCTGGGGCTCTTTTTCTTTGACAGGCATTGCTTGGAGACTGGGCAGCTGGGGCTCTTTCAGATTATGCTGATGAGTCCGGGCCTGACGAAGATAATAAAGGCAGGGTTATCACCTGCAGGGTTTGGAATCCTTGTCCAAAATTGTGATTTGAGGGGCAATCCTCACAATCAAAATATGATCACTTGATTATTGTATCCTGCGGGGGAAAAAACACAACACTCAAGACACTTTGCATTTTATTAGACTCTTTGCTTATGCATTATTAATCTTTTGTTGCACAAGTCCATCTCAGCTGGGGAGAATAGGAAGTAGGGATTTGGCACGGCTTGACGAGCAGATATGTCTGTATCAGTTGCTCTATGAGGGATCGTGTATGGGACGAAAAGTGTTTGTAATGAGGTGGACCCTCTCCCGTTATAGGGGTAGAGAACTTACATGGCACAGCTAGGCAAGTCGGGGACGCTCCCGGGAGTACTGGTTGCAGCAGGTCCATTGCTAGTGAGGACAAAGTATATCGCGCGCCTGAGACAGTAAGCAGCAGAGAAAGTGTAGAGAATGATCCCGGCTTGGTGAAGCCCCAGTTGACAGTGCAAAGCAAACCTGGAGGGAATTTGGTAAGGAGAGCCGGAGGGATACCTTAACCAAAGCCCCAGCATGAGGAAATTCCATGCAGCTTCATTGCAGACAGAGTCATCTTGTGGCCGAAGAGGCAACCCATCATTTCAAACCGTAGTCAATCAGTCGCTGGACAAGACTCGGAAATGTTTTACGTGCAGGGGCATATCTTTCGAGGGTGGGAATGTATCCCGATTTTCTGTATGACACTCTCGCTTTAGGTTTCACTCTTTTGAGAAAGTATAAGCGTCGCAAGGTGTGGAAAAGTGTATGGAAGCCCCTGCTGACCGAAACAGTGTTTAGCTCTATCTTCCTATGATGTAGAAAGAGAAGACTTGTCGAGACACTTGAAAACTTGTCTTATTCGTGATGATCACAAAGATGCTTAAAATCCTTTATTGATGTTCGGGTTATTCAACCACCAAAGCCAATATGAACAAATATTTTTATCAATCCTGAGGAGAAAGCCCACTGATATCGAGAATCAAACTCGGAAAGATGAACAGTGTATGGGCATGGTCCTTAAGGAGACCGGATCTTCTGAGATCTGTTTGTGATTTCGACCGGACCAGTTATGGTTGTCTACGTTCCCCTCCTTGGGAGGAGCTCAGGTCGCCGTAGTTCGGGCTTATCCCGAATGAAGAGAATGAACGTTGGAATTCGAGGATCTGAGGACCTTTGAGGATTTTGAGAATTGAAAGAACATGTCCTTTTGGAGTGTCGATGGGAGACACAGATGTGAAGCCTCAGGGGGACGTCCACGACAAGTGTTTGCGGAGGAGAAATGAAATATGCTCACATGCAACGTCGAATGAACGGATGGAATTTGCACAATCTTCACTTGACGGTCCTTTGAGCCGGGATGGATTTGGCTTCGCTTTAAGCAATAATCTGTTTTAGATCTCGACGATATTGGAATGAAACTGCTATCCGATAGGAACTGCGGCTGGGCTTCAGTCGATCGGTCTTCGGGTGATTTAGGATATCATAACCTCTTAAAACGAGAGGTCGGCTAGGCCTTTTGCTGACTGAACCTCTAAAGATGAGAGGTTGGCTTTTGGGTATGTGTTTGGGATTTCTAAGGCGAGGGAATCCATGATTGCATCTTCAATGCCTCTAAGAAAGAGAGGTCAATCTTGGCTTTGCCAAGGGCAAGGGGAAAGGTAGTGGGAATGTCCTCTAAAATCGAGAGGACGGCTTGGGATCGGTTAGAGGTAATGGTGAGGGACATCCGCGCTGTCTCTTTATTCACTTTGAGACTCCTCTTCAGTAACGACCGGATCCTTTGACTTTTGCTTTTGAGAGAATCGCTGGGGACTAGGCTCTCTTTCTTTTCTTCTTTTTTTCTTCTTTTTTTTTCAAATTTGCTTTTGAGAGAAAATTTCATCTAGCCCATAGGATGGATCATTGCTTTCCGTCGTTCTTGAGCTTGGACACGGTCACTCTTCTTTTGAATCACGAGAGCCTCGGGGATAGTCCCTCTTCTTCTGGAGATGGCTAAATGGGTTTCAAAATGTGCCGATCTTGAAATGAAAGGGTATTGTTTAGGTGAGGGTAAGGTGATGGTTTTCCTAAGGGTGAAAGGTTTCAGCTGCAGCCCCTACCGGATAGTCTGAACGAGATTGAGCCTTCATTTGCTTTCTTAAGCTTACTTCGCAGAAGATCCGTGCAAATTCATCGAGCAACGAGATAGCAAGGACGATTGGAAGGTATGTGAGCATATGGGAATCGAGTTGGGGAGTTGGTAAGCCCCACTTTGGAAAGGATATCAGCCGATTTTCTCACTCCGATCAATTTAAACATTATCCATTTCACAGCGTTGGTCGGTGAGCAGCACAAGTGATCATTTGGACTAAGACCATTTCAATCGAGTGTAACGTGGGTGTGCTAGTGATGTCTCGAGTCTAGCAAGAAGAGAAACAAATATTTTATCACTGCAAAGCAAAAACTGGTCCAACTTGGACTCGACAGACTCATGTCCAACAGCAGACATTCTAGATCCTACGAGGACTGATTGACTTCTTCAACATTGGATGGACGGAAGAGCATCGTTGCCATCGGTGCGGTGAGGCCCTTCTCAATTATTCTGTCCTTCATAAGTCGCCCTCCTTATCTTTAGCAATCTAAGCAAACAACCGGGCCTCCCGCTTGCGAGGAAAAACAACTTCGAGGGTAGCTCGCCACTTTTCGATGGACACACCATTTGCACTCTGCTGACCCATGGGATATGAACTTCCAAATTGGTGGGCCATAATCTTCCCTGCACCGAGCATTTTGGATTCCGAATCATATGAACGATCACTCGAGCAAACTGCTCCCGCCTCGGGAATGTGGACCAATGAGCGCCGATAACGAGAGCACACACCCAACTTGCCGTAGCCTTGCGGAGGTGAAGAAGCGAGAGCGTGTATAAGGCGAAGGATAGAGGACTTTGAGATGGTACGGGAGAGGGAAGAGTACGGAAGGAGACGGACTCGTGCAACATCTTATTAATGTTCAAGTAAAAATCGGTGTCTTTTAAGTCCTATGAACGGTTGGGAAAGGCTACTCCTTTATTTCACGCAATCTAGACCTCGGGGGAACCTATGGACACATCATCCAAAAATACACCAAATGTATTGATTTAAAAATTAATAATAGGCAATGGTACCTAAATAAAACCGAAGCATTTATGGGACGGACGAGAAGCCCCAATTTCTGGAGAAATTTGGGCAGCATAACGGGTATTCCTGAAGAATTTCAAGGAAAAATCCGACATGACCTCTCGTCGGTGCACGTTGACAAAGCGACATGATCTCTTGTTAGAACATGCCGTGGGAACGACATGTCCTTTCGTGAAACCATGTTGCGATGGCAACATGCCCACACGTGCTAGGTTTTGGGGTAGGTACGAAAGCTCATTAAAATTTATGAAGCAATTCATTTTAGGGTATTTTTGAAAATGTTGTGTCAAAACCAACCGTTTTGGGTAAGGTTAAAAGTGTGGCGCCACCTATAACGCGCTAGGGGGATAAGTTTGACATTAGGCACTCAAGCGTAGGCGAATATTATCACCGTCCGCGATGCCGTCAATCGCACCCGAGGGTTCTAGATCTACGTAAAGTAGTGTGCGGATGACTATCTTCCTTTATTTGCAAAAAATGATTTTTTATTTTTTTGTATTTTTGATTTTTTTTTTATTTGGAAAAGAGGTGATAAAGGAAAACAACACACACACACCCCACAGAGATACAATAATCAAGGATCACGCAATTTGATCAAGGGGGACTGCCCCACAATCACAACCTGTATCAAGGCTCAGCACCTGCAAAGTGACCACTTCTGTCGCGCTACACAGGATTGAGACGGTAAGTTCTGTCGCGTGACAGAAGGAGCCAAAAATCCAGGACCAAACAGAACGAGCCGGCCACCTCCAAGCATAATACAATAGCTCAAGCCCCAAGCAAACAGCAACACATACAACAAAGATGGGACAAAAGGAGGGAAAGGAATAAAACAAAGCACATAAAATGCATTTAAACACATAAAATGTCACACAACAAAGCACACACAAATGAATAAAGTGAATGTTGAAGAAGCACGAAAGTTTGACCCACTTTTGAAAACCAAGTTTCAAGTCCCCAGTGGAGTCGCCACTGAATGTGCGCTCGCCGAAAAAATATAAAATAAAGGGAGTCGCCACGCCATTTTTAAGAGGAAACATTGAAAACCTTTTTGAAAGAGAATTTTGGGTCCGGGGGTCAGGTTACGTGTTGGGAAGAACCGAGAGTTCACCCAACACGCCTCGTCCGTAGACGAGTCTTTCTATTGTTCAACATTCAATTCATCCAAATGTGTGTGCAAAATGTGTGTAACAAGATATGTGTAAAATACATAAGAGTGCTTTGTTTTATTACTCAACAAAGGGGAATTACAATTTGTAAGCCATTTGCCATGGGAGGCCACATCCCATTTACAACTAAGAGGAACAATACTTACAACTGAAATTGAACCTGTTGCAGAGGACTCATTGTGTCGCGTGACACAGGATCTGAGGGATCAAATGTGTCATGTGACACAACGAAGCAATCTGCAGAGGTTTTACAAAACCCACACTGCAGCAACACCAAAATGATCACAACACCATGATACCACAGAATATGAACGTAGAGATCAACCTTTACAACTGAAATAATAGTCTCTGCAAAGGTCTACTTGTGTCGCGTGACACAGGACTCCAAATGTCCAATTGTGTCTGTTGGGTATGCACATGTTTTAACCCTCCTATTTTTGTATTAGATTTGATTGATACCATAACCTCCTGTCTATTTTAAGGACTTTAGGACCCTATGTAATGAAGCTCAGACTTCAATTTTTTAGCTAAGTCCATTTTATAGAATAGGTTAAATTTAGGCTTGAAGACTGGCACAAGACTCATTGGATCTGAGGATTGCAGTTCAGAGTTTCAGACCACCCCAATAAAACCGCCTAGGCTGAACCGCTCCTGAAACCGCCTAGTGTAACTCGATGCCAAACGCTTGTGGAACTCCTAAGTACAAATAGCTTATGAACCGCTTCCTTGCGGTTCACATTTCTTTAGGACCACACTCGCAACCGCTTCGGTGGAACCGCTTACTTTCAACCTCATGCACACCTGAACCGCTCCAATGATTGGCTACTTGAAGTGAACCTCATTGACCGTTGGAATTCACGTCAGCAATATCAAATGTCAACCACCATATCTTGTCACGTGACTACTTTTCAGACAAGATCTGCAAGGATCTTAAAAAGGTGACAGATGTCCTAACCACCTTGATTGCGGCGAGGTCTCGAGTCGGCTTTACCTGCATCAACAGTTCCAAAGGACAAAAGTGGTTGATGTGGACCAATGAGATTGCATCAAGGACTGTCCTTACAACAGCTGTGTCCAATGGCTATATTCCTGATGCTTGGGTATAAATACCCCCAACCTTCATCATTTGAAGATAGCTTGAAACTTGAGAAATTGCTGTGAGTTCATAAGAAGTTGAAGCTCTGCCCAGAAATTCATAAGTCCTTTGAATCTTCATCTTCAACCTTCAAGAAATATTCCCCAGCCCAGAAATCAAGCCTTAACACATCAAGAATCATTGTTCTCTACATCTCATAGATTTAAAGATCCTTGATCTTGTTCTCACACACACACCTCACTTGTTTAATCACGTAGATTAATCACTTGAGATACACTGGTTATAATCTTAGGATTTGATCTTCATAGAATAGATTTTAAATTTGAGTATTGATATTTGTACCTTGTAATCTCTCATACTCATAGTAAAATCACTCTTGAAAATTCAAGACTAACCATCTTGGTAGTGGACGTAGATCGTTTATCGATTGAACCACTCCAAATATTGTGTTCTTAATTTCTGCATTTATATTTCTTGTGCTTACTGATTATCTACTTTTCTCTCTGTTTGATCTTTATTTAGATATCCATTATTGTGAAATAGTGTTTGGAGTTAACATTGTCAAAACTACACTTGTTTGTAAAACTGCACTTGTCAAAACCGCTTTACCTAAACCGCTTTACAAACCGTCTCTCTCAAAACCGCTTTGTAACTTTATTATTCCGCTGTGCATTTTATAACTCTACTTGCAGTTTCTTATACACTGCAAGAGGTTTTGTAAGTATAGAGGATTAGTTTTAAATCAAGGGCGAAAATTTTTAAACAGCTATTCACCCCCCCTCTAGCTGTATTTTCACCCTTGTTGCCACCTTTGGGACCAACAAGTGGTATCAGAGCTAACACATTTTAAAACCACTGTTTTTTAAGCTTAACAACTTGTGTGCCGATTCAATATGGCAAATTCAAAGACAATGACTACTGTTAACTATTCACACATTCCAATCTTGGACGAAGACCACTTCGACATACGGAAGTGTAATGCTCATTCACTTGGAAACATTTGATGAGATGCTTTGGTGGAGTGTGTAGTCAATGGCCCATGGATTCCAATGAAGGCCAACACCGATGCAACCACCGGTGTAAAACTCCGAGGTCAAAAAAAAGGCCAAAAGAGGAGTGGTCGGATGAAGAGAAGAGATTAGTTGCCTTAGACAGCAAGGCAAGGCACATCATTTCTGGAACCCTCCCCGTTTCAACTCTTCAGAAAGTGATGTACCTCAAAACCGCAAAGCAGATGTGGGATGCCATCGAGAGCTACCTCGAAGGTGATGACGAATGCAAGGAAAGCAAATTATATGCTGTTGAAAGATCCTACAACAACTTCAACAGAAAACCCAATGAAACCTTGCGTCAAACCTATGACCGCTATGTTGAGGTAGTTAATGCTTGTAGATCTCTTGGCAAAACTTTAACCGATAAGGAAATCAATATGACTTTCCTATCTGCTTTAGGTTCTAGATGGGTTAATAAGACTACCTTTCTAGAAGACTCAAAAGTTTTGAATACTTGGTCGTTAAGTAACTTATATGCAAACCTTAGAGTCTATGAACTTAAATTAAATCATATCGAAGAGATTGAAGGGAAAACTAAATCACTTTCTATGTCCGTAGTGGAACAAGAGGAGAAACCATCTACATCCAATCAAACTGCAGATTCTTCCATATCAACCTCATCACTCATCGAGATGGATGATGATGATTTTGCCATGTTTGTGAAAAGATTTCAAAAGTTTAGAAAAGCCTCAAAACCTTTCACAAAAACATTTTCAAAAGGCAAACCTCCGGCAACGTTTTCTAAGGCTGGAGATACAAAGAAAAAGAGTGATCTAGTTTGCTACAACTGTAGAAAACCTGGTCACTTTACATCCGAGTGTCCACGGCCCAAATCTGAAATACATGAAAAGAAAACCTCTCTGCGAAATTTTCGTCGCAAGGGAGATGGTTGCCGAGGAGGAAGAGAATTCCAAGGAATTAGCAACTTGGATTGAAATAGATTCGATGATGGAAGTGACGAAGAAACCGAAGAGGTTAATCTGCTTAGTTGCGAGATGCTTTCGATGAATCGGATTATGAGTCGGTCCGAGTTGCGGGGATATGGAGGAAAAAGAGGTTTCAAATAAACTTCCTAATTTTAAATTGGATGGTGATGTCAAACTTACTCCTAGTATTAAGATAGGAAATTGTTCGTATTCACGTCCTATTTTTCCTCCTACAAATGCTCCACCTTCAAAAGTAATTTCAAAGAAGAAAATTTTAAGAAAGGTGGCGGAAGAAGTTTCTCCCATGGAATATGAAAGGATGTTCAAGGAAGCAGAAATGGTGATCCATAAATTCTCTAATGTTAAGAAAGCTTTAGGATTAGCTCATGATGAACTTAATGTATGCAAGACGGAGAAAAGCGTGATGAGGTGCGAAATTTCAAATCTTAAGGACCAAATCAGAAGTATGACTCCTCTTGCTGATCAAAACCGCATCCTTGAAACTAAGGTTGCTGCACTTCAACTCAGGAATGATGACCTGGTCACCCAACTCAACGATCGTCAAATGATTATTGATGGGTGGCTCAAGTCAAAATCCTACTCGGATCAAATCATAGATTCCCAAGTTCCCTCTGGAATTAAGGAAGGTCTAGGTTTTGGATCTGAAGAAGAGGAGAAGTGTGCATCCTCTAGTGAAAAGGATGAGGAAATTTTGAAACTAACTAAAGAAATTCCTAAGGAAAGCATGCTAAAGGCAAGGGTAAAGGACAAAAATTAATTATGTCTACCCAAAAGGAAACAATATGGGAAGAACTCTCGAGATGAAGCCAAAGGATTCGAGTATTGCCCGAGGAAATGGCATATGGAGTTGGCCGCATCCCTAAAGCGCCGGTGGAACTAGAGATGCTAGCAACCGCAAGTCGACCGCGCCTCTTCTTCGACCGCTCGACCGCCTTCAAAAGCAATAAGAGCGCTCCCGGAAATACGTGGTCAAACTAAAGCCAGTTCCCTTTGCTAAGCCTGAAACCGCGCCTCCCAAACCGCATGCAACTCCTAAGAAGAGTAAGGAGTTAGTAAAACCTCATGATGCTTATAGCTTTTATAAATGCTCTGTGTGTGATGGTTTAGGTCACAAGGCTGCAGAATGCCTTTTGCGGTTCACATCCAATGCCGAAAAGAGTAAACCTCCTTCTGTCAAAGCAGTGTGGAGTCGTGAAGGGTTGCTAACTTCAGGACCCAAGGAATAAAGGGGGACCTCGTTCTTAATGTTTACATTTCGGGTCCTGCAGCAATGGCTGGTCACTCCAAGGAAAATGAATGGTATCTTGACAGTGGCTGCTCAAGATATATGACTGGAGATAGATCATTACTTGAAGATGTCATTGAAGCAAGTGGTCCGTCTGTAACCTTTGGTGACAACAACAAAGGAAAGACCATTGGATATGGTGTTATAAGGAGAGGAAACCTACCCATTGAGAAGGTTTCTCTTGTTGAAGGACTCAAGCACAACCTCCTTTCAATTTCTCAATTCTGCGACAAAGGAATGCTTTGCAACTTTACGTTATCAAACTGCTTTATCAAAGATAGCATTTCCGGAGTCACCCTACTCACAGGGATTCGTAAGAGTAATATTTACATTATTGATCTAAATTCTGCATGTAGTATTACTAATCTCTGTTTTGTAGCTAAAAATGTGAGCCAAAATAGTTGGCTATGGCACAAGAGGTTGAGCCACTTGAACTTCAAGTATCATGCAAAGATTGGTAGGGAAAACCTCGTTCGTGGTTTACCTAAAGTGGCTGACCATCATCCAGAGAAATGCAGTGCATGCCAGCTTGGTAGCGATCTGCGTCGTCTTTCTGACAAGACCGCTCCATCAACTTCAAGATGCTTACAAATGCTTCACATAGATCTGTTTGGACCCATAACCACTGCCAGCATTGGAGGAAGTAGATATACCTTAGTGGTGGTGGATGATTATTCAAGATATACGTGGGTTGAGATGATGATTTCCAAAGATGATTGCTATGATATTCTCACCGCACTTTTTAGACGGCTCCAAACTCAAAAAGAAGACGACATCGTTAGTGTTCGATCAGATAATGGAACAGAATTTAAGAACAACGGTGTTGCTCAGTATTGTGATGACTATGGAATTGATCACAATTTCTCAACTGCTGGTGTTTCACAACAAAATGGGGTTGTGGAAAGGAAGAATAGGTCGTTGATTGAGGCTGGAAAGACAATGATATCTGAAGCGAAACTGCCTCAGTATTTTTGGGCTGAAGCAATCAACACAGCATGCTTCACTCAGAACCGCTCCCTCATCAACAAAACCAATAACAAGACTCCCTATGAGCTTTGGTGAGGAAGAACCCCCAACATTGCATTCTTCAAGATCTTTGGCTGCAAGTATTTTGTCCTCTACAATGGAAGAGAAAATAGAGGTAAATTCGGAGCCAAAGCCGACGAAGGTATTTTTGTTGGGTATGTTAAACATTCAAAAGCTTTTCGTATTTTCAATAAAACTAGTTTAAAAATAGTTGAGTCTGTCCATGTTACTTTCGATGAGCATTCTCTCCTTGAGCCACATTTGGCTCCAAATGTTGCTGATGATTTTGTTGAGCATAATGAAACAGGTGAACCCTCTCAAACCGAACCTGAACCTCAATCGCAAAATCCAGCACCCTCAACTGAAATTCCCTCAAACCACACTTTTGAAACCGCACCTGAAGTTCCTACTCCAGATGCAACTCCTAGGGAAGAAGAAGTTGAGAATTCCCCTATCCAACTTATAGAACCTCTTCGTCAACTTACCTTCTATGACTTCGCTGAAGGATCTAACGAAGTCCCAATTGAAGATCTTCAGCAAACCTCAGTCCAACCAAACTTACCCCCGGAGGTTTGTGAAGTCAGCAGTCACCCTCTCTCTAATGTGATTAGTGATCTGTTTTCCGGTGTTCAAACAAGGAGATCGAACTATGACGAGCATACTTCCTTGATATCTCAAATTGAACCCAAGAAGATTGATGAAGCACTTCAAGATTCCAGTTGGGTCGTTGCTATGCAAGAAGAACTCAACCAGTTTGAAAGATGCAAGGTCTGGACTTTGGTGCCTAGACCTCAGGATCAAGGAGTGATAGGAACTAAGTGGGTGTTTAGGAATAAGATGGACGAGAATGGAAGCATCACTAGGAATAAAGCAAGATTGGTAGCACAAGGATATAGGCAAGAAGAAGGAATTGATTATGATGAAACTTTTGCTCCAGTTGCAAGATTGGAATCTATTACGATCTTCTTAGCCTACGCCTCTTTCAAGCATTTCAAGTTATATCAAATGGATATGAAGAGTGCTTTCCTCAACGGTGAATTGCAAGAGACCGTGTATGTTGCACAATCGCCTGGATTTGAAGACTCCAAATTTCCCAATCATGTCTACAAACTCCAGAAAGCTTTGTATGGATTTAAGCAAGCTCCAAGGGCATGGTATGATACTCTTTCTAAATTTTTACTAGAAAAAGGATTTAAACGTGGTAAAATCGATACAACTCTTTTTATTGCCAAATACAATGATCATACTTTACTTGTTCAAATATATGTTGATGATATCATTTTTGGTTCTACTAATGAGTTACTTTGTAAGCGTTTCGAGAAGCTAATGAAAAGCAAGTTTGAAATGAGCATGATGGGAGAATTAACATTCTTCCTCGGGCTTCAAATCAAGCAATGCGAAGAAGGTATTTTCCTCAGCTAAGACAAATATACCAAGGAGCTAATAAAGAAGTTTGGATTAGAAAATGCTAAAGCATATGATACTCCAATGGCCACCGGCAATAAGCTAGATAAAGATCTCAAAGGTAAGAAAGTTTATCAAACTTTATATCGAGGTATGATCGGCTCATTACTTTATTTAACTGCTAGTAGGCCCGTTATCATGTTTAGTGTCTGTGTATGTGCACGCTATCAAGCAGATCCTAGAGAAGCACATCTTATTGCAGTCAAGCGTATAATCCGTTATTTATCTGGAACCACTAACCTTGGACTTTGGTATTCCAAAGATTCGAACTTCGATCTTGTAGGTTATTCAGATGCAGATTATGCAGCTTGTACTATTGACAGGAAAAGCACTAGTGGGACTTGTCATTTCCTCGGGAATAGACTAGTTGCTTGGGCCAAAGAAGAAGCAAGCATCGGTTTAGTGTCAACCACGTAGGCCGAGTACATTGCTACTGGTAGTTGTTGCTGTCAAATCCTTTGGATGAAGCAGCAGTTGGTGGACTATGGAATCCATGAAGGAAATTGCCCTATCATGTGTGACAACACTTCAACAATTTCAGTCTCCAACAACCCTGTCATGCATTCCAAGACCAAGCATATTGATATCAAGTATCATTTCCTCAAAGACCATGTGGAGAAGAGGAATATCCATTTAGAGTACGTGGGGACAGACAACCAGATTGCTGATATCCTCACCAAGGCTCTTGACTCCAAGAGATTTTCTTTTCTCAGAGGAGAAATGGGTATGCTTGAACTTAAATAAATTCCATACTTTTTATTTGCTAACTTGTTTGTTGAGTTTAGGATGAAACTCTTAAGGATTGAGACCGCTTCTGCTGAACCGCCTATACCAAAACCGCAAGCTGTCAAAACCGCCTGCATCCAACCGCCAGTTCCAAATCGCTTGATGTAGTCAGACCGCTTGGATCAAAACCGCGTTTCAACAAAGAGTAAATTCTGTCTATTTGTGTCTTATCCTTATTCCTTAAAAAAAATGTTCAAATTCTTTTTATTTATTTTTTAGTCCTTATTTTGACATAAGGGTATTCTTGCAAATGTTTTCCCTCATTTATTTCAAAAATTAAGAGCATTTAATGCTAAGGGAACATGAGCATTAATTTCTCTCATGTCAGCCGTCATAGAGAGATGTGCAGAAGGTGAAAAGGTACAACAGTTAGCCATTTCAATCATTCCTATCTAAGGCAACTGTCTGCACCCCTTCACCTATATAAGCAAGGTTTGGTGAAATTCTCAAACCTTTTCGCTGCCAAACCCTCTGCAAACTGTACCATCTACCAACTCACTCTCTCTCTCTCTAAAACCTTTACAAAACACCATTTTCAAACCTTTAATCAAATGGCAACAACATCAAAAAGGCAACGTGCATCTGCAGTTTCTAGGGCTCCCAAGAAACCTATCTTGGAAATGGTAACATCCTCTAACCCTAATTCTTACATTTTCTTCAAAATCTGCCATTGTTAACCATAGAAACTGTTCGTATGCCTGTTCATGGTTTTTGATGATTTTGAACTTGTTTCTTCACCATTTTTGATAAAATTTGTTGGGTTTTGCTCGTAATCATGCCTAGATTAACATTCTGTAGTTTATTTCATGATCAATGCATGATTTGAGTACTGATTTTATGATTTTCAGTTTATACACTTCGAAAACCCCACTTTCTTGTTCTTAGTGATTATGGATGATTCTGGGTAAAGGTTGCAATTTTAGTGATATATTATTAATCCCCTTCCTAATGTGATCATTTTGACATGCTATTTGTCCATTTTGGTTAAGTTTTGTAAATCTCTGTTCTTGGTGTTCATGAATGTTCTTCGTGTTCATCATGAAACTCATGTGTTTTTCATGAAAATTCATATGTTTTGGTTGGCTTGATTCTGACTAATGTTTTTCAACACTTAGAAAAATTTTCAACTTTTTCAAAATTTTTTGGATTTCACTAGGTTTGAAATCGCTTGTATGCAAACCGCTTAACTCTTTCAGTTTCAAACCGCTTCTTCCTTTCAACTCTAAAACCGCATGCAGTTTACCTTTTTCTTGAGATTTTACTAAGTATATAGGCTGGAAACCAAGAAATTCCTCTCTAAGCACCGCTTGCAGTGTGGGATAAGTTTGGATTACAATGCCACGTACTTAAGTAATTTTATTCTCAAGTCCTCATTATTTGTTTAAGTATTCATAGTTTCACTTGGGGTTTGAAATTTTCAAACCGCACCATTGCTCAACCGCTTGGTGCTCAAACCGCATGTGAACTATGAATACACAAATGGATCTAACACTTGGAATTTTATTTTGTAGGATCCAACTACCTTCCTACCAGGTTGGGAAGTTAATGAGGTTGAGCTTAAGACTGATGCTCTAGGAAGGGAGTTGCTGAGGAAGCTCAGAGTTTCAGGCATCCTACCGCTCTTCACCAAAAAGCAGAACTTCATTGTACCATCGTTTGTGGATCAGTTCTTAGCAACCGCCACAAAAGAATTCATGATTCTGGAGCAAGGTCAGAAAGTTCCATGCCTAACCGCTATTGTTGAAGGCCTAAAGCTCTCCATAGACTACATTGACATCAGAAGGCTTTTCAAGTTTGGTGTTGGAGGAGCTCCCTTGGAGGTTGATCAAGTAATCCAAGACAATGCAGCTTTAGCAACCGCCAAGGTAGATACCATGGCTAGGAGATACAAGAAGATCCCTAGAAAGAACTTTGGTGAGCTGATGAACTTCATAGGTCATCTTGTTGGAAGATCAGTTTGTGGGAAGACAGGAAATCACAACAACTTTACATCCCAACAATGGATGTATAGTTCTGCTATTTTTATGGAGATCAAGCCGCATGCCAAAGATCCTTTACTTGGAAATAAAGGATAGCATTGAGACTTATCAGTCTAAGGTCAAGGGAGAAGATCAGAGGTGGAGACCATTTTGCAGGGTTCTAACCGCTCTGTTGATGGATTTTGATCATCTAGATGAGATTGTCACCAAGAATCCAGAGCTGATGGTGGACTGCTCTTTTGATTCCCTGGGACTGCTTGCATGCCACTCCTTCAGGTATGCTAATGGAGATGCATTATACAAGTCTCTGTATGATGCAGACACTTATCCTTTGAAGGAGCCATATGAGCTTAGAGACCCTACAACCGCTCCTCAAGCTAAAGGAGCCAAGCGGTCCAGGAAGCCCCAAGCCAGAGCAGAACCGCCACCAAAGAAGACCAAAACCGCTCCAGCTACCAAACCGCCTACAGCTGATGATGGAGCTGGTCCTAGTAAAAGGAAGAAGAAGGAAAAGCAGCCTGAAGCCATGAACTTGGTGGATGAAGATGATGAAGAAGAGGAAGAAGACCCAAGTATTCCAAACTTGGTGGCTAGAGCCAAGAAGGCTAGAGATGAGATGGCTGGATTAACTGTGGAAGAACAGATGAAGGTTCTTCAGGATAGAATTGACAGATTGGCCAAGGAGCAAGCTGAGAAGTATCAGGCCAAGGGCAAATCAACTACTGAAGTTGGAACCGCCTCACCCCATGAACCGCCTGCAGAAAACCAACCGCCCCCAACCTCTCAAACCTCTCCTGCCCAATCACCAATCCAATCCCCAGTCAGATCCCCTTCCAAATCACCTTCCAATCCAAATCCATAACTCCTTCCCCTATCAAAACCGCACCAATTCAGGGGGAGAAACCAAAGAGAAGAAAAATGATGGCCAAAAGGAAAACCCCCAGAAAAACCAGGCCTGTCCAAACCTCACCCTCTCCTTCACCTCCTAGAAATTCCCCTCCTCAATCACCTCAAAATTCCCCTTCACCTTCCCCCAGAAAATCCCTTTCCCCATTATCCTCTCAATCCCAGTATAACTCACCCCAACATTCCCATTCCATAAACTCACAACATTCAAACCAAACCCCCACTCAATCTGCCTATCAACAATGGCAGTCCAAGCCCTCTGCTGGACATGCCACATCCAAATCTGTTAGGGATGATCCAACCCCAACCAATTCCCCTAACAAAAACCGCTCCCATTCCCCTACATCTAACCGCTCCAAATCTAACACCCCTTCAAAATCCCCAAATCCAAACAACTCACCCCTTAGACAAAACTCACCTCCTCCAAACATTCCTCCTCAAACCCAAAAAGCACCTGAAACCAACCAATTCCAACCGCCTCCTACCTTCACAACCGCTTCACCCTCAACCGCTCCTCCCACTGAATACTCCCAAATACTCCAAACCCTTAATCTGATTCAAGGCCAACTTGTTATAAACCAAGGCCATGTCATATCTTTGACCGCTTCAAATGCCTCCCTCCTTGAATTCAACCGCTCCTTACAAGCCAAGGTAGAATCTCACTCCCTTGAGTTGGCAACCCTTAAAGCTTCCTTGCATGATGCCATTAAGGGGGAGAGATCTACAGCAATTCCATCCTCCTCCTCAACCGCCCCTCCTGACCAAACCGCTTCCTTGATTAAAACCACTTCTGAAGCCTTTCAGAAATCTCTTGAAGTGGGTATGGTCAAAGCCCTAGAAGATAAAGCATCAGTTGAGGAGATGAAAAAATCTTTGGATATCCTTAGAGAAAAACTATGTTCCTCCCTTGAAAAGGATCTGGGTAGCTTAAGCTCAAAATTTCTTAATTTCCTTCAATCCAGACCGCAATTATCTCAAGTTGTTCAGACCGCCTTGGATAATTTGCGTGAGAAAGTGTTTGCTCAGATTGACTGTTTCAAGGTGGACTCCAAAGTTAATTTGGAGTGTGTTGGAGATGCCTCTATGGCCAAGTTAAAAGAGATTCAAGAAGAATTTACCGACCGCCTTGACAACCTGAAGACTGGATTCAATACCAAAGTTGAAGCTGAAATGAATAGTCTGAAATCCTCTCTGAAGGTTACTGTTGATCTTGATCCAATAAAGGAAGCTCTCCAAGCCCAAACCGCTTTAGTTCAAGAAGAACTCCACACCATCTTCAACTCCATCTATTCCTCTGTCAATGTGAAGCTTGACATAATCAAGGAAAATCTTGTGGAAAATACCAAAGCGGTTGGTGCCACCAACTCTACCTTTCGCTCAGTCAATGCTTTGAAGAAGCTAGAGTCAACTTTGATAAGGACTGCTGAAGAAGTAAGAAGATTAAGGAAAGCATTTGAGCCAAACCAATCAAGAGCTGGGACCAGTGGAGCTGAACATGAAGTTAACAAGCCGCCCCAGCAATAACCGCTTCTCCTTAATTATTTTTGAACCGCATTTTGTAAGTTGGACCGCACTTTTCTTGTATTTCTTTTTGTCCAACTTACTTTATTTTTGTAACCTTGTAATT
Source organism: Adenophora triphylla var. japonica (assembly GCA_022495995.1). Classification (NCBI taxonomy): domain Eukaryota; kingdom Viridiplantae; phylum Streptophyta; class Magnoliopsida; order Asterales; family Campanulaceae; genus Adenophora; species Adenophora triphylla. The sequence goes on along the minus strand of JAFEMH010000298.1, from coordinate 148,786 downwards.
TTCTTTCATTCCTGTATCTGTAAACACTTTGGGAATTAATGGAAATTGCATCATGGTTCCAAAACCTTGTTCATATCAAACTGCTTGTTTGTAGAACAATGAAACCGCTTAAGGTCTTAAACCTCATTCAAATATTTTTCAACTTAAAAATCACTCTTTTGAATTGATGTTTAAACATTCAGTTTAAACTGCACTTGAACTTAAACTCACATTTTTTAAGTGCACTGAATGCATTTCTATACTCTTCAAATTGTAAGTTTTTCAATATTTCAGATAGTATAGAAATCTATAGCTTAAGCTAGTGTGTGCATTGACTTGGGACATGACTTACCATGTTAATTCTTATGGACATGTTTTTACCAAGTACAATGTTTGCTTTTGCTGTAGTAGGAAATGACATCAATCAAATAGGGGGAGATTGTTGGGTATGCACATGTTTTAACCCTCCTATTTTGTATTAGATTTGATTGATACCATAACCTCCTGTCTATTTTAAGGACTTTAGGACCCTATGTAATGAAGCTCAGACTTCAATTTTTTAGCTAAGTCCATTTTATAGAATAGGTTAAATTTAGGCTTGAAGACTGGCACAAGACTCATTGGATCTGAGGATTGCAGTTCAGAGTTTCAGACCATCCCAATAAAACCGCCTAGGCTGAACCGCTCCTGGAACCGCCTGGTGTAACTCAGTCTGAAACCGCTTATGGAACTCCTAAGTACAAATAGCTTATGAACCGCTTCCTTGCAATTCACATTTTTTTAGGACCACACTCTGCAACCGCTTCAGGTGGAACCGCTTACTTTCAACCTCATGCACACCTGAACCGCTCCAACGATTGGCTACTTGAAGTGAACCTCATTGACCGTTGGAATCCACGTCAGCAATATCAAATGTCAACCACCATATCTTGTCACGTGACTACTTTTGGACAAGATGCGCAAGGATCTTAAAAAGGTGACAGATGTCCTAACCACCTTGATTGCGGGTGAGGTACGATCGGCTTTACTGCATCAGCAGGTTCCAAAGGACAAAAGTGGTTCTTTGTGAACCAATGGGATTGCATCAAGGACCGTCCTTACAGCTGTGTCCAACGGCTATATTCCTGATGCTTGGGTATAAATACCCCCAACCTTCATCATTTGAAGATAGCTTGAAACTTGAGAAATTGCTGTGAGTTCATAAGAAGTTGAAGCTCTGCCCAGAAATTCATAAGTCCTTTTAATCTTCATCTTCAACCTTCAAGAAATATTCCCCAGCCCAGAAATCAAGCCTTAACACATCAAGAATCATTGTACTCTACATCTCATAGATTTAAAGATCCTTGATCTTGTTCTCACACACACACCTCACTTGTTTAATCACATAGATTAATCACTTGAGATACACTGGTTATAGTCTTAGGATTTGATCTTCATAGAATAGATTTTAGATTTGAGTATTGATCTTTGTACCTTGTAATCTCTCATACTCATAGTAAAATCACTCTTGAAAATCCAAGACTAACCATCTTGGTAGTGGACGTAGATCGTTTATCGATTGAACCACTCCAAATATTGTGTTCTTAATTTCTGCATTTATATTTCTTGTGCTTACTGATTATCTACTTTTCTCTCTGTTTGATCTTTATTTAGATATCCATTATTGTGAAATAGTGTTTGGAGTTAACATTTTCAAAACTACACTTGTTTGTAAAACTGCACTTGTCAAAACCGCTTTACCTAAACCGCTTTACAAACCGCCTCTCTCAAAAATGCTTTGTAACTTTATTATTCCGCTGTGCATTTTATAACTCTACTTGCAGTTTCTTATACACTGCAAGAGGTTTTGTAAGTATAGAGGATTAGTTTTAAATCAAGGGCAAAAAATTTTAAACAGCTATTCACCCCCCCCCTCTAGCTGTATTTTCACCCTTGTTGCCACCTTTGGGACCAACAGTGTCGTGTGACACAGGTTTACCATCTGCAGGAACTTTACAATTCAAAATCAGGAACAACAGAGCTCAATTCAAATCCCAACAACAACAATCAAACAATTCAGAAACAGTGAATTCATAATGAATTGACCAAGGGGATGTGGATATAGGGAGATCCACACTCCCTTGGCCAATAAACAACAAATACCATGAAATCACATCACGAATACCAATTGCATCAAACCAAGCTAATTAAACAGAGAGATGGCAGTTGGGACTTGATAATTGGAGGCGGACGGAGCCTAATTATCAAGTCCGGGGAAACAGATTGCAGCAGAGCAAATAAACGACAAATGAATGAGAGAGATAGAAACGGATCATTACCCTCGTAGTCCACAAATTCTATACCACGTTAGGTATCGAATTCTTCAATTCAGCTTCAGAACGGAACGAGCTCAGATTCCAGATTGAGGAGCTTGGCAATTTCAAATACGCAGGTGTATGTGTTACATGCACTTGGGCAAGGGCTTGGAACGGACTTGGTTCTGGAAACAGGGGAAGCAATTGAGGATCGGTTTAGGGGTAGAGAACAGGTAACAGCAAGGGAGTTTGAGGTTGGGCTAGGTTGATTTGCCGGGGAACAGGTTGAGAGAGGAATCGGTTGTTGTTGATTGAGAGGGAAATTGGGAGAGGTTGGATCGGTTAGGAGGCAAATTGAGGTAGAGGGAGGTAGGATGGCGGTGAAGGTTGATGATGGGCTTGGCCGGAGGATTGGTTGGTGAGGAAGACGCCGGTGGATTTGGGGAGAGGGAGAAACTCGGTTGTTGTTTGGTTGTGGGAGAGAATAAGGTTCGGTTCTAGTAGGGAAGGTCGATGGTTTTGGTTTGGGTGAGTGTTAGTACCCGGTCCGAAAAAAAGGAACTGAAGTGCATTCGGGAAAATCGGGGACTAAACTGGCATTTGGAAGCTTTTGGACCAAATTGGAATTTATTGGAAATTTAAGGACTAAAATGGAAATATGGAAATTTGGGACGAAATTGATATATAAAAATTCCTGGGATTAATTGAAGTATAAAATCCCAAAGAGCGAAGCGCAAAAGAATTCACTAAAGTGGTCAAAATGGACTTGGAAATAACGGGAACGAATCGAATAAATATTGGTACTTAAAATGTGGCCAAGCATGGCTGAGCTTCACAAGGTGGCCGGCCATACGGCCCATACCAGGCCATTTGGGGCCAAGGTGTAGCAATGTTGGGCCGGCTGGGCAATTGCAATTTGGGCCCTAGAAAGGTTGGCCGATCGACCCTTACTTGGGATAATCATTATCTTTTAAAAAGCTGCCGATCAAATCCTTATGTTTTAAGGTAGTGCCGATCGACCCTTATTTTTAGGGCCGATCGACCCTTTATTTTGTGCCGATCGAACCTTATTTTTAGGGCCGATCGACCCTTTATTTTGTGCCGATCGAACCTTATTTTTAGGGCCGATCGACCCTTTATTTCGGTCCAGCCCAATTACCGAAACACTATAAATAAGTGTGCCCGGCTCCCATTCAAAACACACAATTTACTCGGGAGAAGCGAGACTACACTTGCTTTACCCACAGTTTTTCTTACTCTCTTCGAATCGCCCTAGATTCGACCTCAAAGTCTTGCTACAATTGGTAAGACTCTTTTTAATATTTTTGTTCTTTATTATTATTGTCTTTATTATTATTATTGTTTGCATGCTTAGTATATTTTAATTACTTTATTTCTTGCTTATGTCATATATGCTAGATTTAGGGTTATTTTAATATATTTAATTATGCATAGCCAAGGATGATCTAAGGTTTCGCCCTAAGAAACCCAATGGATCTAGGAACTATTTCTTACTTTCCACCTTAGTCATAATTGTCCCATGATCAACAATCCCCCAAGGATGAACGTTGATTAGTGCACCTTCCGAGGGCCTAACTCAAAGGTTCTAGGGTGTGATCATCAATTAATTCTTTCTCTCCCCTCCTCCTTATGCATGATCCCGTTTCTTCTATCTATTCCCGTAAACACCGCACACAACCAACACCCCACATGCTAGAAAGATCGATCCGTCGGGCAATAGGAGTGATAGCGTTTCTTCTTCTGTTGTAACTTGACCCCGAACCCAATTACATGTTTAGCCTTTTTCAAAGCTTTGGGCTATATCAAAGTGGCGTGGCGACTCTCAAAATTAAACTAATATTTTTAATATGGTTTAAATCGAGTGTCACTAAATGAATATCCTATTTCGATCCGACTTTATATAATTATTTATTTCAAACTTCCGAATGCGCGTTGCATCGGGACGGGGTATTCACGGTGGTGACTCTGGCTGGGACTCGTTTTGAAATCTTTTCAAACTAAGTGGGTCGACTTTCGTTTCCTTGTATGGTGTTGCATTTTTCGCCTTCGTTTATTTTCTTTACTCTTAACCGTTGCATTGCATGCATGCATCTCATGTAAATAAAAATAAATCCTTTTCTTTTTCTTTAAAAAGGAATTAGACTTTTCACCTCACACTACCACTAGAGTCCGTGTCACACCGCACGTACACCCTTTAACCCATCGGAGAAGCCAAAGTGCGGGAAGTGTGGTGATCATGTCGCCTCCCTTCCGAGTCTCACTTGGCCATCCACTCATCAGTGCGCTTCGGTTGCACGGTGGGAGCCTGAAATCTAACCCTTGTGTCACCCACTTTGCTAGGAATACACGCCCTGTGACCGGTTGGTTTGGCTAGCTATTTTATGTAGACAATTAATAAGGTCTTTATGTTAAGTCACTACGAATCAATGATAAGTCAAGATCTATAAAGGCACTAAAAATTGATTTCCTTTTAAAGGACGTGCCAAGTAAAGTTGAATGCTTGATCTTGTCCTATCATGGGTCTGTAGTACTCTCCATAAATATCATATTGAATGTCTATATGAGACGGTTAGTCGTTAGGATCCACCACTTTAGGACCTTTAGTTAGTTGCGAAAAGGGGTATCCCTTCCAACCAAGAGTAGGTTCTATAAAAAAATAAATAATAGAGGGCTTTTTTGTAAATAAAATGCTTAACTCATTTCTAGGACCCTTCGAGGTCCGCTCTTCATTTCTAGGACCTTCCGAGGTCCACTCTTCATTTCTAGGACCCTCCGAGGTCCACTCTTCATATCTAGGACCCTCCGAGGTCCTCCGAGGTCCACTCCTCATTTCTAGGACCCTCCGAGGTCCACTCCTCATTTCTAGGACCCTCCGAGGTCCACTCCTCATTTCTAGGACCCTCCGAGGTCCGCTCTTCATTTCTAGGACCGTCCGAGGTCCGCTCTTCATTTCTAGTCTAGGACCGTCCGAGGTCCGCTCCTCATTTCTAGGACCGTCCGAGGTCCGCTCCTCATTTCTAGGACCGTCCGAGGTCCGCTCCTCATTTCTAGGACCCTCCGAGGTCCGCTCACCATTTCTAGGACCGTCCGAGGTCCGCTCCTCATTTCTAGGACCCTCCGAGGTCCGCTCCTCATTTCTAGGACCCTCCGAGGTCCGCTCCTCATTTCTAGGACCCTCCGAGGTCCGCTCCTCATTTCTAGGACCCTCCGAGGTCCGCTCCTCATTTCTAGGACCCTCCGAGGTCCGCTCCTCATTTCTAGGACCCTCCGAGGTCCGCTCCTCATTTCTAGGACCCTCCGAGGTCCGCTCTTCATTTCTAGGACCCTCCGAGGTCCGCTCTTCATTTCTAGGACCCTCCGAGGTCCGCTCCTCATTTCTAGGACCCTCCGAGGTCCGCTCTTCATTTCTAGGACCCTCCGAGGTCCGCTCTCCATTTCTAGGACCCTCCGAGGTCCGCTCCTCATTTCTAGGACCGTCCGAGGTCCACTCTCCATTTCTAGGACCCTCCGAGGTCCACTCCTCATTTCTAGGACCCTTCGAGGTCCGCTCCTCATTTCTGGGACCCTCCGAGGTCCACTCTTCATTTCTAGGACCCTCCGAGGTCCGCTCCTCATTTCTAGGACCCTCCGAGGTCCACTCTCCATTTCTAGGACCCTCCGAGGTCCGCTTTTTACTTCTTGGACCCTTCAAGGTCCACACCCTCTACTGCGGACCGCCCTAGGTCCAGTCTCTCTATCTTGGACCGTTCAAGATCCACTCTTTGACCCTTCGTGGTGCTCTTCCTATACTATGTCCACTCTCCCAATCTTGGACCATTCAAGGTCCACTTCTCATATCTTGGACCGTTCAAGGTCCACTCCTCTTCTCTTGGACCGTTCAAGGTCCACTCCTCTTCTCTTGGACCCTTTAAAGGTCCACTCCTCTTCTCTTGGACCCTTTAAGGTTCACTCCTCTTCTCTTGGACCCTTTAAGATCCACTCCTCTTCTCTTGGACCCTTTAAGGTCCACTCCTCTTCTCTTGGACCCTTTAAGGTCCACTCCTCATCTCTTGGACCCTTCAAGGTCCACACTCCTCATATCTTGGACCGTTCAAGGTCCGCTCTTCTTCTCTTGGACCCTTCAAGGTCCACTCCTCAATTTAGGACCCTTCGAGGTCCACTCTCTCTATCTAGGACCATTAAAGGTCCACCTTTCCACCTGAGACTCTTCGAGGTCCACCTCGTCTCTTGGACCATCCATGGTCCATTCCTCTACCTTTGACCACCCGAGGTCCACTCCTTATTTCTAGGACCCTTCAAAGTTCTACCTCTTATCTCTTGAACCATCCGCAGTTTGCTCCCTTAGCCTTAAAACCATCCATAGTTTAGATCCTTTATCTCTAGCACCCTTCAGCCAAAGACCCACCTAGATCAAACCTCTCTCGACCCATATAGATCAAACCACCATCTAGGGCCTACCTAAGCCAACTTACCAAGTCCGATTAGCTCGTCTAGATCACCCTCACTTATATTTGACCAAGGATCGAGTCATCTTCCTCTCCTTTTTTCACCAAACGGACTCTTTTACATTCATCCTCTCTCTTTCTCTAAACTTAACCCTGGTTGTATCATCAATCGGGGACCCCTCGAACTACGGTGACCTGAGACTCGTACCTTAAATGGTAAGGGTTACGTAGGCAACTTCAGCCCGGTCAAACTCAAAATTGTGGAGGTCAAATATTTTCTCAAGGATGCCTTAAGATTAATTATGAATCTAATTCAACTCATTGGCTTGACTCCGCCATATGTTCTTCTGAGAATTCCACATCATGTCTCTGGAGAAAAGCATTGAAGCCCTCAAAGAAGTCTCAAACATGAGGTTGGGAGTGATCAACCTCCTCAAAGACATGCATGAAATTGAGCAGCACCATTTGTCTTACATTCAGGAATACTTGAGAAGAGTTCCTCCCCCTATTCAATTCCGGGGTCCCTATCATCCACATGCTTATGGTTCCCCTTATGGTCCTACACATCAGAATTTCTCATTCAGGATGCCTGCTGTGGCTACCAACCAACTAAAGGCATCAATACCCGAGAAGAAGATCAACAAGGAACATTTTGATGACTTAGGAATGCCTGTGGGTGAGTTCTTCGACATTTTGGTGGGAAAGAATTTGATCGAGCCGCTCGAGAACTACAAGCCTATTAACCCAAAGGAAGACTTAGATACATCCAAGTTTTGCAGATACCACAAGTACGCTGGGCATACCACTGACAAATGTGTGCAACTGAAACGCTCAATTCAAAGATTGATCAACCAATGGAAGACCCAAGGCCTCATTAATGAAGAAGCCCTCGTACTTCAAGGAAGGATTTAGATTCATTCAGTCTTGTAGGTTCTAGTGCGTCTTTTTTACGTCCATTTTGGGCATTGATATGTAATGTCCACTTTAGATTAGTTACTTCAATAATAAAAAAGGTCTTTCTTTCTTTTCTCTCTAGACTTGAGACATAATCTCGCATTACTTTCAAGAAGATTGTTTTATTTATAATTATCAATTGGTTGCTAATCTCACTGATAAACTCACCGGCTAATAAAGTAAACAATGAATGAAAGCTTTGATTGGAGTAAACAACTCACCGTTCCTTCTTCACACACACCATCCCTATACACCCTTCTCTCATACACTCTCTCCATACTCCACCATATACTTTTCATACACTCCTTATACACACCCTCTATACTCCCTCGAGCATACACTTCCCCAAATACACTCTCCCCCACTTAAACATCCTTTCCATATGATCATTTATTTTAAACCCCCATTTGACCTCCTTTTCATATGGTCAAGACAAGCACAAAGACCGTTGTTCCCCATCATCAGAAAATAGCTGCTCACGCCACTGCAATTTAAAGAAGATGCAAGGAGTTGTTCCTATCCTTCACAAGTGCTGCATGAATATCAACTTGGGGATCACCAACCCCCCAATCTCGCGTCTCCTATGATTTTCCATTCGATCGATAAACTTTCATTGAATATGCTCACATATCTTTCCCATGGTCTTAATATATTTTGCCTTACATTAATAAGTCGGTTAAATGAGTTTGCATTTTAAAAATACTCTTTTGAGAATGCTATCCAGTAGCGATTGAAGCTTAAACCTCTCATCATAGGAAGCCATAACCTTATCCTCACTAAATAATACCCTTTCATTTCAAGATCGACAAGTTTTGAGACCCTAAAGAAGAAACTCATACAAGGGGCTCCCTCGAAGGGACCACCTCCAAACCCAAGAGGGAAAAGGTAAAATCATCCTAAGACATACACTAGGAGCTATCGCGAGCAAACAAATCCGAAGGCTTTTCTCGATAAGAAGGTGTTCGAAAAAAAAAAAAAAAAAAAAAAAAAATCACCCCGAAGTGAACCTCCCATCTCAAAGGTTGTGAAAACGAGACATCAAGTGAAGGTCCTATCGTGATCAACTTACCTGCTGAAATCACAACAAACTCGCGAGAAGAAGCAACAAAAATTCCCTCTTGGACAAATCCCGTAAACCAATTCCAAAGTCCATCCTCTCACTTTTAGAGGATTCCATCACCACCCTTGACCTTATCAAAATCAAAGTTAACCTCACTCTTAGAGGTTCTGAAGAAGCAACAACAAGAAAATCCCCTCACCTTAGAAATTCCAAACACATCCCGCAGCAAAAGGCCCAGCCGACCTCTCACTTTAAGAGGTCATGTTAAGCATCATCCAATGGTCGATCGCAACCCAAAGACCAGCTACAACCGCTACCGGATGGCATTCTCAAAAGATTATTTAAAAGAAATGCATATTCAGATTTTTGAGTCACTTGTTATCCTACGTGAGCATATTACATATTCTCTCAAAAGTTTGGGAACTTGTCCTATTCTTGAAATTCGTTCATTCGACTCCTCAAACACCGTCTCGCAAAGTCTCACTGGGGCTTCGCATCCGTGCCTCTCAGCGGCACTCCGGTAAAAGCAAGGAGACACGCGCCAGGGACTACTCCCCTCGGCTTGCGAGGACAAAGGAACAAAGAATCTTCACTTGAAGGAATGAAAAAACCTTTGGGTTATAATCAGTCAATTCCCACCTTTTCTTCGACCCCAATCTTTTTTCTATTTTTCATTCTTTCCCATGAAGAAGATCAATGCAACGGCAGCCCGCACCACAATTACCACCGAACAGAGCAGCAAGCAACGGAACATCCTACTCCTTCTAAAGACAAGCCCAATTCCAGCTTCTAATCAAAACAGTCATTATTTGTTTACTCATATAATTGGAATTTGATAAACCAATCAGTGAGGTCCATTCACGAGCAATCAAGATATAATTCTGAATAAAATAATTCTTCAAATGTCTCGACAAGTCTTCTTTTTCTACATCATAGGAAAATAGAGCCAAACACTGTCTTTCTGTCCGCAGGGGCTTCCATACACTTTTCCACACCTTGTGATGCTTATACTCTCCCAAAAGAGTCAAACCCAAAAGCGAAAGTGTCATACACGAACTCGGGATCCATTCCCACCTTCGAAAAATGCGCCCCTGCACATATACATTTCCGAGTCTTGTCCAGCGACTGATTGACCATTGTTCGAAACGAGGGGTCGCCCCCGTGGCCGCAAGATGACTCTGTCTGCAAATAGGGATGCATTGAATCTCTCCAAGCTGGGGCTTTTGTTAAGCTGTTCTCTCAGGCTCTCTTCAGGTTTGCTCTGCATCATCAACTGGGGCTTCGCCATTCCCTTCAAATTTGCTTTGCATCATCAACTGGGGCTTCGCCATTCATCATCAACTGGGACTTCGCCAAGGTCACTTCATCAAACATTGGGGCTCCCCTCAACAAAAATGGGTCGACTATGTGCTCTAACAAAAATCGGAGCTCCAATGAAGTCATATCTAGCATGAAGGGCATCCCTTGTCATCAAGATCAGCGTGTGGCAAACTCTTTGAGTCAGTTAGAAATATAATTAATCATGAGGCCTCTTTATCAAATAAACATACTTTCAAAATACTGTCCTCCTTGGTACCTTGTTTACAAAAATCACTCTTTGGTCTCCACAAATTTTCAAACTCTTCAAATCTATCAAAAACGTATCTCTGTGACTCTCAAGATGACTCGGCCCTTATCTCTGGACATCAAACTTACCTAATCCCACCTTCTATCATCGACTCTTACTCGGCCTCGCCTAGTTTAAACCAATAACCTTTCTACTCAAACTGCCTTGTTTAGACTTACCGCAAATGTAAAACCCTAGCCTCATGTCTAGGTGACAAATACCTCTCTAAACCCTAGCCTTAAGCCTAGGTGACAAATGCCTCTTTCTAAACCCTAGCCTCAAGCCTAGGTAACAGAAATCTTTCTAAACCCTAGCCCTAAGCCTAGGTAACAAAAATCTTTCTAAACCCTAGCCTCAAGCAAGCCTAGGTGACAAATACCTCTCTAAACCCTAGCCCTAAGCCTAGGTAACAAAAACCTTTCTAAACCCTAGCCTCATGTCTAGGTGACAAATGCCTCTCTAAACCCTAGCCTCATGTCTAGGTGACAAATGCCTCTCTAAAACCCTAGCCTTAAGCCTAGGAGACAAGACTCCTCTCTAAGCCTTAGCAATGATCATCCCAATCTTTTTCGGCTCGGGAAGCCATAATAACCCCAATCAATTCACACAACTATTCTTCATCAGTAAACAGTAGCCTAAGTCCTTTGGCAGCTACAGTTTCCCGCATCTCAAAGGGTCCGTCCCGCATTTCAGAGGTCTATCCTCCATTTCAAGGGTCTGTCCCACATCTTCAAAGGGTCCGTCCCGCATTTCAGAGGTCTATCCTCCATTTCAAGGGTCCGTCCCGCATCTTCAAAGGGTCCGTCCCGCATGTTCAGAGGTCTATCCTCCATTTCAAGGGTCCGTCCCGCATCTTCAAAGAGGTCCGTCCTCCGTTTCAAGGGTCCGTCCCGCATCTCAAAGGGTCCGTCCCACACATCTCCCCACACACTTTCTCTCAGTATACGAATCAAGACTAAACTTGGTTTATTTTCACAACACACGGAGAAATCAAGACTACACTTGATTTATTCCATCACACACAATTTTCAAGGGGAAAATCAAGACTATACTTGAATTTCCTTTCCACACATTATCTCACAAATCAAGACTACACTTGATTTGTTCCATCACACACAATTTTCAAGGGGAAAATCAAGACTATACTTGAATTTCCTTTCCACACATTATCTCACAACATATTTTCACACGGAGAAATCAAGACTACACTTGATTTGTTCCATCACACACGATTTTCAAGGGGAAAATCAAGACTATACTTGAATTTCCTTTCCACACATTATCTCACAAATCAAGACTACACTTGATTTGTTCCATCACACACAATTTTCAAGGGGAAAATCAAGACTATACTTGAATTTCCTTTCCACAACATATCTTCACACGGAGAAATCAAGACTACACTTGATTTGTTCCATCACACACAATTTTCAAAGGGAAAATCAAGACTATACTTGAATTTCCTTTCCACACACAACATATTTTCCCTCCGGAGAAGGCAAGACTATACTTGATTCTCCTTTCCGTACATCTCTCAATATTATTCGAATCGCCCTTAGATTCGATCCTCAAAGCCTTGCCACAAATCGCATCTTTGGCTTGAGACGCTGCACGTCCGCCACTATCGGGTACTAAACGCCCACGTTTTCGAACTACGACTCGGCTTGATTCCTCCTGGGATACGTAGGTAGCCCGACGTGGGTCCAGCCACTTGACCTACCTGGTCATCCTTTTGCGACTCAGCTCAAGTCCAAAAACCTCACATCCACAAGGTCACTTTCCTTACCTCCTGAAATCCCTTTTTTCAGGACGGATCCTATTCTTTTATCGTCGACCCCACTTGTCTTACAAGAAGCGTCGCCGAGGGGCTACTGTTAGTACCCGGTCCGAAAAAAAGGAACTGAAGTGCATTCGGGAAAATCGGGGACTAAACTGGCATTTGGAAGCTTTTGGACCAAATTGGAATTTATTGGAAATTTAAGGACTAAAATGGAAATATGGAAATTTGGGACGAAATTGATATATAAAAATTCCTGGGATTAATTGAAGTATAAAATCCCAAAGAGCGAAGCGCAAAAGAATTCACTAAAGTGGTCAAAATGGACTTGGAAATAACGGGAACGAATCGAATAAATATTGGTACTTAAAATGTGGCCAAGCATGGCTGAGCTTCACAAGGTGGCCGGCCATACCAGGCCATTTGGGGCCAAGGTGTAGCAATGTTGGGCCGGCTGGGCAATTGCAATTTGGGCCCTAGAAAGGTTGGCCGATCGACCCTTACTTGGGATAATCATTATCTTTTAAAAAGCTGCCGATCAAATCCTTATCTTTTAAGGTAGTGCCGATCGACCCTTATTTTTAGGGCCGATCGACCCTTTATTTTGTGCCGATCGAACCTTATTTTTAGGGCCGATCGACCCTTTATTTTGTGCCGATCGAACCTTATTTTTAGGGCCGATCGACCCTTTATTTCGGTCCAGCCCAATTACCGAAACACTATAAATAAGTTTGCCCGGCTCCCATTCAAAACACACAATTTACTCGGGAGAAGCGAGACTACACTTGCTTTACCCACAGTTTTTCTTACTCTCTTCGAATCGCCCTAGATTCGACCTCAAAGTCTTGCTACAATTGGTAAGACTCTTTTTAATATTTTTGTTCTTTATTATTATTGTCTTTATTATTATTATTGTTTGCATGCTTAGTATATTTTAATTACTTTATTTCTTGCTTATGTCATATATGCTAGATTTAGGGTTATTTTAATATATTTAATTATGCATAGCCAAGGATGATCTAAGGTTTCGCCCTAAGAAACCCAATGGATCTAGGAACTATTTCTTACTTTCCACCTTAGTCATAATTGTCCCATGATCAACAATCCCCCAAGGATGAACGTTGATTAGTGCACCTTCCGAGGGCCTAACTCAAAGGTTCTAGGGTGTGATCATCAATTAATTCTTTCTCTCCCCTCCTCCTTATGCATGATCCCGTTTCTTCTATCTATTCCTGTAAACACCGCACACAACCAACACCCCACATGCTAGAAAGACCGATCCGTCGGGCAATAGGAGTGATAGCGTTTCTTCTTCTGTTGTAACTTGACCCCCGAACCCAATTACATGTTTAGCCTTTTTTCAAAGCTTTGGGCTATATCAAAGTGGCGTGGCGACTCTCAAAATTAAACTAATATTTTAATATGGTTTAAATCGAGTGTCACTAAATGAATATCCTATTTCGATCCGACTTTATATAATTATTTATTTCAAACTTCCGAATGCGCGTTGCATCGGGACGGGGTATTCACAGTGAGGTCGCCAATTGTATTGGGATGTGAGGGAGAGGATTAAGGGTGAGTTTGGCCGGAGAAGATGGATCTGAGGAGCGGGCTATGGAACTTTGCGTCTAGAGAGAGAAGGAGAGAGTTAGAGAGAGAAGCTGTATGTCTGTGTGTGTTGTGTGTGTTGTCCCCCTTGACAAATGAACGTAAATTGGTATTTAAACAGTTGATTGGGAAATGCTTTATTTGGTCGCACGACCTCTCGTGTCTAATTTCCATGCTTCAAGTTGTCACACGACCAGCTACGCCCGTAACTGTTTCTGGCGCCAAAACCTGCTTCTGGAACATTCCGGGTTAATACTTTAAAAGCCCAAAGCAGTTAATTCCCTGTAGGTCCTTTTGTCTGGGAAAAATATTAAAAAATACTTCCTTCGCGGGAAACTTATAAAAAGTTCCCGAAAGTCTCGGAACGGACCGGGAATTTATCAAAACGACCCTTAGTGCAATTTCATCATTTAAAATGCACCTAAAAAGGGATCGCAAATTGATTGGCGTACTCACAGGATGTCACTTTAAGGAATGAGTATGAGGTTGACCCCCTCAGTGATGCTACAAGTCTTTTAACATTTAGGTTGTCCCTTTGAACCTAGATCTTGGGATCTCCAGTCAGCTAGGTTGGGTTTTCTGTTGTGGTTAACTTCTCAAGAGGCTTTAATCCCATTCCCAATGTCAACCTTGCAACTATCTCTTTACTTAACCCTTTGGTTAGCGGATCAACCAAATTATCTTTTGATCTTACATAGTCAATAGATATGGTGCCAGTTGCAAGTAGTTATTTAATGGTATTATGTCTTCGACGTATATGTCTAGACTTATCATTATACATATGACTTTGTGCCATACCAATCGCAGATTGGCTATCGCAATGTATACTAATTACTGGCACGGGCTTTTCCCATCTTGGAATATCTTATAGAAATTGGCGTAGCCATTCAGCTTCTTAACCACATTTATCTAATGCTATAAACTCAAATTCCATGGTTGATCTGGCTATAACAGTTTGCTTAGAAGATTTCCATGATATAGCTGCACCTGCTAATGTGAATAAATATCCACTTGTAGACCTTGAGTCTTTGATATTTGATATCCAATTACCATCACTATATCCTTCTATCACCGCTGGATGTCTAGTGTAATGTAATCCAAAATCACGAGTATATCTTAAGTACCTTAGTACTCTTACTATACCCTTCCAATGATTTGTTTCAGGATTACTTGTGTACCGGCTTAATTTACTTACGGTATAAGCAATATCCGACCTAATATAACTCATAAAGTACATTAGACTTCCAATAATTCTCGAATACTCTAATTGAGACACCAGTTCATCTCTATTCTTTGATAGATGAAGAATAGGGTCAATTGGAGTACTCGCTATTCCATTGTCATTCTTGCTAAATTTTTCAAGAATTTTATCCACATAATGAGATTGACTTAGTACAAGTCCATTGGATATTCTAGAAATTTTAAATCCACGGGTTACGTCCGCAAGTCCCATATCTTTCATGTCAAACTTTGAATTCAACATGTCTTTTGTGGATTTGATCATCTTATCACAACTCCCTATGATAAGCATGCCGTTTACATAAAGACACAAAATGACATAGCCATTTTTCGTGGTTTTAGTATAGACACATTTGTCACACTCATTTATTTTAAATCCACTTTGCATCATTGCATTATCAAAATTTTTGATGCCACTGTTTTGGTGCTTGTTTCAAGCCATATAATGACTTTGCTAATTTGCACACCTTCTTTTCTTATCCACACGTAACAAACCCCTCAGGTTGTTCCATGTAAATCTCCTCTTCTAAATCTCCATTTAGAAAGGTTATTTTTACATCCATTTGATGTATTTCAAGATTTCTCAATGCGGCAATTGCAAGTACAACTCTTATTGACGTTATTCTCGTGACGGGAGAATACGTGTCAAAATAGTCTAGGTCTTCTTTTTGTCTGTAACCTTTAATTACAAGTTGGGCCTTATACTTATCAATTGTTCCATTTACCTTCATTTTTCTTTTGAAAATCCACTTATATCCTAGTGGTTTGCTTCCCGGAGGAAAGTCCACTAATTCCCATGTGTGATTTTACAAAATGGAATCAATTTCACTTTTAATTGCTTTCTTCCACAAAGGTCCTTCCGAAGAGCTAACGACTTTTTTATAACTTTGTGGTTCACTTTCTACCATATAGATTAAAAAATTCGGACCATAAGATTTTTCAATCCTAGCTCTTTTGCTTCTTCGAGGTTCCACCTCTTCTTCTTCACTTTTATCTTGAACGTGTTCTTCTTCTATTGAATCTATAACCCTAGTCGATGAGCTTGCCTCATTTCTTGACTTTCTCAGGAATATATTCTCAAAGAAAGATACGTTCACAGATTCTATTATAGTATTTTTGTGTATAGCTTCAATTTTTGAATCATACACAAGAAATCTATAAGCACTAATGTTATATACATATCCAATAAATATACAATCAACAGTTTTAGGTCCAATCTTCACCTTTTTAGGAGGAGGTATGGCTACCTTTGCAAGATACCCCCACACTCTCAAGTGTTTGTAACTTGGCACTCTTCCATGCCATAGTTCATCAGGAGTTTTATCTTGTTTCTTTCGGGGTATTTTATTTAACACATAGTTAGCCGACAACACGGCTTCCCCTCACATGTTATCCGGCAATCCCGAACTCAATAACAAGGCATTCATCAATTCTTTTAACGTCCGATTTTTCCTTTTGGCAACATCGTTTTGTTGGGGTGTATAAGGTGCCAAGGTTATATGTTTAATTCTACTTTGAGCACATATTGCTTCAAATGGAGATTCATATTCACCACCTTTATCACTTTTTAGCACCTTAATTTTCTGGTTTAATTGATTCTCAACTTCATTTTTATAGAGTGTAAACTTCTCTGTAGCTTCATCTTTACTTTTTAGAAGATACACATAGCAATACTTTGTGCCATCATCTATAAAAGTCATGAAGTACTTATTGCCGCCCCGTGATTGTGTTGATTTAAAGTCACATAAGTCCGTGTGAACCAATTCAAGTGGTTTACTATTTTTTTCAACTGAATGTAATGATTTTCTTGTTAATTTTGCTTCTACACAAGTTTCACATTTTTGTTTGCAATCAACATTAAACTTTGGAATAGAATTTGATTTTGTCAAACGACGTATAGAATCGAAATTAACATGACCAAGTCTAGCATGCCACAAATTAGATGACTCAAGCAAGTAAATGGAAGAGATATTCATTTCATTATCCTTTTGCTTAACCACCATTACACTTAGCTTGAACAAACCATCATTGACATAGCCTTTACCTACAAACATTCCACTCTTATACAAAGTGACTACATTGGACTCAAACACAATACGAAATCCATGCTTAATTAAAAGCGATCCGGATACCAAGTTCTTCCGGATATCGGGCACATAAAGCACGTTGTTGAGAGCCAACTCTTTCCCGGATGTCATCTTCAAGACCACTTTTCCTTCACATTTGATTTCAGAAGTGACTGAATTCCCCATGAATAGCTTCTCGCCATCCTTCGCAACAAGAGTACTAAACATGACTTTGTTGGAGCACACATGTCTAGTAGCACCGGTGTCAATCCACTATTGGTTTGGGTTTGAACCCACCAAATTCACCTTGGAAATGAGCTGCGAGGTGCATCTCGGACACGTCCCTAGCAATGCCTTCCACCATGTTTGCCTCACGAGCCTTCTTGGGCAACTTGCAAGCATGAGCCTTATGGCCTTCACCACCACAATTATAACAAGTTCCTAAGAATTTCTTCTTGGAAATACCACCTTTTGGTCCCAAGTGGGAACGTTTGGAAGTTGACACAACCTTCCCTTTCCCCTTACCAAAGCTTTTGCCCTTGGAGCTTTGACCATGCTCCACCACATTGGCCTTAGCCACACTAGAAACAAACATTTTCTCAGCGGCTCTATTGTTCTCTTCAATACTTAATTGAAGGATTATCCCTTCAACATCCATTTCCTTTCGCTTATGCTTAAGGTAGTTCTTGAAATCATTCCAAGATGGAGGCAATTTCTCAATGATTGCAGCCACTTGGAAGCTTTCACTTATAACCATACCTTCGGCATGAATCTCATGCAAAATGGTTTGAAACTCATCAACTTGAGATTTCACACTCTTGTTGTCCACCATCTTAAAATCAAGGAAATTGGCAACAATGAATTTCTTTGTTCCCGCATCCTCAATCTTATATTTGTGTTCCAAAGAACCCCATAATTTTCTTGCAGATTTCTTTTCATTGAACACATTGTAAAGAGAATCTGAAAGCGAATTTAGGATATAGTTTCTGCACAAGTATTCCCCATGCTTCCATGTTTCAACCGCAACCAAGGTTGTAACATCGGTTTCATTCTCACTCACCTTTGGCATATCCTCTTTCAGATATTTAGCCAAATTTAAGGTAGTGAGATAGAAATGCATCTTTTGTTGCTAACGCTTAAAGTCATGGCCAACAAACTTCTCAGACTTTTCAGCATGAGGGGTCGGGATATCGATTGTTGGAGGATTAGTCACAATTGTCGAGCCAATTCCGTTTCTTGTTTGGGGATTAGTTTGGGATCCAATTTGGGTCTCCACGGTGTTGGTATCAGTCGCCATCTGAAACACAACAACTTAGTTAGTATCAACAGTTTAAAATGATCTGTAATCGACTCCCTCGATTAGGGAATATGTCTTAAGATTGTTACAAGGGTGCCGAGGAAAAAGATTACATAAATTATAAATTACAAACAAATTAACAATAAACTGAAATACAAAAGGATAAGTTGTTAAAGTTAATGCACGAGCCCAATGAAAATCACTGTCTCCTTAAGACATATTCGTCCCCTCACCAAGTGAGTTTGTTGGGACGCTTGTCTCCCAGGATAGAACGTGCGGACTGGGGGCACTTTGCACCTAAGTATTCCGGCGAGCTGAACGGAGCTTGGACAATATCACCTCTTGATATTACTATGCAAGGAGGCCAAATGAAAGAGATAACAATATGCAGCAAATAGGATATGGAGGAAGATTTGCAGAAAACAAGTGTGTTTCTCTGTTGTGTTTTTCTCAAGTGTTCCAAAAGTTGTTTTCAACTTTGTCAATATTCCCTTATAAAGCCTTAGGAATCAAAATGAATATTTAGGATTTAATTTGGTATTAATCACAATTAATCCGAATATAAACCTCATTAAACCGAAAAGATTAAACCCATTTTCAGTTTTGATATTCATTTTCATGGCAGTTACACTTTGGAAATTAAACAGTTATCAATGCTCAGGATCTGCTCGGCCGAGCAAGGCATATGCCTCGGCCGAGCATGATATTCCAGAAACTTTTGACATTCTGCCAAGCCTTGCTCGGGCGAGGCAACAACCTGCTCGGCTGAGCATATCAGTCAAAGTCAAAGGCTTTTTTATTTACAAAATCAAAATTATTAGCATAAGGTGGGCTTGTCTAAGTAGGCAATTTCGTTGCTACATTCGTGTCCGCAGGACGTGCACATGTACGAGTACGCACCTCGTAAGCCAAATTGGAACTTGATTTGCACCCCCCCCCCCGCGCGCACCTGTGCACTAGAGAGAGCCTCTATGCTACATAATCTTGAACACTACTCTAATGTTCAACACTATATACTAGCATCAAGTTTAATTTCTTTCCAATGTGGGATAACACCACTTTCCTTTTACTTTGAGCCTTTATATCTCAACCATTGTGAGATAATTTCATTTCCTTAGCAATGTGGGATAATTCCCTTTCCAACCCACTTATTTTGAGTATTCATATCTTATTAATCCAAACCCCATTTCGAACAAATAAATATTTATGTTCTTGTTCTCATGGAGTCGAACACAAACACATAAACAATTAAGTAATTTGACAAATTACTCTTGTGGAAATAATCAATTAATTTCCTTCAAAACACACTATTTTTCCAACAGCCACAAGGGAAAAAGAGCTGCCCCTTATGTGGGCGGATGGTATAACAATTGAGTGTCAGTGTAGATAACAGTGTCGTTGTTAGACATAGTGGTGTCGGTGTTAGAAATAGAAAGTGTCGGTGTTAAAAATAGAAAGTGCATGCATAATAGTTTTATTATAAAAAATGTTAGTCTTAGTGTAAAAGAGTGCATATGTGTTTGAGTATCAGTGATAGTGTAAAAAATTCATGTGTGTTTGAGTGTCAGTGTTAGTATAAAAAAGTGTCAGTATATGTGTGTTTGAGTACCGGTGTTAGTGCAAAAAATTGCAAGTGTTATCACACAAAAGTGCAGTGAATGTGTATTTGAGTGCCAGTGCAATTGTAAAAAATTGCTAGTGCATGTGTGTTTTGAGTGTCAGTACATGTATTATTAAGTGTCAGTATAGTATAAAAGAGTGTCAGTAGTAGTGTTAGGGTAAAAAAGTGTCAGTGTTATTAGAGGCATTTACAAAAAACTCATTTTAAAAAATGGAAATTACAAAAAAAATACAGACAAGATGGAAATTACAAAAAACTTCTATAAAAATTACAAAAAACTACTTTTGTAAATTGAAAGCACTATTTTCTTAAAAAAAATAATAATAATAAAAAGAACATAAATAAACATAAAATGTAAAACAATCATGCTTTAGTTCGAGGAATATTCTGCATGATCTCAAACTACTTCAACAAAGTTTTAATTCGAAATGCTTAATCTTCAGCACTAACAACTTAAATTTTTCTGATTCAAGGTGCATGCATTACGAATTGACTCTCCAATTCCATCTAATTCTCACATTCCAATAACCAAACTGAATCAAATTAAAATCCCTAACAAGAGAAATTCAGATCTACTAACCTTCATTCTGATAAACAACTGATAAACAAATGATAAACAACTGATAAATAATCGATAAACAACTGATAAATATGATAAACAACTGATAAACATGATAAACAACTGATAAACAACTGATAAACAAATGATAAACAACTAATAAATAACCGATAAACAACTGATAAACAATTGATAAACATGATAAACAACTGATAAACAACTATTAAACATGATAAATAACTGATAAACAAATGATAAACAAATGATAAACATGATAAACAACTGATAAACAACCGATAAACAACCGATACACAACCGATAAACAACCGATAAACAACTGATAAACAACTGATAAACATGATAAACAATTGATAAACAACTGATAAACAACTAAAAACCTTAAATCGGGACAGAGGGAGTATATACTACCAATTATAATTACATACACTAATAAGCCCAAATATTATACTACGACCTTGTCCACATTAAGTGGGTGTCACAAATATTTAGAGACAGCAGTTACAGTCCTGACATAAATATAACATGTTAAAATAGAGACCATTAGAAAATGATGTCCCAAAATAGATACCATTAGAGAAATTCTGTCCCAAAATAGAGACCATTAGAGAAATGTTGTCCAACAAATGTTTAAATAGGGACTATCAAAGATTGATGTCCCATATAAATAGTCTCTAAAAGACATTTTTATAGTAGTGATAGTAGCAGAAAGTGCTGTTCATTGATTGCTGTGGCATATGTATCAATGTTATAGTCTTTTTGATACCGTGATTTAAAAAGATTAGAACACTTCATTTGTATCCATACTCGCACGTCGAAATCTGTAATACTTATGATCCAAATTAATCATGATAACTAGATTAGAGAAAGAAAGAGGAGGTTCAGGCAAAAGTACCTGAGCTGTGATGCCCTTGAAGACGTCCACCGCAATTGCACACTTGGAAGACTTCTTTGCAGCCAATGAAGCTGCTTCTTGAGCATTGTTTCTTAACTTTTTAATCTCCACATCTTGCAGATCACTTTTTTGCTTTAAACTTTTCACCTAAAATTCCAGAAAAAGGAAAAATAACAGAATCCTTATAGCTTGGCCGGAATCAATGGACTCGCCGGAGGTGGTCGCAGAAGATGGGTTGACCGGTTGAGTAGAGAGAGAGAGTGAACAGAGGAAGTGTGGGTGTGTATTTTGTGTGAAAAATGATTTTTAGTAATATTCATATTTAATTAAGTGGTTTTTTATAAAATTCTATCTTACATGTTTTTTTTTGTAAATGACATCTTTTTTAATGAGTTTTTTGTAATAAACCCGTGTTATTATAGGGAATGCACCGATCAAGTAAAGTCCGTGCATGTGTGTTTAAATGTTAGCGACACAAAAATGTTTTTTTTTAAGTTAAAAAAAACTGTAGAAATTTAAATTGGGATAATAATTTCTCTTGTTATTCTTCTCACATGGAGGAAGGATTTATATGAGATTACAAAAGAGTTGTAGTCAAAAGGAAACATCAAATAAGGAAATAAGAAACCCAAAGGAAAAAGGAAACATCAAATAAGGAAATAAGAAACCCAAAGGAAAAAGGAAACATCAAATAAGGAAACACAATCCCAGCTGCGTTACACCCTCCCTCAAGTTGGAGCGTGAGGATCAAGAATGCCCAACTTGCTAAGTAAAACATCAAACTGTTGCTTCCCGAGAGCTTTAGTAAATATGTCAGCTAACTGAGTCTTCGTTGGAACATAAGAAGGGGCAATAAGACCATTGGAGATAGCGTCACTGACAAAATGACAATCTACCTCAATATGCTTGGTGCGCTCATGATAAACAGGATTCTTGGCAATGTGAAGAGCCGATTCACCGTCGCGTAAAATGGGAATAGCCTTGGGATGATGGACACCCATGCTCAACAATAAACCCTTCACCCATTTAAGCTCGCATGTAAGAACCGCCATGGCGCGGTATTCACTTCGCCGGAAGAACGAGAAACAAGAGGTTGTTTCTTAGTCTTCCAGATATGGGAGAATGCCCGAGAAAACGAGCCACCCGGTAAGAGAACGACGAGAAATGGGGCATGCACTCTACCCGAGTCACACCATCCTTGAAGAGTGAGATCGCCGTCGCTGCGCAAAAGAATGCCTTGCCCCGCGTGCCTTTGAGATATCGAACCACCCGTAGAGCAGCCTCCCAATGCTCGGAACGAGGTTCATTCATGAACCGAGAAAGGATGTGGACCGAATATGCAAGATCCGGCCGAGTTACAGCCAAGTAAATGAGTCGCCCAACTAGGCGTCGATAGCGGTCCGGATCTTCCAAGATAGCACCGGTAGCAACACCAAGCTTATGGTTAGGTTCAATGGGGAAGCTAGAGGGCTTCGAACTTAGTAAACCGGCCTCGTAAATAATATCCAATGTATACTTTCGTCAAGTACGTAAACAGCCATCGTGATTGCGAGCAACCTCAATGCCAAGAAAGTATTTCGTAGACCCGAGATCCTTCATTTTGAAGCACTCACACAGTACTTTTTGAAGGATAGCAAGGCAAATGAATCGTTCCTGGCTATGATGAGATCGTCAACATACACAAGCACATTTATCCGGATGGCACCTTTGGTGAAGGTAAACAGAGAGTAGTCGAGTAGGACCGGAGGAAGCCATAAGTCTTCAAGGAAGTCAACAACTTGGCGAACCAACAACGAGGGCTTGCTTCTGCACCATATAGGGACTTATGAAGACGACAAACCGTGTTGGTGTTCGGTGCCGCAAAGCCCGGAGGGGGTTTCATATAAACTTCTTCGCTAAGTCGCCATGCAAGAAGGCATTGTGAACGTCCATTCGATGAAGCTCCCAATTCTTGGAAGCAAAGAATAGCAAGGAAAGCCCGAACAAAGTGACCATTTTAGCCACAGAGCAAAAGTTTCGTGTAGTCGATGCCTTCTTTCCGATGATTGCCAAGAACAACTAGCCGAGATTTCAGCCGGTCAACTGCTCCGTCAGAATTGTACTTGATCTTATAGACCCATTGACATCCTAGAGCCCGTTTGCCAGGAGGCAGAGACACCATGGACCATGTGCCATTATCCTCCAAGGCACGAATTTCCTCTTGCATTGATTGTTTCCAGCCATCATGAGCCATGGTTTCACGAAAGGAAGTCGGCTCTTTAGCCACTGTAAGAGCTGCAAGAAAGGTACGATATTTTGCAGAAAATCGATCACAGTTTATATAGTGAGCTATAGGATAGGGAGTACCTGAGGAACTGATTGAAGACGGAGAGGCGGGAGATGGACTAGAAGATGTAGTAAGGGCCACAAAATCGCGAAGACGAACAGAAGGCAATTTCTGTCTCATACCCCTCCCTAAAAGATCCGATCCAGAGTCATCAGAAGAGACCGACATTGATGCAGAGGGAGCAGTGGGAGCCGGAGGAGCCGAATCAATGGGAGCCGGAGCAACCTCTTCCTGTACATCGGATAGAGGAGCGGGCCTCCGCAGCCCGAACAACAATGTATGAGCAATGGAGTCTTCTTCAATAGGAAAATCAATGTGACCAAAAGCTTCTTCCTCAAAGCAAGAACATCAACGTAATCTCGGATATGAGGAACAAAGAGTAGAATCGCCGTATGGAAACACAAGCCTCAAAGAACTTGACATCACGAGAGACGAAAAATTTCTTGGTCTCAAGATCAAACAGCTTCCACCCCTTTTTACCAAGAGGATACCCCCACGAAGATGCATTTACGACTGCGACTAGCAAATTTGTCACCCCTAGCCTGCTGATTATGAGCATAACACATCGAACCAAAAACTCGAAGAGAATCATAAAAGGGGTTTTTGCCAAACAAGATATCGTAGGGAGTTTTGTTATCCAACAATGGGGAAGGGGTTCGATTAATCAAATGAGCAGCGGTAAGGACCGCTTCGCCCCAAAAGTAAATGGGAAGGTGAGCCTGAAACCTCAAGGCTCTAGCTATGTTCAAAATATGACGGTGTTTACGTTCGACACGCCCATTTTGTTGAGGGGTGCCAACACATGATGTTTGAAAAAGAATGCCGGTGGAAAGAAAATAATCAAACAGGAGTTAAACTCAGGCCATTATCGATTGAACAATTTTGATTTTTTGAGAAAACTCGTCGATCCACCATTGCAACAAAGGCCATAAACATGCGAAAAACTTCCGTTTTATCAACTAGTAAATAAATCCAAACAGCACGTGAATAATCATCTACCAAAGTCAAAAAATAACGGGCACCACAAGAGGAAACATGGGTGTAAGGACCCCACAAGTCACAGTGAACTTTCTCAAAAACTCTAGTAGATTTATACTCACTAATAGGAAAGCTATCTCTAGAATGTTTAGCACGAAAACAAACGTCGCAAGGTTGATGAAGACTACCCGACAAATGAGAGACCGGAGGAAGAAGTTTTACTACTTTTCCAGAAGGATGCCCCATACGATTATGCCACAACTCGAGCAAAGCAGATGCATTGTTGACAAAAACGTGACAAGCAGAAGGTGCGCCTCCGAAGTAGTATAGTCCATCCCGCCTAACACCCGTTCCAATCAGGTTCCTCGACCGGTCCCGTATAGCACACATAGAAGCATTAAAATGGACAAAGTGCAATGAACATCATCGATAATTGAGAAACAGAGAGAAGACTCATAGCTTAAATTTGGTATATAAAGAACATGATGAAGAACAAGGGTGTCTCGTCAAAGTAACGTAACCCTCAATATGTGCAAACACAGAGGTGTCGTTAGGAAGCTTGACGGGCAAGCTTGTATAGAGTATGAATCAAAGAGACAAGCAGCGTTTCCGGTCACATGATTGGATGCTCCCGTATCAATGATCCAAGAAGATGTCTCAGACGTACCATGAAGGCGATTATCCGAATACGAGTGTTACCAACTAGGCCGGCCAAAGCATTCCATTGTTCTCAAAGAAACAAGGATGAAGAACCGGCTTGGGCGGATCCGGCAGCCATGCCGACTGGGCGGCACCAACTTGGGTAACCGAGTTGGTCCGCGCAACTCCTCTCCCTCGACCTTGTTGAGGACGACCGCTACCACGAGCACTTGTTTTGCTACTCGTCTCCCCACCATTCTCGGATAACCGACAAGCTCAAAGCAAGAAGAGACATCATGGCCCTTTTTCCGACAAAGGTGAACATGTAAGGTGGGATTTATCGGGCTTGTCACGACCACGAGGACCACCGGTTTTGAGGGAAAAGCCAACCGCATCCTGAGGTTCATCAAGAATTGGTTTAGCAAGTCGCACTCGCTCACCCGTGCTATCAATTGGTAAGCTCGATCAAGAGTGGGCAAGGGATCCCGAGACAAGAGGTTAGTACGAAGAGAGGCATAGTATTCAGAATTTAAACCCATAAGAAATTCATGAAGCTTGCCGGTCTCCCTTCGTGCCGCGTGCTTCGTCCGGGCCGTGCAGCTTGTCGCAAAGAAGAACAATCTATAAGCGGCTCGTAATTGTGCAGAGATTCCCATAATCCAGTCAACTTACCGAAATACACAAAGAACAGTGCATGGTCTTCGTCCGCTCACATCGTGCTATTGACATCTTCGCTTGTTGAATGCTAGGTCCATCCACCAACGCATATCGAGATTTGAGAGAATCCCACAAACGCCTAGCATCCCTATACTTGGGCAGCGTGCTCTTAACCTCGGGATCAATAGTGTTCATGAGCCATGATACCAACATAGCATGAATAGTATTCCAATCTAACTCGGTGCAAGGAGAAACGGCGGATGGAATAGATCCATCCAAGAAGTCGAATTTGCGTCTAGCCTCAAGAGCGGTCTGTATATCGCCAGTCCAATCATCATAGTTATCACCACTAAGCGAGTAGGAGTTATGAAATCACCGTGTCGATCTTGGGGACCTAGGTAGAAAGGAGAGTTGTATTCAATCTTCAAAATCGGAGGAGGTCTTCCATCACCACCACCGGCCGGTGGTGCTTGTTCCGCCATCTATCAAAAGCTTGTGTATGCTAGCTCTGATACCATGTAGAAATTTAAATTGGGATAATAATTTCTCTTGTTATTCTTCTCACATGGAGGAAGGATTTATATGAGATTACAAAAGAGTTGTAGTCAAAAGGAAACATCAAATAAGGAAATAAGAAACCCAAAGGAAAAAGGAAACATCAAATAAGGAAATAAGAAACCCAAAAGAAAAAGGAAACATCAAATAAGGAACACAATCCCAGCTGCGTTACAAAAACTAATATTTTATAATACCAACTCTTTTTATTTATACCCATGAAATTATTTAGCGGTATCTATAAGTGTGCTAAAAATTTTAAATGATACAAGTTACTTGCGCTTGCATCACGATGAGCCTCCCAATATAACGCTGGCGATGGCATTGGGTAATCATTATCTAACATGTGCAGCAATATAAAATGGTTTCCAATGTGTCCAAGCACAAGTATGTCTGTGGGTGGTCCTACTCCTTGTGGTACAGTCACCGGAAGGCATGTGAAGCCACTGGTTAGCGTGTACGAGATGAACACCACATTATACCTCGTGGCAATGATGTGCCCTAGCTCTGGGAGGGTCATATAATAATACTCAGGAGCCGGGGAGGAATAGTAAGCAATGCGACTGTGGAGCTCGTCCATACTAGTCCAAGATATAACTCTCTGATAAAGCTCGCGTCGACTATGCAGCTCAAGGCAACAATCTGTGCGGACTTGAGGCCACATGTCCTCATCTCCGTATATCTGCGCAGCTACGGCTCTATAGCCACAATGTCCATCACCCCTCACATCTGTGATGCCTTCAATAAATGGGACCATGAAAGGCATAAATGACATAGTATACCCAGAAGTATGTAGACTAGTGACTTGTCCATTTCCCTTTCCACGACCCCGACCCGGACTCCGACCCCGTCCCCGTCCTCGTCCCCGACCTCGTCCTCTCCCACGAGTTGAAGAAGCTAGTGGTGGAAGAGACGTAGGAGTAGTAGGGCTAGATGGTGTAGTGTTTGAACCTACTTTCGGATTGGGCGTGGACTTCAAAGAGTTTGAGTCCCACGACATCATACCCGATTGGGTTGATGCAATGAATGTAGATCTAGCCCCGCCGCGGTGGAGGGTGGTGTAGTGGGGACTCCAAAATATCCGTCTCGTATGCTCCCAATCTGAAAGTATTCTCGAACCGGCGGTCCGGGGTTTATTTTCCTTTGAAATATGAGGTGGCTCAGAAGCATCTCTGGTTTGTGGATGTAGCTCTTCATTTATCGTTTGGAATAACTTTCTCTTGATCGGTTCAGGTGCCTTCTGTACTTCGTTCCACACAGCTACAAAAGAATTTTCATTGATCGAAGACCTAGTTGGACAGTACTCTAGCTCAATGTCCAACTTCTTCCAAAAAGCATGAATCGAAGACAACCCAATCCGTCCCCCAGAGCTCTGTATGCGTGCAATCTCGTGACTGCATGGAAGTCCATGTGTTCGCCTAACATAACACCCACATTCTGAGGGATCCATGACATTATCCCCAATACGAGACCGCTCTTTTTTGATGATGTCCAAGGCTACATTTGACACTCGCCCCAATATGTCCTGATAAAGATTACAAGTCTTCATATCAACTGGAATTCTGCTCTTTGCCATCTCCATGCTAGCTTTGATTTTTACTATTTGAATTTCCATGATCTCGTGAGCAACTTTGAAAATTGTGTCAAAAGTAGAAGAAGTACTTCCCAACGCATGCTTCAACCTGCTATGCTCACTCTCAGATCTGTTCGTGGTGTGGGTTCCGAAGTGTAGCAACGTATCCGTATGCATGGACAGAATATTTTGAGAGTATGGAGTAATCCATGTATCGCGGAGATAGATCAATAAAGCAGGATAAGCTGCAAAACGTTCAGAAAACCGTTGCCAACGGGTGTTCCATTCTCCGGAAGTAGCGGCTGATATTGCTGCATTGAATTTATTCATGAATGCTTTTGCGAATTCCGGGTTCCCAGTATGAGCCAACGCCCTCTTTCGAACATTGACTTCTATATGCCTTCGACACAAATGATGTGCGGTCTCGGAAATTCTCGCTGACAGCATTAATGAAAGCCAAGTCTCGATCAGTGAAGAAAACTGTTGGCATGTTGGGAGGATGAAAAAGAGTACGCAAATTCTTGAGTGCCCATGCAAAATTATCGGTCTTCTCATTTTGGAGAAACGCATATGCAATTGTGAAATTCTTCCCCGTGGAAGTAAATCCCAAAATATGTAGGAATGGCAGTCCATAGCAGTTGGTGTTGTAAGTGCAATCACCTAGCAGGATTTTAAAGAGAAACAGAGTCAGACCACAAATATTAGAATTACATTTCGTGTACTTATATACGAAATTGTACATTTTATATCGTGTATTTTTACACGACATAAATATACCATTTCGTGTATGACCACACGAAATATAGTCTTAAAATTATATATCCTTTTTCGTGTAGTTTTATACGAAATATGAACATATGTTTCGTATAAAAATACACGAACTTGTAGGCAAAATTTCGTGTATAACCACACGAAATGAAGTCTCGAATGCATCGTATGTACGTAATGAGTAAAAACACATTGAAAAAAATTCACAAAAATTTACCTTGGACTACGTATGGAAAGCAAGCTTGAGCATATGCGATGCTAGTGGGTGAGAGAAGAATACGTCGCCGATGATGTCACTGTCTCGGCTTTCCTCGTGAATACAATATATTGCTTATCGTCGAGTAATTTCATGAATTGTTGCAGCGTTGATCTCCCTGCTCGTTCCCTTGCTTTGAACTTCACGATGGCATTATGGACGTGTGTCTGAGTACTCACATTCTTCTTATCCTTCTTCTTTAACATTGTGAGAATGTTATTCGGACGCATGGACGATTGACTTGCGGTACACACCTCCTCATACTCATCTTGTGACAATTTCCCGAGCGGATGACCTTCCTGATACGTTGGAAAGTCATGATTATGAGAGCCATGCTTGACAACATAACCCCATAACCCAAAGACCCATATCTTTGGCCCGAAGTTCAAACTTGCACCCAATCCTCTTTGGCCGCTAGTTAGCCTCTCGATTTTTAGATTTGCCAGTGCCTATACTTGCCACCAAAATGACATATAATTTTTGCGTAGCCTTGGATATTCCCACTAGTCTTTCTCGAATCTTGTATAACAAGTGTTAAATTTTGAAGGGCCGCAATACTCCGTACGTGTTTTAGAAGTTCATCTCTATTTTCAAATAATTGTGATGTCGTGAATTGATCACTCAAATCCGATATTGACCCCGCAAATTATAGTTGCATAAATAACTAATCAAGCAAAAATTTCAAGATTGGATTTTTATTCGAATGTGTATTTCAAGATTGCATTTTTATTCTAATGTGTATATGGAACATTGTCAATAGAATCCACATATGACAAAGATAAGATAGTAGCATATGAACTTACTTCATCGAGCTTGGATTTTGATTTTGATGCGGAGAAGGAGATGAAGGTTGTGGAGAATCTTGATTTGGTGCCCTTTCGTCTTCTTTCTTTCTTCAAAGATAAATTCTATATCATCAAGGTTAATATCATCGAAACAATGTGAGGAATCCATAATATGATTGTAAGAACTTGGATAATGTGTGTTATTGAATGGTGAATGGGGCCGCCGGTTTAACGCCTGGTCAAGGTTTCGTAATAGCCGCTGGGACGAAAATATGATTGACGGCGTTTAATATAGCTCCCTGGTTTAACTCAAGTTGTATAAATACACGAAACAAACTACGCATTGTCGTGTAATAATAAACGAAATCATGAAGAGGTTTTCGTATAATAACACACGAAATATGAAGCTATAATTCGTGTATTTTCATACGAAATTAATTTGAGCAATATATTTCATCTATTTATTTTTTTTTTAATTTTTTTCTAGATTCTAAATGACATTTAAAATGTTTTTCATCTACATGAGTTTCCTCAAAATCCAAATGGAGATTGAGTTACAAAATTTTGCCATTATTTAGTAGTGTTTAGTGGTTTTCTATGTCCCGATCTTGCCAAAAATGGTATACGCCTACCTCGTTTATTTTTTTAATTTTTTTCTAGATTCTAAATGACATTTAAAATATTTTTCATCTACATGAGTTTCCTCAAAATCCAAATGGAGATTGAGTTACAAAATTTTGCCATTATTTGTGGTTTTGTGGTTTTCTCGTGGTCCCGATCTTGCCAAAAATGGTATAAGCCTACCTCGTTTATTTTTTTAATTTTTTTCTAGATTCTAAATGACATTTAAAATGTTTTTCATCTACATGAGTTTCAAAATCCAAATGGAGATTGAGTTACAAAATTTTGCCATTATTTATGGTTTTTGTGGTTTTCTCGTGTCCCGATCTTGCCAAAAATGGTATAAGCCTACCTCGTTTATTTTTTTTCTAGATTCTAAATGACATTTAAAATGTTTTTCATCTACATGAGTTTCCTCAAAATCCAAATGAAGATTGAGTTACAAAATTTTGCCATTATTTAGTGGTGTTTAGTGGTTTTCGTGTCCCGATCTTGCCAAAAATGGTATACGCCTACCTCGTTTATTTTTTTAATTTTTTTCTAGATTCTAAATGACATTTAAAATGTTTTTCATCTACATGAGTTTCCTCAAAATCCAAATGGAGATTGAGTTACAAAATTTTGCCATTATTTAGGGTGTTTAGGTTTTCTGTGTCCCGATCTTGCCAAAAATGGTATACGCCTACCTCGTTTATTTTTTTTTAATTTTTTTCTAGATTCTAAATGACATTTAAAATGTTTTTCATCTACATGAGTTTCCTCAAAATCCAAATGGAGATTGAGTTACAAAATTTTGCCATTATTTAGTGGTGTTTAGTGGTTTTCGTGTCCCGATCTTGCCAAAAATGGTATACGCCTACCTCGTTTATTTTTTTTAATTTTTTTCTAGATTCTAAATGACATTTAAAATGTTTTTCATCTACATGAGTTTCCTCAAAATCCAAATGGAGATTGAGTTACAAAATTTTGCCATTATTTAGTGGTGTTTAGTGGTTTTCTCGTGTCCCGATCTTGCCAAAAATGGTATACGCCTACCTCGTTTATTTTTTTAATTTTTTTCTAGATTCTAAATGACATTTAAAATGTTTTTCATCTACATGAGTTTCCTCAAAATCCAAATGGAGATTGAGTTACAAAATTTTGCCATTATTTAGGGTGTTTAGTGGTTTCGTGTCCCGATCTTGCCAAAATGGTATACGCCTACCTCGTTTATTTTTTTAATTTTTTTCTAGATTCTAAATGACATTTAAAATGTTTTTCATCTACATGAGTTTCCTCAAAATCCAAATGGAGATTGAGTTACAAAATTTTGCCATTATTTAGTGGTTTTTAGGGTTTTCTGTGTCCCGATCTTGCCAAAAATGGTATAAGCCTACCTCGTTTATTTTTTTAATTTTTTCCTAGATTCTAAATGACATTTAAAATGTTTTTCATCTACATGAGTTTCCTCAAAATCCAAATGGAGATTGAGTTACAAAATTTTGCCATTATTTAGTGGTTTTTGTGGTTTTCTCGTGTCCCGATCTTGCCAAAAATGGTATAAGTCTAGCTCGTTTATTTTTTTTTAATTTTTTTCTAGATTCTAAAATGACATTTAAAATGTTTTTCATCTACATGAGTTTCCTCAAAATCCAAATGGAGATTGAGTTACAAAATTTTGCCATTATTTAGTGTTTTTAGGGTTTTCTGTGTCCCGATCTTGCCAAAAATGGTATACGCCTACCTCGTTTATTTTTTAATTTTTTTCTAGATTCTAAATGACATTTAAAATGTTTTTCATCTACATGAGTTTCCTCAAAATCCAAATGGAGCTTGAGTTACAAAATGTTGCCATTATTTAGGTGTTTAGTGGTTTTCGTGTCCCGATCTTGCCAAAAATGGTATACGCCTACCTCGTTTATTTTTTTTTTTAATTTTTTCCTAGATTCTAAATGACATTTAGATAAAATGTTTTTCATCTACATGAGTTTCCTCAAAATCCAAATGGAGATTGAGTTACAAAATTTTGCCATTATTTAGGGTTTTTAGGGTTTTCTGTGTCCCGATCTTGCCAAAAATGGTATACGCCTACCTCGTTTATTTTTTTTTAATTTTTTTCTAGATTCTAAATGACATTTAAAATGTTTTTCATCTACATGAGTTTCCTCAAAATCCAAATGGAGATTGAGTTACAAAATTTTGCCATTATTTAGTGGTGTTTAGTGGTTTTCTTCGTGTCCCGATCTTGCCAAAAATGGTATACGCCTACCTCGTTTATTTTTTTTTAATTTTTTCCTAGATTCTAAATGACATTTAAAATGTTTTTCATCTACATGAGTTTCCTCAAAATCCAAATGGAAATTGAGTTAAAAAAAGATTGCATATATTTCGTATGAGCATACACGAAACTATAGACATTTTTTCGTGTATAACCACACGAAATACAGGCTTAAAATTGTATATCACTTTTCGTGTAGTTTTATACGAAATCTTTACAAGTAGTTCGTATGAAAATACACGAAACTCTAGGAATCATTTCGTGTATAACCACACGAAATGAAGTCTGAACAGACTGTATGTACAGAACAGAGTAAAAAATACATTGAAAAAATATTCACCAAAATTTTCCTTGGACAACATATGGAAAGCAGTTGTGAAAATAAATTCACAAAAATACATCAAAATATATAATCCATACAAAGGTACATAATCCATACATAAAAAAATATAATCCAAAAATACATCAAAATATATAATCCAAAAATACAGCCAGTACATAATCCACACATCATCCCAAACTCATCCTAAAAAACCGATAGACACTAAACGTGATATCCTAAACTCTCGCACTCCGCACAACGATAGCCTTCCGAGGTCATCGTAGCCTGGCCATCCGTGAGCAATGGAAGTAGCCTATCTCTCGATCGCGGGTAGTGGCTCGATGACCATGATGATGTGGAATGTCACCGCGGGCTCATGTATCGGATTACTAATCCGAACATGACTCCTAGGCTCGAAACCACTCCATATAGTCTCGGGAGTCACCGGAGGAGATGTAGTCACCGATGGCCCCAAACGACGAATCGGATCGTAAGCCTCCATGTTTGTACTCCATCCACTCGTCCCCAAACATCATCACGATCGCCATACACCTTCTTGTACCCCCTTACACTGACCAGCCATCAAAATGCACGCCGAGATAGGCAAGGGGGACATCCTAGGGATCCTTCGCCGGATAGCGAACCGCGTCACCCGGTCAGCATATACGCCTCGGTGATGTCTAAGAAGCGTATAACACCTGAAGTATGAAACCGGTAAAAGCCGCATCCACCTGGTACCATAAGTGCGTCCAACATACCTATAACTCACTTTGTTAGCAAACATGAACGTAATACTTTCAATGGGACGGAGGGAGTATAACAATTTAAATATAAAAAGCTCACCCTCTCAACAGCATCCCGTCTAGGGTGGCCGAAACTCGAGCGCATGCTCCATCTCCCCGCCACTCTATCATGCGTGACCATCTCCGGCTTCTACGCCTCTCCCGCCAATCCGGCTCGTAAGTCAGCCTAAGTCCGGAAGTACTCGTATATCCAGGCTCGAAAAGTATTTTAGAAATATGTCAAAAAAGACATCTCGTTTAGAAAAAAAAAGGAGTAATAAATAAATATTAAATATTACCTCTGTGAGAGTCGAAGAGCCTCCCATCTCGAGCGCATCCGGATCCGGACGCCTTCCCAACTCGCGATAGATGTACACGCCAAAGCACTCGATCCCCCGCGAGACGCCCAAATCTCTCAAGATCCATGCACAGGAAAGATAAGCCGCAGTGCATCTTATCCCCGACTCTTGTCCACAAACAAATAAGGTAACCCAAGAGAGGAACAGGAGATAAGCTGGGATGCACGCTCGGTCATCTCGACATGTCTCGAACGGGCCTCAAAGGCAAGACGGAGCTCACGTAATGTGCAGGACGTGCCTCGTACAGCCCGATGAGGTGTCTCAGATCTCGCGTCAGGTCGCTCGATCCGCCGTCCTAACAGAAACCTGCATACCGACACCTATAAATTGTAAATGAAGAATATGTCAAATGCAGTAACCAAAGCTCTACATATTGAAAATGAAAAATATAACAACAATATACCTAAAATATGAGTGACGTCATGCATCGTAATCGTCATCTCCCCACGGCATGTGAAACGTGTTAGTCTCGTGGAGACCACCGTTCCACAAATGCCGCCGCCAGCCGCCGAGCTAGTCCTAGCGAACGGTGGTATTACGCAGTGTGATGGATACCCGTAGCATCGATCGCAGCCTCAACCATGCTCGATCATCCTCGCCGCCTATCACGCGAGAACCTGTTTAAAGATTTATCAATAACAATTTTTAGAATTTCACAATAATGATTACATTAAAACAAATGTTTCGTCAAAGTTTATTTTTGTAAACAAATAGCTTACCTATCGAGATGCTGATGTCTGGTATGGAACTTCACCACCGATCGGCTACTGGGTTGCCCCAAATCTCTGGGCTCAGTGATGACCGAACCCGTATAACAAATCACAAACCTCAGGGCCGCCACCTGGGTCGCTCACAATCTGCCATGATGGTGGCTCCTCCTCACCCGCACCCGCACCCGCACCCGCACCCTGCCTCCTCCTCCGTCCCTGCCCTCTAGCCACATCCTGACCCCTCCTCCTCCTATGACTCAATGGTCTAACCTCCGCCTCCACCTCCGCCTCCTCCTCCTCCGCCTCTCCTCCGCTCCTCCTCCTCCCCCCCCTCCTCCTCCTCCTCATCAGACTCAGAAACTAAGACCTCCTCGGGAATACCCGTCTCATCATCATCCTCAGAACTCTCATCAACCAAATCATGCCTATGCCTGTCATGTTCCTTTTTGCTGCGCTCCTCGGCCTTCCTCTTCCTGTTAGACATAGTCATAGGTTCACGTCCCTACAATTTTTTTTAATAAGATAGTTAAATACAACAGTGATAAAAACAATCTACAACAAATCATCAATCTACAATTTTTGGTTCTATTTTCGCTTACAGCATCACATTTCGTAGCCTATACACGAATCAGACCGAATCAATTCGTGTATATTCATACGAATAATATGGTATCAGTTCGTATATAGGCATAAGAAACACAATGGAATAATGTTTAGTTAATTTCGTATGCCTATACACGAATTGCTAAGAACAATTTCGTAATTTTCATACGAATAAGGACCATTTTCGTGTATAGGCAAACGAATCAACCTAAACATTGTTCATTGTGGTTCGTATGACCATATACGAAAATAGTTGGAACCAGCTCGTATAATTTTACACGAACTATTGTGAAATAGAACGTGTAAAATTATACGAAACAATCACATTCCGTAAACCTATTTCGCAAATACAATTTCAAACCTTACCATCTTCAACGATGGAAACAACGCATTCAAACCCAGTTCATAACATCTCATTTTATAACCCAGTTCATCAAACTAATTTTTGAATATAATGATACTCTCTTTTGACCTAAACTTCATAAAATCGAGGCCAGGGAAGGAGGGATTACCTTCTTTGCTGTGCACCGTCCTAGATGATGTCCCGGCGGCCATGGAAGCGGTACGCATTGGGCCATGGAAGCACCGGCTTAATTGCCGGAATTTTCATCTTCACCATTGTTGTAGCTGCGTTGGTTCGTCTTCGTCGCCGTCGTTCGTGTGTACGAGAGAGAAAAGAGACGCTTGAACGGTTGGAGGGAATGAGGAATGAAAAAAAAAAAAAAATTATATATAAATGGGCATTTTCGTCATTTCCACGTGCCTTGCAAGTTTCATGCCTTGCAAATAAAATTCACCCAAACAAACCCCTATTTTTCATTAATCTAACCCATTACTAAATTAATCTTCATCTTTTTTTTTTTTTTTTTTTTTTGTCAAATTACAAAACTTCAAATTAATCGTAAAATACTACTACTAGCTAGACATGCTCAAAAATATTCGGAACGGAAATTCGCTAGAATCGAAATCATAAAAAAATCGTGAATTGTTGGAACCATAATCGGCGGTTCTACGGTTTGAATACGTGTCCACCATTTTCAGAATCGTGAAACCCGTGACTTTGAAATCATGTAACATCTAGTTTTTTGTTATTATTTAGTTAATAAACTAACTAAATTTTTAATAAACTAACCAAATTCGTTAAAAAATTAACATTTTCTTATAAAATCTATCATGTTAAATGAATTTTATAACAAAACTAATAAATTTTGAAGTTTTATTAATCAGTTAACTATTTTCAGTTACATTGCATTTTTAAAAAATATATATAAATAATTAAAAGTAATAAATAAATGAGAACAGTTAGAATCGTGTAATCGGGATCGGGAACCGACGGTTGAAATCGTAAATCGGGAACCGAAATTACAAGGCTAAAATACAGTTCCCGTTTCCATCGAACCGGAAACCAGCGGTTCAGAACCGAAAATCGAGAACCATTCCTGTATGCGCACGTCTACTACTAGCTAAATATAAATTTTCCAAATATATTTTTTCAAAAAATAAATCTGCATATTATTTAATTATCATTTAATGTGATTGTACAATTTTTAAGTAGACGGCCAAAATTATACTCCCTCCGTCCCACTTCAAGATTTTTTTATTTTTTTTTGGTCCGTCCCACTTCAAGGTTCCCTTTCATAAATGACAAGTTTTGAATATATTTATACCCTTATAATTTAATATATTTACAAAAAAATTATTCATTATACCCTTATAAAGTTAACATATTTACAAAAAACTCAATCAGTAACTACTATTTCATATTTCACATTTAACTTTTACATTTTGTCTCCTCTAATCTTCTATCCATTTTCAAAAAAATCAATCATTTACTATTATTCACTATCTCACATTTAATTTTTGCATTCTTTCTCCTCTAATTTTTTACCCACTTACAATTTTTTATTCATTTTTTAAAAAAATTCTTAAAAATCGTAAAATTCCACCCAAAGAACTTTGGTCTGGAATGGAGGGAGTAAGATCTTCAACCAGCGTTACTAATTAGTTCGTAGGTTACATTTTGAGTACTTGTTCAACAAGTTACTCTCTTTCTCAGGGTAAATTAAGGTTCTTATCTACTCCCTCCCTCCGTCCTAAAATGTTTGTTCCATTTGATTTTTTTGTTGAACTTTGACTACAAATTTATGAGAGATTAATCATGTTCATGAAATTCTAAAAGTTGTTATTGATAATATTATTAATGGCGAATCAATAGGAATTTTTAAAATTTCATGAACATAATTAAATTGTCATATATTTATGGTCAAAGTTCAACAAAAATGTCAAATGGAACAAACATTTTGAGACGGAAGGGATATTTTTTAAGTCTATTTCAAAGTAAATTAAGGTTCTTATATAAATTAAGATTGGATCATGTTAAATTTTACTAATTATTTAAGGGGGTAATGTAAGTGAGACAAATAATAAAGTTAAATTTGATACATTCATTGACATTGTGACTTAACTAAATAAATGTGACGGGTCAGGCCCACCGATTGAATCCAACTTCCCCCAAATATGGGGCCAATAAGCCTGTTTCCGTGTCTAATAGACTGTACGACCTATTCGTCAAGTCGATAAAGATCCAAATCTGACCTCCAATGGTCCTAACCTAGACACGATTCGACATACGATCAATAACTTACACATCTCTCGGTATTCCCTACGAGGCTGGAGTACATGCTGACCTCATCTATATGTAGTGGTGAAGCCACGTTGAAGCCATGGGGGTCGGTCGACCTCCTTCAAATTTGGAACGTGTCAATTTTTACCCTTTTAATTTTTTTTTAAATGACTTTTTACTACTAAAAATGATGAAAATATACATTTTAACCCCCCTTAAATTTAAGAAAAAATTGCACTAAATTAGTATTTAGACCCCTTGTATACAAAAATTGGATAATTCAATTATAAAGAAAATATCTTGACTCCTTATCAAAATTTCCTGACTTCGCGCACTGTCTACATGATTGACCTCGCCCTGACCGACCTACGCCCCTTGAACCTGAGCAGATAAGTACGAAAAGCTAGAATCAAAGAGACGATCAGGACCAATCTCTAATCTCTAAAGTATCGCTTAATTCCTATCCACCTTTCTTATTCAGTCCAACACAATAAATAATTCTCACATACCACATTTAAAAGGTAACGTCTATTTTATATTCAGAAAGCTCTTGTCAATATAGTTTATCGAAATACAAATACTTAGCCTCACACCGTAAGTTATTAGCCGAATACCTCCTCCGACTAGTCATTTGTTCACTGATTTCAAATCAATATTGAAATCATCGACACTGTTGAACTAATACAAGATTATTAATGATGGAGATTGCGGAGATGATAATTAAAGTGGCGGACGAGGCATGTGGCCGGGTTTCCCACTCCCAACATTCATCTTTTTATATTCCCCAAGTCTTATTTTATTTTAAGTTTAAAAAACAAGTCACTTTTTATAAAAATTAAAATAAATAAATAACATTAAGGTATTGTGAATTAGTACAGAGAAAGTGAAACAGAAAATAGTAAGAATAAGTGAATATTTAATAGTAACTGTGAATATGACAAATAAGTCTGACTAGCACTAAAAAAAATCATTTTGAGACTTTGTATTTCGATTAAAACACGCAAATTAAATAAATAAATTATAGATTAAATGGAACGATTGGAATATACTCCCTCCGTCCCGCTAATATTAGCACACTTTTCTTTTTGGGCGTCCCGCTAATATCCGCACACTCCCAAAAAGGAAACTTTATATTAATAAAATATTCACCCAACCCCACTCATTCTCTCTCCTACATTATTTTAATACTCACAACACCATTATAATTTATTACACCCTCCACTCATTCTCTCTCCACTCATTCTTTTACACTCACAACATTTTATTAAAATATCATATTCCTTAATTCCCGCGCAAACAGTGTTTGTGCTAATATTAGCGGGACGGAGGGAGTATTCCATAGGGCCAAAGTACATTTTGACTTCCTTGATGCCCCTGGGGGTAGGGTTACTCTCCCTGCCCACTTATCTTGAATAATAATCAGTATATGTAGGGGTGGAAATGGTTCGGTTTAGCTCGGTTTGGGGTAATTTAGAAGTCAAATCGCTATACATCTGTTTGGAGAAATCTCAAACCGAGCTGAACCACAAAATAGTCCAAGCCGAGCTGAGCTAAACCATCACGGTTCGGCTCGGCTCGGTTTGAACCACGGTCTGATTTTACGAACAGGTAAGCCACAAAATGAAACTGCCTAGCAATCACAGTCTGAAAATATATGTATAAGCATTTAAGTTTTGTTTTGATTTCTCAGATACATACTATAGAGAGAGGATGAGAGGAACTTACAGCCTTCATTTTGTGAAGGGGGGGAGAGGGAGTGAAAGATAGATGTCTGTTCCTCCAAATAAATAAATAAAAACAGTTACAGGAAATGGAGACTAAGATTCTATAGTCATATATAGAATATTATTATATAAGCTAATATTTCTACTTTGATTCGGCACTCCCAGTTGACAACAATTATACGAGCATTAGCTAACATTGGATTACTTTCTTAATACACAAAAGAAATGATTAATTGAAGAAGGCTTCATTTGTATCAGTTCTCCGGGAAATTAGGAGCATGTCTGACTATTGGCAATTACGAGATTGAAAGATAACTAAAATTTCCAAACCATATAAGGGCTTTATGGTTCAGCTAGCTCATACTTGAATAGACCACAATCACTAAATTTAATTAATGGTCCATATAAAAACCATATAAGGGCTCACATGGTTCGGCCTAGCTCTGGCTCACCGGTTCGGCTCTACGGTTCGGCTCGTGGTTCGGCTTGAAACGGTTCGGCTCGGTTCGGCTTGAAGGGTCGGGCCACAGTGGCGAACCGAACCGTGTGGTTTATCAATTTTCTAAACCGAGCTGAACCGCATAAGTTTAAAAACCGAGCTAAACCGCACGATTTGGCTCGACTCAGTTCCAAACCGCGGTTTGAGCCGAACCATTTCCACCCCTAAGTATATGCCTATCTTAAGAGTTAAATTTTAGCTTAAACATATAGGGAAAATAATGGTTATCTCAAAAGGAAAATAAAAACATTTCTTTAAAAAAGTATCCCCTTTAAAATTAATACTACTACTATTTATTTTGAGACGGGGGAAATAGCTTTTCTTAGAACATTTAATTTAAGGACAAATTGTAGGGCCTAATCGAGGGGTGAAGGGTTTTCTATACGGGATCTCATTATTTTTTGCCACATCAGAGCTTAATGTGTGAATTTTTCGTCAGTTAAGGTTTTTTTTTACGAAATTTGTTAGAAAAGTCAGTTATATCTCATGTACCCGACATGTGATGAGCGGGTTGAATGAGACTGTAATTGATATTAGATATTAGGGGGCTTAGTGTAAATTGTGAAATATTAAAGGGGTTAAAAATACAATTTAACCTAACCTAAAACTCCACAAATTTGTGTTGGTACTTGTTACTACTAAAAAATATTCACATTTTGGCAGGGTTAATTTTAGGGACAATTTCTGAAATTTGACCAAGTGTCACGCCACTTTTATCTATTTTTATGTGAATTTTATGTAATTTAAAAGTTAAAATGTAAGCTAAAGGACTATTTCTCTTTTACATTTTTAATATGCTTTGAAATTTGCATTGAAAAGCAAAATAATTAATAAAGGGTAAAAAATAATTTAACTCATAGAAAATAAAAAAGAATGAAATGAAATTAAAAATCAAGGAAAAGAACGATTAGCCAAACACATTTTTAAAAATCATTACAAGTAAACTACAATATTCTCGCCCTCTCATAATAAAAATAATAAATGAGCAAGTTTTGGAAGAAATCAGTTTCTCCATAAATTATAAAAAGTCCAATTTTTTTCAACTTGCAAGTATTTGACGAATATAGGAACAGTTTAAAAAACAGGACTTTTTATAACTTAGAGAGAAACTAGTTTCCCTCAAAATATTGTGATAATAAATACTCCCTCCGTCTCACGTAAATGGACACTTATTTCCTTTTTGGAACGTCTCACGTGAATGGACACTGCCCAAAATGGAAACAAATATTCACTATTCCACCCACTCATTTTCTCTCCTACTTCACTTTTACACTCACAACATTCTCTCTCCTAACTATTCCTCCAACTCATTCTCTCTCCTATTTAATTCTTCATACTCACAAACACCTCCTCCACCTATTTCTCTCTCCTACTTTTTCTTAATTTTCATACCCATAAAATTAGTGCACATTCACATGGGACGGAGGGAGTATGTATTTATCTTTTGTGTCATCTCAAAATTAAAAATAATAATTGTGTTCTAAGTAAAAAAGTAATGTTAATACAATTTTATTATGCTACAAAAATATACATACAATTAAAATATATTTTTAAGAATGTCAACAAAATTCATGTGAATGATGGGGATTGATCTTTCTCCTTTTTTTTCTATATTATATGTCAAAATTTTACAAAAAAATGCGTTTTTTCTCTTAAGCTTAAAAAAACGTGTTTTGTTTTTCCTGCTAGTATCAGTGTCAGTGTAACAAAGTGTCAGTGCATGTTTGACAAAGTGCCAGTGTAAAAAGTGTCAGTATTAGTGTAACAAAGTGCCAGTGTAAAAAATTGTCAGTGTTAATGTTATTAAGTGCTAGTGTAAAAATGGTTTTTCTTAAATTTAAAAAAAATGTACTCCCTCCGTCCCATTAGTATTAGCACAAACACTGTTTGCGCGGGAATTAAGAAATATGATATTTTAATAAAATGTTGTGAGTGTAAAAGAATGAGTGGAGAGAGAATGAGTGGAGGGTGTAATAAATTATAATGGTGTTGTGAGTATTAAAATAATGTAGGAGAGAGAATGAGTGGGGTTGGGTGAATATTTTATTAATATAAAGTTTCCTTTTTGGGAGTGTGCGTATATTAGCGGGACGCCCAAAAAGGAAAGTGTGCTAATATTAGCGGGACGGAGGGAGTATTTTTTATAAGACCAACTCATTCATATATATATATATATATATATATATATATATATATATATATATATATATATATATATATATATATATACTCCTCCGTTGATTCAATTGATACTTATTTTCTTTTTGGTCCGTTCCACATCAATTAATACTTATCCAAAATGTAAAGGAATCTTCACTATTTACCCCACTCATTCTTTCTTCTATTTTACTTTTTCACTCACAACATTCTCTCTCCTAACTATTTTTCCCAGTCATTCTCTCTCCTATTTAATTCTTCATACTCACAACATTTAACTTTTTTCTCTTTCTTACCTCACTTTTCTTAATTTTCACATCCAAAAAGTTGATATCTATTGAACTGAAACGAAGGGAGTATATATTACTATTATTTTATTTGTCTCTCTCTCTCTTATTTGGATGCATTCCTACCGACAAGTATGGAAGGGCTAATTACGACCATAACTTATATTCACACTAGTGTAACACCCGTGCGATGCACGGCGATTAACTATTACAAAAGCATAGAAAAGAATTTACATATCCTGAAAATTGCACGGAGTGTCACTATTACAAAAGCATAGAAAATAATTTACATATCCCGGAAATTATTCAAGAAATTTAGTAAGTAGCACA
Organism: Adenophora triphylla var. japonica; assembly: GCA_022495995.1. Lineage (NCBI taxonomy): Eukaryota > Viridiplantae > Streptophyta > Magnoliopsida > Asterales > Campanulaceae > Adenophora > Adenophora triphylla. Next base: position 105,536 of record JAFEMH010000298.1, on the reverse strand, counting down.
GGAAATTATTCAAGAAATTTAGTAAGTATTCACTAATTACTTTGTACCCAACTTTTTATACTTTATAATAAAACCATTCATCTATTTAATATCCTAAACAATTTTTTAACGTTTAAAATAGAACAAAAGTTGAAGAAAAAAATATTAATATTTCAATTATAAAATAATATTTTTCCCTTTATTTTCTTATAAATGTAGAGATTAATAATATGACATAGAAAAATAAGAAAATACAATAAACTATAAAGAAATAAGTATATAATAATATACAAATATTATCAATATTTAAAATTTATTCTAAAAAATGATGAATCCTATGCGGGTTCGGGTTAAATGGGACGGTTAGAGCTACTCTCAAATCCACCCCTATCCCACCCGATTTAAAAGAAAACATTTCCAAACTTTTTTCATTAGACGCGGATCAATGCGGGTTTAGGAGGGATTCAAAAATTTAATCAACCCATTTTTTACTTTCAAAATTCTTTAAATAGGGCATTATCAAGTTAAAGCACATACTAAAAATGTTTTCCTAGAATTGGGCCAAAAAAAGTAATTTGATGTCGCTACTTCAAAAATTTTAGTTACATGAGACGGAAAATATAATTTTCCCTTATAGTTACAGCACATAATAATGAATTTTTTTGGCAAAAAAAGTAGTATTATTTTTTGGTGATTTATTTTGAGTTGAAAGTAATATTCATTTTTGAAATGAAGAAAATAATTTTTTTGTATAATGACATTTTTTAAAGTTGACTTGAGCCGGGAAATATAATATTCATTTTTTAATTGACGTAATTTTTTTTCCGTACAAAATAGAATTTTTTTTAACATTTTTGAATTGAAGTAACATTTTTGATATAACATTTTGTAATTTAAAGATTAGTTGAAGTATATTAGTGAAATTAAAAATCTTATTATTGTCTACAAATATAATTATTAGAACTATCCTGTTGTTATATATATAGAGATTAATTTTTATGTTGCTAGTAATTAAATTTAAAATTAGGATGAATTATTTCACTATCGAATAAATAAATGCTCCTTCGTCCGATTTTAAACTTCCTTTTTTTTAATAAAAGGTGTCCCATTTTGAATATAAAAAAATTACAATGAAAAAATTATAAGTCATACGCACAACAACTATTCACTAATTACTTTGTACCCAACTTTTTATATTTTATAATAAAACCATTCATCTTTTTAATATGCGAACCCATTTTTTTACGTTTAAAATATGACAAAATTTGAAGAAAAAATTATTCATAAATATTATATATAAAAAGGAACAAATAAATGAAACGAAGATTAATAATACATCAAATTTTGATAAAAAAATTAAAACATAAATAGTTCTAATAATTATATTTGTAGACAATAATAAGATTTTTAATTTCACTAATATACTTCAACTAATCTTTAAATTACAAAATGTTATATCAAAAATGTTACTTCAATTCAAAAATGTTAAAAAAAAAATTCTATTTTGTACGGAAAAAAAATTACGTCAATTAAAAAATGAATATTACGTTCGTCCAATAATTAATACAACTTTCTATATCAAAATATAATTGCTTCCTTTGCCTCAAGAAATTTACTTGTCTCAAAAAATAATAATCATTTTTTGACACACGAAGACACAAACATTATAAAGATTAATTTTTAAAAATTAATACTACTTTGGCTAAAAAAATAAAATACCATCTTCATCCCAATGAATATTTTATAAAATATTACTTAATTTGTTTAAAAAAGTAATATCATATTTTGAAACGAAGGCACTAATATTACAATATTTCAAAAATGAATATTACTTTCGATTCGAAATGATTAACACGAAAATAAAACTACATTTTTTTTCCATAAAAATGAGCATTAGTTCCTTCATCCTAATGAATATTTAAAAAATTATACTACTTCATTCGCTCTCGCAATTAATGTTAGTGTCTTAATCTCAAAATATTACATTAATTTTTTTAGACGAATAAAGTAGTATTATTTTTAAAATGTTCATTTAGAAGTAAAGAAGAAATGTTCATTTTTTTTGAAATATAAAAAAATTCTAATTTTTAAGAAAAAAAATTACCTCAATTTTCAATTCAAAAATGAATATTACTTTCATCCCATAATTAATACTACTTTCTATATATATAAAAAAAATTCCTTCCTTTGCCTCAATGAATTTACTTGTCTTAAAAATTAATATTTATTTTTCGACACGAAAACACGAACATTATAAAAATTAATTTGTACAAAATAATACTACTTCGGGAAAAAAAAAAAAATACTACTTCGGGAAAAAAAATAAATTAATATATTCGTCCCAAGGAATATTTTATACAATATTAGTTAATATGTTTAAAAAATAAATGTCAAATTTTGAAAAGAAGGAACTAACATTACAAACAATAATTTATATTTCAAAAGTGAAATTATGATTATTATTATCATCATTTATAATAAAATAATATACTTAACACTTAATTAATTTTCCAAAAAAAGATATTGAAAAATTAAAAAGAAAAATAAAGAAAGGATAAATAAGAAATTTATATTAAGAAAGAGTTTTTTTTTTTTGTGTCCAAATTAAATGAAATTAGTCTCTAATTAAAGAGGAAAAAAAATTATGAATTTTGGTGTAAAAATTTAAAAAAAAATTTTTTTTTTTTTATAAAAAAATTGAGGTCGAAAAAAAGGGATGAAAAATAAAAATCTGAAAAAAAACCATCCAATCAGAGGTCAACACGTGTCACCATTTTAAAAAAAAAAAAAAAAACCCTTGCGCGTAAACGCGCCTGTGTCGGTGCGTGTGAAGCACGCGCCCTATCCACGCGTGCCAAGTGTCTCTCCGCCTTGTTAATTACAGCTTTACCACCGCGTGAAATTACCAAATTACCCCTGGTTTGGGCGGGCTTTTTCTCACTATCCTGTTGTTATATATATAGAGATTTCAATTGATCAGTAGTGGCTAAGTTTTGTCGGTGAGGTGATTATGTAATCAATTATCAATAATTGATAATATCAAACATCTAGCTTCAAAAATATCACCAAATTTCCAATATAATGTGTGATGTGTGTGACCTAAAAGAGCTTCCCTACTATATAAGTACATGATGACGTAGGAAATGATTCATATCAATCTTAGTTCAGCAATATGTTGATTCTCAAAAGATATGATCTGAAATCACGAACAAACGACTAGTCGGATTGATATTCGGCTAATATCATCCGGCGTGATGATGAGATAATGTGTTATAAATTTGTAAGAAACTGTATGAAAACGACGTAATCTCAAATAGTTAAGATGACATTACGTTTTAACGTTGTGAGTTGTATGGTATTTATAGTGGTGTCATGGGATTATTGTGACTCTCTAAAATTAAGAAGATATTGTGGGCGTAATTGTCTTCGAGAATGTAGGAGGCGGTTACGAATAATGACGTAAACAGACGTACGTGTTAGTAGGTCGAGGTCGCTTGATTATTCGAAGTCGACCTGACTTTGTGCCTTGGCTTGATAGACATTTGTGCAAGTTGATGATCGTATGTCGGACGAAGCTAGGTCAGGACCAATGATGGTCGGATAATGAGATAGGTCGACTGATTTGTGCCATTGGCCGCAGACGTTGTGGTAACTGGACTGGTCCATTCCATGGTATTGTTTTTATGATATCTGGAATGTTGATTTTTATTCGTTGGGCCTGACCCGTCACTTTTATTCCGATCAATACAAAAGATATGCTGAATAAATGGCATCTCATAGAGAGAAGGGGAGGGGATTAAGACTCAGGAGAGATGATTTGAAAGGGCTAAAGTGCGAGAATAGATATCAGTGATGATTATGGTTACACAACTCTTTTTTATAAATTAGCCATCAGTTGGAATTATATTATTTCACATTTCACAAGTTATTCATTTATGGAGATTTTAATAATTGCATATCAAACCCTAATTTTTCGGATCAAATCATATTCGGTTCGAATCGGATTCAATCAAATTGTCATTCCTACTTAAGAGAGATGATTTGAAAGGGCTAAAGTGCGAGAATAATAGTTACTCTGTTACGGTTATCAGTTATGGACAATCGGTTATGAGTGATGATTATGGTTACGCAAGTATTTTTTATAAATTAGCCATCAGTTGAAATTATATTAGTGTTTCACAAGTTATTCATTGATGGAGATTTTAATCCCGATGATCATTCTATATGAGCCGAAAGCCAATTAGCCCAAAATGAATGATGGAATGAAGTAATACGTGTCGCTACTAGTTATAAGCATGATTTAATGAAGAAACAAGTGGAGTGGGGTGAAATAATTAATTAATTAATTAATAATGGTGATGATGTTAGATAATTAATAATCAAAAATAAAATCAAACATTGACAGGCAGCCAAGACAGAATGAAAGGTGTTTCATTAATTGTCCTTCATTCACAATTTCACATGCTTACTTTGGATGTATTGTTGGACACATATGTACATTTATTGTGTACTTGTATGTGTGTGTGAGAGAGATATTTTGTCTTCTCTTAAAAAATTATCGTAAAATCTAATCTCCTTACTTTCTTACTGTACGAAGAAACGAATTTTTTAATATTCAAAAATCGTTAAAATGAATATTCAAAAATCTTCAAAATGAATATTCAAAAACTATTAAATGAATATCCAGATCTACCAAATTGAATATTCAGAAACACACAATTGACCTTGTCTAGAAACTATAAAATGAGTATTCAGAAACCTTCAAATGTATATCCAGAAACCATCAAATGAATATTCAGAAACATTCAAAATGAGTATCCAGAAACATTCAAAATGAGTTTCTGGATATTTATTTTGAAGGTTTCTGAATATTCATTTTGAAGGTTTCTAGATATTAAAAAACACGTTTCTCCATAACTTATGGAGAAACGCGTTTCTCCAGAGACCTACTCAAAAATTATGGCTCCGTTTGTTTTTTGGGAGAAAATTTCGAAAAATGTTTTCCATATTTTTTGGTATTTGGTAAGCATCGTAAAATGGAGGAAATATTTTTCAGAAAATATTTTTCTCATGTTTCTAAATAAAATGACTTACGAATCTTTTCTAAATAAAATATTTTCTGAAAAATGGTAACACACCCTCACACACACATACCTAATTTTTCATACACCACTACGTTACCCACCTCACATCAACTACCCCCAACCCCATCCCCTAATAAAAAAATATATGTATATTAAAATTATTTTTTACAATTCTCCCCCTCCCCCTCCCCGTTGGGTAAAAAAAATTATCATTTTAAATTTATTTTTAACACCTCAAGGTTAAAAAATATTTTTTTTTATTTTAAAATTATATTGTAATAACCCTCACCACCCCCACAAACCACCAACCCCCTCTTACGGTCAAACTTTTTTTTACTCATAATTAAATTAATTTATTTTTTAACAACTCCCCCACCCAACCCCACTCCCCTACTATCAACTACCCACCCTACCCCCCCACTCTCTCGGCTACCCACCCTATCCCACACCTACCCCACCCCCACAACCTACCCTATCACCACCTTAGCTTACCATCATTTTACCCTTTATATTTTCGTCACCATCCTACCAAACCCCTACCCCTACCCCATGCCACCCACCTCACCCCTACTAATCTCCACCTCCTACCCGACCACCCCACCTCCACCTCCATCACCTTACCTAATCCTATCTCTTTCAACTTATCTCAAATTGTGTTTTTATCGAAAAATATTTTCATTAAACACATGAAAATATTTTTCGAAAAACATTTCCCTTATCAAACAGGCGAAAACATGTACTCCCTCCGTCCCATTAGTTACAACACACTTACTATTCATACATAGATTAAGAAAAAAAAAAAATGATATAAATGTTGTGAGTGTAAAAGTAAAATAGGAGAGAGAATGAGTGGAGTGAATAGTAAATTATAATGGTGTTGTGAGTATTAAAATAATGTAGGAGAGAGAATGAGTGGAGGGAATAGTGATAAAAATTTTCCTTTTTAGAAAGTGTGTGGTTTGTAGTGGGACGCCCAAAAAGGAAAGTATGTGGCTTGTAATGGGACGGAGGGAGTATATATTATTTTCCGAAAAACATTTTCATTTTCAGGAAAACATTTTACAGGAAATCATTTTTCGCAAGTCGTTTTACGCAAAACAAACGAAGCCTAAGAGTTTCTGAATGAGTTTTTTTTTTTTTAAATCGGAAATATACATAAACAAAAGATGAAGTACAACAAGTATTTTACTAGAGATGTACAAGCTCCAAAACTAGTAACAATACGAGATTTATAGTAGTATCCTTTAATATCTTCTAGCAAACTATTAACAACATAAGGTGGAACACTAACAAAAGAGATATCTAATGAATCATGGGCAGCTGCTATTAGAATAACTAGTTCATATCCCGTCGAAATTCGACGGGAATAATAAAGTTAATCAATTAAGAAAAATTGACGCAAAACATTTTCAGAGAGAGAGAGAGAGAGAGAGTCTTAAAACTATAGTACAGAATTAAAGTTGGGACCTCTTCAACAACCAACTGAAAACATCTATTAAAATAATCAAGTAATTTTATGAGGGTCTCATTCATTCAATTTTTTAAAATCAAACCATCTATTAAGGAAGTTTGGGAATGGAATGATAAATGTCATCTATATCTTATTACAACCAACTGCAGCGGTGTCTGTGGGTACGTCATCATTGATGCCACCGCTGCCATCTAAATCATTATCAGACCCTTGAATTTATATTGTTGGAGGGTGTGAGTTCTCAGGCATAACCTCTGCTTCATTCTCATTGAAATGCTCCTCAGCCATTTTCTGGAAAAGCAAACCAACTTAAGTGTGTGCAAACGTATACACTATATCACAACAACCACACAACCACAAATATATACAATTCGCAAGCATGTACACTTGCATACACCAACAAAAATATCCTTTTTTAACGGCCTACAATACACAAACAAACAAAAAAGAATTTTGATATTTGGAAAAAGCATAACATAATTATTACCGGAACGGGTGTTCAAGTGAAGTAGCTGCCAATGGGGACAATTGTTCGACTCGTTGGGGAGAATACTGATTTAAAGATCGGAAACCTCAACACTTTATATGAAGGTCTTGAAAATCTATCCTCAGACAAATGTTTTTGGACAGAAGACTGCAAACCAATGCTGCTTAATCCAAGAAGCTCATCCGACAGCTACTGCAGTCAACTTGAACTCAATGTAAAAGAAACCATACCCACCAAATACTTCATGTGTAGGAACTGGACATATTGTTGCGCCAAGAAAGAAGACATTGCAGTTTTCAACACATGCAACTCTGCAAATTGCAGCAGTAGTGTGAAGTTGAATTTGGAGGTCAGATTTCCAAAGAGCTGCCACTTCAGAAGTTGTTGGCAAACTATACAGAACCCATTGATCATGATTGAATAAGTTACGACAGTTGGCACCAAGCCTTTCTGAGACAATTTCATAAATAGATCCTGTTGTGGGCATTTTTCAACATGGCAACATCTTCAATTGATCCTGCATATCGAGATGTCATTACACTGTAAGTATTGTTTTAATATTTACTTGTTCAATATTTCCTAATATTTTTATTCTTATCTTTCAGTAATTAAGAGAGAAATGCGGAACAATCTTCAAGTACGTTCAACAGACCTTCAAACGGCTAGGGCGACTTGGTCTAACGGAGGTTGAAGTGATAAACCAAAATGCCGAGATTATAGGAACCATATTGACTCTTTCATATCTACTTGTATTTAAGGGGAAATGGAGACGGAAAAACACACTAACGCTCATACGCACACACTCAACACACAAAGCTCTTGTAATCCTCTCCATTGTCTTCCAAAGTTGTATTCTTGATCATTATAGTGAAACTTTTAAGGTTGGAGACCTAACTCCCGGGGTTTTTTCCAAAGAGGTTATCACCTCCAAGGTTTTCCTCGTTAACAAATCGTGGTGTCATTATCTCTTTTTCAAGCTTTTGTTCCATATAATCGAATTCCACAGTTCCCTCCTTATTATTCAATCCACACACTAAACCTAGTTAAGATTCTACTTTATTGTTTTTTCTACCAAAACAATTTGGCGCCCACCGAGGGGCCTCGTGGTTTATCGGTTATTTGAAACATTTCCTAACCAAATTCACTATGTCTGCACCCTCCAATGTGTCCACCGCCGGGAAAGGTCCCACCGTTGTTCCCACATCAGGAGGTAGAACCAGCTTGTTACCACCACCTCCTCAGACCGGGTCTCAGCCAACTCAACCTACGAAGACTCCACAAAAGGGGGCAACCTCTTCCAATGCAGATGCTGACATCCGGAGTATCCTAACCAGGTTGAATCAAAGGTTGGACCAGCAAGACAACAATTCGAAGGTGTTGACCAATTCCATGATTAAGATGCGAGAAAGATCAACGGCTCATCGCATCTCGGCTTGAGAACATATCACGCTGCGTGCGGGTTCTCAACTTTGACAACACCGGAGGATCTACATTTCAGAGTGAATTCATTCCAATGGGCAGTCCTCCTCAAACTCATCCGCTGACATCTTTAATGATGTCGACATCTTTACAGGGACACCCCATTGACGCCATCTTAGGAGGGATTCACCCCATTCATTCCATTTATAGACAACACTACTCATCACGACTACTACGGACGATTACGGTTTGCTAAATAATCTTTTCAATAATAATAATTTCAATCGTATTCCTATGGGTGACCCTTTTGCGGGAAACCCGCTAGCTAAACAGATGCGGGATCTCGAGAGGGCGATAATGAACGTGCAGGTGTAACTCCTCCAATTCAACCAGTGACCCAAAGCGCTACAATCAATCCCGGTTTGTCCCAGCAATTGCAAATGTCGACATCCCGAAGCGTTTCACGTACCATCTATGAAGTTGTACGATGGCACCACGGACCCGGAGGAGCATGTTGCACACTATCAAGAAAAGATGGACATAATCCATATCCCGCTTGATGCGGGAGGCCTGCTTATGCGGGGATTTGGATCCACCTTGTCTGGACCAGCTCTCAAATGGCTGATTAGGCAACCCACAGGTTCAATTGGTTCATACGCCCGGCTCATCAACATGTTCTATAACCAATTCTCATGCGAGTCGACAATTTGAAAAGTTGACAAGTGATCTCTACAATGTAACCCGGCGGCCTAATGAGACTCTGAAGGATTATGTCCATCGGTTCCAATAAGGAGGTGTTAGAAATTCCCAATCTTGACATGTCGACGTACCACGAAGCATTCAAAATGGGGTTGAAGAAAGATTCACAATATTATCAAGATTTGGTAATGACTCCTTGTAAGCGGCTAGAAGAAGTCGAGCGAGCATTAAGGTTCATAAGGCTGGAGGAAGATGAGGCTGCGAAGATCGAAGTCGTCATCCAAGACGTCGACATATGACCATCAGACGAAAAGCAGAATCGTCCCATCGCAGGAACAACCGTCCCAATCCTTATCCGAGAAATTGACACTAGCAAAATTAATTCGGTAGACGTTGAGGATGAAAATAGTGATAATGTGCCTAACATTTCTGATTATTGTTTTACGGTGACATTTCGGGTGTACTTTGTGCAATGGGCAACCTAGGAGACAAAGCCGGATGGCCAAAGAAAAGCGGACAAAACCACGGGATGGCGTGATAAATCAAAATGGTGCGCTTACCATGAAGACTTTGGACACGTTACTGAAGACTGCATCGCGTTAAGAAAGGAGATCAGTTACTTACTCTCGAAAGGACATCTTAAGGAGTTGTTGGGATCCAGAAAGAAGAAGGCTGAAAATGCAGAAGCTCCTCATGAAGCTGAAAGGCCGGTTTCTCCCGGCATCAACAAAGGTGATCAACTTCATCAGTGGAGGCTCAGAAATATGTGGAACATCCTATTCTGCCGCAAAACGACACGCTAAGGAGTCGAAAGAGGAAAAGCCAGAGAGACAGCCCAAGATGTCGACACCTTGCCCGGATCCAATTACCTTTGATGAAAGTGATCGTGATAACTTGCTGGAACCCCATCATGACTGTAACGACCCCAACCCTAGGCATTTATTTTTAATATTATATTAGATGCTTTTAATATTTATATTTATTTTATGTGTTCCTTTATGTCTTTAAATTCTTAATTTAAGATAAATTGGGTAAGTAGTAAGATTGGAATCTTTTAAGAATTTATTGGTTATTAAATAAAGAAGATTGGGGAATAATAAAAATGGAAAAATGATAAATAGTGCAAGGAGGTGAATTGAGTAGGATGAATTATTTGGATAAATGAGTTAAGTTTAAATTAAAGGGATTGGGTGAAAGTCTTGGTGATATTTCAAGAGGGGGGCCAAAGTTTATAACCTCCCCTCCTCATGCCATGTGTTCCTCTCTCCTCTCCCCCATACCCTCCTCCATCCGCCCCCTTCTTCTCCTCCTCACTCTCCTTCCTCCTCCCTCATTCATTCACTTCTTCCTCCAAGAGAACATTTAGAATTCCATGGAAGCTTTCAAGCTCCATTCTTGAAGCCAAGCAAATCTTCCACCAAACTCAAGTTTAGGAGCACCTTTGGAGTTGGATCATCTTGGGGAGTTCATCTAGCTAAATAGATCAACCTTCCTTATAAAATCCAAAGGTGAGTTATTATGACTTTCCTTCCTCTATATGCTCATGAATTAATTGATGTTGTTATTATTGATATAATGGTTATTTGGGGCCTTAGAAACCTTCTTGGAGTTGAGGAATTAGTTAATATTATGGAACATTGTTGTTGTTCATAAGAAATGATTAAAAGTGTAATAAAATTGGTTGAGTTGTATTAAGATGGTTAATCATGAAATATGGAAGTAAAAATGGGTTGGAAATCAAGTGGTAAATGATTTGGGTTTAGGTTATCTTGGGGTTTAAATGAATTAATATAATGCGTATGAAGTTAGGAAGTCCTTCTAGGTTCACAAACAAAGGAAAACTAGTTTGGGACAATTTTGGTTTGGGTTGTTGAAGGATTTTTATTACATTTTGAATTCTGGGCTTAGGGCACGAGTCATGCCACTGTGTGGCACGAGTCGTGCCTTGGTTGGGGACGAGTCGTGACGAGGATTAAAGGAAGTCGTGCCTAGTGGGGACGCCCGTTTTGCAGGGAAGGCCAAAGGGGCACGAGTCGTGCCGGGCACGAGTCGTGCCACGGCACGGTGACATGGGGTCAACTTTGAAGCTGTTTAAACCTAATCGAACTAGAACCAAAATGAAATCTCTTTAACCTAGATTAAAGTAGAATACTTTGGCTACTCAATGACATCTTAAGTGATCAAAATGGAATTGTGGAAGTAGTTTAAATATTGCCCGAAAATGGTTGATAGGTTTGATTTGTGACTTCACCAAAATAGTTCCAATTTGGGAAATAGAACTTGAACTTTAATAAATGTTATTCGAGGTCGTATAATGACTATGTAAGAGTGGTTTATGATATATAGTAGCCTCACTCCCTATCTTTAGTGAATAGTTGCAATGGTGTAGAAGCCATAGGTTTCACTATTGAGCTAATTGGTAATGGGTAGGTATCACTTGTGGCATTGTGTCCAAGTTATGGAATTATTGATATTATGGTTATCTTAATATCCTAAAGTATGGACTATTTGGTAAGTTGTTATGTGGTATCCCATTGTGTGGATTATGTGTTATATGGTGGTGTGACATCCCAATTGTGGATTATGTGGCATGTTGATTATATTGTTATCCCAATATGTGGATATGTTTATTATGTGGTTGTATGGTTATCCCAATTGTGGATTTATTTGTTATCATTCATATTTATTGATGATACTATGCATAGTGTATTACTTAAATGTTGCATTATGGTATTGATTGGCATGAGTATACATTACCATGTTATTATATGATTATCCCATTTTGTGGATTATAATTCAAGTATCTATTATGTGCTTGAATGTGTATATGTTCGGGTGGGTATGATGGAAGTCAATCAATTATTGATTTGTTCAATAAGTGACTGAAGGTTCATCATATCGGTGACCCTTCCCCACTCTGTGGCCACAGTGTGGGGGCTGTGCAGCTACTTGTAACGATGTGTTGCCTTTTTCGCGGGAAAAATTCGATTTTTGCGTTTCTTTGAAAAACCAAATAAAACCGGAAAAAAAGGAGTCGCCACGCCATTTTAATTTTGAAGGGCAAAACTTTGAAAAAAGCCCGAGATCAGAGATTTAGGTTCGGAGGTCATGTTACGCGTCGGGAAGGACGTTAGTGTGCACCCGACGCGCCTCGTAAAAACGAGTCTTCCAAGCTGAAAATCATTTGTGTGTGTGTGTGTGTGTGTGTTTTGGCCAAAATAAGTTGAAACTGGAAAAAATAAAAATTGGGATGTCTTTTTAAGACTTTAAACTGATCCCATGATTTTTTGGAGAATTTTTGGTTTGAGATTTGGTACTCAAAAAACCTTTTGAAGTTGAGAAGTCACTTCTGCCAGAAGAAAATGGCAGCAGACACCTGATTTTGAAATGGATTCAAGGGTCCTAAAACTTCATAATCTGGATGAACTCAGAGAATGAAAGTTTCTCTAGACTCCTTGAATAAACTTTGTGTGAAAGAAATTTCCATTTTGGAGAAGATTTGAGGGGTCAAAACCTTCTGGAAACCTCAGATATGAGATCTGGATTCCCAGAAGCTGATGAACTAGCCTCTGAAAGAAAAATTGAAAAGAGGAGTTTTACTCACCCAAAAAATAAGGTAAAAATATGTCTGGAAAGCTCTGGATGTTGGCTACAAAAAGTGTTTTGTAGTCAACACCAAATTCCAAGTTCATCTGTGTCCAAAAATTAAGACCATGGACTGAGGTCTGAGAAAGTTGCTACTGGACAGCAACTTCTCAAGAAAGAAAATATGATTTTAAGGGGGGTTTTGCATCCATGCTTGTCCCCATTTCCCTAGGTTTTGGTTAGTGATCACTAGACATTTTAGTGGTGAATCAACTATACCAAACCATCCTTGGGGTACATTAGGACTAAGCATTTCATTTGCTTGGGGAGGGGGATTTTACCCTTTGAAATCAAGATTTAGTGCTTGAAAATGGTTTTCTAGGGTTTTGAAAGTGCATTTTTGCAAGTAAGCAAGAAAAGCTTTGAAAATAATGTTGATCTTTGTAGAAGATCATCCATGGAGATGGTCTTCCATGGTGATCTTCTTAGATCTAGAGAAATAAGATGAAAGAACTACATTTTGTAGTTTGAAGATGCATGCATGGATGAGATTTAGGGTTAGGAAGAAGAGGGTTTACCAATCTTCCTTGTGTTCTTGAGTGTTTGGCTTGAGTGTATGAGTGTTTAGGGCTTTAATATGAGAGTGAGTGGATGAGTATGAGTTGGGAAAGATTGGAAAGAAAAAGGTGACAATTCTTGAGAATTCTCACTGTTTTCTCTCTATATTTCGCCAGAACTTCGTTGCTATTGTGTTCTTCCTCCTTATTTTTGTGACTGGAGGGCTCAATTTATAGCCCTCCTGAGATGACAATCTCATCCGCGCGGACAAGGTCAGTAGGCGTGCACTGTTCATTAATTACAGCTCCAGCCTTAGACAGGAAGAATAAAAATTCAAAAAAACCAAATTAACAGCCAGTTTTTGTGTTTCCAGCCTTTCTATTTATGGTTTTATTCTTTTGTTTTGCTTTTTAAGATGCTTTTCTTGGTTTAACTTCATTTGGCAATGCCCATTCTACCCTCCCTTTGTTAGAAATGTTAGGATAGTTAGGAATTGTTAGAAATGTTATAACTTTCGTTAATTTTATAACGAAAATTCTAACAAGCTCAAATTGGAGCACTTACAGTAGCCCCTCGGCGACGGCGCTTTCGAAGGAAGCGGGGTCGTCGATAAGAGTAAGGCTCCATATTTGGCAGGATGATCGAGTGATCGGGTGGCTGAACCTAGCGATAGGCTACCTACGTATCCCGAATGGGAATCAAGCCAGTCGTAGTTCGGGTCTTTGACCCTGAGATGATGGCGTTTTAGGTGCCTCGAACCTGATGAGCGAGTTCTACAGTCGGTTACTGGAAAGAAACTCTGCTGGGGATAAGAGATGACCATTTTTGGTCTGATGGCTATCCGCTCTGCTGGGGATAGGAATGACCATTTTCGGTCTGACGGGTATCCGCCCTGCTGGGGATAGGAATGACCATTTTCGGTCTCTGCTGGGGATAGGAATGACCATTTTCGGTCTCTGCTGGGGATGATTGCGATTTCAGGTGCCTCGAACCTTGGAGATGATAGCGTCTTAGGTGCCTCGAACCTTGGAGATGGCGTTTTAGGTGCCTCGAACCTTGAAGATGGCGTTTTAGGTGCCTCGAACCTTGATGATGATGGCTTTTTAGGCGCCTCGGACCTTAATGGCTTGCCTCTGAAATGGCCTTTCGTGGACCCTGATGTCTAGGCTCTGACCTTAATTTGAAATGGCCTTTCGTGGACTTCGCCCGCCGCCGAAGAGAGGGTGGACTGCTCTGGTCGAGGGTCACTAATGATAGGCTACCTACGTATCCTGACGGGAATCAAGCCCTTTCGTAGTTCGAGTCTTACTCGAGATTCCGCTGGCTTTTGGGATTCCGTTAACTTTGCTGGGGATTTCGTTAGCCTTTGCTGGGAATGAGATGTATTCTCCCGGGAAATCGGTCTCACATTGACCGCCGCGCATGATTTTGATGAAAGACACGGGATCTCGCTACTTTTTCTGGAGCATCTGCTTTACGTCGACTTGCCTGGGAATTTTGATGAAAGATACGGGATCTCGCTATCTTTCTCCTGGCACTCGGCCTCACGCTCCACTTCGGGGAGAATTTTGATGAAAGATACGGGATCTCGTTATCTTTCTCGGGTGCTACCGGTCTTTACGTTTGACCTCTTGGGAATTTTGATCCATGAAAGATACGGGATCTCGTTATCCTTTCTTGGAGACCGGTCTTACGTTCGACTGCTGGTAGTTTGATGAAAGATACGGATCTCGCTTATCTTTCTCTGGGCACTTTACGCTCACGTTCCACCGCCTGGATGATTTTGATGAAAGATACGGGATCCGCATCTTTCTCGGACTTGGCCCTTACGCTTGACTGCTGGAAGATTTTGATGAAAGATACGGGATCTCGTTATCTTTCTCGGGGCATCTGCTTTACGCCTCGACTGCTGGCATTTCTATGGAAGATACGGGATCTCGCTATCTTTCTCTGAGGGTTACTTGGTTTTACGCTTTGACTGCCGGGCAATTTTTGATGAAAGATACGGGATCTCGTTATCTTCTCTAGGTTATCTGCCTTTACGTCGACTGCGGTAATTTTGATGGAAAGATACGGGATCTCTCGTTATCCTCTCCTGGATCTGCCTCACGTTCACTGCCGGCACTCCCATGAAAGATACGGGATCGTCTTTTCCTGGACTTATCTTACGTTTTCGACTGCTGGTGATTTTCGATGAAAGATACGGGATCTCGCTATCTTTCTCGGGTATCTGGTCTTACGTTTTACTGCTGGTATTTTTGATGAAAGATACGGGATCTCGTTATCTTTCTCCTGGGCACTTGGCCTCTTACTCTTCGACTGCCGGTAATTTTGATGAAAGATACGGATCTCGCTATCCTTCTGGTCGGCCTCACGTCGACTGCCGGGTAATTTCTGATGAAAGATACGGATTCTCGTTATTCCTCTCGGATCTGGTCTTTACGTTTGACTGCTGGGGATAATTTGATGAAAGATACGGGATCTCGCTATCTTTCTCTGGGCATCGGTCTTACGTTTGACTGCCTGGGGATTTTCTTGACAAGGGGCTGACTTTGGTTAACTTTGGTTAACTTTGTCAAGTTTGGGGAATTGCAGAGTCCCTGAAATTTTAAGGGGCAAAAGGGTCATTTTGACCTTGCAATCTGATCCGCGCCTTAGAGGGATGGAAAGTCAGGGGTATTAATTGGGCTACGCCTTCTTCTTCCCCATTCAATTTTTTGAGATTGTCGAGAGCAGAGAGAGAGCCGAGGAGAGTAGCATCATTTTTGGCCTAGAAGCTTCAAAATTCGTCCGGTTTCTTGATTTTTCGAGCAATGGAACACGGGAAGGCGCTTTCAAGGCCCAAGGACGTGGTCCCATAGCGGAGAGGCCGATCGGAGCCGTCCGGATGAGGAGGCATTACAATCTTTCGCAATCGGCCTTGAGGAGCACCACCGATGCTTGGCAACATTGGGCTTCTGATCCGCATCTCGAACGGTATATTTCGAATCCTCTTGATCCTTTGTCGATTTCTTGTTTGAAATTTTTGGGTGATTTTTGAATTTTTTTTTTTGAAAATTCGAATGATTGATGTTCTTGGCTTTGAATTTTGATTTTGATGCTTTGCATGTTGTAATGAGTATATGAGTAACCCAAAGTGTGCATTTTGCTTGGAAAAAGAATTGGCATTTTTGCCACATTTTTTTTTTTCAATTCGAAAATTACATGTGAAAATTCGAAGAATTGTGATTTTTTTTTTTTTTTGAAATTGAATATTGCATGTTCTTGATGATGATGATTTTTTTTTTTGAAATTGAATTTTGATATTGATGAATGATGATGCAATGCATGCATTTTGTTTGGAAAGAATGGGCATTTTGCCAATATGAGATGTATGTATGTTTAGGATTTTTTTTTTTGAAAAGTGGGACGGATTTTTCCTCCCGTTGCATGTAAGATGGATGATATGCATGTATGCATTTTTTTTTGTTGAAAATGGGACGGAGTTTTTACTTCCGTAGGAATGCATCCTTTTTTTTTTTTGATGAATGCATTGGGACTTGCTGAAAATTGTTTTCTTTCATGCGAGAAAAATGGGGCTATGCTCATTGTATGCTGTTATGCTGTCGAATTTTTTTTTTTTTAATGTAAATGCAAATGCAATCTTTTTGACATTTTCTCTCTTTTTTTTTTTACAGGGCGGAAACCGTTTTGTGACGGAGCAGCTGAACAAGATGAAGACTCGAGGATCGGTGGAGTCTGTGATTGACTTGTGGGATCGGCTTCCGGATGCGGGCCGAGGAGCTTTGCCGAGTCCGAGACAGATTGTTGTCGAGACGGGGCTCTGGGAGTTTGTCGAGTGCTTGAGGGGACTGGTCAAGTTCCCTAAGTGCAAGGGCTTGATGTTTGCTCTGGCGCAGCACTGGTGGGATGCGACCCACACCTTCCACTTCTTCTGGGGCGAGGCGACTGTTACGCCTTCTGACTATGCTGCGATCACGGGTCTGTCCTTCAATGGACGCAGCATTGAGTGGAGAGATGGCTACAGCGATGCTGACCTGCAGGCTTCTTGGATTTTCCCTATTCCCAAAAAGGGGATGGGGATGGAGTATGCCGTGGTCTTCGGCAAGATCGTGGAGACCATCGCGAGTTACGAGGCTGGGGAGGATAGGTTTAGCGCCGAGCAGATTGCTAGGTCCTTCCTCTGGTTTACTTTCTCGAGCACGCTCTTTGGTCATGCTGAGGGGACGGCAGTCTTTGCCTTGCTGAGGTCCTTGGAGGACATGGAGACGGTTGGAGATATTTCCTGGCAGGCCTGGCTGCTGAGCTGCACTTCGCTCTTGATAGCACAGCCAAGGCCGTGAGCTCCTGCACCGCTTCGAGTTTGCTCTGGAGGTATAAGCTCTCTTTTTGCTTTCCCTCTTCCTTTTGAGCACGCACTTTTATTTGCACTGGATTGATTGGATTTTTACCTTTCGCAGGCACGGGCGTCTGGAGTTTTTCCACGTCACGGTGCGCAGGCAGCCTGAGCGCACGCGGGGCGATCCGGCCACGCAGCCTTGGTCCAAGCATGCCCGGGAAAGCACAAGCTCCAGGGGGCGCACGACTCTCAGAGACGCCATTGCCTTCCTTTGACGGAGCCGAGACAGATGAGGGATGACATTCTTCCCCGCATCGCTTTGAGGCAGCGCAGCTGAAGGGCGCCGAGATCTGGACAGCCAGCGGAGGATTTTGAGGGGCCTGACCGCGACGCTCACTATCTGGGAGAGAGGGTGACGCGCCAGCATGGCGTGAACCGCCTTCGAGGACACCGTGGAGCCTCCCGCCACATGATGCACCCGAGCGATCGGTCCGTGACCTGGATGATTACCGAGCAGGCGGCAGTTCTCGGACTTCGTGGCGATCGAGCCACATGCGACGTTCGTCTTGAGGAGGCTGAGGATGCCTCAGGTTTTGGAGAGGGAGGGGCTTGGGATCCCGCGGTACCCTCTGACGGATTTTTCCCTACATCCAGGATGGGGTCCATCGAGGGTGCAGGTCCCTCAGCGAGCGGCTTCCACGAGCTTTCCGGCTCGTCCGGGTATGAAGGGTATGGCTTCACCTTTTCCCTTCTTTTCTTTCTTTTGTTTCATCATCTTTAGCATCACTTCTTTTTTTTTTTGACGCTTTTGCTTTTGTGCAGCTTCCGGAGGTGGTCGCGAGACACTGACGAAGCAAGTGATCGGAGCCAAGAGGTTCATACGGAGGATGGTTGCTTGCGGGGCACCTCAGGTGAGGCGAGGAGACCACGGCGGACCTGCCCGACGGGAGGCTTCTCCTATTCCCTCGGAGACTTCTTCGAGACCCCTCTTTCTCCTCTCATTGATCACCGCGTGCACCGCCTTCGGATCACGTCATTCTTGGGGACCCGCACGGGAGGGACACGCCCGGCGGCATGGTGGGTCGTCTCCGTATGTTCAGGAGTCGGACGCCTTCACCTTCGGATACGACTTCTTCAGGGATCTGGGTTTACCCTATCAGAGTGTGCCAGCTGGTTCCTTGATGAGCTCTTTCTGGAGATGAGGATGATTCCTGAGCCTGAGACTTTCAGGGTTCTTATGAGGCCGGCCCGAGTTGCAAGAGGGGCTGGGTAGACATCGGGCGTCTGGAGACTCCGATTGATTTTTTTTTGATTTTTTTTTTGAGATTTAGATTTGTACAGATCATGCACATTTTTTTTTTGATGTAATAATTTAGGATTTTATTTATGTTTGTTTGTTGTTTTTTTTTTGTACACTCTCTTTTTTTTTTGGAATGTAATAATTTAGGATTTTATTTTATGAATGCAATGCATATGAATGTAGTGTTGCATGAGCCTTGGGTTTTTTTTTTTTTGCAAGGGTGGTTGGTATATGGACTGGTTTGGGGAGGTTTTTGCATAAGTTTTGAGAACTTGGGACGGAATATTCCTTTTTTGGTGTAGCAGCTTGGACTTGCTGCAGATTTTTTTCTGGAAGCAATCCCATTTGCGCGGATGGAATCCTGCATTTGATTGTCCCTTTAATTTTGCTTTAAATCTGGTCTTGCTTTATTTCAAATTCAAATATCTTCTTCAACCTCCAGCCCTAAACAGCCATTTTTGGGGAGGAAGAGAGAAAAAACCATGGAAAGCCTTAGAAAAGCTCCCTCAAAATTGTCCCAAGAGTCCCAAATGTCATTTTTCAACAAGGTCAAGGATTGGTCCCGGAAATTATGCATGAGAGAAGGTCTTTCTTTGAAGAACGGTACAAGGTACGATGCTCGTGGTCTCTCAAAGAATTGGTTCCGGATTATGACCTCTTAAGGGCTTCTTCTTTGCTTCGGGATACTAGAAGGCATGTCTTTTGCCTTTCCTTCAACGAGATTGTTCCGACTTGTGAAGAATTTCGGGCCTTGCTTGGAGGTCCGGAGGTGGAGGAGATAGCAATTCTTTGTCCGGAGGAGCTTCTTTTGTTGACAAGTTGTGCAACCTTCTTCATCTTTCCCCTAGGAGCACCAGGCATGATCCGCGGTCCCGACCATTCGACATTTCCGGTCTTCCCGACAGACTCAGGGGCCTAGGCTTGGTGGATGACGCCATTGGGATGCCTTTGCACTTTGCATGTTCGGCACTTTGTTCATGGTCTATTCCTTTGGGATCTGCCATCGAGCTTCGCTGGATGTCGCCGTTCATCGCCGCTCGGAGAGATGTCATTCCTTTGATCTTGGGGAGACCTTTCCATGCTCTCGACAGATTAGCTACCGGGACGGCGGCACATGCACGGGGGCAGCCCGTTTCTCTTGACCCTGTGGCTGATGGAGCGCTCGGGGTTCTTCGGAACCTCTGACATGATCAGGCCTTGGACTTTTGCCAGGAGAGGTGTTGATGTAGATTTTGATGATCAGGGCTCGCTGGGAGCGCTTGGATGGCGGGTCGCCAGACTTGAAGATATCAGATGGTCGGTGCCTCATTGGCGGGTGGAGACTCGCAGAGTGCTTCAGGACGGGTCCCATGTGGTTATGCTTCTGGGCTTTCCCAGCCCAGCTTCTACATTCCGGCTCTGGTCCTGAGACATCTGGCTTGGAGCAGGTTCCTTTGGAGGGTTTTGATGACATAGCCACCAGGGTGGTGGCTCTTGCTTCCATGGATGATCCCTCGGTGTTTCCATTTCTTTCCCGAGCATGGAGGTACGATGCCTTTCCTCTCGGTCATTCTCAGGCGCCCGAGACCGGTGTTCCTGACCACTTGGTACCTGGATTGGTACGAGGGGCATCTGGGAGAGACTCAGGTGGCTATTTTGAGACGGCGTGAGGCCATTGCAGGTGCGGAGGACCAGGCGCTCTGAGAGGAGGAGGGCTGAGGCGAGGGCCAATCCTCATGACAGGAGCGGAGACGCTGTGACGACTATGAGGCTCACGTCAAGAGACAGGAGAGGAGGGCTCCTATGTTACCAGCCAGGCTACAGGAGATGAGGGATGACGCTAGGGCTACTAAGGCCCTGACAGGCTGGTTTGACAGACCCTGCTCCCATACCAGAAGCTTGGAGGAGGACACCGACATTTTTCCGGTTCTAGAAGAGAAAGACTTGGAGGGGAAGAAGAAGGGAGAGGCCAGCACGAGTGGCTTGGAGTGACTCTGAGGTTTCCAAGTATCCCTTTCTTGCCATGACAGACACATTAGTTTGATTATGTATCTTAGTTTTCTTTTAGCAGTGTTGCCAGCCTGTAGGAATGAATCGGGCTTAGACTCATCAAAGAGCTTTTAACTTGTAATGAACATTTGAATTGCTTTAGAGTTTTTTCGAGACGCTTTCATGGTCTGACCAATTGTATTGATGCCAAAGTATGGCTTTTATTTGTGCTTTAGATTGTTGTCTTCCTGCCACGTTTCCCTCATTTTGAGGAGCTCAGGTCTTCGTAGTTCAACCTGATGAACTCTTTGTTTGTTTTTTTTTTTGTTTGTTTTTTTTTGGTTCAACCATGTTTTTTACCTAGGCCTCCCTTTTCGGGGTTCTAACCTAGTTGGGTATTACTCTTTTAGCACTCTTTTTTTTTGTTTTTTTTTTTTGTTTTTTTTGTTTTTTTTTTGGTGCAACCCTGTTTTTTACCTAGGCCGCCCTTTTCGGGTTTCTAACCTAGTTGGGTATTACTCTTTTAGCACTCTTTTTTTTGTTTTTGTTTTTTTTTTGTTTTTTTTTTGTTTTTTTTTTTTTTACGTGTAGTATCTGCGAGCTTGTCACCATTCATTGGGTGTACAAAGGGATTCCCGTCAGGTCCGCAAGTTGCATGGCTCCTCCGGAGAAGATCTTCTGGACGACACTGGCCCGACCCATACAGGCTCCCATTTGCCGAGAGGGTTGATACGGCACTGGGGCTTTCTTTTAGAACGAGATCACCTTCTCGGATCTCCCGATGCTTTACTTTCTTGTCGAAGGCTCTAGCCATTCTTCCTTGGCAGGCCGATGTGTTCCATGGCCTTCAGCGGCGTTCGCCCAGGAGGGCCAATCGTCATGGCGACTCTGGAGCCATTCGACCTCGCTGACCCGGCTTTCCAGGATATACGGAGCGAGGCATTTCCAGCTCATCGGGAGTACGGCTTCCATTTGCATGTGAGGGCAAAAGGTGTTTCCCCAGCCGCCGTCTGACCGATGTTCTGCAGCCTGAGTGCCAGGTGTAACTTCTCGGCCACTCTGCCTTGGACAGCCATTTTCCGGATGACATTTTCCAGAGTCTTGTTTGCTGCCTTCGACGGCTCCGTTGGTTTGGGGCCTGCAGGGTGATGACTTGTGACGGGTTATTCGGAGTTCCGCCAGGCAATTTTTCACATTCCCCTTCGAAGTGGGATCCATTATCTGAAATGATTTCGGCTGAACCCGTATCGGCACATGATGTTTTCTTTGATGAAGAGGGCGACTTTCTTTGAATTGAGGATTTTGTAGGACTTGGCTTCAACCCACTTGGTGAAACAATCCACGGCTACCAGGACGACTCGTGGCCGTCACTGCCGCGATGGTGTGATTTTGCCTATGACATCAATTCCCCAAGTGACGAAAGGCCAAGGGGTTGTCATGCAGGATAACTCGTGAGGAGGCAAAGGATTAAGGTTTGAGTAGCGCTAACATTTGTCGCAGCTTTTGACAAACTGGATGGAGCCGGCTTCCATGGTGATCCAAAAATACCCCATTCTCAGGATGATTTGCATCAGAGCTCGAGCATTCATGTGAGGGCCGGAGGCACCACCATGTATTTCTTTCATGAGTTCGGAGCCTCTTGTTTGCCATACATCGCAGGAGGGGGCCTTGAGAACGTTTTTTGTATAACATGTTTCCCAAAAGAACATAATGGGAGGCGAGCCGCTTCAGGGTTGAGAGACTTTTTGCTTTGATTCCTTCTTTATATTCCCCATCTTTGCTTTTGAAAGAGGCCTCGCCATCCTTCAGGTACTTGGTAAATCTGAGTGTACCAGGGATCATTGATCAGTTCGGCTTCCGCTTCAATTTCGAAGATAGGCGGGGTTTTCTCTTCTTCGACTTGAATGGTTTAATAGACTTTCCTTCAGGTATTTCGACAAGAGAGGCTAGTGTAGCGACAGCATCCTTGAACCTGTTTCGGTCTCTTGGCAGGTAATGAAAGCTGATTTCTTTGAATTGAGTTACTAACTCTTCCATGTAAGCATGATACTTCTGCAAACCTGGATCCACCCTTCCATTTGTTAGAGACCTGATTGATGATGAGGAGTCACCGTACACCTCCAATTCCTTGACATTTCTTTCAAGGGCGGCTTCCAACCCAGCCATGCAAGCTTCATATTCAGCGTTGTTGCGGTGACTTCGAAGTTCAGCCGTCACTGCCACGGGGTGTGTCGCCAGCAGGATCGACCAGAAGCATTCCTATCCCGTTCCCCCTTTTGTTTGACGCCCGTCGAAGAAGAGTTGCCAGCGATTTTCTCCTTCTAGAGCGAAGATTCCATCATCGGGAAATTGAGGTTCAGGTCCTCGGGACTCATCACTTGGAAATCGGTGAGATGTTCTGCCATTATGCGTCCTTTTATGGATTTCCTTGAAACATAAGCGATGTCATATTCGGCCAAAAAGAACGACCATTTTGCCAATCTCATGGAGATGGAAGGCTTGTCGAACAGATATTTGATGGGGTCTATCCTTGAAACAAGATGTATCGGGTGACACTTGCATGTAGTGTTTCAATTTTCCCACTACCCAGACCAAACCTGCGCAAGTCTTCTCGCAAGCAGAGTAATTGAGTTCGCTTCCTTGGAGCTTCCCGCTTACGACAGATGGCGTTTCGACTTTGGAATCTTTTTCTCTTGAGCTAGCACAGCCCAATTGCTGCATCCGTGACAGCCAGATATAGCAAGAGTGGCTTTTGCCATGTGGTGGGAGAGAATCGGGGATTCACAAGGTATGCCTTAATTTGTTCAAAGGCAAGCTGACATTCTGGGGTCCATTCTGTGTAGGCATTCTTTTTCATCAACTTGAAGATTGGCTCGCAGATCGAGGTAAGCTGATTTACAAAGCGGCTTATGTATTGGAGTCTCCCCATGAAGGATTTCACTTCTGCCAGTGTCCGTGGTGGCTTCATTTCAACTATCGCCTTGATTTTCTGGGGATCTACTTTGATTCCCCGTCTGCCACCATACATCCTGAGTACCTTGCCCCGTCTTACACCGAAGGTGCACTTGGCTGGATTCAGTCTCATGCCGTGGTCTCGGAGGCGGCCGAAGAATTTTCTCAAATCAACAAAGTGCTGGCCATCTGATCCTCTGGAATGTATTATCATGTCGTCCACATAGACCTCAATTTCTTTGTGGATCATGTCATGGAACAGAGCTGTAGCTGCCCTCTGGTACGTAGCCCCAGCATTCTCCAGTCCGAATGGCATGACCGTGTAGCAGCATGTGCCCAAGGGGTTGTGAAGGCTGTTTTGGCTTGATCTTCTTCTGCCATTTTGATTTGGTTGTAGTGGCAAAACCATCGACGAAAGATTTGACTTCGTGGTTGGCCGTGGAATCTACCAAAATGTCGATGTTTGCAGGGGAAATCGCCTTTTGGACTGGCTTTGTTCAAGTCTTTGAAGTCTACGCAGCATCGGATCTTTCCGTTGGCCTTGGTCACCGTCACTATGTTGGACAGCCATGTTGGGATTTCAATGACCCTGATGAATCTGCCCTGAGCATCTTTTCTATTTCCTCTTTCACTTGTAAGGACCATTCGGGCTTAATTCTTCTTAGCTTCCGCCTCACTGGCTTGACTTCTGGGTCGAGCGGTATCGGTGCTCAACTATGGAAGGATCGAGGCCTGCATATCTTTATAGGACCATGCGCACACATCCACGAATTCTTTTAGCAGCTCGATTAGGGCAACCCTTTCAGCCCCTTCGAAGAAACTACCAATCTGCGTCTCTTTAGGCTCTTCTGAGTTCCCAAATTCACACTTGTTAAAATCTCTTCGGCAGCCGGGCTCGATTTTCCTCTTTCCTACAACCTGCCTTAAAGATTTCTTTGATATATTGTTCATTTAATGTGTCTGCCTCTTCATCTAGTGAATCGTTATTAACTGTTTTTAGATTATTAGTTAATTCATCATTAGTTAAAGTGGCAATTAAGGGATACTCAGAAAGGTTCATCATTTCATTGAAGACGAAGGGATACAACGTTGGCTACAGACTCGTAGTCTTCAGGCGTGAGGCCATCGGACCACTTTGAGAGACTCGAACTCAACAATGAGAGACTCGGAGGACTTTACAAAGGTTGACACGAAAGGACGGGGGACCAATCCAAGCTTGGTGATCATTTCCTCCTTGGTCGCGGACGGGCCTGAGAGAGTTTCCCAATTCTTTAGCGCATCGCTGTTGGTGGCTTCACAACTCGGGAAGGCATGGTCTCTGTGCTCCCTCTTCAGCCGTCTGCTATCATCTCTTTGTCTGAACCAGAATCAACTGTGTTTGGCATCTGAAAACTGAGCATGTGGATGTAGGGATCTTCCTCAATTCTGGGGACTTCCGTTTCGTCACAATCTGATCGCTCAATCCAGATGTAAGGACGCATTGCGTCTCGGTGAGCGGCTAGAAAAATCTCATGTCCCATACTCGAGCGGAAAGGCTTGGCAGGTAGTTCAGCAAGGAGGACGTCCCACACGACGTTCACAGATTCGAGCCGAGTCGTCGGTGTCGCTGACTTTTATCATGAAAACCTCCTCGCCCTCAGGCCAAGAATGGGTTTGCAGAACACTGACAAATCTGTGATTGAGGACCGGGGACTTGTGTGCCTGCATCACGGCGGTGTTCAGCATTTCCTTCCAGTACGCCTCCAAGTGTTGGAAATAGCAATTGAATTTGACGAATCGAACTTCTTCGGAGTCCGCTCGCTTGAGTGTGTCGACATAGTTGGCATTGCTGGATTCCAAAGGATGCCGGCGAGACTTGCCTCTTGAAGGATGTAGCCCGGTGTTCCACCGCGGCGTTCTGGCTATTGTTTCAGCTTCCGTTCCCTATGAGGAAACTGCCACCCTTATGACTTCGAGGTCTCCCTGCCGGTTGATGAATTTGACGCATCGGTGGAGAGTGGAGGCTACGGCTTTCATGTGATGCAACCAAGGGCGCCTGAGTAGGGCTGTGAACTCGGAGGATATCCATTACATGGAACTTCGCGGGCACCATTTGGGTTTCGTACCAGAGTTCCACAGTCACCGTCCCAGATGGGACGAGACGACGGCGTCGCAGGCTTTGACATCCCGGGAGACGGGATCACGCGCCTTTCATTTATGTGGAGGGCCCTCATCATGCTGAGGGGAAGGACATTTATTGATGATCCATTGTCCACTAATACCCAGGGAGTGACATGGTGTTGAGCCGAATAGTGATGTACAAAGCTTCATTGTGTTGGAGACATCTCTTGGCAAATCTTCATCGCAGAAGGTGATCATACTCCCATATAGGTGAGGATCATAGATTTGGTCCTTGTCTCGGGATGGAGAGTCATCAAGTCGGCCACTTCGTGCCTTTTTCTTGCGAGGCAGAGTCTTTGCCAAGCCCCTGGGTTATACTGATGCCTTTTGTGGCGGTTGCCATCTCCAGCCAACATGTTGATTGAGTGGGAGCGCCAGACGGCGTCGGTTTTCTTCATCGGTGGATACTCGGGAGCTGGACAAACTGAACCTTGGCTGACCCAGGGGGTTGGACTTCGCTCGCAGAAGTACTCGTATCGGAGGTCTAATTCCGTCGTTGGCAAGGCTTTTCTGCTCTTTTATCCCTTTTTGCTTTGGGGAAGACTGACTGAGTAGAGTACATAATAATCAAATCCCCAGATGGCTCTCCGAGCGTTCCCACATTGTTATCACCGCCTTCGAATCTCTCCTTCAATTTTTGCTGGAGGAAATTTTCTTTTTCTTAGGAGGACGGTCCTCGTGTATCCAATCCTGATAGTCCCTTTCAAGGCAATCGGGACAGCCACAAATATCCCACCAAATGTGTTCTACGGTGGCGGCGGATTTGGGACCTCAGGTTCGAGCGGTGCTGGAAGGACTTTGAGTGGAACTGGTCTGGGGATCTGCTGCCGGCTCGTCTGGTAGCGAGTGATTGGACTCGCCGGATAATGAGAGATATTGAGGTCCCGGGAACGGGCACATGTTTGTCCTTCAAGGCAGCCCCAGCCAGCCGGGATGTTGTTAAGGTCCCAAAGTGGCGTGTGGCCTCTTCAATCCAGGCCGCTGTCCGTTCCTGCGTTCTTCCAGGGATTTGATGGCTGACCATATTTCTTTAACTGTTCCTCGATTTTCATCACTCAGGCTGATATTTGTGGGATCATCACCTTGAGAGGGACAACCGACGGTATACCGAACTCTTTCGTCCCCTGCTGTTTGGGGGCCGGTTGCCCTGTAAGTCGGCGGGCAGGAGTCCGGCGGTGGAAACATAGGAATCTTGGGGTAGCATCTTGATGTATCCGGACTATTAAGAAGAGGAGGAGAACCTTCTTCTGTCTTTGCGGTAAAGGTGCCATCGGAATTGAGACTGATAGTCAAACCATGACTTGCGACTACCCAGAGTAGGTAATCAATTTGGGCCTCATGTCGAAGTCTCATTTGTTCTACCAACTGGATCCAATACTGGCTCGTCGAGGGATTACGGAGGACGGAGCAACGTTATCCCCATCATTACCGGCTGATGCGGACATTCGAAACCCGGAGTCGGAACAAATGGCGAAGGCGACGATGCGCTTGACTCTTCCCAACTGATCAAACGGTGACCGGTGCCCGAAACCAAGCTTTGTGCGGAGGCATGGGGAAAGGACACGAAGGTTCAGATGTCTGGGAATGGAAGGAGGGTAGGTGTTTGGGCTTTCGGCTCATGCAACATGCGCTTATTTGTTCACGTTTACTTAAAACACGTTTTATTAACCTAATCGGTTGGAAAAGATTGCTCTTCTTTTTCGCAAACTACTCTGATTCTGGATGGGCCCCGTCACTACGTCTATAAGCCCCTCGTATTCCACCTGCATTTCGACCTCCCAGGGTGGACAGCCCGGCGAGGGTCCTATAGGGCAAGCGGGTCCCACCGACCGAAAGAAAACGATCCTAGAAGTCTGTGGGTAATCGAGTCTTAACGAGCATTCGATGTAAATTACGGACAAAGCCGACGTTAAAGTCAAGATCGTGTCCGAGGAGCTCGAAAAAAGTCGGCATGATTTGGACCGATAAATGTTCGCTATTGATCTTGACTTGTCGTCGCTAAGCCGTAATTAGGCATGGAATAACCGTTAATCCTTGATGACTCAGGTCAATGTTGGGAGTCAGTGTATAATTTGTGCCAGCCAGAGCCGAAGTCAAGGCGCCGGTCAATATCTTGGTCAAAGTCTGCGGCGGAAAACCGGAGAAACTTCGACCGATTAGCGACGATTAGGGACCCGAGAGATATTGAGTCGGTATGCCGACAAAGGCTTGAAAGGAAAGGTCTATACACGGACAGGCATGACACAGACTGTACTAAAAACCAACCGGGTCTCGGACAAAGTGTGTCACGGACAAGTGCATGGTCGACACGAGGCTCCATGGGATGTTTGGGTAGTCCTGTGCTCATCCGAGAGGCGTAATAAGACCAAACGGACCGCGGCAAGGATTTCCCCGGGTTAAGGACGTAGTGTGCAGTGTACGGTCACGTGCGCGTAGTGTGCAAGCAGTCTATATTCTTTTTCTGAGTAAAATAGAGATTTTTTTTTATGTGTCTTAAATATATGATGCATGATTTTTTTGGAAATTTTCTCTTTTTTTTTTTTGAAAATCTTTTTTTTTGAATTTTTTTTTTTATGAGCACGTAAGCATGAAAATTCCGACAGTTAGGGACATTATTCCGACAGTCAAAAATTTTGACTTTCTCCGAGGCGGCCAAAACAACATGAAAACCGTGCAAAAAATCAACACACACACAAAAATGATTTTCAAAGCCGGGACGGAAGCTTGACCCTCAAAAGCTTTTTTTTGAAACGGTGATACCGGTACGTGGGATTGTTAGACCACAATTTATCCCCGACTCGTGTTAGGAGGCGATAACGGGAAATTTAATGGTTTCCACCAATATACCGAATACCATTTTTTTTATTAAAAAGCTTAGTCCCCGGAGTCGCCACCGTAACGATGTGTTGCCTTTTTCGCGGAAAAATTCGATTTTCGCGTTTCTTTGAAAAACCAAATAAAACCGGAAAAAACGGAGTCGCCACGCCATTTTAATTTTGAAGGGCAAAACTTTGAAAAAAGCCCGAGATCAGAGATTTAGGTTCGGATGTCATGTTACGCGTCGGGAAGGACGTTAGTGTGCACCCGACGCGCCTCGTAAAACGAGTCTTCCAAGCTGAAAATCATTTGTGTGTGTGTGTGTGTGTGTGTGTTTTGGCCAAAATAAGTTGTAACTGGAAAAAGTAAAAATTGGGATGTCTTTTTAAGACTTTAAACTGATCCCATGATTTTTTGGAGAATTTTTGGTTTGAGATTTGGTACTCAAAAAACCTTTTGAAGTTGAGAAGTCACTTCTTCCAGAAGGAAATGGCAGCAGACACCTGATTTTGAAATGGATTCAAGGGTCCTAAAACTTCATAATCTGGATGAACTCAGAGAATTAAAGTTTCTCTAGACTCCTTGAATAAACTTTGTGTGAAAGAAATTTCCATTTTGGAGAAGATTTGAGGGGTCAAAACCTTCTGGAAACCTCAGATATGAGATCTGGATTCCCAGAAGCTGATGAACTAGCCTCTGAAAGAAAAATTGAAAAGAGGAGTTTTACTCACCCAAAAAATAAGGTAAAAATATGTCTGGAAAGCTCTGGATGTTGGCTACAAAAAGTGTTTTGTAGTCAACACCAAATTCCAAGTTCATCTGTGTCCAAAAATTAAGACCATGGACTGAGGTCTGAGAAAATTGCTACTGGACAGCAACTTCTCAAGAAAGAAAATATGATTTTAAGGGGGGTTTTGCATCCATGCTTGTCCCCATTTCCCTAGGTTTTGGTTAGTGATCACTAGACATTGTAGTGGTGAATCAACTATACCAAACCATCCTTGGGGTACATTAGGACTAAGCATTTCATTTGCTTGGGGAGGGGGATTTTACCCTTTGAAATCAAGATTTAGTGCTTGAAAATGGTTTTTTAGGGTTTTGAAAGTGCATTTTTGCAAGTAAGAAAGAAAAGCTTTGAAAATAATGTTGATCTTTGTAGAAGATCATCCATGGAGATGGTCTTCCATGGTGATCTTCTTAGATCTAGAGAAAAAAGATGAAAGAACTACATTTTGTAGTTTGAAGATGCATGCATGGATGAGATTTAGGGTTAGGAAGAGGAGGGTTTACCAATCTTCCTTGTGTTCTTGAGTGTTTGGCTTGAGTGTATGAGTGTTTAGGGATTTAATATGAGAGTGAGTGGATGAGTATGAGTTGGGAAAGATTGGAAAGAAAAAGGTGACAATTCTTGAGAATTCTCACTGTTTTCTCTCTATATTTCGCCAGAACTTCGTTGCTATTGTGTTCTTCCTCCTTTATTTTTGTGACTGGAGGGCTCAATTTATAGCCCTCTGAAAATTACAAAGGTATCCGCGCGGACAAGGTCAGTAGGCGTGCACTGTTCATTAATTACAGCTCCAGCCTTAGACAGGAAGAATAAAAATTCAAAAAAACCAAATTAATGAGCTTTTGTGTTTCCAAATTTTCTATTTATGGTTTTATTCTTTTGTTTTGCTTTTTAAGATGCTTTTCTTGGTTTAACTTCATTTGGCAATGCCCATTCTACCCTCCCTTTGTTAGAAATGTTAGGATAGTTAGGAATTGTTAGAAATGTTATAACTTTCGTTAATTTTATAACGAAAATTCTAACAAGCTCAAATTGGAGCACTTACAGCTACTCCGACTTCAAACACCATTCCCCAGCGGAAGACAGACGCGAACCAACATTGGTAAGGCTTCCTTCCATTACTATTTCAATACATTTTCATACATAGTATACAATGTAGACATCCGATACAGCATGCATTTTTAAAAGCACACACACACACACACACAACATTTAAAGGATATTAGGGGTATCCGAAAGACTCGTTTTACGAGGCTACTCGGGTGAGCTCTAATATTCTAATATTCTCTTCCCGGGGAGTCATCTGACCTCCGAACTCAAAATCTCATCACACAAAAAACAGTTTAAAATTATCTTTAAACTGATGCCCTTTTTCAATGTTTTGGGCTTAATAAAAACGGCGTGGCGACTCTACAAAAACAAAAACGGCGAGATACGTCGCCCCAACGCGAAAGATTGCCAGATGCCGGGGCTGCGAAGCCTTTCTCGGATCCGGGCTATTTCACCCATCTCCTTTTAGTAATTACAGACATCTTCAGATCGTGTACCCATTCTAGAAAAAACTCTCGTTTTTCCTATCTTAGCCCTTATTGCATTCCACAACTAAACCTGATGTCTGAGATTATGTACACATATCACTTGCATTTTGGTACAAATCTTTTGTATTGAGGCCAATCTCTACCTCTTCCAAAGTACATGTGTCCTTACCACTATTGCATGATTATACATACCTTTCATATAGCAATGGTAAATAAGCCAACAAAATAAAAAAAACATCTTTATCATCGATTTCAATTTGAATATTACGTAGTTCAAGTAATAAAGAATTAAAATGATCTAGGTGTTCCCTAATGAAAGTACCTTTAGACATTCGAAAGCGAACAACTTATGCTTCATGTATAGCTTGTTCGTTAGAGACTTCGTAAGGAACATCTTCTCCTATAACAACCACAAAATAACAACCACAAAGCTCTACCTGAATCACTGCAACCAACAACATCCGCCAAGATGTCATCATCAAGCTTCTTGATGAATTGAGGATGGGCCTTCTCATCAAGAGTGATTAGATATGATGTTTCCTTCACTTTCTCCTATGAAATTTTAGATGTGGGAACGACCGCTACCTTGCCCTTTTGACGCAGCACGGAAGCCGATAAATTTCGTGATTAGCGCACTAATCACAAGAACCCTTCAAGCGAAGGATCCACAAACACAATACTGGAATCCACCAGCAGTAATCTGGAATTCACCAGGAAAAAGAGATAAAAACTCTTCAAAATTCAATTAATCAAAAGCTATAAACTGTCTTTTACAAAAACCTTACCATAACTATTAATACTAATCAAAAGAACATTCTAGAAATAAAACCCTACAGCAAACCATAATTATAAAGACGTAATATTAAATTCCTAAAATACCCTTAAATTAAAGTAAAACAGCAGTAAAGACGAAATAAGGAAACAAAGACCAAAATATTCCCAAAGTTTATCGTCAATCAACAGCAAAACGGAATTAAACGAAAATTAGGAAAATTGGCACGTCACCGCGAGGCGCCCGCCCGGAGCCTGGTCATGCGGCCGCTTGGCCTCCAATCGTTGGAGGGTTGCTGATGCCAAAAAGGAGGCGCCCGCCTGGGCTTGCTTGAGGCGCCCGCCTCAAGCACAGAATTCTCGCCTCTGTTTTCTGTTGCTGCTATTGCTGCAATGTCCCTCCTCTCCTGCCCCATCTCCTACATCACCTTTGGATCACCCTTTTGATCCCTAATTGCAGTAGCCACTTAAGCCCACAAGTCTTTGTCTCTCAACAAATCCTTTACCTTGTTCTGCCATAAAGTGAAACTGTTTCTCCCATTAAACTTGTTGAACGTTGGTTCCATGCTTGAATCCATCATTCTCTCATGCAGCAAATACCCTAGACGCTTCTATTCTGCATAAAAATCTGCACGCATGAATTCTGCACGAAATCTGATATGTACCGAAATTTGTATCGCACATACAAAAGTCTGCACCGAATCTGTACTGAACTTAACGAAATATGCTCCGAATCTGTATCGAACGTACCGAAATCTGCACAGAATGTATCAAAATTTGCACCAAATCTGTATCAAACGTATCGAAATATGCACCATTCGTATGAATTCTACACGAAATATGTACATGTACCAAAATCTGCAAGAAATATGCTATGCAGGAAATATGTACGTCTTCAACCAGGAAGCTATGATGCAAGTTTGTTATAACAGGCAGTAGAGAAGATGGATAATCACAACATACACACGCACACAAATATAAGTATTTACGTGGTTCACCAACTTTGTTTCTTCCACGGGCAGAGAGATAATAATATTATTAATTTGAAAAATCACCAATTACAAACTCTCTAATTATGTGCATGAATTATTGATCACAATAATTCACAATTGTGTAACCCTAATCTAGAGAAATGGATGTAAACATATTGAACTGCTAAAGTCCATAGAAATCACTAACTTAAATTTTAGAATTATTAATAACCTATCAAACTAGAGTAATTCAACGCTATATGAAAAGGCGAGTATTTTTACTTCTAAATCAGCTCAGAAGGAATTCAATCCATTTAATGAAACGAACTTTGATTCAAAGGCACAAATACTAACATATTCGACTTAAATTTTTACTTAAACTCAATTTGTTTTATGATATAGTTGCACTTGTTGTTAAGCAATGTTAGAGTTATCGCTTGATAGAAAAGCACAAACCATCGGATCGGATCAGGGCTCAACGATGTAAATCAAGTTTTCACCGGGCAAGCCAAATTACAAACATATCACATTTTCGGGCATGCAAACACAATACAATTTTGCAAACATAAATATGGGTAATCACACTACTCATTGTTACTATTTGGGACGAACTTCCATGTACAACGCTCAATTGTTTTGTTTTGTTCTTAATAAATATTTCCTTCCTTGAGTTGGTGTTACAAAAAATGCGTTGTTTTCTAAGTTTAGGAAAAATTATTTTTACACTGGCACTTAATAACACTAACACTGACACTTTTTTACACTGGCACTTTGTTACACTAACACTGACACTTTTTTACATTGACACTTAATATACATGCACTGTCACTTTTTTACACTGACACTTTGTTACACTAACACTGACACTTTGTTACACTAACAGTGACACTTTTTATACTGTCACTTAAGATAATGCACGGACACTTTTTTACACTGACACTTTGTTACACTAACACTGACACTTTTTACACTGTAACTTAATATATATGCACTGACACTTTTTTATATTGGCATTTTGTTACACTAACACTAACATTTTTTTACACTGACACTTTGTTACACATGCACTGACACTTTGTTACACTGACACTGACACTAGCGAGGGAAACATTTCTAAGCTTAAGGAAAAATACGTTTTTTTTAAGATTTTGGCTCATTCTTAAAAAAAAAAAAAAAAAAAAAAAAAAAAACACTTAAGAATCAACTCGAGTTGACTTTTACCAATATGGTCTGGTCAAACTTGTTCACTCACGAGTTTAGATAAAGTTTGTCATTACTCGCTCAAGTGTAATTTTATAACGTGTTTCTAAACACACAACAATAATGGAAATGGCAAACCATGAATTACAAGGACTAATCTTAATACTCCATCCGCCCCGTCCAATGCTTTATCATTTTGATGAAACACATAAATTAAGAAAAGTGACGAGTGAGAGAAAGGTTGTGAGAGGGAAGAAGTGAGTGGATATAACAAGTGAGATCCACAATTTAAATATATGAGAAAAAAAAGAGTTAGTGAATATGACAAGTGGACCCCACAATTTAAGTATGTGAGAGAAAAAAGTGAGTGAGATTGACAAATGGAGCTCACATTTATTACCATTTTAGGAAAGGTGAAACTTCTACCGAAATACCCATTTGAATAAAAATTGAAGCTTCGGACGAAACGGAGGGAGTATTTCTCAAATTTCAATCAAATTTATCTAAAAAATGTGAATTAATTATTTAAGACAAAGGTAATACATTATATTTTTGTCAAATTAATATGTGAAAATTTAAAATTTAAATCATCATCTCATATCTATTTAGCTAATAAAGGGTATTGAACCGAAAATTTCCATGACGGAGAGACTTAGAAGTGTCTAAAATGTCGATTAAGCTCAACTTTAACATACTTTGAATCTATTTAGTAAATTCAACTGAAAACTATGATTATAATTTGATGAAAATCTAATTATCCTTATGTAATTTTATAATTTTTTATTGACAATATTCTTAACCGATAACATAATAATAATTTTTAAAGGTATGTGGAGAAATTCAAATTTTTATTAAATTATGATTAATAATTTTTTATTTTTTGTTAAATCAAGAAACAGTATGTAACGTGCGCCAGAAGCGCGCAGGTTGCTAAAATGCGCAGATACTTGCAGCATAACCCCGCGTGTTGTATGTAGAAGAGGAGAAAGGAGGGATAGAGAAGGAGAGAGAGGGCTTGCGAGTTAACTCGTACTGAGTCAGGTGTGACCGAGACGACCCAAGCCATCCTCAATTAAAAACATGGGAGCCAGACGAGGAAGATCACTTCTACTAGTCTCCCCCTCTCCCTTTTTCTCTATTTCTCCAACCCTAATCTCTCTCCCTCTCTCTCCCCCTCTCTCTCTCACACACATACACAACACTTTCTCTCTCTCTCTTTCCCTCTCTATCTCCTCCATTATTCATCTTCTTTTGCCCTTTCTTCTCTTTCTACAAGAGGGTTTTCCCGGAAGACCCCTTGTCGTTTCTCAATTGCTCGTTCCCTCAACTGGGTATATCTCAATTTTATCCTTTGCCGACGGACCGTTCATGCGTGATTCGTGATTTTATTGAGGAATTTCAATGTGGGTACGTTTAATTTCTACTTTTTTTTTTTTTGTTGATTGTGCGTGATTTTGCTTTGGGTTGGTAATGTTGATGGCTGTTGGTGTGAATTTCTATGTTGGGTCGGTTTTCTTGATGCTGCTGTAGGCTGGTAGATTCATGTTTCCGTGGTGAGTGATTGTTGGATTTTGGTGTTTTTATTTGGTTATTTTTTGATGGACTTAGTTCTTAATTAGTGGGGTTTGATGGAACTGATTGGTTGGGAAGGGAGGGGGGGGGTTTGAAATTCCTGATTACTGTTTTGCGGATTTATTGTGTTTTTTGTGTGGGGTTTGTTGATTCGATATGTTTTGTTCTTTAAATTTTGGCAATTTGATTTTTTGTGTATTTTTACTTCTAACCTAAGTTGATAAGTTGATTTTCAGTTACTTTTAATGGTCGTACTTGATATGTACCACAAAAGTTAATAAATTTTAGGTTGGCGAATCTGTTTGTGCCGTGCTGTGTGACTTGATGTGTTTGTTTAGTGTTTCACTAAGAGTAACTTGAAAAGGGTTAAATTTTTTTTTGTCTTTGTTGGCTCCTTTTTTTGCATTAAGTACTGCTCATTACAATGTTAATTCTTGATCCTAACTTAGGCCTATTGAACTTATGAGCATAAATTTTCGTTATCGTCAAGAATTTGTCAATTTTAGATGCTTATTAGTGCCACATTTCCATGCAGCTTTCTTCCAACTTGATGCATTAACGGTTAATATGCCTACTTGCCGTTCGCTATCTGATTAGGAGCATCAGAGGGATTTTGATTGGGGATTTAATAGTATATTACATGATGGATGAGTTTGGCGATCCCCGGTTTGATGGTATTGGCAACGCCATTCGGAAGAAAAGATCCCAAACTTCTCGCAGGCCTAAACCCGAGTCACAAGCTGTTTCTGAAACTCTCGAGCAGTCCTCATTATCACGGACCTCACCTTCAGATGATGCCAGTAAGGCTTCCAGTGATGAAAATGCTGGAGTTGATGCTAACCCGAGGAAGAAATTGTTCAACCTTAATCAATGTGTTGCAAAGAACACTTCAGTTGCCACCAGAACTGAAGGTGAACAGCCCCATAAAAGGGCTAAAAAGGAGGGTGGTGGGTCCAGTTTAGTGTATAATAATGGTGCTTTAGAAGATGGTGGTGATCGTAGACACAATGGATTGAACCAACGGCAGTTGGGTAACTCAGCTGTGGCTAGGGAGGGAGTTGGAAATGAAAACAAATTGAAGAAAGTGAAGCTTAAGGTTGGCGGCGTTACACGAACAATTCAAGCTAAGTCAAGTTCTCATGGAGTTTCAGTTAGTGAATCTTCTACCAAGAGAGCACGACTTTCAGATGGTCCACGACCACGGCCAAAGCTGATTCTCCAGGTTCTGATTTTTCTTCTTCTTATAGTTGGGTCGTGAGTTAACTAAAGTTCATCTCAATTAGGTGTTATTTCTCTTTTGTCTATTTGTTTCTTCTTATCGGCCATTAATCCCTTCCATTGCGGATATGGGTAATTTGTTAGACGCGATAGAAGGTGGCAATTCATTGTCTAGTTGGTCAAACAACAAGGAAGTAACTTTAAGTAAATAGAGCTTTGTTAGTGAAGGTTTTCTTACTAGCGGATAATATATGATTACTTACTTGGCAACGAATCAGTCTAGTATGTCAGTTACTCCCCCATTCCATGTAAAGAGTCTGTTATTCTATTTTCGGATTTACCACTCAAATATTCCACCTTTCAGAAATTATGCATATAATCTCCATTTGAATTGAGCATATACCCAAATATATTTGTAATAACAACCACTTCAAGGGCGCTAATATATTTAAATATCTCTTATTTTAGACACCTCGTAAATATGAAGTCTTTGAGAGGAATGAGGAGAGTATTTTGGGAATGAAAATGGGTTTTATCAATTTCAAGAGGCTAATTCCTTATAATTAGCTGTCATCATTTAAACGCTTGAGTGGTTGTTGGGATTGCGCCGTGGCGCGGATGTTAATTCTGAAATATTGGGATTGGGATCTTTTTGTTGGACTTGGAGTCAATTCTCCGAGCGACTTTTTCGGCTAACATTTCTTTTCTATTTATGCGTTTTGATCTTATTAACACGTGTGGCTATTTATTGACTTTTGGATTCACATAATCTTACGGTGATATCCTTTTAATTACAGGACAATTCTGATGAGGACAATTCTCCTCCACCTCCAGTTAAGAAAACGGGCTTAAGAGGAATCCCTTGGAAGGATTTCTCGAAAGGGGGTTTTAGCCTCGGGAAGGAGGATTCTTTGATTGGAAAGATGTCAGAGAGGAATGCCCTGGGAAAGCAAGGAGAGAAGCCTGAGCAAGTTCGGAAGAGCAAGAGGGTGCCCAAAAAACGCGTTTTAGATGGAGAATTTGATGATGATGATGACGATGAGATCCGATATCTGGAGAAGATGAAAACATCCAAGGTTACTGCATACAGAGATTTTGAGGAAGAATCGAGCAGGAAACATCGAAGTCTCTCCAGGGTTTCTAAAGGTGGTAAGTAGGATTTGTTGGAAGATTTAGCCCCTTTTTATTATTTATTTAGCCCCTTGCCCTTTTTTTTTTTTTTTAAATTAGGCCCTTGTTTATTTATTTAATTTAGGGCCTTTAAGGTCTGGTGAAGATGTTAATAAATCCTAATCACGACACAAAGCTTATCTTTGAATACAGATTACGAGGAGGAGGAAGTACTTGTCTCTGATCATGAACTGGAGGGCAAGAATAAGAAGAAATCAAGAAAGGAGTCTCCTGACTCGCCAACAGAGAACAAAAGAGAAACAACTTTGACATCTCGGCAGCGGGCCCTTAGGGGGGAACCCTCTTCTGCATTTGGTGCCGGGCAAGTTGAGTTTCCAAATGGTTTGCCACCGGCCCCGCCTCGAAGTGAGTATCAAATGCACATTGCAGATTTACCTTTTTAACTTCATTTTGGAATTAATAATCTGATTTGTTGGTTGGATTTCTCTCTGAATAGACCAGAAGGTGAAGCTCACTGCAGAGGAACAGCTACTCAAGAAAGCTGAGGCTGCAGAGAGGCGGAAGATACAGAATGAGAAGGCAGCTCGGGAATCAGAGGTCTTTTATTCGGCAATTTCTCTTTTTGTATTGGTCTAATGTTTACATAGAGAATTATGTTTCTTAAAATTTTGGCATAATATGTTAATTGATTATGTAGGCTGAAGCAATCAGGAAAATACTTGGTCAAGACTCCAGTAGGAAGAAACGAGAAGATAAATTGAAGAAGCGCCAGGAAGAGTTGGCTAAGGTACATAATCAATCGGTAAACACTATTTTACCTTAATTATTCTTTGAAGCTGGTTTACCATTGTGATTGTCTGTATCTTGCAGGAAAAGGCTGCTAATGCACAAACAATTGCACCAGGCACCATTAGAACAGTAATGGGTCCCAATGGCATTGTTGTTACGTTTGCAGAGGATATG
This sequence comes from Adenophora triphylla var. japonica, assembly GCA_022495995.1. Lineage (NCBI taxonomy): Eukaryota > Viridiplantae > Streptophyta > Magnoliopsida > Asterales > Campanulaceae > Adenophora > Adenophora triphylla. Next base: position 66,567 of record JAFEMH010000298.1, on the reverse strand, counting down.
GGTCTGCCTCGTATTTTTGACCCTAAACCTTCTGGGTAAGAATCCTTTTCTGACTATCTTCTTACACTTGATTTCAGTTCTTACATACTCCCTCCGCCCTAAAAAGTGTCCTACTTTTCCGAGATAACTCTCATTGAAGTTTGAGCAGTATTTTTATGTTCATTTGTTTATCATAATGAAATAAAATTGTTATTGGTACTACTTTTAAGGGCAAATTGCAATTTAGGGTCTGAACTCGAGGGGGTGGTCTCCAAGCGGGGCCCCATATTTTTTTTTTCAAATCAGGGCTTAATATCTAAATTTTTCGTCAATTAAGGGCTTTTTGACGAAATTCGTTAAAAACACAGTTAAGTTACATGTGCCTTTCACGTGATAGACAAAATGGATCAGATTGAAATGCATATTAGTTCTCAAGGGGTTAAATGTAGATAGATAAATCTAAAAGGGTCATAGCAAATTGGAAAGGAGAAAAACAAAAGTAATCCATTAAATCTACCCACCCCCAATTAAAATCATATTCATCCCAACTTTCATAACCCCAACAATAAACCCAACAACAGATTTAATAAAAAAAAAAAAAAACCATCTTCAGTTCTTTGAAAAAAAACCTTCCCTTGTCTAGTGAATTTTTCAACAAAACCCACCTTCCCTCAAACCACCATCAGCACCGTCCCTCTTCCTCTTCTCACATACCCAAACTCTGCCACTTTCCCATCCTTCCTCCGTCGACCATGACCACCTCTTTCTCACTCTCAGGTCACTTACACCTTCCCACCCCGACTCCTTCTGTTCCTTCCCCGCCGGCATCCGGCCAAGAAGCCATCATCTCCCTGGCGACGTGAAATCTCCCGATCTTTTCCCCTCCTTTATTTCTGCTCAACCTCTCTCTCTCTCTCTCTCTCTCTCTCTCTCTCTCTCTCTTTCTCTCTCTCTCAAGATTTAGCTCTAGATCTGAATCTATGCATTGTTGATGAAGGATGGAGGTGATGGTGGGGTTGGGGCGGTAATGGAATGATGCGCTGGATGGTGGAGATGGTGGTGGTAGGATGGGATGGTGGCGGCGGTGGTGGGGGTGTGATATTGTAGTGACCGGGTGGTGGTGGTTATGGTGGAGATGGTGGTGAGTTTGAATTTCAAAGAGATGATTGTTGTTGGGATTTTGAGCAATACCATATTTTTTATTTGTGTTTAAGCATATTTTTTGTAAATATTTATTTTATTTAATCTATTTTTATTTATATATTTTATAAATTATTCAATCTAAAATACTTAGTAATTTTTTTGAAGCAAAATAATTAGTAATTTAAATTATTAGAAAAAAGGATAATAGTTGATATCTTAAATTATTTTAAATCATATTAACTATTATCTTTATTTTTTTCAATATTTTAAATTTACTAATTATTTTTTGTTAAAAAAAACTAAATATTTGAATTTGGATAATTTTTTAATAAATTATGATAACATAAGAATTAAAAAGAAATTCAATAAAATAAAAGGTTTATTTTATTCTATGATCCCTTATTTATAAAATACTAGTACATGCCCATGTTCAAGGCCACGTGAGATTTTTTTTTTTTATATATCAAAAAAAAAAAAAGGCCATCCATGTTGTACGACATACTTATTTATGAGGGCAAAATGGGAAAGGGACAAAACAGTGAGGGCAAAATGGTAATTTCGGCACTTGAAACTGTTCAAAGAACTATTCACAACCCCGGTTGCATTTATACTATAGATGTCATTTAACCCCTTAAAAGTTAGTGCCAATTTAATTTAACCAAATCTGTTATTCATGTGCGTGACACATGTCACTTAACTGAGCTTTTAACGAAATCCGTCAAAAAGCCCTTAATTGATGAAAAATTTAGATATTGAGCCCTGATTTGACAAAAAAAAAATATGGGGCCCCGCTTGGAGACCCACCCCCTCGAGTTCAGGCCCTAAATTGCAATTAACCCTACTTTTAATGTTGTATCCATAACAAGTTTTAGAATTTCAGAGAGCAGAAACTCGAAAGTAAATTTCTGTTTCCTTGCCTTGTTCTATATCTGTGTATACGTGAGTGTTTTCTATCCCTAAATTAATCACGACCTCAACATTCTGTCCTAAATTTCCACCCCAATCCATGGCAACTCATTTGATTCTTTGAAGTGTGGGGATCCGATGGTTGTGTTTTGTCATGTACTCCTATCTAAAATTATGTCCTTCCCAAAAAATCCCTAAACTGAGTGTCCATTTTCTACTGAAATTAGCAAGTTACCTTATGATGCTCTAACTACTCTTAAGTTGCTCATTAAGGATACTTGTGTATAGACATACAAAAACCTAGCTGTTAAATGCATTTCCATGTAAATGGGATTGTGGATCTCTGTCATGACTCACAGACTTCTCCTTTCAATTGCCATAGTTTAATTTCACCAAAAAAATAAAATAAAAATTGTACTCCCTCTGTCCCTATATGAATATCCAGATTCAAGAATTTTGTCCCAAAATGAATGTCTTTTTGGATAAAACTTTGTCGCTATTCACTTTATTATCGTAAAACTATATGTTTAGAAAGTGTATAACAAGAATATTTATGCATCTTTGCCTTTATTTAATATGAAATTTGGACATTCATTTAGGGACAGAGGGAGTAATAGTATTAATGTCATCTAGTACTTATTATATATATAAAAAATTTATTTATGAACCTCTTTTTATGTTGATTTTACAGTTATCCGCCTCCAAGGGAAAAGTGTGCTGGTCCATCTTGTACCAACTTGTACAAGTATCGAGACTCCAAATCAAAGCTGCCTCTGTGCAGTCTCCAATGCTACAAGGCAATTCATGAAACAATGGTGGCTGGAACTGAGGTATAGGGTTGACTGTTAATGACGTACTTGCTCTTATTGCAGGCAGGTGTTTCCTCCACAATTTATATTAGGTTAGTTAGATGTTAGCAAGGCGCAGCACATCGGTCCCATATGATAACGTAGAAAACGATTTTAAATTTTTGACCGTGTTTACCCATTATATACACAGTTTTTTTTTTTTTTCCCTTCTGGGGTCTGCTGATGGAGGGTAAAAGTTGAATAGGCAGCCCTAATTGGGGACTGTCTGGGATTCATAGTCTTTTTTTATCAGGAATTATGCTAGTATTTGTTATAAAGACCTCTATGTGGTATGGTTGTTTCATTTTCATGGTAGTGATGTAGCAAGTCATTATTTCCCCCTAAATTGGTCGTATGATTTCACGGTTGTTACATATTCTATGCTGGCTGGCTCGATCAGGGCTCGTTTAAAGCTTGAAATGTACTGTATTGGAGTAGCTTTCCCTTCCGCTCCCCCAGCTTGATGGGTTTCGGTGGGACTCTTTTAAAGCTCATTAGTTCCTTGTTCATGGCACGTTTAAAGCTCGATTGTATCGTGTTTGCTCGACTTATAAGCGAAATATAGAGCTCTTCCCAGTGCCATGGCTTGTTTGATATGAAAAGTTCATGATTTTCCTTGTGCTTTTGTACTATCATGGAACTAGTACCTATGTAAAGGTGGAAGAAACAGTATGAGCTTCAAATGATTGCAAGTCAATAGTACGGTAATCGAGGTTTCGACTGAGTGGATATCGAGGAATTGCTTCGAGCCGAGAGTCTGTTGCACACGACACGACCCACATTTCCCTATGCCACCTGTTGGTGGATTAGCTATCGGATTTAATAGAACACCTCAAGTTTAAGTTATTCTCGTTCTCTATTGTTGATTTTAGGGGTGTAAATGGTTCGGTTTGGGCCAATTTACGGATCGAACCACTGGTAATTGATTTTAAAAAATCTCAAACCGAATTAAACCATGAAAAAATTCAAACCGAACTGAATTAAACCGCCATAGTTTGGTTCGAATCGCGGTTTGATTTTGCCGTTCGAACTGCACTATACACAATTCAAACCATGAAATAGAGCATTGCTTAAACCATTAATTAGAACTTGATTTCAAACTACACAATTCATTATCATTTTTGTATGAATTTTTCACACATAACATATATAAAAGATTCAGTATTTAAATACAAATTTGAAATTGTGCTTTAATGTTCATGATAACAACAAGTCATTTGAGTACTTGTAATAGTATGTGCTAAATAATGAATTAACATTATTACAAGAAGATAAATCAAAAGAAAAAGGTTATAGGCTAAAAACAATGAATATAATTAAGGGTTTTCAAATCTAAATGTAAGGTTAAAATGAAAGATATATATATATATCTACGATTAATATTGAACGATTTGGTGGTTTAGTTTATTGTTTTGGTTTGATGGTTCGGTCTCGCGGTCTGGAACCGTGGTTTGGGAGTTCAAACCGCAGATCAAACCGAACCCCACAGTTTGACAATTTTTGAAATCGAACCAAATCACGATTACTTGAAAATCGAACTAAATCACATGATTTGATTTGATTCGGTTCGGTTCGATTCCGAACCTCAATTTGAAATGAACCACTTACCCTTCTAATTTGATTTATTCTAAAGAGATAAAGAGATGACGCGTAAGTATGTATAAAGGATAAGGGTTCTTTTTTATAATCAACCAAACTAGTTTTAGAGATCGGCCCAGCCCACTTAAAGCCAGATTGAAGTCCAGTTCCATAACAAAGAATATGGGTCAGGTTCGGGCAAACCCAAACGGAGTTACAAACTGTCACGCAAAAGCGAAAAGATAAACCTGGAGGACCCTTCCCCTTCCCCTCACTCTCCAGTCTCTGCGCCTTTGTAAAAATCTCACCTCCATCGCTTCGTCGCCGCTGAAGCGGTTAAGCAAACTAGGTTTTCCGGCCCAATTAAGCCTCCGGAAATGGCGCAATCTTGCTTCTCCTCCCTCCAGTTCAAACCGTTCGTATTCTCCTCCACGAACCCTAGCTCGTCGGTCTCCGAGTCCAAATGTCTCTCTATGCCCCTTCGTTCCAGGTTAAATCTCTTCCTTCAACCTCTTATTCTCTGTTATTGTTTGCTTCAACTTGATGCTGTAAAATTGCAGGAAATTGAGAAAATTGAGTGGCACTCAGAAGAATTTTACTAGTGTCACAGTGAAAGCTGTTTTCCCGAATGATTTTTCTGCCCCGGAGAAGAATTCGAGGCGGGGTATTTGGTCCATCAGGTTCACTTTTCGTTCTGTGTTTTTTGTCCTAAATGTTTAGTTGATTCGAGATATTTTGGTTAATATTGCCTTTCTAATCTGTATCTATTATATAAATTTAATTAGGGATGATTTAATAGTACCGTCTTCGCCCTACACACCAGTTTACGCAGGAGAAGGGCCACCGGCCATGGTGCAAGAGCGTTTCTCAAGTGTTATCAGTCAACTATTTCAATATGTAAATGATTACACTGGTTTCAAGCTTATTTGATTACCTTTTTTTTTCTGAACTTTGGTCATTCTTTGTGTTGATTTTTTTTTAATTGGAATTTAGAGAATTATACGTTGTGGTGGTCCTGTTGAAGATGATATGGCAAACACTATAGTTGCTCAGCTTCTATATCTTGATGCGGTTGATCCTAAAAAGGTAGGTTTGATTTATAATATTAATATTGAGTTACTTCTTGTTGTTGTGACACTTCATATTTCATATTTAGTGTGTACTCTATACTACTACCTCCGTCCCAAAAGGAGTGTTCATTTTTTATTTTGAGAAAGTTGACACCTAAGCACTTTTAATAGCAAAACAAGTGCCCTTACTATCCTCCTTATAGTCTTACAACATTGCATATGTGTGTGTGGATTTTTTTTAAAAGGGTTATTGTAGCAACTTCACGAAACACAAACAGTGATTTGGGACTTTTAAAAAAAATGGACGTTCTCTTTAGGCTGAGTAGTTAGCCGATCATGCGAAATGAGTGACATCTTACGAATGGAATGGATATATATTGGCTTCACTGTGTTGTGGTATAGTAAACTCTCAGTGTCAATCATGTGATGGCCCAACAGTCTTGTTTGATTGATAAATATCTAACATTGTATGGCATTCAAGCTTCGAAGCCCGACAGGGTTGGGTCAGTCTTTTGGTTAATGTATGTCGAGTGTTTCTCAGAACTGCTAATTAAATTGAATTTAAATCTCATGTATTGGTAACAAAAGAATTAAATTTTAACCCCTTGATCCACTCAACAAGGCTTTGCTTGAGAATTTATAAATTTAAGACATGCATGGTGACTCTTGGATTTAAACTTGAAATATTTTGTAAATTGTATGTTTTGAAAATGAGACTCTTTGGATTGAAAGCAATGAAGTAATTATAGTATTTTAACTTTTCAAGAAACGTAGTAGTTTATGCCAAAACTATTCCTTTTGCACTAATTTATACCAGCCGTTAGAAATGAAAATGTTTTATAATAATATGACCGCCTAATTGGCTTGCATTTTGGACCATACACCTTTCTGTAGCTATTTATAGATTCTATATCTTTGCCAAACATTTGCACTTATAAATCATAGTTGTATTTCTTTTGAATGATAAAAGTTATTGTGGATGTTTACTGTCATTAATTTCCTTATATCCTGGGCAGGATATTATTATGTATGTGAACTCTCCTGGAGGATCAGTTACAGCTGGTACTTGCCTTTTGTTTGTCCATGATTATGTTGCTTTGCTGAATGCCTTCTCGATTTATTGTACTGATAGTTTCTTAATTCTACTTTCCCTTGGGGTATTGTAACCCTTAGGTATGGCTATATTTGACACAATGAAGCATATCCGACCTGATATTTCAACTGTATGCGTTGGACTTGCAGCAAGGTAATAGATTCATTGATTCAAGTTATATATATATATATATACACACACACACAACAACAACAACAACAAAACCTTAGTCCCAAAATAATTTGGGATCGGCTGACATGAATTCTCATATGACATCGTGAAAGAAAAATCGTGAGGAAGAAATGGGAGAGAGAGAGAAATAATAAAATAATAACAATAATAAAAATAGGTGGGAATAAAATTTGAAAAAAGCAATGATGAAAAAATAATATGTAATATAATATAGAAAGAAATAAAAAAAGGAGAAAAGTCAACCTCCATATCCCACATGAATTTGCCCTCCACTCCGGCCTTTTCAATGTAATATTTTCATCAAATCCCAATAAACTCATGTCGTCTTCAATCACCATTACCAAGTTTTCTCAGGCCTTCCCCTACCCCTCACCATTTTATCACTTTTCACTCCTCAGGCCTTTTAACTGGTGCATCACTTGGTCTCCGTCTCTCACATGACCAAACCACGTTAGGCGATTCTCCCTCATTTGATCTTCAATTGGTGTAACTCCTACTGTTCCCATGATCATCTCATTCCTCAACTTATCCTATTTTGTATGCCCACACGTTCATCATAGAATACTCATCTACGCCACATTCATCTTATAAACGTGACTCTGTTTCACGGCCCAACACTCAGTACCATATTGCCTGTTCCAAGCCGATATGAGGGTTGCGGTAGGCATGTGACAGCCAGCGTAAAACTTTGTCACATTATCATGACATAAATCAAAATATGCATATATGTATATATATATACTACTAGCCTAAGCCCGTGTCCGAGGACACTTTTTTTTTTTTTTTAAATTAATTTTTTTTTTTTATTATTTTTTAAGGGCAAAATGGGAAAGGGACAACTTAGTGAGGGCAAAATGGGAAATTTGGCACTTGGCACTGTTCATTCAACTGTTCATGGCACCATTACCATTTATACTATATATATATATATATATATATATATATATATATATATGTATGTACCTCTTTAAGATCCGTTAGTCCAAGAATCAGAAACAGTTTACTATTTTAGCTGACATGTGATTGTGTGCATGACGTGTTTTAAGGGTTTCCTTATCCTATTTTGAGAAATGGGATGTGTAGTTTATCTAACCATTCACCAAGATTTTTTGAAGAGCGTCTGAAGAAATTTGTGGCATGCTCCTCTGAACAATTCTACCTGTCAAAATTTAGTGTTTTGTGTGCCTTAAAGAGCTATGATCTTTATTCTCTAGTTTTTATCTTTTCATCTATCTGGACTGGATGTTTTTCATTGTTGATGGGTTTTAGCTTGGCACCGATCCAACATCCATTAAACAGGGTATTGAAGTCTTTGAATGATACAAGATATGGAAGAGTCAAAAGAATGAGGATATAATATAATGACTGGAAATGAATTCTTTGAGGACAAAAGGGAAATCTTCCGACATAGTTCATGGCACTGGCGGAGGCAGAGCAAGGCTTAAGGGGGCAATCCCCCCCCCCCTTTGTTTTTTAAATTGCACTAATTTAGCACTACGCAATTTTAAAAATATCGTTTTTACCTTTAAAACTAATACTTTGCCCCCTTTTGTAGGTAGAAAATAACACTATATCAAACTTTTGCCCCCCTTTAAACTAAATTTAGTTATTAAACTATAATATTTCATAATCAAAATAATCTTGCCCCTGTTTACAAATATTTCTGGCTCCGCCACTAGTTATGGGGGAGTCATACAATCAACAACACCTGAGGCATGCTTGTCCCATTAGAAAGATGAAGGGGGAGTGGGCGTCTTACTCATCTCTTGTTCATACCATGTGTGGTATGTGTTCTATGTTCAATACGCAATATAAAGTTTAGGAATCAGTTCATCCTAGATTCACATGTCTATTCTACTTAAACATTGTGAAGCCAAACTTGAAGAATAGGAAATTGGAGTTGCACATTGTGAAACCCCAAGCCACTGCTTATGTAGTTAAAAACAAAGGTAAACAGTGATTAATTGCTAATTAGACCAAACTAACCCTCCAAACAAGAATTCAAACAAGAGTATTGTTTGAATTCTGTTATTGAGCGATGGTGATTTGTCCGTTGAACTTGAGATAGTTGAGTGGTTTACTTGCAAGAAAAGTTGGAGAAATAAAAGCATATGAAGTTGGGATATATAAACCGTTCTTGTTTGTGTATAGTTTAGATTTCACCTTGAGAAAAGTTAGTTTCTCCTTGCAGAAAACAGCAGTGGATTCTGCCACAAACCAAAAACTGAAAGGGGCAAATATAGGTGTTATCAGAGAAATAGATGGTGATGGTCATGATGAGAACAGATCTGAATGAAAGCTGAGATACTTCTGTCTACTTTATGGGAGTAATGGGTAAAGATCATTGTTAAGTTCTTATTAGGCAGGTCTTAGCTATAGATTGTTCCATATAGAAGAAGAACCTTGGATGATTGTATATGAGTTTTGGATATGTGTTCTGCTTTCAGTCCTATATAATTTTCATAATATTCTTTGTTACCCCCCTAATGCATCTCTGAAGTAGTATGTTGTTGAGCAGCTTCAATACAATAAATTAAGAATGGTGCAAAGCCAGCACCAACTACATGTATTTGGCTGAAATCAATAGTTCTTGTTGATTATAGACGCTTAGAGGGACAAAGATTCGGTCCAATCCCATCGGCTGGTGATAGACTGGTGATATTGGTGTCTTGTTAGTTGAAAGTTTTCTTGCTCTTTCCTATGTTAGGCTATTTCCTTCAGTCCATTTCTACCGGCTCCCTTTGTAATCCTTATTTTTTTAATAATGATCGTTTTGGTTGGTTATTTATCCTGCTCATATTAGTAAGCATGACCATTTTTGCTGATGCATGTATTTTGACACTTGCATTGACAGTATGGGAGCTTTTATACTAAGTGCCGGTACAAAAGGTACATAATTTGATCTCAGCTATAATTAAATGCTTCAAGGTTCCTCTTTAGTGCGCCTTTAATTGCTGAACCACACTGCTATCTTTCTTCCCTATATGGTAACTGAAGGAAAAAGATACAGCCTTCCGAACTCGAGGATAATGATCCATCAGCCTCTTGGTGGAGTACAAGGTCAACAGACTGACATAGAGATTCAGGTGTGTGTCCTCCTTGTCCTTGAAACCACACATATATATAATGATTTACCCCTCCCCCGGGGGGGGGGGTTAAATGCACATTTGTATTGTTTAGAAGGTGGTGAACTTTGAATATTTGAAATTTTCATTGTACTCTCCTCTAGTCTTGTTAATAATTGTCATTAGACAAAAGTTCAGAGGTCTAGGATTTCTAATGAACACCAACAGTTATTTATCTACTACATCTGTCCCAAAATGAATGACCAAAAAATTTCAAATTTGCTCTTGATCAAGAACAAATTTGATTTTTTTTTTTTTTTTGGGCGGAGGGAGTAAAATTTTGATTTCTGTTCATGCCCTTTATTTAAAAGTACTGGGAATCAGGAAATATAAGGCATAAATTAATACTTATGTATCTAATGGTATAATTAGAAACTAGGTAATTAAAATGTTTTGGATTCCTAATTAGTGCAACGGTTAAGTTGCTCCTTTGGTGACCATAAGGTCACGGGTTCGAACCTTGGCGAACAGCCTCTTGGCAATTGTCAGGGGAAGGCTCTAGCAAATGGTTCCCTCTCCCAACCCCGCTTGGCGGGTAGCGCTTGGCGCACCGGGTTTTGCCCTTTGCCCTTAGAAGGAAAGTTGGCAAATATATATAGATATACGACTCTGTACAAGTTTTCTATGTTTGACAAGTTCAAGGTAAAGGGAGGAAGCGAAATAATGAACTCTAGTTTATTTTATGCTTATGTTCTACGCTTATATTACCAGGTTAATGAAGTGTTGCATCACAAGGCAAACTTGAGCGCCTATCTGGCATACCACTGTAATCAAAGCCTAGAAAAGATCTATCGAGACACAGACCGTGATTATTTCATGAGTGCTAAAGAAGCAAAAGAATACGGGCTTATAGATAGCGTTATCATGAATCCTCTCAAAGCTCTCCAGCCTCTCCCTGCTCCTTCTGCATAATTTCTACCGTCAGATCAGACACTAGATTGGTATAATTTCAACCCTCCAAATTATTTTACCGGGTTGTGCCCAACTTGATTTCATGCTGTATGATACTAATTATACACACAATAAGATAATGTTTGCATGTGTATGTGTGTTTCCATCCCAGTATGAACTTCATAAGAATTCAAGTTGAATGTATTTTAATGAATTTTGCTTTCATAATTATCACCTTCTTCCTTCACCCCTCACCTTTCTGTGGAATCTATGCATGTGTGTGGAAATGGTTCGGTTTAGCTCGGTTGGGATAAATTTAGAAGTCAAACCGCTAGCATCAGTTTGAAGAAATTTCAAATCGAGCTAAATCATAAAAAATTCAGACTGAGCTAAATCAAACCGCTATGGTTCGATCTAAACCACGGTTTGATTTTGCGGTTCAGACCATGGTCCAAATCGCGATCTAGACCACGGTCCAAATCGCATTTCAAACCATAATCTTTTTTTGTCGACCATTTTATGACTAGTGAATATAAATAAGTACTTGGAATAAATACAAGCATAACTTGATTACTTTGAAACTAAATTATCAAATACCAATCACCAAACAACAATCATAGAACAACGTAGAATACAAAACATACCATATGAAAATTATAAACAACAATCTTAAAGTATCATAGAACGGTTTGACTCGGTTTGGCTCGGTTCGATTTAGGAGTGCCAAAACCCAAGCTGAACTGAACCACATGGTTTGTTAATTTCTCAAATCAAGCTAAACCACTTACGTCTAAAAACCGAAACATACCACACAATTTGGCTTGATTTGACTCCAAACCGCGATTTGAACCAAGCCATTTCCACCCCTACCTTACCTTAGGGTATGCTTTTTTTTTTTTACTTCACTCCCCCAACAGAAGACATATCAGCACTAGTGAATAATGTTATTATACTACATTATGTTAGAGTAAAAAATAACAACACATTGTCCATTATTGAAGTGTGTATCAACAGTTTGAATATATAAACACATATCCCAAAAGGGCTTCAAGCACAAGAAAAAAAAAGGGAAAAAAAGTGAACATCTCAAGAAAATGCCTAAACAAGAATCCTATCCTCAAAGAAATTGCCTCTCATGAAACTTGTAAAAAATGAAGAAGACATGGGCAGCTCTTCAAGTTCATCATAAAAGTCATTTTCTTCCCCTTCTGATTTGAAAACTGTCGATAAGGTCATAAGATGCGGATACGAAATCGGCTCTTCTTCCAAGAGCAAATGGTTTTCCACAAGTTCTTCATGGCTAATATTGATCATGATGTCTTCCGAGCTTCTGATCGGGGATTGGCAATAATGGAAATCATTTTCACTACTTGTACCTTCCGTGCTACTGGTTGTAACTGGAACGGGTTGCTCTTGTTCTACTTCCTCGTCGTTTTCTTGTTCTTGATCTTCATTTTCAGGTTCGACGAGTTGGGATTTTTGGGGTTTAGGTTCTTTGGTTAGATTGTTTGGGCTTGGATGATTATGAGTGGAAGTGTAGGTGATAATGAGCATGGAAGCATTTGTTCTGCATCTTTCTACTTGTTTCTTGGCCAAACATCCCTTTGATGTGCTGCATTTGTAATAACCCCTGAATATATAACATAAACATGAGTAAGAAGGCCAACACTGCAAGCAAGCTTACTCGAACAAAACACATTAAGGCTCCGTTTGTTTCGACGTAAAACGTTTTCCGGAAAATGTTTTCCGAACTAACTAAATCAGCAATTATGTTATAGGCAAAGTGCATGGAAGATGACCCGAAAAACCGATAAATTGTTCCAACCAAAATAAGGAAAAGAAAAAAGGGATCATAGAATGAAACCAAAGGACAATTATTGATGCTCTTTAACAAAAAGACAAAAAAAATACCCACTTGGTTTTAATGGAAGAAAAGGTAAATTCATGATTTTATTTATTTTTTTAAAGCTATTTTCTAGCAGACAAAATGTACACTCAGAAGCAAAGAAAGCTTTCCTGATCCAGAAAGATGCAATGGAAAATTAATAACACAAAGTTGTAAGCAAAAAACAACTGTTAAAGCATGCACCATCAAGTATCACAGTATTTCCAAAATAATTTGGGGTCAGCTAAGCTAAGATCAATCATATAAAATCATATAAAATCGCCTGAAAAATATACTCCCTCCGTCCCTAATTGAATGTCGATTTTTTTTTTTTTTTCAAATTTGCTCATAATCAATCCGGAGCAAATTTGAAACATTTTTCCAGACATTCATTTAGGGAAGGAGGGAGGAACAGCAACAACAACAACAACAACAACAATAATTAACAATAATAATAATAATAATAATAATAATAATAATAATAATAATAATAATCAAGGATCAAAGCAAGAAAAAAAAAATAGATACAGTATATCAAACCTTGGGTAAGGAGAGCCTTTAATGGGTTTTTGGCCATATTTTCTCCAAGACCAACAATCAGAGGGAGGGGGACCTAATTCACTTCTGCTTGTCTTTCCTTCAATCTTCACAGTCACCACCATTTTCTCACTCACCTTTCTACATAAATGACAATATATATATATACAAAATAAATTTATATAATATAAATTAAATAGTTAAATATGTGCAATATTCATGAAAAATAAAGAAATAACAAAAAAAAAAAAAAACCTTTTCTTGGAAGCTTGAACTTCTGTAATTTTTTCATTAGAGATCATAGAGTCAGTTTCTGAAGTGTGAGAGCTCAAAACCATTTGATCAGAAGATGGGATATCTCCTTCTTGTTTTGTTCTGTAAGATGTAAAAGAATGGAGGCTGCAGAAGAGGGGAGGGGCAATAATGGAAGGAAAGGGCTGTTGGATCAAATATAATATAGTGCTGATATTGATTAAGAGAGAGAGAGAGAGGGAAAGGATAAGCAGGAGATGACAAATTAATGTAGCAAGTTGCTCACCTTCTATTGTTTTTATTTAATAAATATAATAGCAGCCCACCACAGTTATGTAAGCATTGCCACTATCTTCAAACAAGTGGGACCTTATAATAATTCAGTCTCATTATATAAATCAAGTTACTGTTGCCTTAATTTTTTTTTAATTTTTTTTTTTTTTTTTGCAAAATCTTTATAATTCCATTCCTCCAATCCCATCAAACCTGAGTCCAATTTTGAGAGCGTACAATGAGCTCAATTGGATAGGGCCTACAATTTTATGAGGCCTCATATTTTATTCCACTTCTAAAATCTAACCCAAAATGCTAGTAAATTATATACTCCCTCCAATTCATATTATGTTACTCACTTATTGTTTTGTGTGAAAAATAAAAAATAATGTCATTAAAGTAGGAGTTGTGAGTGGATATGAGAGAGAAAGTGAGGTAGAAAATAGTAAATGAATAATTGTTGTGAGTATGGCAAGTAGGTCCATGAATAAAGAAGTATTAAAAAGTTTCATTTTTAAAAAAGTGTGACTTTTAAGTGAGACGCCCTAAATGACAAAGTGAATAAAATTTTATGAGACAAAGGGAGTATTAATTTAGATATGATAATGTTACGTAAAGTGTTGGTTGATTGGTAGGATAACTCTCTTATATTTCTCGTATTGGTGTCTATATCGAAACCCCTCCTCCCTTCTTTACAGGATTCTAACGTTTTTTTTTTATCTTTTACGTTTTTAGGGATAGAGAGAATTTTTCCTTTTTTTTTTTTTTGGGGATGGATGGAATTTTACAAATAAGATGTAAATACCAAAACTAAATTATAGATATATTTACTTGAGAAAAATGCTAAAACTAAATTAAGTTATAAATATATTTACTTGAAAAATTATTAAAACTAAATTTAAATATTTTTTGGAGTAACCGGTGAAATTTTTATCAATAAGATGAAAATACTAAAGTATACTCCCTCCGTCCCACTTCACTTGGCACTAATTTCCATTTTGGGTCGTCCCACTTCACTTGGCACTGCCCAAAATGGAAAAGAATATTCACTATTCCCTCCACTCATTCTCTCTCCTACTTCACTTTTACACTCACAACATTCTCTCTCCTAACTATTCCTCCCACTCATTCTCTCTCCTATTTAATTCTTCATACTCACAACATTTAACTTTTTCTCTTTCTTACATCACTTTTTCTTAATTCCTACACCCAAAAAGTTGGTGCCAAGTGAACCGGGACGGAGGAGTATATATATATATATATATATATATATATATATATATATATTTATATTTTTATTATATATTAAGGCCCAATATTCAAATTTAGCAAAAGGCTACACTACAATTATTGAGACAAACAATCACTGCAAAAAAATATGCTTCTCCATTAATCTCATATTTTTTTTTGCTTTAGAGAAAAATGACAACAAAAATAAATAAAGTAGAGGTAACATACAAGGATATTTCTGTGTAGGTAACATTAAATTAGAGGGAATTTAGAGTAAATTCATAACATCCTAAATAAAATATCAGATTTTTTTCTTTCGTCAATGGTGGAAGTGACATACAAGAATAATATATACTCCCTCCGTCCCAGAAAAATATGCATATTTTTGCTTGGCGCGGAAATTAAGTTAAAAGATAAAAAAGGAGATGTGTTGTGTGTGTAGATGGTTGGGTAGGAGAGAGAAAGTGGAGTAAGTGGGTAATGGTTGTGAATAGAGACAAGTGAGTCCCATTTTCATTTTGAAAAAATGTAAATTATTGTGGAATGCCCAAAAGATGTCTTTTCAAATTATCGTGGGACGGAGAGAGTATATATATTTTTGAAAGGTACATGGATATTTCTTTCCAATAATATGAAAGGGACATTAGGTGAGATCCTAGTTATTAGGATTTGGACAGGGGGTACATAGGCATATTCAAATGGATGGCGGTAAATTCCTCAAGATTAATGTTGACAAAAAAACAAAAAAAAACTATTAAGTGCACTTCCCACTTACCATCTCACCTCACTTCGTCGGCAAAAAAGGAATAATCGATGTAGCTAGTTATCTAACAAACAATTATTTTTTTTAAAGTTTTTGAATAATGTAATTTGTGAACTCTTACGTTTTGATCTTAAATCCCCCTCTGATTTGGGATCAGTACATTCTTACTGTATTAAAGTCGAGCTGTTTTTAAAATTTGAGATTGTACGCAAACTGAATAAAGGGATGAATAAAGAGGGATACAAAGATGAATCAAATTGAGCAAAATATACTTCCTCCGTCCCGTTTAAAACCGTCCCGTTTAAAAGGGCACAAATTTTTTTTTGGGCGACCCATTTGAAATGGCACAATGAACAAATACGTGTGTAAATACTTGTGTATTTTATTGATAGTCTTATTCTCCTTATATACAAGAGTGACCCTATTCTACGAGATCTCTTCTCATCTCAATCCCTAAAATCACGGTAAATCAAATATACACCTACCATATCTATATAAATCCTATCTTAATTATACAACTAATATTTACTTGCCAATTATGAGTACCCGCCAATACTCCCCCTCAAGTTGGAGCGTGTAGATCTCGAACGCCCAACTTGAAAAGAAAATCGCAAAGTTGTTGCCGACCAAGACTCTTAGTCAAAATATCAGCTAGTTGACGAGTTGTATGGACATACGAGGTGGTGATATTCCCGGAACGAAGCTCATTTCGAACAAAATGACAGTCGATCTCAATGTGTTTGGTTCGTTCATGGAAAACTGGATTGGCTGCAATGTGCATGGCGGACTTGCTATCACAATGAATACGCATAGGGCTAGTATGAGTGATACCGAAGGAGAGTAGCAGGCCTTTCAACCATTTTAGTTCACAAGTGGCTGCAGCAAGAGAACGGTACTAGCCTTCTGCCGAAGATCGGAGACAGGTTTGTTGTTTCTTCGTTTTCCAAGCAATCGGAGAATTGCCTGAAAAACCAAGTATCCAAATAACGAGCGTCGAGTAAGAGGACAACTTGCCCAATCCGAGTCATAATAAGCCGAGAGCCGGAGATCACAATCGCATCGCAAAGAAAATTCCTTGACCCGGATGGCCTTTCAGATATCGAACAACACGTAGGGCAGCCGTCCAATGATCCAGTCGTGGTGCTTGCATAAACTGAGCAAGTACGTGCATTGTGTAACTTAACTCAGGACGGGTAATTGTCAAATAAATTAACCGACCAACTATCCTTCTATACTTCTCGGGATCTTTCAACAATGAGCTAGTAGATGCCAACTGATGATTTTGTTCCAGTGGAAGAGCAGATGGTTTGGAGCCTATCAATCCTACCTCGGATATAATGTCCAAGGCATACTTACGTTGGCATAAAAACAACCCATCTCTTCCGTGGGCCACTTCAATGCCCAAAAAATACTTCAACGCTCCGAGGTCCTTCATATGAAAACATTCGCCCAAATATTTCTTGAACACACTGATGGTGGTGCTATCATTGCCACCAATAATTAAATCGTCAACATAGACGAGAACACATAAAATAATAGCCACCCGTTTGTAGGTGAATAGAGAGTGATCTGAACCGGACTGGATGAACCCATATTTTTTAAGAGCAGTCATTAGCTTAGAAAACCAGCACCTCGGAGCTTGTCTCAGTCCATATAAGGATTTCCGGAGTTTGCATACTTGTCCAGGAGAAGCATTAAAACCGGGAGGTAACTTCATATACACTTCCTCATGGAGATCTCCATGAAGGAAGGCGTTGTGTACGTCCATTTGAGAGAGTTCCCAATTTTGAAAGGTACCGCTATAGCCGAAAAAAGTTCGTACGGTAACCATCTTGGCTACGGGAGCAAATGTCTCGTTGTAGTCAAGACCTTCCACTTGTCTGTTTCCAAGAATGACTAGACGTGCCTTGTATCGCTCAACAGATCCATCAGAACAATACTTAATCTTATATACCCATTTGCAACCGATGGCTCGCTTCCCT
This sequence comes from Adenophora triphylla var. japonica, assembly GCA_022495995.1. Classification (NCBI taxonomy): domain Eukaryota; kingdom Viridiplantae; phylum Streptophyta; class Magnoliopsida; order Asterales; family Campanulaceae; genus Adenophora; species Adenophora triphylla. The sequence continues at coordinate 48,820 of JAFEMH010000298.1, read as the reverse complement.
GATGGCAGATTGCATACGGTCCAAGTACCATTGTTTTCGAGTGCATCAATTTCCTTCCTCATTGCATCTTGCCATCTCTCGTCCTTGGCAGCCTCGGAGTAGGAAGAGGGTTCATTTCCTGAAGTGACAGCGGCCAAAAAAGCACAATGTTTGGCAGCAAAACGTTTACATGTTACATAATTAGTTATGGGATAACGAGTACCTGAGGATTTTGCGGTATAGTGACAAAGCGGTGAGGGGTCAAGTACACCGTACAGCATGCATAACATAGTCCCGAAATCGTGTGGGGGTGTCTTTGTCGTTGTCCACGTCCATATTCAGATTCCACATTTTGCTCATCATTGTTCAATGTCTCGTTGGAAGTTGGGTCCTCATCCCCAATCTCACTCCCCCTGGAGTTTGTAATATTTTCGGCCACAGCTGGTCCATCATTTATGTCGGGTAGCTCAGCAATGTCATCTTCAATTCCATAGCACATTTCTACATCAGTGCTTAAGCTGGAGGTGGGAGTACCCATGTTGCTATTCATGCTGCCATCTTGAAATGGGAAACTGGTCTCAAAGAAGACCACATCTCGTGACACAAAAAACTCCTTTGAATCCAAGTCATATACTCGCCATCCTTTTTGTCCAACGGGGTAGCCAACGAACACACACTTTCTACCACGTTCACCAAACTTATCCTTATCTCGCCGTTGCTTATGTGCATAACACAAGCATCCAAATACCTTGAGCAGGTCAAAAACAGGGGGTTTATTATGAATAACTTCATACGGACATTTACCTTTAAGCAGCGGAGTTGGGGTACGATTGATAAGATGGCATGCTGCCAATACACATTCCCCCCAGAACGTGATAGGAAGGTGGGCTTGAAATCGTAATGCACGAGCAACATTCAGAATGTGCCTGTGTTTCCGCTCAACCCGCCCATTTTGTTGTGGTGTACCTATACAAGATGTTTCCAACAAAATTCCATTTTCAAGAAAATAAGACTTTAAGGGCCGGAGTTCGATTCCATTATCACTACGAATTAGTTTCACATGCTTTCCAAATTGTCTAGCAGTCATGGCACAAAAATTCTTAATTAGCTGCGGTACCTCAGTTTTTTCAAGAAGCAAGTAAACCCACATGGCACGTGAATGATCATCGACGATTGTTAAGAAATAAGTGGCACCACATGAAGAACGTGTGCGATAACTTCCCCAAAGATCCACATGAATTAATTCAAAACAATCGTTTGCCCTATTCTTGCTATTAGAAAAACTGACTCTAGTTTGCTTTGCTCGGAAACAAGCATCACAAGCTTGCCTACTATGACTAATTCTAGAACTGCCTAAAGAAGGGATAAAATCTAACATCTTGTGTGAAGGATGACCCAACCTCTTGTGCCACAAGTCACGAGCATCACCCACATCGGCTTTGTTTGCTTGTTCAATGCATACTGCTCGAAAATGATAGACCCCGTTCTGCTGTTCACCCACACCAATCAAAGTCCTCGTGGTTTGGTCCTGTATCACGCATAACTGATTAGTAAAAGTAACAATGCAATTTAATTGTCTTATAAGCTGAGATATCGAAATTAGCGTGCAATGCATTTTAGGAACAAATAAAACATCGGTAATATAAGTGTTTTGGCCAAGACACAAGGAACCCTTCTTCACCGCCGGAGTGCTTTCTCCATTTGGCATCCTGACCAAGCAAGGTGTTATTGCAGTCACATTGCTAAGAAGATCAATGTTTCCCGTCATATGGTGTGAAGCTCCTGTGTCAAGCAACCAACTAGAATTCTTACCAGCAAGTCTCTCTGTTTTGTCGTTGTTCAGGATGTTTCTGAGCGTTGCCAATTGCTCATTGTTTAGTCCTAGCAAGTTGCCGCTGTTTACTGCCTCGGCCAAATTCCCATCACCACGGATTTCTGCAGCATTAACCTGCGGTGTTTGTGCTCGTGTGTCTCCCCGATCTCGTCCAGTATTATTTGAGTTCCCTTTTCCTCGACCAGCTCCTTTCACCCAAGTCTGCGTCTTTTCGCCCCACCATTCCGGATAGCCAATTAGCTTAAAACACTCTTTGGCTTCATGCCCACTTTTCTTACAGTGAGTGTGTCATGTTTTGTCACGCACAGGGCCACCAGCAGTCTTCATTCCTTGTCCAACTTTGGCTGCAAAGGCCACAGCTTCTCCATTATCCTTCGATTTTGCTATATCCCGGAATGGGCTCCATATTCAGAATGCTTGATCTCACTGTTTCAAACGTTGCGTCGTCCAATCCCATCAAGAATTGATGAAGTCGTTCGGCTTCTTGCTTCTTCACCAATTCGGCTGTGATCCCACACTTGCATCCCTTGCATTTACACGACGGAATAGGCTCGTAATTGGCGCCGTCCCACATCATCTTCAATTTTCCATAGTATGAAACCACTGTGTGTCCGGCCTGCTTGCAATTGGCAATGTCCGATTTCAGCTGTTGTATTCTTGGCCCATTCCCTACAGAAAATCTTTCTCTGAGATCGTCCCATAATTCCTTCACCCTATCCGCATATGTCACAGTAGAACGTAAGCTTGGTTCTACTGTGTTGAATATCCATGCAACAACCATGGAATTTACCATCCACCAATCATCAATTTCGGGTGCATCTTCACTTGGTTGAGTCGCGTCCGTCCACGAAACCAAGCTTTCGCTTAGCCCTAGCGCGTTCCGCATGGATCGTGCCCATTCATCATAGTTCATACCCTTCAACTGGATATGAGAAATTATCATGCCTGGGTTGTCGGACGGATGAAGGTAGTACGGAGATACCATCGCCGCATCCTTCCCCGAACTGCCCACAGCTTTCTCAGTGTTTTCGGCCATTAGAATTTTAGGGTTTTGATCGTAAGTGCTCTGATACCATGAACAAATACGTGTGTAAATACTTGTGTATTTTATTGATAGTCTTATTCTCCTTATATACAAGAGTGACCCTATTCTACGAGATCTCTTCTCATCTCAATCCCTAAGATCACGGTAAATCAAATATACACCTACCATATCTATACAAATTCTATCTTAATTATACAACTAATATTTACTTGCCAATTATGAGTACCCGCCAATACACAACCCAAAAATGGAAATTTTTTTATTACTTCTTTATTTGTGGGACCCATTTGTCATACTCTCACAATAAATATCCACTAACTATTTCCTATCCCATTTTCTCTTTCCTACATCACTTTTCACTCACAATATTTATTTTACTATACATTTTTTCTCTTTCCTACATCACTTTTTTTAATTCCCGTGCAAGGACACAAAAATGCCTTTTCAAACGAAACGGGAGTGCGTCTGCTGAGAAACGCGTTTCTCCATAACTATGGAGAAACGTGTTTTTCATAGCCAGAAGCTTTACATTTGATAACCAGAAAAAAAAACCCAAGGCCAAGACCAAAAAGCTTCTGGATATCCAGAAGCTTTGCATTTGATAGTCAGAAGCTTTGCAGTTGATATCCAGAAGCTTTGTATTTGATAGCCAGAAGGATGTGAAATGTATATCCAGAAACTGTTAGGTGCATATCCAGAAAACTGTTAGGTGCATATCCAGAAATGTGTTAGGGCATATCCAGAAATTGCTATTGAAGGTTTCTGGATATCCAGAAACCTTCAAATGTATATCCAGAAACATTTTGAAGGTTTCTGGATATTCATTTGAAGGTTTCTGGATATCACTTTCATAGGTTTCTGGCTATCTAGCTCATTGTCGCGCGACATGTCGGGACCCGTTTCTCCATAACTTATGGAGATTTCTCCCTAGATTTTGTGAGAAACGGAGGGAGTATAATTTATCCTTAATTAAATAGACGCTTTTGATTAAATCAACAAAATTAAAATAAATAAATAAAAATGAGTGTAAAAGTCCACGTGCAATTTAAGGGCTGCCGCGTGGCGTGGGTGATTACAAAGTGCGTTTGCCGATACTACACTTTTTTTACATGTAATATGACAAGCAAAGCACCTCCGAATACATTGGACTTGGTCTTGGAACCATTGGATTTGGACTTGGTGGCGGCTAATGCTTTTTTTCTTACCCTATTCACCTCGTCCTCGTGGGTATCCCAATACAGGACACAAGTGAATTATTGGGAACGACTCAACAACCGCATTTAATTTTGAGTTTGGTAATACCGGCCCTTCTGTGGGATTTCATCGAAGTGAACCTTATTGCAGTCAATTACGACACACTTGTCCGTACTCGCTTGAACCATTGCCCGGCATCATTGTGCAACAGGTTTTGAGTTGAGAACCTACCCTATTCTTGAACCCTTTGCCGAGCTTTACCGGCCCGCTTTTTCCACACTAACTAATTAGGTTACAACCTTATTATTGGTATAACTACATATATTAATATATTAAGGCTCCGTTTGTTTCATGGAAAATAATTTCCGAAAAAATGATTTATTGAAAAATATTTTTCGAAAAATGAAAATGATTTTCGGAAAACATTTTCCGATGTTTGGTGAATCTTAAGTAAACATTTTTCAAAAAACATTTTCCGATGTTTAGTAGTTTCATAAAAGTAACTTTATAAAGGTAAAATCAATACAAACAAAGGAAAATAACAAAAATGATTTTCGGAAAACAACTTTCTTAGGTAGAGGTAAGAAAGTCATTTTCCTTAGAAATCAAACTCATTTTTCATTGACCCGAAAAATATTTTCCGTTAACTTTATTTTTGGTGTTTATCAAACACCGAAAAATGGAGAAAACATTTTTCGAAAAATGTTTTTCCTCAAACAAACGGAGCCTAAGACTACTTTAGTTAAAATGTACTATCTCCGTCTCAAACCAAGGGTCATCGGGGGGATTTCACGCTTCTTAAGAATTTTTTTAAAAAATGAATAAAAGTTAAATGTGGGATAGGGAATAGTAGTTAATGATTGATTTTTCTGTAAATATGTTAACTTTATAAGAGTATAATAAATTATTTTTTTTGTAATATGGGGTAGGAAATAGTAGTTAATGATTGATTTTTTAATAGGAGAGAGAATAAGTGAGAGGAATAGTAAGTTAATGATTGATTTTTTTTTTTTTGTAAATATGTTAACTTTATAAGGGTATAATGAATGATTTTTTTGTAAATATATTAAATTATAAGAGTATAAATATATTCAAAAACTTGCCATTTATGGAAAGGAACTCTTGGTCTGAGACGGATCAAAAGGGAAAGTAGAACCCTTGGTTTGGAACGGAGGGAGTATATTTATTTGAGACAATTTAAAAGAAAATATATACTCCCTCTGTCCCGCTTGAAACTGCACAGTTACTGTTTGCGCGGGAATTAAGGAAAAAAATAATGATATAAATGTTGTGAGTGTAAAAGTAAAATAGGAGAGAGAATGAGTGGAGGGAATAGTAAATTATAATGGTGTTGTGAGTATTAAAATAATGTAGGAGAGAGAATGAGTGGAGGGAATAGTAAAGATTCTTAGCCATTTTAAAAAGTGTGTAATTTGTAATGTCATTCCCAATGAGAAAAGTGTGCAATTTGTAGCGGGGCGAAAGCGAATAAGTAATAGTATTATTATCGATAAAAAAATATAGTTTTCCCCTAAAATCTATACTATAGTATATTAAAGTAGGCCAAACTCCATTAGGTGTTGCCACATAAGACTCAAAATGTGATTCTTGCATTCTCATGCTTCCAACTCATCCAACCTTTGATTTCTATGTGATGATTCGTATCCGCCCTAATAGCTAATAATATTCATAGTCCTTTAAAGGTATGTGAATGGGTACTATATTAAGGTGATTAGTAATAGTTAATTTAAAGAAGTCTAATATTTCTAATGTGTTAATACTAAGTAAAAGTGATTAGTTAAAAGTAATAGATATTAACTTTAAATATTTGAATGTTTACATATTACTAGGAAGAAGTATGATGATTTTCATTTGATGATCACTACATATGAAAAGAAGAAGTATATAACATAGATAGAGATAATATATATACTAGAGGTTGACACTAGATAAAGCTCACAATTAAATTCAACATTTACTACAAATCATCAAGATAGTCTTTAGGGATTCATGAACGGAAGATTGTTGATATATTCAATATTTGGTATACTACAAACGTTAAGAATATGTAGAATCATTACATTAGTTCATCATTATGTTCATTAGTAACATGCATATGAAAATTCAAAAGACACACCAAAGTAAATTCACTCTTGCTAGCAATTACTAATTTAAGTTAAAATATTAAAAACCTTCAAGAAACCCCCTCCCCTCAAACTTGATCCCCTCAAACTTGATCAAGGTAAGATTTTCCAAATTATAAGAATTTTCAACTTTATTTGTAGTAGTCGATCTCGTTTGTTGATTAGAATTTTTGATAATCTTTATCAAATGAGTTTAGTTTGTATTTTGTATGCATATAACAGTTTCATGGAATTGAACTTGAGGCAAGTTAAGTTCTTCTCATTTTCTACTTTATATATATATATATAACATTACATGTTTATGCTTTCCTTTTTCTACTTTTATATATCATGAAATGTTTATGTTTTTATACATGTTGTGAGGATGGTGTTTGAAGGTGTGATTGCAAAAATCAAGTGAATTATTATGATATTAAAATAAACCGCATAATTAATGTTGGCTTGATGGTAATGATTTTTCATATAGCATACTTATATTATTGACAACAACCAGAGAGACAACAAACAAAACCGAAAGGGGAAAGTACATTTGTTTTGATGAATCTTCTTGGATCAAGAATCAAGCTGCAAATTTTTAATTTATTTATTTATCTTCTTCATTCATTAATTATTTGTTTAGGTTCCCCCTCTTATCCTAATTCCTCTCTCCATGTTTATGATTTTTTTATACGTATACTCTTAGAGAATATTAAAAACGTTGTTAATTTGGTAATTGGAGGTGATATGAAAGATGGAAAAAGAAAGCATACAATTGAGCATCTTAGCGGATCAATAGTTGGTCACGCTACTGGAATTTTGAGATTTATACCATGGAACATTAGGTAAGTATTCATTTCTTATTATTGTATTTTTCATATTTTCATTTTTTTTGTTTTTTTACTCATTCCAACCCATAAAACAATATTCTTATCTATTTAGAAATAAATTTGATTAAACTTTGAGCAATATTTTAAGTTAATTTATTTTATGGTACTCCCTTTGTCCCAAAAAAAAAGTTCATTTTTTTTTCAAATTTACTCTTGATCAATTATAAGTAAAATTGAAAGTTGTTTAGACATTTATATTGGGACAAAGAAAATAATACTTTCAATGGGTGTATCAATAATAAGTTTTAAAATTTCATTTCAGTCATTAGTTTTTTCTTTAATTAAAGTTTAATCAAATCGAACACATAAGAAGGGTGTTTGTTTTACGTAGGCAGAGGATGTATGTTGTTAATTTTGGATTGGCTATTAATATTAATTATTGTATAAATTCTTTAATCTTGAATGATGTTTTCATTTTTTTTTTTTTTGGATGTGTGTAGAAATTATGTTATTCTTTGCTTATGATTAATTTGTGCACTTTTGTTTCATTAATGTTATTGTTTTCTTTACTCTCAATGCAGGTATAGATTTTGAGCTTTGTAATCCTTCATTGTCAAAGCAACTTCAATGTAAAAAATAATCGTCCGTTGCAAAATAAAAGCTAGAAGGCAGAGGAAGAATAATAATAAAGACTCGCATGAGACATAATAAAGTGTATATGTGTATATAAATATTTCTACCATTGCAAATATAATATTTTTTTCTATTTAATTGAATCGAATTTTTTTATTAAATTTTTTGTATTTCTTTGATTTTATTTTTATTTATTTATTGTAATGATTATATTACGTACACTTTAATATATTCTATGTATTCAGTGTTGCAGATTTTGCATCAAGAATGTCACAATATTTCATCATCAAACTTTAGCAATCTCAAAATAATCCCCAACGACATTGACCTAGCAAAAATGAAGAAGAGAAAGGTGGAAAAAAAAAGTAGATAAGGGAAAAACGTTTAGATGGAACGTATATGATTGTCCCCTTAATGGAGTATTTGTTATTGCATTGTAATTTTATTTCTTAAATTTTTAAATTAATTACTTTCATTAACTACTTTTACAATTGTATAGATAATTTACAATACTTAGTGAAATAATAAAAGTTAAATATAATTGACATATATTGAAACTCAAGTGTGTAGCACCATCTTCATATTAAATACTTGCGTGATTTATACAATTGATATTTGATCACAATTCTAAAAGTATAATTGGTATTAAAAGATAATGATTTCTTAGTAATAGGGACACTAAATATATTTTGGGATAAAATTAATCTTCTACAATAACAATCATTAAGAGACATAGTAATAAATAATATCTATATATTCAAACTTTGAGTCGTTTTTCATTTGAGAAATGTTTTTAAAAGGTTGACTGTTAGAAAATGCATAAATATATTGCTATCCATTTTCAAACTTTTAGCTTTGCAATTATATAATAAAATATGAAAAAATGAAAAAGAAAATATTGGTATAGTGTTTTTTTATTAATTCACTTTGAAACACAATTTCACTAAAATCATCATTTATTTTGAAATAAAGAAGTACTAATCAATTTACAATAATAGATGGTAGAATAGGAAAGATTGGGCAAGTTCATAGCTATTAATTTGATGCATGCATACATCTAATTAATGAGAATAAATTTACGTAACATAATGCTTATAATTTAGATGGAGTTACAGAATTTGAATGTTTGTGTTTGATTTAAAGAACGTAATGTTCATTGAATCACATTCATTATTGTTTAACCTCACTAATAATGACTAGATTCAAAATAGTTTAATTTTCAAAGATATTAAAAACAAAATTTCAATACCAATATTTAATAATGAAATACATTTTCATAGATTTTAGTTTCATAATAATATTAAAAAAAAGTGATGTTTATTTCTTTTGTTGAAATAATTAGCTTCATTATTTAACAATAACATTTCATAAAAATTAATATTTATGATTTGATATTTTGCGTATTTTTATCGAATTGTACTATCTTACGTAACTAATATCTAATATCATTATAAGTTGTTTTGAAAATATGAAGAGTTTAAGTCATATTTCATTTATAGATGATAAATGTGCTAATCACTTGCAATCATATTTTATATGCATTAGTCTATTTAATTAGCTAATTAATAAACATTCATGTCAGATCCCGTGCGGAGCACGGGCATCACCCTAGTATGAGGAATAAAGAAAAACTGAAACTCAATCCAAAGTTCCAAACCCACCGACAAAAAGGAGAGAAGTGGAGCATGTTGAGTTGCTGGCACGTTCATATCATTTGACTATTATTGAGATTATTGGTTATACTCTTTTCGCTTCATTTCAAATTTTAAAAATTATAATTTTAAATATCTCAAAATAATTTTATTTAATTTTTTTTTAAAAATCAAGCTCACTTGTTATACAACAACAACACCCATTTACTATTCGTTATTTCACTTTCTTTTTTCTATCTCATTATCTATACTCACGACACCCCAATATTTTATATTTTTTCTTAATTTACGTGTACAACGATTTTTTTTTGCAATTTTAAATAAACGGATGAATATTGCTTTTAACATTAGTTATCAAGAAGATAAGTACCGTAAAGATAATAATAAAAAAGACTTTAGGATATGCCACATGCATGTACACATGAAAATCGTGCAATTCGTGACATGTCCTACTTCACACTTTTCCTTTTTTTTTTTTTTTTTTTTTTTTTAATTTTAAATTTTGATAGAACATGACCAGATTTTATGAAAATTCTTAAATCATATAAACTTTAAAAAATGTAAATTGATGCATTACTAAAAATATTATTAATACACTATTTATTTTTAAATGAATATCCAATTATTTTAATTTTTTATCTCAAAATAAATATTCACTGTTTGAGAAAATTAATAAAACATTTCTCATCATACAATACGTTCTAATTCACGCTAAAACTTGCAATATTTACTTATGTATACGTTACGTATTTAAGTTCATTATTTTTGTAAATACGGAGTATTGCTTAATGTGAAATTTAGACATTTAATTAGGGGAGGAAGCAATAAAATAAAATAAAAATTTAAGTGAGATGACAAATGATTATTATTATTATTACTACTGCATTCGTCTCATTATGTTTGATCACAAGACAAAATTACATGGTTTAAATATCAAGCCCACGCAATTTCAAAATTTTGGATTAGCGCCTTGCAAGAACACGAAAAGAAGTACTCCCTCCGTCCCGGGTTAAACTTCATCATTTTGGTGAAGCACGCAAATTAAGAAAACAACATATTATATTAAAAAATAATGGGAGTGTGAGAGGGATTGAGAGAGGGAAGAAGTGAGTGGATATGACAAGTGAGACTCATAATTTAAATATGTGAGAGAGAAAAGTTAGTGGGTATAATAAAATATTAATAAACTTTTTATATTTTAAAAAATGTAAAACTTATAATAGAACGCTCTTTTGAATAATTGGTGAAGCTTAATCTGCTGGACGGAGGGAGTATATCTTTCTTATTTTATACTCCCTCCGTCCCAACAATTACTTCCACTTTTTTAAAAATCACGTAAATTAAGGAAATGGGAGGGAAGTAAAGATGTTGTGAGTGTAATTTGAAAATAGGAGAGAGAATGAGTGGAGGGAATAGTAAATTATAATAGTGTTGTGAGTATTAAAATAATGAGAAGAGAGAATGAGTGGAGGAAATAGTAAAGATTTCTTTGCCAAAAAAAAAAAGTGAAAGCTATTAACGGGACACCCAAAATGACAAAAAGGGAAGCTCTTATTGGGACGGAGGGAGTATGTGTGTGTGTGTGGAGAAAATGGGAGGGGGGTAAGAACGTGTTAATGAGTAGTGGGCTAGTGGCCCAAAGTCTAAAGCTTTAAATTTTGTGCTGAATCTTCAACTACTACATACTTGTATTTATTACTAGCAATGCTCAAGGGTACAAAAAGATGCCATAAAATCTTGCCTATAAAATGAGTTAAGATATTTTTTTTTTTTTTTGATATCAGGGTTCTCAGCTTCGTCGGATTAATTCTGAATCATCAGGTATCAGCCCCTCAATATACTGGCGGAGATAAATCGCGGGATGTAAATAATAGATCTGTTATATTTTATTTAAAAATATCAATAAAATTATTATATTTATAATTTTAAAATTAAATTTTGCAGCTATTTTATACTCTTAATATTACTCCTTCCGTCCCACTTCAAGGTTCCATGGGTGAATTTACACGCTTCTTAAGAAAAGTTTTAAAAAATAAATAAAAGTTAAATGTGGAATAGAGATTAGAGAATAGTTGTTAATGATTGATTTTTTTGTAAATATGTTAACTTTATAAGGGTATAATGAATACTCCCTCCGTCCCAATAAAAGCTTCACTAATTACCCAAAAGAGCGTCCCGTTAGAAGCTTCACCTTTCCTTTTTTGGCAAAGAATCTTTACTATTTTCTCCACTCATTCTCTCTCCTACATTATTTTAATACTCACAACACCATTATAATTTACTATTCCCTCCACTAATTCTCTCTCCTATTTTCAAATTACACTCACAACATTTTTTTTCCCTCTCATTTTCATAATTTGCGTGCCCACCCAAAAGGGTGAAGCACTTATTGGGACGGAGGGAGTATTTTTTTTGTAATATAGAATAGGAAATAGTAGTTAATGATTGATTTTTTAATAGGAGAGAGAATGAGTGGAAGGAATAGTAAGTTAATGATTGATTTTTTTGTAAATATGTTAAAATAAGGGTATAATGAATGATTTTTTTTGTAAATATATGAAGATAATAAGAATATAAATATATAAAAAACTTGCCATTTAAAAAAGAAAACCTTAAAGTGAGACGAACAAAAAAAAAAAGAGTGAAACCTTAAAGTTAAAGTGGGACGGAGGGGAGTACTATTTATCTATTAGCTGCAGCCTGCAGGGTGTGGATTGGAAGAGAGAGGACTAGTCTTGTCCACATTCCAGACTTTATATACTCCCTTAGTCCCGTTCGAATCCCGTTCGTTCGAAGGACATAAATTATTTTTTTGGGCATTTTATTTGAAAAGGGCACAATTTAAAAATAGAAAGTTTTTTATTACTTTTTTATTTGTGAAATTCACTTGTCATACTCATAATAAATATTCATTAACTATTCCGTACTCCATTTTCTCTTTTCTACATCACTTTTCATACTCACAACATTTATTTCACTATACATTTTTTCTCTTTCCTACATCACTTTTAATAATTCCCGTTTAAGACAAAAATTTTGCCCCTTCGGACGGACGGGACGGAGGGAGTATATTTTATAATTTTTTTTCTTTCTTTTTACCCTTCAAAGGCTTCAATAATAAAGGATTTGGTTTGGGATAAGATGGTTTAGTTTAGAAGAGTAGGAAAAAGCATGACATTGGATGATTTGATCCATAATTGTTGCTGTTAGAAATGGACCACAAATTAGGTTACCCCTCAGTAACTAATAATCAAGTGAGACAAAAATTCTTTAGTTCGGAGTTTTATGGGAAAAGGGACGATGGGATTCCCGATTATTCAGAATTTCATCGAATCAGATGTACGGGTTCTTATAATCTCAGATCTATGGCCATTCTAGACGAGAATTCTAATTTATTGTCAAAGAGGCGAAGAAATAGGCGTCTCATCCCACTTCAATCGATTCAAGAACTCGAGAACATCCTAAAATCAATGATACAAACAAATATAATACTCCCTCCGTCCCACACCAAGGTTTCTTGGTGTGAATTTCACGCTTTTTAAGAATTTTTTTTAAAGTGGATAGAAAATTAGAGGAAAGAGAATGTAAAAGTTAAATGTGTGATAGGGAATAGGAGAGAGAATGTAAAAGTTAAAAATATTTAATAGGAGAGAATGAATGGGAGGAATAGTAAGTTAATGATTGATTTTTTTGTAAATATGTTAACATTATAAGAGTATAATGAATGATTTTTTTGTAAATATACGAAGATGATAAGGGTATAAATATATGAAAAACTGTTCATTTAAGGAAGGGAACCTTGAAGTGGAACGAACCAAAAGGAAAAGGTGGAACCTTGAAGTGGAACGGAGGGAGTATATAGTACTCCCTCCGTTCCGGGATAATATGCACATTTTGGCTTGACACGAGAATTAAGGAGAAAAGTGAAAAGGTGATGTGTTGTGAGTGTAGATGGTTGGGTAGGAAAGAGAAAGTGAAGTAAGTGGAAAATTGTTGTGAGTAGAGACAAGTGGGTCACATTTTCATTTTGAAAAAATGCAGATTATTGTGAAATGCTCAAAAAGTGTCTTTTTACAAATTATCTTGGGACGGAGAGACTATTTTAAAAGAAATATTGCAATGTTTAGGAGGCTCGGTTGACAGCTTATTGTCAACCCAGATGCACTAATTATTCATGTGTTAAAAAAATGAAATATTTTTTTCATACGATTTTTTTGAAGGCAACGTGTTACAGTTTTCAAGTTTCTCTTGCAAGTAGGGGTGTAAATGGTTCGGTTTGAGCAAATTTACATATTGAACCACTAGTTATCAGTTTGAAAAAATTTCAAATCGAACTGAATTATGAAAAAAATTCAAACTGAACCGATGGTTTGGTTCAAACCGCGGTCTGATTTTACATTTGAACCATGGTTTAAATCACAATTCAAATCACGGTTCAAACCATGAAATTGAACACTGCTTAAACCATTAATTAGAACATGATTTCAGACTACACAATTCATTGTCAGTTTTATTTGAATTTTTCATACATAACATACATAAGAGATTTAGTATTTAAACACAACTTGAAATTGTGCTTCAATATTTATAATAACAACATATCATTTGAGTGATTGTAATGGTATGTGCTAAAGAGTGAAGTAACATTATTACAGGAAGATTAACCAAAAGAAAAAAGGGTTATTGACTAAACTACATGAATAGAATTAGAGGTTTTCAAATCTAAATGTATGGTGCAGATGAAAGATATGTATATTTATGGTTAATATTGAACGATTTGGTGGTTCGATCTCGCGGTCTCGAACCGTGGTTTGAGGGTCCAGATCGCAGACCAAATCGAATCATACGATTTGACAATTTTTGAAATCAAACCAAACCACTATTGCTAAAATCCGAACTAAACCGTGTGATTTAATTTGGTTCAATTTCGAATCGCGATTTGAACCAAACCAATTACACCCCTACTTGCAAGCAAGGACATCTACACACGACTCAAGATAATGTAAGAAGAAAATTTGGCGAAGGATAGGGACGGGAAGTCAAGTCAATTCGTTGTTACGATGGGATGACAATTTGTAGATTTAAATTTTTTTTTTTTTTTGGGTAAGGTATATCAAATGTATTGCAAACGCTTCAACAACGACATGCCGCTACTCGGACTCAAACCGAGTCTGTAGGGCCTTGTACTACTTCAGCGCCGTGACGCTCGAGGTTTTGCTAACACACTTGACAACTCAAATTTGGGTAGAGCTTCCGAACAAAAACACAAAAATCTACTTGGATTTTATTTATTTTTCATTGTCAACAATAAAAGGTCAATTTTGTTTTTGTGCCACGACGAGAACTAAAGGATAACAGTTAGTTTCCGTCTGCTTCCTAATTAAACAATGCCGTCCCCTCACCTAATACAGACAGACAGTGACGGATCTCTATACTCCCTCCGTCCCGTAATACTTGACACAGTTACTGTTCCGCACGGGAATTAAGGAAAAAGTAAAAAGGTTGATGTGTTGTGAGTGTAGATAGTTAAGTAGGAGAGAGAATGAGTGGAGAGAATAGTAAATTATAATGGTGTTGTGAGTATTAAAATAATGTAGGAGAGAGAATGAGTGGAGGGAATAGTAAAGATTCTTTGCCATTTTAGGAAGTGTGACTTATCAGTGGGACGCCCAAAATAGAAATGTGTGTCAAGTATTGTGGGACGGAGGGAGTATATTGGATTTTTCTTTTCAGAGGTGAATATAGTAAATTTGAAAATTGCAAAGAATCAATTTGTAAAAATTACAAAAGTCGGGGGAAAATGTACCCTCCTCAAAACTGGTCTAGTTCCGCACCTGAATACAGACCTCCTATATTATTCATATAAATAAAGGGCAAACCCCGGTGCGCCAAGCGGGGGTTGGGAGAGAACCATTTGCTAAAGCCTTCTCCTGACAATTGTCAAGAGGCTGTTCGCCAAGGTTCGAACCCGTGACCTTATGGTTGTCATCAAAGGAGCAACTTAACCGTTGCGTAAACGCTCGCCCTCTCCTGTATTATTCATATACAGTACATATTTTTGTTTTTATATCTAACTATTCAGACTAACTGCAACAAAATAATAATAAAAAAATCAAATAAAAAAATCAAATTGTCTTGAATAAAACTCATCAAGAAAAGCCACTGGAATAAGACCTTGTCATATGTCAACCATCTACAAGGGTCGTGGAAACCACTCTAAATACTTGGTTGTTATGCCCATTTTCTATATACCACCATAATGCTAATATATATAAGCCCTAGTCACTTTATGTTATCTCAGACATTAATAATTTTATTTCATTTTTGCTCTATTTTTCTGGGTTTTTGGCTTAAATGGGTTTTAAGTTATGGCAGAAGATTTGGGAGTGTTCAAAATTTGATACATTGAAGGATATCTTTCATCTTTTAACAACTACCCTTCTCGGTCTTCTCCTTCCCCTCTCCTTTCTCCTCATAGCTCGCTTGTCCACTGCTTATTATCTGTTGGCATTGAACGTGTTCCCCACCGGGCCCCAGTCCCCACCCTCAGTCGTTTTCTCTCTCTTCCTCTACGCCAACCCAATCAATCCTATGCATGCACTTGTTTTCGCTATCAGTGTTGCTGCTCTTGTTCATAGCTTAAGCAGTAGCCGTAAAACTACTAGTAGCTTCTTAAGGATTCCTCTGCCGGAGTCGGGGCTGAGGCCGAGGTTGTGCACGGCGTGGATAGTGCTGTGTGTGTTACATGTGTGTGTGGGGTTGGGGATTGAAGGGAGTATCGGGGCGGGGATTGCCGGTTTAGGGTTTGGTAAAGGGAGAAGTTTTATGTGCCGGTTAATTTTCTTCTTGGGGTTGCATGAAACAATGATGTACTGGTTGAAGACAGTGGTGAAGCCAGTGGTGGACGACACAATTTATGGTTTCCAAAGGGAGGAAAGGTGGATTGAGAGGGTGGTTATTGCCGCCAGCTTTGGGAGTCTCTGGTGGTGGAGGCTGAGGGAGGAGGTTGAGTCACTGGTTGTGGTGGCGGAACTGACATGGGAGATGGATGTGGGTTTTGGGTTAGCGGCATTTCTGGGGTGGTGGTTGTATTTCCTAACGGTGACTATTGGGATGGTGAGAGTGGTTAAGGGTTTTATCTGGTTTGGAATGATTTTGCTCTGTAAAAGGGTAGAAATTTGTAAAGCTGATAGTGTACCTCTTGAAGCTGAAGAGAAAGTCTAAAATGGTCATTCGAGACATTTTCTTTACATTTTTAGGGCAATCAATTCCCTTATTCATTTCGGTTGATCAATTTTGTACTTTTAAACTCCTATAATTCCCTCATATTTTTTTTTTCTAAGGGTTGTAATGTTTCAAGATCTATAACCTGTTCAACCTAAGTTGTAAATGTAATCCAAAACCTGAGAGAAACAAGGAAACAAATATTTGGGAGACGGCAACTAAAGACACATTTCTACTATTTAATTCGAGCTAAGGATATGTAGCCAATAGGCAAAAATTTATCTCTATTTGGCTGTCAAGAGGAAAATTGAAAATTTATTTAGACAGTCATTCCGGGACGGAGGGAGTAAACAATAGTAATCAGGAAAAAAAAGATAATAGTCAGATAGAGGTCATGTGCAACGGCAAGATGTTATTATACACACAGTAGAACCAAATTTCACATATTTATAGTTTGTATTTGTACCTATAAAGTATTAATCAAAGTATGCTCTACAGTTTTCCACACCTTTTCCATATAAGTTCTTACAGGTTTTAGATCTTGAAAAGCCCCAGAATAGCTCCTTCCAAAGACACAAGTCAATACTTGAACTTTTGGTTGTTATATTGACAATTTTAACATGAGTGGACAATATAATCAAGTTCAGCAAGAAATTTTAACAGATAAGCTGACCTTGAATTGATGTCCTTTGACCAAAGAGAAATATTTGAATCATAGAGCGTATCTACCAGGCATCCAAAATACCAAGACTGTAACCGTTAGCTTTCAGAACCTTCTTCAGCAAGAGAACTGCAATGGCAAGAGTTATCCCAATAGCAGCAGACGTCAGAAGCCTATCAGCATAACACCCCAATTGTCTGGTGCTACGCCGGTGGAATGTCAGAATCTGATCAACGAAAACCCCCAATTGTCTGCCAACGGGTCGGTTCAATTGCTCTTCAGGATTCATAGGAACACGTCTTCTTTGTCTCACCTTAAGATTGAAGCGAAATCTAATCAGACCAGCATCAGCATTTAAATTCAGCTCACGCACGTATTCTACCATCCTATCATTTCCTTCCGCCACAACAGCAATCTCGCCAGCCTCAGCTTGGGCACCATTTTGTTGGTCATTAACATTGGATGCAGCTTCCTGTCCATTAATTGATTGTTCTTCAGGCATCTGCGATGGAGCGTCGGTAATTGGCGGTACCTTGGACAGCATATACTGGTGAATCTGCACTATAATCCCTTTCTTAGCAAAACTGTCAATGCTTTAGAAACCAATCAATTTTCTGAATCAGCAACTTCTTCGGTAGGTTTTTCTAGATTCTTGCTCAGGAATCATCAAAAAGTTAGGTCGGATTTCAAGAATATAACATTAATGGTGTAAATAAATTCTTCATGACATCATTCTGATTTGGACGGCTGAAATTTAGTTTGAAGTTAAGCTTAGGCAACAAGGAGAAGCACAGAAATATTTACAATATTCAAGTGAAACCAACCTCATCAATTAACATTTGACGTTCACGAGTGCCAAATATTGGGGCAGCCTCACGTGACCTGATAGCTAGAGCTCGCCTTTCCTCTTTTGCTTGGTCGAGTGAACCCAAAGCGCCACCTGGTTTGGTGGGGATAAATGCAATCAATGCTACCAGAGCTGTTCGAACTGTCATATTTCATCCAAGCAAAGAAAGCTTCTCAATTAAAAAGTTTCAATGGTACAGCTGATGAAGGCATGCTAAACACACACTTTCGAAATATGCCCCAGCTCATATATGTCTTGCACACGATATAAGAAAACAAAAAAAGGCGAAATCAAGATTACCGCTCCACGACGGTTGCCAATGTTCAGGATGATAATTAGATATGCTCAAGCATATTTTCTTCTGTGTTTCAAAACGGCCGTTTGGCTGGAAAGGAACAAAGAGCACTTATTAAGCAAACATATGAAAGTTAGTATGAATATTATGTATCTGCTTGTTCAAGGGCATGCCTCCTAGAAAGAACAGTACAAAAACAGAGGATAAAGGAGAGACAATTACAGTAAGAAGCATAAATGAAGGCGGCTTGAATGGATATTCCGCAGGTAACTGTATCCTTCCATGATAAATTCCTCCCTCAAATTCCGTTTCTGATGGCCCTCTGATTCCAAACTGCCAATCAAATATATCGTCCTGGCCACATTTGAAAAAAAAAAAAAGAAGCCAGATTAATATCTTCCCATAATCTTCAAAACTGAGCTATATTTTTGACAAAATCGGAAAGACCAAATTTAAATGGAGTTTAATTGCAAAATGAGCTCAATTGCACAATATACTGATAAGTCCTAAGCTGATGGCAACTGAATTCTAAATTAGAGCCGTCTTGGGCCATTCAATCCTGAATTTCGTTAACATTGTGACCTAGATTTGGGGAAACAATTCAATTAAGAGCGAAATCCAACAGAATCGATGTAATCGAGGGAGTGAAAAGAGTACCTCGAGAGGAAGGCTCATGAAGTCATCGGAAGGATTGTCTTGCATCTCCTTCAATTCCTGAAGGATTCTCTTCACCGCCGTGTTCTTCAGGTTGTGTTTGAGCTTGACTTCAGCCATGGCGGCGCGTTAGTTCGGCCGGCGTACGTCACGACAGCCGTGAGCTGGTTGCAGAACAAGGCAAAAAGAAGAATTAAAAAAATAAAATCCCACCGTTATTAGAGAGACAATGGTAAAGAAGGCTGGTCTTCAAATTTTAATTATTACTTCTTGATAGGTTTTCATTTTTTTTTATTATTTAATAACAAAAATAAACATTTATTTTATAACGAATAAAACAGCGGGAGTATTAAGGATTTGGGGTTCTAATTATACAAAAGTCGGGTTTTTGGGCTTCGTTCGTCTGCGATCGAGATCACGTGCGAGCAGAATAAAAGAACGAAATATGTCAAGTCGAGCAAAATGTATAAAATGTCTCTATTGAAACATGTTTATGTGAAATATCAAAATCACAATAGACAGATAACTTTACATAAAAATTTTGTATCGATAAAATTTTCAAATTTCAACTTTACATAAAAATCTCCTCTCAAAGAGAAATAATTCCCACATCCAAGTCCTAATTTGACCTTTTAAGTCAATTTAATTAACTTTAATAAAATTATTATTAAGATTATTTAATTCATAACATTTTCAAGATATCATTTAGTATAATTGCATTTGTACATCAATAATAGGTATTTGAATTTCTTAAGAATAATTAAATATTAATAAATATTTTATAGAGTTGTTTAAAGTTGACAAAGAAAATAAAATTAGAACTATTAAAATGTATAGTGGTGGGAGTATTAAAGATTTGGGGACTCCTTTAAAATTATTAAAATGCAATGGTGGGAGTATTAAAGATTTGGGGTTCTAATTATGCATAAGTCGGGTTTTTGGGCTTTATTTATCTGCGATCGAGATCACGTGCGAGCTGAATAAAAGGACGAAATATATCAAGTCGAGCAAAATGTATAAAATGTCTTTATTGAAACCTGTTAATGTGAAATATCGAAATCACAATAAACAGGTAAGATTAAATGCGAGTCGGGACTGCTACGCAAATTCGGAGTATTAAAGAGAGCCATCATTGAAGACTCATTAATCCTAAACATTTGAGAGGAAAGAACATCTCAAGTTTGTCCTTAGATCTTGTCTAATTCTCACTTGGCTGACTTCTTATGAAGTAATTTCTTCACTTGACTTATTCTCTTCCATTTCTGATCTGACAACTAAGTAATCATCGAAGAATTTTGGTTAGGTTCATCGCTCATATATCGTCTTGTACATTGATAAAATTGCGCAAAGTTACTGTTCTTATTCGTTAGAAACACGACATTTATTTTGGGACGAACAGTATATTTTAGAATAGAAGGTGGGACATTTCTGACTTATGGGACGGAGGGAAAACACAACCGTACTATAAAAGATGTAGGTTGTTACTACAGAATATAGCTCATTTACTATTATAAAAAGTCCGGACGTTTTTTGTTTTGTTTTTTATTTTGCAGTCGGACTGCACAAACCGCAAATGCTTCGGATACTATCTCATTTGATCTAAACAATGAATGTCTCCTTGTTGCAGAAACCGGCTGTCACAACTGAATCAGTCATCATAGCAGCAAATTACCTTTACGTCACTCTCTACAACCTCCTCCCGTTGTCTTTTACTCATCCAAGGTAAAAAAAAACCTTACACTTGTGTGCACAACTGTACACACAAGTCTGTGCACAGCTGGTTGCAGTCCTAGCTTCAAATCTTTCAAACTTCACCATCGCAGCAGTCTCTTTCTTCATTGTTGCCAAGTCTGCATATATAACCTCTTCCCGTTGTCTCTTATCAGCAAACGTCAAATAATTCACCATCGCAAAAGTTTCTTTCCTCATTGTTGCCAAATCTGCATTACTTTTTTATTAGCACCATCTCACCTGCACCGAATTATACTAATCATTGAAACAGATTGTAATCATAATCCATAAATAACATATTCCCAGTTTTCACACTAATCTGTTTCTGCTTGTTAAAGATGTCGTATTTACCCTTTCCCCATTCATTCGGTGCCTACGATGATAATACAGACCTGATTAAAGGGTACCATGAAGAGGAGGAACCAGTGACCAAAAGCATAGATTTGCCTACGTTTGGAGTTGAGAGCTACGAGGAAAATAACTTTTACGGGTCTTGTCTAGAAAACATGTCCGAGAAAGGAATTTCTCAGTTAGATCAGTTACAGCAGACCATCTCAGACTACTGGATGCAATCTGGTCTAGATCCTTCTCTTCAATCCATTTACGATATTCTTGAAGAGAAACAAGTCGAATTTGCAGTTCCTGACTTTCAAGAATCGATCAAAGAGAAGTTGAATGGATTTAACGTAAATTCTACGACATCTCAGGGGCTCCGTGGTAAACATCAAAGTGGGGTGGTCAAGACATTGGTAGATGGAAATTTGAGAAACGATGAAACAGAGGAAATCAGAAAGTTGTCGACAGAAGAGCTTATGAGGTTGGCTGCGGAAAAATACATACAATTCTCTTCCAATAAAGTCAATGGCTACACTATGTTTATTCACCCTTATGGATCTTCTGCATTTTCTAGCCTATCTATGGATGAAACACGAGACGTGGAACTTGCTTACCAACTTTTAACTGCAGCGGAAAAGGCAGGCCGTAAGCAATATGATCTTGCCAACAAAATTCTCAACCGTTGCGAGTGGGTTGCGTCTAATGAAGGTAGTCCTGTAGAAAGACTTGTTTTTTACTTTGCTGAAGCGCTAAGAAAGAGGATCGAAAGAGAAACAGGGATTATCATGCCAAAGAGGGTGAAAGAACAAGTAAGTCGTGATAGAATTTGACTTACTCCCTCCGTCCCAAAATGAATGACCAATTTTTTTTCCAGTTTTTTTTTTTTCCAAAATTTTACATAAAAGTGAATGGGTTTTTGAATATATACCTGATGTAATTCCAACAGGTCCGAAGCAATGAAGTCTTTCTAGAACTGGGATCTACAGCTACATTCATGGCATGCCACCAAGAACTTCCTTTCGGTCAAGTGCTGCAATTCACAGGTATTCAAACTGTAATAGATCATGTGGCAATGGGAAACAAGATCCATCTAATTGATTTTAATATCGGGAACGGGGTCCAGTGGACCGCCTTGATGCAAGCTCTTGTAGAACAAAAGAGCTCAATTCAACTCCTTAAGATAACTGTTATTGGAACTAGAGAAAGAAACAAGATTAAGGAGACTGGCATGAGGCTACAGAGTTTTGCCGAGTCCTTGAACTTGCCTTTCTCATTCGAGCTAATCTTTTTATCGGACATGAAAGAGCTCAAGGAAGAAGATCTCAACATAGAAGCTGATGAAGTTGTGGCCGTTTATCTGCATATAGTACTAAGGACAATGATCTCGAGACCTGATCAATTAGAACATCTAATGGGCGTAATGGGAAAGATCAAGCCGTCTGTTATTGTGGTGGCTGAAGTAGAAGCAAACCATAATTCTACCTCTTTCGTGAATCGCTTTACAGAAGCACTTTTCTTTTACAGTGTACTTTTCGACTGCTTGGAAACTTGTCTTGCCAAATATCAAGAACATAGAATGACGTTGGAAGGATTTTACCTCGCAGCGGGGATTGAAAACATAGTTTCAACTGAGGGAGAGGAAAGAAGTACGAGAAACGTAAAGATCAATGTCTGGAGATGTTTCTTCGAAAGGTTCGGAATGGTTGAAGTTGGACTCAGTGAGTCATCTTTGTATCAAGCTAACTTGGTTTCTAAGCAGTTTTCTTGTGGGAGTTCCTGCACTCTAGAAAATAATGGAAAGTGTTTGCTTGTTGGATGGAAGGGAACTCCGCTTCATTCTCTTTCAGCTTGGAAGTTTACGTGAAAATTCTTCCCATATACGTTCTCGGCAAAATAGCCCCGTAACTTCGGGAGTAAGGGGTCGGCTTAAGTAACGCAAACATTGGCGAGAATCCAATGCCCAGAAAACCCAAGGGTAAACTCATAGGTAGGTTGTCTCATTTGAAACTATTGTAAAATTTATGATACTTTTTTAATAATCGATTAGACCCACTTTCACACTAACAACAACTTCCCATTTATTATTTCCTACCTCACTTTCTCTATCGTACTTCACTTTTTATATTCACAACAACTAGTCCACTAATTCCTTTATTCCCGTACCCACCCCAAAGTGTGTAATTTCAAATGGGGGATGGAGTATTTAACATGTAAATATTTCTCAATGGAGATTTTGCAATTGTCGATATGTGCCAGTGTCCAAGATACGCTTGGAGGGGCGTCTGTGCATTCCATGGTATTGCTACGAGAGGTACAAGGTGCAAAATCGAGAATGATACTGCAACTTTATGCACAAACACCCTCTTTCGTCATCCCTATTTTTATATTCTCGTGTGCTTGCAAATGCCATTGTAATGACTGATAATATTTGGGTTGAGCATATGATATTTGTGATAGACAGAGGAAAACCTTTGGAAATAAGTTGTGATTTTATTGATAATAATTCTGAGTATATATACTGTTTACATGGTAGCTATTCTAGGAATAAGATTACAACAAATATTCTACAATATTATCTAAATATAAACAGATAACTATGGAATGAATATAAATCTAAGTGTGGAGAATATCTGGTGGATCTTCATCAATATCTTTAGTGTTATCATGCCCCCGCAAGATGGACGACCGTGTAGAAAGTCCAATCTTGGAAATTAACTCAAGGAATCGAGTACGCGGTAGAGCCTTGGTCAGAGCGTCTGCCAACTGATCATTCCCAGATATGTGTGAAATCCGCAACTGTTGAGATTGAACATGTTCCCGTACAAAGTGATAATCAAGAGCTAGGTGCTTCATCTTTGAATGAAACTTGGGATTCGCAGCGACATAGGTAGCGCCCAAGTTGTCGCGGTAGATGACGGGAGGTCCAGAAATGCGACCGCGAGTTCTCGAAGCAAGTTTTGGAGCCAAAGCACTTCGGCGGTGGTGGCGGCCATTGCTCATACTCGGCTACTGTAGATGATCGGGCAAGTGTGCGTTGCTTGCGAGAACTCCGGGAGATGGGATTGCGACCAAGGTAGACGACAAAGCCGGTGGTAGAGATGTAGTTGTCGGGATCACTGCCCAATCGGCATACGTGAATGCATGTAGAGAGGCGGGGAGAGTTGCTTTGCGAAGAAGAAGCCCGTGAGTGCTAGTGCCCGACCAAGTAACGAAGAACTCGTTTCAATGCCTTCAAGTGAAGATCGGTGGGAGCTTGAAGAAATTGAGAGAGTCTGTTAACCACAAAAGAGATATCAAACCGAGTGTGAGACAAGTATTGGAGAGACCCGACAATGGCTCGATATTCGGAGGGATCATGAAGAGGGGATCTGGCGAGGCTGTGAGGAGGATGCGGCACCGTGGGAGTGGGAGCTGGATTTGCATCTAGCATGTTGGTCGGGTAAGTAAGTCCATAATGTACTTGTGTTGACTCAGAAAAATACCATGAGAGTGAGGTATGACCTCAATACCAAGGAAATAAGACAAGGAGCCAAGGTCTTTGAGGGAGAACCGTGAAGCAAAGGAGGAGATGAATTCGTCAACAAAGGAGGAGTTAGAACCTGTGATGACAATATCATCTACGTAAACTAGTAGAAAGATGCAAGCCTCAGAGTGTTGAAGGGTGAGAACGGGGATGAGTACGAAACACAGTTGCGAAACCCAACAGACAGAAGATAGTTTCGGAGCTCATTGTACCACGCACGAGGAGCTTGTTTTAAGCCATATATGGCTTGGCCGCGGCTACGAGATGTGAGTGGGGTGAGAGGGCTGATAAACCCAGGAGGTTGTGCCATATAGACATTGTCTGTGAGAGAGCCTTGGAGTAAGGCATTGTTGATGTCAACTTGTCGAAGCGGCCGATTATTTGTGATAGCCGGCGATAGAAACGATTCGTATGGTGGCCGAAGCTTGACAAGCAGTGAATGTCTCAGAATAGTCAAGCCCGGGGCGTTGATGAAACCCTTTAGCTACCAATCGAGCTTTGTGGCGATCGATGGAGCCATCTGGTTTGTATTTGGTGCGAAAAATCCATTTGCATCCTACCAAGTTGTGAGATGGGTCCGGTGGTACAAGGTCCCAAGTGTGATTGCGGGTGAGGGCATCGTACTCATTTTGCATAGCTGCACGCCAGGCGGGAATTTTAAGGGCTTGGGCAACAATGGTGGGATCAGTGGTGGATTGGGTAAGAGAGACATGAAGGTTGAGCTTGTTTATAGGTTTGGTGATGTTGTTTTGAAGCCTGGTAACTGGTCTGTGTGTGGTGGGGTTTTCGGTTGAGGTTGTAGTTGGGGTGGGTGAGGGTGTAGGGTAGTTGTTGGATAGTTGAGAGTTGGGGCGGCCGCATGGTGGGGTTGAGGCGCACGCCTCAGAGCGAGGACTTCGAGCGTGGCGGTGTGGGGTTGAGGCGGGCGCAGGGGGTTGGGGGGGGCGGGCGCCTGAGATGCCGTAGGTGTGGCCAAGGTGGGAGTGTGTTGAGGCGGACGCCTGGGGCTTGAGGGGGCGGGCGCCTCACCAGTAACACTTGCTGGGCCATTTGATGGGGTTGGAAGGAGAACAGGAAGGGATGATGAGCACCATTCGGTGATGGTGGGGTTAGGAGCAGTGGCTGAGGTGGATTTGGTGAAGGGAAACTCGGATTCAACAAATTTGACATGTCGGGAGACATAGATTTTGTGGGTTTTTGGGTCTAGGCAATAATAGGCGCTTTGAGTGGGAGTAACCAACGAACACGCGGGGAGAAGAACGAGGTTCGAGTTTGTGTTTGGTGTATGGACGAAGCCACGGGTAGCGAGAGACACCCAAACTTCGGAGTTTTTGATAGTTAGGAGGATGGCAAGGAGGACGAGGTGGGGAGATTTCATGTCGAGGGTGGGAGTTGGCATACGGTTGATGAGATAGTTGCGCGTGACAAAGGCGAGGGCGATAGGTGAGGACATATGAGAGTGTGTGAGTAAGGTTAGGCCGGTTTCGACAATATGCCGATGGCGTCTCTCCGAGTACCCGTTGTGTTCAGGTGTATGGGGAGGGGAGGTAAGATGAGTGATACCATGAGAGACAAGAAGTGGGTGAAGCCCAACATATTCACCTCCATTATCACTGAAGATGGTGATGATGGGGCGATTGAAGTATTTTTCAACTCTAGATTTGAATTCGGAAAAGACGGAGGTAGCATCATTTTTGTGTTTTAAAGGGTAAAGCCATATATATTTTGAAAAATGATCAACGAAGATGATATAATATTTGAGACCATCATATGAGGTGATAGGGGACGACCACACATCACTATATAAAACATCAAGATGACCACTAGAACGAATGGAATTCTCAAAAAATGGCATTTTGTGGCTTTTATTGCAGTCACATGAATTACAATTGAAGCTAGAACAACTAGGAATTTGTAAATTGAAACTACTACTAAGATGACGTAAAATAGATTGAGACGGATGGCCTAAGCGATGATGCCACGTTGAAGCAGCGGAAATGGATATAGAGTGAGCAGCGGGAGAGGGAGGCGTCCATTCATAGATGCCCGAGTTAGAGCTGCCTTCCAGAAGGATGGTTCCCGTGCAAAGATCCTTCACGAAAAGAAGACGATGAGAAGGTGACGAGCAGTTATTATCAAGACAAAATTTTGAGATAGACGAGAATGTTACGGGACACGAGAGGGAGCACGAGAGGACATGATTAAGAGAAAATTTAGAAGTTGGAGTAAGGAGAAGAGGTGGAACCGGTGTGAGTGATTGGGAGGCCGGAACCGTCACGATAAGGAGCTCATCGGTCCCATCATACGGAGAGTGAAGAGCTAGGTTGTTAAGGTCGTTGGTTACATGGTGAGTAGCTCCACTATCAAAGAGCCAAGGTTTCGGTTGATGGGTGGCGGTGTGAGCCTGAAGTGAGTGGGGTGGGCGGTTGTTGTTGTTGTTGGGCCGATTTTTGTTGGAAGGGGAAGGGAATTGGGCATTAGGATAGAGTTGGCGGAAGGCGTGGCATTGAGAAAGAAAGTGGCCGTCACGTCGGCACCATTGACAACGGCCTTTGTAAGGTTGAGGGGAGGAGTTGGTGCGAGGGTTGGGGTTGGGAGAGAAGATTGGTTGGTTGTTGGATGAGCGGGGTTGGTTTTTGGTGGTGTAGTTGACGACCGCAGGGAAGGTAGGTGGGTTTTTTGGTTTGTTTTTGAGGGTGAGTTCACGATTGATAAGCTTTTCATGGAGCTCATCAAACGTGATCGGGTTTTCACGGTTCTGGACAGCGGAGATGACATTATCATAGTCGGGGTCGTTGATTTGTTCAAGGATTTTGTCAATGAGATCATCGGGGTCGATGGGGCGGCTTTAGGGATGTTAATTGGGCGGCGCGAGGTTTGGATGTCTTGCATGTAATCGGTTATGGATCGGGTACCCTTCGTGATATTGCGAAGGTGGTCTTTTATTTGTTTGATGTGGCCTTTAGAGGGATTGGCGAAGGTTTTGGCTAGGGTATTCCATCTTTGCGAGGGTGGTTGGACGAGAGGATATTAGAGGAACGAGGGAAGGTGATAGAGAGGCTAAGGCACCTAGGAGAAGCTTGTCTTGGCGATACCGGAGTTTTGTAGGAGAGGATTGGGTGCGGTTTGTGGAGGTGGAGGCGGTGCAGGAGGGTTGATGGCAGTGGTTTCAGTTGTGATGGGGGCGATGGGAGTAATGGTTTCGGGAGGGTGGCGTGATTACGTCGATGAAGGAATAAAGATCTAAACCTATGAGGGTGGCTTCGATTTGTAGTTTCCAGGCTATGTAGTTGGTGTTGGTGAGTTTAAGGACATGGTTGAGGGAGACGGCAATAAGGGGCTGAGTTGGTTCGGCTAGGTTGGGAATAAGGGTGAGATCGGTGGTGGTCATGGTGGAGAGTGGCGGCAGTTTAGCAGGAGAATGGCAGCAGCTTTGCAAGAATAGGGTTTAAGATCGGTTTAGCTCTGATACCATGATAGACAAAGGAAAACCTTTGGAAATAAGTTGTGATTTTATTGATAATAATTCTGAGTATATATACTGTTTACATGGTAGCTATTCTAGGAATAAGATTACAACAAATATTCTACAATATTATCTAAATATAAACAGATAACTATGGAATGAATATAAATCTAAGTGTGGAGAATATTTGGTGGATCTTCATCAATATCTTTAGTGTTATCAATTTATACAAAGCCTACTCATATTTTTGTGCTTTTGCTATTAATTTAATGGTGGTTTGAAAAAAAAAATGGAGCTATTTGTTAGGAGTAGAGAAAATTAATGAGTAAACGACTTTTTTTGCCATTCGTACTATCATAGATTTTCATTTTTACGTCTGTACTATTGAAACAACAAATATAACCTGCGTATTATTGATAATTAGCAAAATTAATCAAAATTGTTAAAAATGTTAATGGAATTTAGAGATCATTAGTAATTTAACAGATATTACTAATAAAATAAAAGAGAAAATATAAATAAATCAAATTGAAATACACATAAATAAAAAAAAAAATACCCAATTCAAATATTTTTTTGAAAGAATGAGTATATATAAATCCTAAACCTTTTTAAAGGCGTATACTAAATAATTAAAAAAATGATCATTTATTTATTATCGATTTTTCTATTTAAAAGAAAAAAAAAAGAGGCGAACAGTTATGAAAAGTTACGGACAGTTGAAGGAGGGAGGGAGAATTTGGGAAGTTATGGGAAGTTACGGACGGTTATGGGAAGTTACTGACGGTTGAAGGAGGGAGGGAGGATTTGGGAAATTATAGACGGTTATGGAAAGTTATGGATGGTTATGGAAAGTTACGGACGGTTGAAGTAGGGAGAGAGAATTTGGGAATTTATAAAAAGTTACGGACGGTTACGAAAAGCTACGGACGATTATGGGAAGTTATGGACGATTGAAGAAGGGAGAGAGGATTTGAGCCATTAGATTCCTTTTCCAACTTTCAATCTGAACTACCACTTATGTGGTAATTAAGTGGCGATTTTTCGATCCTGATCCTGTATTGTATAATAGATATTTTTAACAATTTTGATTAATTTTCCTAATTAATTAATAGTAATCAGCTTATATTTGTTGTTTAGATACTTACGAAGGTAAATACTCCCTCCATCCCACATTTTTATAGACTTTTGGGTTTTGCACGGAAATTAAGGAGGAAATATTATATTGAAAGTGTTGTGAGTGTGAAAATAAAATAGGAGAGAGAATGAGTGGAGAGAATAGTAAATTATAATGGTGATGTGAGTATTAAAATAATGTAGGAGAGAGAATGAGTGGAGAGAATAGTAAAGATTTATTTCCATTTTAGGAAAGTATATATATTATTGTGGGACGTCCAAAAAGGAAAGTTTATATATTATCATGGAACGGGACGGAGGGAGTATAAAATTTTGCGATAGTACGAAAAAAAGAAGTTTACTCGAAAATTAATATATTTGCAAAAATTAATATACTTCCTCCATCCCAGCTTAAGCTTTACCAATTATTCAAAAGGTTGTCCCGTTATAAGTTTCACCTTTCCTAAAATGGAAAAGATTTATTAATATTCTATTATACCTACTAACTTTTCTCTCCACACATTTAAATTATGGATTCCACTTGTCATATCCATTCACTTCTTTCCTCTCACAACTCTCTCTCACTCCCATTATTTTTTAATATATACTCCTTTCGTCCCATTGATAGCTTTACTTTTTGTCAAAACGGGTGTCCCGTTAAAAGCTTCATCTTTCATAAAATGACAAATAATTTTTAATATTTCATCCACTAATTCTCTCTCCTATTTTACTTTTATACTCATAATACTTTTCAAATTTATTATTCTCTTCACTCATTCTCTCTACTATTTTACTTTTATACTCATAATACTTTCTTCGCTATCCTTTTTTTCTTAATTTACATATCAAGCTCAAAATGATGAAATTATCGATGAAACGGAGGGAGTATATTGCTTTCTTAATTTGTGTTTTTCACCAAAATGGTTTGGTAAAGCTTAAATCGGGACTGAGGGAGTATTTGCAAGCACTCTGACAAAACATCAGATATTTTCATTCCCTAGTCCCTACGCTCCACGTACGACTTCACCACAAGGTCCATAACCCTCTCTACCTCACTCCAATTCTCCCTGTTTTTAGTGACTGCTCTCCCGGTTCTGGCTCCGGCTCCGATCATGGTCTCCGCTTCCAAGTCCGGCGATCCCTCAAAGTCCAGAGTCCGTCTTCTCTCTCTTTCCCTCTATCTCCTCACTCTCTCTATATATTTGTGTGCGCGTTTCTGTTAAAAAAATTGCCTTATCTGAATTACATGCTTTCTGATCACTGCGAATTTGTATGCGATCAGCGCCGCTAGAGTTAATCAGGGGGGTTTTAGTTTTTTTTTTTAAGATTATTGATATAATTCGATTGATGATCGATTATTGGCTGATTGATTAGCCCCTCTTTCCCTAGCTCGCTTTGAATTTGCAAAAATTGAGGAAGGCTATTTTTACATTATTTGGCGATTAATTGAACTTTTTGTTGCACAATTAATGTGATTAATTGAAGTTTACTTGCTTTTGTATGTATGAAGTCATCTGTTTTGGTCTAGATGATTGATTCCACACGTTACTAAAAACAGAGGAGATGAAGTAAAGAAGGATGAATTACAATTTTTTTACGGGTCCCCAATAATTATAAAAAATGAAATTTCTATCTTTATCACCGCGAGCAATGTTTGACATGTATTTCTACATTTTTATACTTCTAATATTTTCATTCTGTCCCCAATTGAGCAGAGCAGCTCAGGCCCTAAAAGATGTTCAAATTGCTTAAATTTTTGTGTGTGTGTGTGTTTTGGTTTTCTATAAACGTACAGAATACGTTCCTTTCTGAATTTAAGTCGTGAAATTTAACGAATTCGCATTAAACGATTTTTGAATAATCCATATTGTTTGGCAGAAATGTCTAGGAAATTGAATCTGGTTTAGTACTTTTGTATTTCCCCCTGTACATCTCCAATCTCATTCAGCTGGGTATATACAGAAATCATCATTCTGTTTCTATCCCCTTGGGCTGCCAATGATGGAGAGACTGCACACCCTTTACCCCTGTATTCTATTTTTTTAATGTCCTGAAGTCCCTTTTTTTTTAAAATTATGTTCAGAATCCCTACACCACTTTAATATTAATTCCTTTTCATCAGAGGGAAAGTTAAGATATTAGTGTGACATTTGTTTAGATTGATATTTTAAAGGGAAACTAGGCCCCTTAGCCCCTAGTAATTTGATGCTCATGTTCTTTACTCTTTACTCCTGTTTTATTGTTCACTGAGCATTAAAATGGGATTCACTCATCCCTTATGGAAACTACCCTCTCTATTTGTTAGGGGCCTTGTCTGGAGAGTTCCTTTTCTCATCCTCTCTCTCTCTCTCTCTCTCTCTCTCTCTCTCTCTCTCCTGATGTCCCATATTTGAGAGGCATTTCTATAAACTGTTATTTAAAATGACTTTAACCATCATTTAGTAAAGTTTGTTCTAGTTCCTTTTCCAGGGAAATCAAGTTTTTGTCAGAATGTTGTTTCTTCAAAGTGGAACTTTCCTTTGATGTTTATGTTTATGATTTTTTTGCTTATTTAATTAGAGAGCATGCACTGTTGGGTAGAAATAATATTCCATTTTTCTTTTCCTTCTACCATTGACAGAAAACTAGTGGAGAGGCTTCTGATGTTTCTGGAATGTTGACACATAAGATAAATCGTCTTAGAAAGAAGATTCAAGCAGAAAGGGTTACAACCGTTAAAGTAAGCTGATTCCATATTTTAATGCTCTACTGTTGGCCTTACCACATATTATAGTTGGATACATGTGTAGCCGTAGATTTTTTTGCATTTCGTGAATCATTGTGGTATCTGACTTTATATGGGAGCTTTGGCATCCACCAACCATTCATAAGCTCTGTTCCCTCCTTTATAAGTTAAATCGTTCAAGTGCCTTGATGTTCCATTACCAAGAAAGCATTTTACAGCATTTGATGGTTAAGGGTCATTGTAGAATGTTATATAAAAGTCATTGCTTGAAATTTTTGGCTAAGACTGTACCAAAATTCTGTTCTACGATGTGAATCCAGTTTCAGAGGAACTTGAAATTGTTAACATTTTTTCTTTCCTTTCCTTTCCTTTTGTTATGACCTTGTGTTGTGGAAAAATTCCTCTCTTGACATTGTAAATTTGCACCTGGATGACCATAAAATGCTAAGGCACTAATATGTTGTTCCTGATGCATATTCATAATGCAATAATGTAGCTCTTTTTTGTACAGGAAAAAATTGAAAATAACAGAAAGAGGTTAGAAAGCCATCTTTCTCAGCTTGTGTCATCAACAGTATGTGAAACTAATGTTTCACCTATGGGGAGCAGTGCTGTAGGCAACATGCTGTCTTCAAGAATTGAAAACCCTCTCTCTGTAGTTAGTGGACATTCTCCGGGATCAGGAGATAAAGACGATGCCAATAATCAAGAAGCTGCTTTTCCATTGTGTGCCAGGCTTCAGCTTGTTGATAAGATTCCACCTTATACTACTTGGTCCTTTTTGAGCAGGTATGACTATGAAGGTGCTTATATATTTCCTATTACCACGTGTGAATAAAGATTCTCGACAATATGCAGACTTGTGGGATATATTTGAAAATCCATTATCTGTCACTGGACCGATCACGATATGGTCCATGTAAATCAGTAAATGCCATAAGCATAGTTTTCAACAATACTTCCATAACCCATTACCTGATCCATGCATAGATATATCTGTTTCAAGTTAATATTATTGTAACGACCCAAGCCCAAAAACCCCGTCTGCTACATAAGCACCACCCACTGGCCTACCGAACACAAAGAACTTGGGTCCACTGGCTTCCCACAGGCTCACTCAAAAGTCCATGGATGTTATTGGTGCCCAGAGGTAGTGGAGTGGGAGCTTATATATCACAATCAAAGACCACATATTTTTGATGTGGGATGGGGGATATCACAATTATAATCTCTAGATTCTCTACACACACACAAACTCACACGTATATTTTAAAGGGTCTGATTGGGGGTGAGGTAGACAGTGGGTAGTTCAGATTCTTCAGAATATTGGTTATTTCTATCAAACTATGGTACAGTAGATTGGGAAGCACAATGGGCTTTTAGAGTACGTCTATGCTGAAAGGATATATCTGTGAGCAGATAATTTGGCTAGAGATGGCCCATGGTCCCAGCTGCCAAGTTATGTGGATGCCACGCCAGTACATGGGCAAGCAACTGGTAGCATAAATGTGTGCCTATGCTGCTGGTCATGATCTCTTAAAACTGGTGGAAGCTGTTAATATATGGCCTCAAACACTGAAACAGTTCTAGCACAGTTTTAACGACAACACCGGCAAGCACCATTTCATGTTTTAGGTAAAAGAGATGGAAATACCTTTTCTTATGCTGTGTGTTTAAGCTGGATGGAACTCTTGGAGCAACCTATAGATATTATTGGCTGTTGTGAGGTAGACTGTGGGACTGTATTAGCAAAATATTTGATTTCTCTGACAGCTTCATAGTGTGCTGGAACCTCACTTTACTTTTAAATATTTGTAGAAGAGGGGCCTTAGTAAATTCCAGTACTGAGAAGTTGACAGCCTTAGGGTTAGGGAAACTAGTTTGAGTAGCCTAATTTTCCAAACTACTTCAATAATTAATCGTTGGGAGGAAGTATAATAGCAACTAGGACGGATTTCATAAAAGCGATTAATATTAGCATGCATTTCATAATGACTAATTATCAAAAGCATTCAAAGACATCTAATTGCTGCTCGTATGAAGTGCATTCGAGCCAATGTGCTAACAATATACAGGTTTAAATGCCTTGCAGTTCGTTGTTTTTGTCGGAAGCATCATACACATGATGCATACACAAATTATCTTATCTTGCTTTGCCAGATGAAGAAATTATTTTGCTATTTGTTTCTTAGTTTCTTTTGCATATCACAGAAATCAAAGGATGGCGGAAGACCAATCAATTGTTGGAAGGAGACGAATATATTATGACCGTGATCAAGGTAGTGAAGCACTGGTCTACACTGACAGTGAGGAAGAGATTGGTGACCCAGAGGAAGAGAAGCATGAATTTACAGAGATTGGTGACCCAGAGGAAGAGAAGCATGAATTTACTGAAGCGGAAGATCGTATTCTACGGTATGATCGCATTAGAATCTGTACTCATGTAGTGGAATATCAAATGATATATGAATTACCCAGTGGTCTGTAAAATTTAGGTTATAACTTGCAAGCATTGCATTTAAAAGATAGTTCAATTGTGCTCTGTGATGTTATAAAGTTCAGTTCACAGGTGTCTCCTCTTTTCATGCACCATTGTACCGTTTCTTGCCTACTTCAGTAACTTAGCAAAAAATTTATGCTTATATAATTTGAATTGTTGAGACTTTTAGATAAATAATGATCTTGCTATACAGCAATGAAGTTTGTCTAGCACTTATATGCATGATACTAAAGGTCACAGTATATCAAAAATTTCATTTATCTTTCCTTTCAAATGAAATCAAAACTGATGGTACTAGGTTCAAGGTATTATTCGACGCCCTGGAATTCTGTGGTAGCCTCAGAAAAAGTAGTTCTATTGCCTAAATGACTGCATATAAATAGTGATACAAAGTATTAACTCTGGTCTTGCCCTCTTTTTACTCACATCAGATTTAAAAATACTGTCTTCAGAGTAGTAATAGGAGTGTGATTATAACTGTTTTTATAATAAAAAAGTTGAAAGCTTAACTTGAGTCAAACTACCTATTGCCATGTACCTTTGATATTTTGCTTCTTTGTTTAAGTTTTACCTCCTGTTTGTATTATGGAATCAACATGTAGAAATAAAAAGTTAACGTATCATACTCAGGGCTGATTTATCCAAAAAAACGAGAAGAAAATTATTTTCCTGGGTGTTGGATATATGTTGTTTGTTCATGAGTGTGTATAATTCCAAGTGACTATTGTAAGAATTTGTACGTTCGTGTTTAAATCTTGCAGGATGGTTGTGAAGGAATTAGAGCCAGGTGAGGAAGTACTGAATATCTTGACCCAGTTTATTGATGGATCAAAATCAGAGATTCAGGTTGTAAAGTTTCCATCTGTAACTTGGTCACTTGAGCATAATCTCACAGTCTAATGTATTATTCTTGTAAAACAGGAGCGCTGCACCATGCTTCAGAAAGATACTGAAAAAAATTGTAATGATGATGTAACAAGATCTGGAGAAGTTGCCAATGACAAGGGCATTGATCTGGGGAAAAGCCTTAGTGCCTCTTTAGATTCTCTAGATAATCTTTTCTGTCGCCGTTGTCTGGTAAAAAATAAAATCCGTGAATTGAGTGATTTTTATCACACTTTAATGTAGGTAGAGTCGAGATTATGCTCATAAAGCTTTCATTTACATTGCAGGTATTCGACTGTCAATTGCATGGCTATTCTCAAAACATAATTTGGCCTGTAAGCAGTAGTGTGCTGCCACTTCTGCATGCTTACCTTAAGATTTTTCATCTGCTGATTTAATGTATTTCATGGCAGAGTGAAAAGCATTTGTATTCTTCTGAACCTGAGGAAGAAAGGAAGCCTTGTGGTGATCACTGTTACCTTCAGGTATGCTACCCAATTAATCTTAAATTAAAAGGATATACTCCCTCCGTCCCAACAATTGCTTCCCATTTTTTGCCAAGCACGCAAATTAAGAAAATGGGGGGGGGGGAAGAAAAAATGTTGTGAGTGTAATTTGAAAATAGGAGAGAGAATGAGTGGAGAGAATAGTAAATTATAATGGTGTTGTGAGTATTAAAATAATGTAGGAGAGAGAATGAGTGGAGGGAATAGTAAAGATTCCTTTGCCAAAAAAGGAAAGTGGAAGCTATTAACGGGACACCCAAAATGGCAAAATGGGAAGCTACTATTGGGACGGAGGGAGTATGCCTTTATCCTAGAGATAGCCTTCAAGTTTTGCATTAATCAATCTGATACTGAGAAAAAGAAAATAAAGAAAAGATTACAGGGAGGAGGTCCAGTATTAGACATCATCCTTGAGCTCTGACTCTGGGATTATCGGAGTACTTTGGAAGAATTATGGTTTGTACAAGCTAGAACGTTTTTAACAGTGCTGAAAAAATCCTACTCCCTCCCTCCCTGAATGAATGTCCAAATTTCATTTGAAGGGACACTCTGAAAAATTTGTGCTTTTTAAACATTTTAATGGTAAAGATGCATAAATATTGTTGTTATCCACTTTCTAAACATTTAGTTTTACGATAATAAAATGAATAGTAAAAGAAATTTGGTAAAAAAGCGTTTAGGGACGAAGTTTTTTACAAAAAAAAAGAGATTCATTTTGGGACAAAAAATTCTTGAATTTGGACATTCATTTAGGGACAGAGGGAGTAAGAAAACACGTTATGTGAAAGTCGTGAGTACATAGACTGATACAGATTCCAGCTTTAATGCTGAGGATCATGATTATCTGCAAATTTGATTTGCATGAAGTATTCTTGTATTGGAGTTTGGCTTCTTTTTTTTTGGATTAGTTACTTTTAGGAGCCGGTAGAGCCTATTAGGTTTCATATATCCAAACAGAGAATATTAACTTGGTAAGTGAGTCCCTAGTATCCCAATTCTGTTAGTTTTTCTGCTAGAATCCCCCTTATACAATGATGTAGATTTTAGAATGCGTACTGATGTAGTCTTATTTACTGACCAAATTTCCTTTTTAGCAGCCTAAAATAGGAAAGTTTGCCAAAACATTTTCCAATTTTTACTTATACTCTGTAGTCCGTACATTCTAATTTTCAAACAGAGCTGTACTTATCCAGTGTTAGTTCACAGCACCCAAATCTGTCTCACGCTACTTATGTTGTCAAGCCTTGATATTAATCCTGTTCTTAACCTTTTACCAACCTGTTAAATCCACAAACCAGTCTATACTTTCTGTTATAGGATCCTTGCCGATAAAGTATGGAAATAGCTTTATGCAGTGAGATAATATATCAGTCAGATCACTTTACATGCCACATACTCCAAAATCTTCACTTTTGTTTGCATCTGCACGCTTGGTAGCGAAAATATGGGTAGAAAATTACATGTTACTTCCTCCGTCTCAAAATAAAAGTCGTACCTTGACTTTTTTTGGTCAACTTAATTGAACTTTGGCCAACATTTAATGAAAATTATTCATCTTCTTCAAATTATAAAAATATTTATTGATAGTGTTTTTGTTGATGCATCAATAACCATTTTTAGAATAATATGAAGATAAGTAAATTTTCATAACTTTTTGGTCAAAGTACATATATGTTAACCAAAAAATCAAGGTGGGACATTTATTTTGGGTCAGACGGAATTGGGATCAAACTATAACAATAGCAACATAATGCCTTAGTCCCCAAATGATTTGGAGTCAGCTATCATGAAACGTCAAATGGACTCGTCAGAGGTGAGAAAACAATGAAAACGTGGAGAGATGATAAAACACGATAGCTAAGAATGAAATGAAAGCTAAGAAGATATTCAAAGAGAGAATTAATTGTGAAGGTCAAATTATAACAAAATGATTTTTTTTTTTTCCAAAAAGAAAGGGGGTCATAATTTTGGATCTATGGGGCTTTGCCACTGATCTGTATACCCCACGTATAATGCAGGTTGTGTCCAAAATTATGTGTTTACAGTGATTTTAATGGCAACAAATATTTAAAGCTTCATCACAAATGTCATTTGTTATTCATACTAGCATTGCTCCTTTAGTTTAATGGTTGGGTTAGTACAAAGTACAAACTGATGAGAAATGACTGAATTAATGTTGAAGGGAAGTTTTCTTGTTTTAGCTGTATATTCTTAGTCTTGATCACAAGTTTTTTTGGAAGCCGCATAAATCAATGCTGAGTCATTGGATTTATACTTGCCATCTGATCGTAAGCACTGTTGCTAGAGCTCTAAAATTCAGTGAGACTGTTGGCTACTGTATTTATCATAGTCCCTCCATCCCAAAATAAATTTTGCACTTTGACCTTTTTGGTCATTTTAGTTGCAATTTGACTAAAAAATAATGAAAATTTAATTATCTTCATGTTATTCTGAAAAATGGTTATTGATGCACCAATAGAAACACTATCAATAAATATTTTCAAAATTTCATGAAGATAGTTAATTTTTTATAATGTTGGTCAAGTTCAATGAAGTTTACCAAAAAGTCAAGGTGCCACATTTATTTGGGATGGAGGGAGTATCTTATCTACAAACATATACTGGAAGCTTTATATCTTAATGATTGAATATATTTCTCTGAAAATTGTATGTTGATAGCTATTGTGTTTCTATCCAAAAGCCAGTTTTATTTGAGACACTGCTTCAGCCATTACCGTCCACATTCTTCACATTCTATTTTGGCTTAGGCTGTGTTTGTAATGGATGATTTTGTCATAAACTGCTCAGCTAAACAAGAATATAGAAAGTACTGCTGGAGGAGCCTTCAGTAGGACTGAAAGAACAACTTCGGAAGAGGAACGGGAGTCTGAGGCCTCTGTAAATACTGGTGCGTCAGGATATATTTGAACTGATTGTTCCGAGGATACATTCAACCAAGATTCTTTTTTTGTCTTTCTTCTCTATTCTCCCTTTTCTTAATGTTGGTGTGTTTCTTGGGTGAGCTTTTGTAGTATTGGGTTTGTACTACAGAAACAGCCTCCTTGCGGCAGGGATGTTTCTGAACATTGTACACTTCGTATAGCGTTAGTTTAGGAGCCTCATGCATCAGGCCTTCCTTTTTGGTGTGTGTTATTTTTGGGAAAAAAATTATGTTCCAAAGTTTAGGCAGATCTGATTTTATATTTTTTATTTTGAAGTATTGACTTGATGGTGAGGGGTAGGGGAAGGCCTAAGAAAACATAGATGGGGGTGATTGAAAGCAATATGAGTTTACTTGGATTGGATGAAAATATGGCGTAGAAAAGAGCGGAGGGAAAAAATTCATGTGGATGATAGGGTTTGATTTATTTTATTTTTCCAAATTTTCTTCTCACTTATTTCTTATTTTCGCATTTTTAAATTATTTATTTTACTTTTTTTTCCTATATTTTTTTTATGTTTCCGAAATTTTCGTCCCACCTTTTTCTTCTTTTAGATTACTTCTCAGCTTCTTCTTCTTTTTTTTTTTCAATAACGATTATATATGAAGATTCATGTTAGGTGACCACAAATTCTTTTGGGACTAAGGGTTTATTTTTGTTGTTGTGTTGTTATTATTGTTGTTGTTAATGCTGATTTGATGATGGAACGCAAAATACAGGAAAGCGCAAGATTTCAATGCAAACGAGTTCAGTGCCAGAAGGCTCTATACTACCAGGTTCTTCTTGTAAGAAACAGAAAATATTGTCTCCACCTGACACAGTGGCTAAGGCAATTAAAGGGAATCAAGATGATGGAAATTCCCATGACAAAACGGCGGATGCGGAAGTTGGCTCATCCAATGATGTTGAACTCGCTATGACCCCCACCAATGCAGTAAGTATTTCAGTAATGACTTATTTTTTCCAAGTATTTTGGCAGATAACAATTTGACACATTTTAGGAAGGAAAAAAAAGAACTTACATAAGTGCCTGCAGGTGTTGAATTTAGTTGGACAAACAGAAGGTATATTGAGCAGCTGTCAGTGGAAAACTCTTGAGAAGGAACTTTACTTGAAGGGAGTAGAGATTTTTGGGAGAAACAGGTATCACCATCACACAGTATCAAAATTATCTTATTATTTTAGTGCATAGTCTTCTTCACTAATAAGCATGAATATTGTTACGGAGCTAAAACATTGTTTAAATGCATCATTTGTTTGCAACATTCTAAACTGGACCTCAAGTTAACCGCCAGTATGCCACTAATCTGGGTTCATCAAGATAACAGAGGGACTATACATTTTTTCCATTCAATGTCACCGTTCTACCTTTTTATATTTGGGCTTACATTTACCTCATGATTTGCAGTTGTCTCATAGCCAGAAACTTACTCCCTGGCTTAAAAACTTGCATAGAAGTATCCAAATACATGGATAATGGTGGATCAGCATTGTACCAGAGATGCTTGGCTGAAGGTTCTCTTTTCAGTGACAAAGAAGCTGGTGTAGATCATGAGGTTTGCGTTTCATCTCTTCATTGGTTCCCCACTGTAAATGTTTATCTGAGTATAAATCAATATTCATTCTCATCATACTTTTCATTGGAGGAAGAACCTTCCTACAAATCGTTAAATAATGTTTAGGCTCCAACATTTCTAAACATGTAACTTATCCAACTTTGTTGCAATAATGTCACGTTCTCATACTAAGCGGGAATAAATGAAGAAACAATTGAAACCAGTGTAATATTCTTCATTGGCTGGTAGTGCTGATCTTCATGTTTACTCAACTTTTCTTGAGTCACCTTTTGTCCCAACTACTTGGGCTGGGTTACATTAGTATTTGCCATTCATTTCTGTGCAATGTAACTTCATTGATTGAAAGCCAACAAAGGGCTGAAGTAACTTCTGCATAGTTCCATGGTGAGAGAACAATAATCAGTCATCCGCTATCACCATGATCGTAATCCATATGACTCTTCTGATCCTTCTCATTAAGATCATCATTTGTGTATCTACTCCTTACTAGTCGCTGATAAATCATCAAAAGTCTCCGTACCGTATGGGTTTTCCAAAAAAATCAAAATGTGTCATTTTGGTGGCTACAGTTGGCATTTGACACTCAAATTCACTTTACTATGATTTTAATCTCAAGGATTTCTCCTACAAAATTCATCTTTTTAATACACCATGTCAATCTACTCCTAGTTTTGTTTATATTTAGGAGCGAGAGATGCCATCAAGATCACGGTTACTTCGCAAAAGGGGGAAAACACGGAAACTGAAATATTCCCGGAAGTCTGCTGGCCATCCTGGTACCTGGAGATGTATTGCTGATGGGAAGGACGATCCGTGCAGGCAATATACACCATGTGGATGTGAGTTTATGTGTGGGAAGGATTGTCCTTGCGCTGAGAGTAAAACATGCTGCGAGAAATATTGCGGGTATGTTAAGTTTGATACATGCTCTAGATTTATTTGAGCTCCCTCCATACTATTCTTAACTTCACGTGCAAAAGAAAGCTGGTTTCTTGCAGCAAGTTTCAGCCACATGAAACGCCCTGGATTAAATAACTAAGTCATTTTCAAAGTATTTGGTTTCTGTAGTTATGAATTATAGTTAAAGATTCTGTTTCTTGAACTTCAAAGTCCAAGCTAGATATGAACTTTGACTGATTTAAGTAACTATAAGTTTCAGGTGTTCAAAAAGCTGCAAAAATCGATTTAGAGGATGCCATTGTGCAAAGAGTCAATGCAGGAGCCGCCAGTGCCCATGCTTTGCTGCTCAACGTGAATGTGACCCAGATGTTTGCCGAAATTGCTGGGTCAGGTAATAGAATTTCCATATACAATAACATTAACAATACGACTAATGTTCATTTTTATCAGTAATAATTAATGTGATCAATTCTCCATCCACATTGGCCAGTTTATTGTTTCATTTGACTTTCTAAGTAATAACTCAAATCTTATATGTTGGGGCCTATCTTACTCTAGTCACCAGTGTTTTCTGGCCGACATCTATTTTGTGGAAGATGTTCCTCATCAAGATTATCTTATGTGATTTTTCGTAGTAAAAAAATTGCATGTAGAAGATGTCCATTAAGTAATCCAATTTAAACAGTTAATGGATCAATGCTTCCCCGACTTTATGTATAGGCTGGATTTTTCTTTTATTAGTTTTTTAAGGAATTTATTTGAACTCTTAGCCTGTGTTGGCTGCTAGATCTTAGGTACTTTTGAACTGCAATCCAGGACCCAGTCACTATAAATTCCTTATGTTTTTATTCCTTTTGTAGTTGTGGGGATGGTTCATTAGGTGAACCTCCCAGACGAGGTGATGGTCAATGTGGTAACATGAGGCTCCTTTTGAGACAGCAGCAAAGAGTGAGCAAATCTGGCTTGTCTTTCTTGAAATTTTTGCTCTATACATGATTCAAGAGATATTTCTCTTTATTTACTTTTTTTAGCTTTGATAAACATAAGGTATACCAATTTCTCTTCCTTTCAGATCCTTTTGGGAAAATCTGATGTAGCTGGCTGGGGAGCATTTCTTAAGGTACAATTAAATTGAAAATGATAGTAATATGTACAGAAAATCGACAAATTTCAAGTATGTATGTTTGTGATAGATTTGTTGATTGAATTTGAAAATTTGAAAATTGTATGGTTGTAGAACCCTGTTGATAAAAATGATTATCTTGGAGAATACACGGGTGAAATAATATCGCACAGAGAAGCCGATAAACGAGGGAAGATATATGACCTCACAAACCGCTCTTACCTTTTTGACTTGAATGATCACGTAAGTTCCTTCTATTCATTGAGAAAGTGATACTATATGCACAGAAAATCTTAAAGTGCAAACTGCATATATATGCACACACATAACTATACATATATACACACACAAACACACACACGCACAAACATGTACTTATACATATATACACACACACTGCCACACATATATTGGCTCAGATGAATATATGCGCGAGGAAATCAGACTGCTCTGTTTTGCTCACATTCTCATGTATAATGCCGAAAGATCAACTACAGGATAAGAAACTTTGAAAATATTTGGATTCAGACATTTATTAATTTATTAAAGGATCTTCTTTTCTTTTCCTGTGCAGTCTGTCCTTGATGCTTATAGGAAAGGAGATAAGCTGAAATTTGCTAATCACTCGAAAAACCCCAACTGTTACGCAAGGGTATCTAATTAGTACCTACTCCCTCCGTCCCAAAATGAATGTTCAAAAACTTTTCATATTTGCTCCTGATCAAGAGCAATTTTGAAAAAAAAAAAAAATTGGACATTTTTTTGGGACGGAGGTTGTATTATGTTTCAATGAATTACAAGTCAAATTCAATATTCTTCACTGAGCGGACCGGGTATGTTGGCACAGGTAATGCTGGTTGCAGGTGATCATCGGGTAGGAATTTTCGCCAAGAAACCCATGGAAGCAAGTGAGGAGCTCTTTTATGATTACCATTACAAGCCAGATGCAAGACCTGTATGGGTTCGGAAACTGGAGGGAATGAAAGGAGATGATTCCTCTATCCCTCAAGGTCGAGCAAAGAAGCACCAATCTAAACAATAAACTATTTTAATGGTTGGATTGTACAGAAAGGTAAGCTTAAATTTGTCATGTTTATATGATGATGAACATGGCTGAGGAGATGATAGGGTTAGCATAGAAGTATGCATATAGAAATAAGGTTGTATGGTTTGACTTATATTTGTGAAAAGTGAAAGAAAATGGTAGACAAATAAGCAGGGGCGGATCTAGCCTTTCTCAAAAAAAAATTTTTTTTTTTACCTAAGTCACCCACTATATGTAACTTTTTTTTTTATATATATGAAGTTATTTTTCACTGTTATTATTGTTTACAATATTTTTTAGTTATCAAGCCCACGCGATTTCAAAATCCTGGATTCGAATTAGGTCGGAAATTACTGGTTACCTTTCTCATTGGTTACCCAGAGTATAGAGTTGTGTGGGGTTTTGGTACTTGTGCAGTAGAAAAGTCCAAGTTTTATAATAACATGAATTAGCATGTATGTATTTAACTATTTATAGTATCATCTTATAAGCTTACATTTTATAACATGTGTTATATTAGTGAGATAGCATGTAATAATAACATGAGTTACATGTTTTACTCCCTCCGCCTCGAAATGATCTTCCTACTTTTTTTAGTTGTTATTGTGAAGGTACTTTGAAAAATAATTTTAGGTTAATTATCCATATTTGAAATGTATTGTTGATACACCATAATAAATATTATTAATCACAATTTTTAGATGCTCATTATTAAAAGATAACTAAATCAACCTAAAATTATTATTCAAATTACCTTCGTGATAACGATTAAAAAAATTTAGGAAAAAATTTAGGAAGATCATTTTGGGACGGGGGAGTATGTGGTAAGATCTTTTAGTAACATGTGGAGTTACATGTTATTTATATTACATTTTATTTGGACTTCTTTATACACAATATAGTAAGATACAATATATTAAGATGTACTCCCTCCGTCCCATTCAAAGAGCTCATTTTTCTTTTTGGGACGTCCAACTTCAAAAAGCCCATTCCATAAATGAAAATATATGAACGGTGTTTCGGATATTTATATCCTCATAATGTTTATATATTTACAAAAAAATCATTCATTACTCTTATAATGTTAACATATTTACAAAAAAAAAATCATTCATTAGCTTATTATTCCTCTCACTCATTCTCTTCTTATTAAATGTTTTTAACTTTTACATTTTCTCTCCCTTAATCTTCTACCCACTTTCAATTCTTTATTCATTTATTAAAAAATTTCTTAAAAACCGTGAAATATTATCATGGGCTCTTTGAAGGGGACAAAGGGAGTAATATATTTTATTTGAACTTTTGTGCCCACACACCTCAGGATGACTTGTGTGTGTGTGTGTGTGCGCGAAGAGAGAGAGAGAGAGAGAGAGAGAGAGAGAGAGAGAGAGAGTTTGAACTGTAAGTAGAGCCGTTAATACGAAATTACGTTGTCCGAAAATACTCCGTCCCATCCTGTCCCATTTGCGGGACGCGGGATCCCGCGGGACCCAAACGGGACGAAAATACTTCATCATCAATTAAGTTTATCTTTCTCCCTAAGAAGAAAATGAACAAGTTTATTCTACGCACAGGAGCTCTCTTTGACGGTTGAGATTGTGAAGTCTTTGCGATTAAGTGACCGCAACACATACTGT
This sequence comes from Adenophora triphylla var. japonica, assembly GCA_022495995.1. NCBI lineage: Eukaryota > Viridiplantae > Streptophyta > Magnoliopsida > Asterales > Campanulaceae > Adenophora > Adenophora triphylla. Next base: position 3,840 of record JAFEMH010000298.1, on the reverse strand, counting down.
AGCTTTGGTGAATTACGTGAGTAGCTATGTTAATAATGGACATTCAACATGACATTAACGGTTTAATGTGTATCATGAACATTAAGTGGCAATAATGAAAGCATGTCTTGATAACAACTTGTTCAAACGAGGATATTTGGATTGTTCGGTTCCAAGATTATGTCATTGTGTGTTTGTCCGGTATGATAACAATATTTTTGTTAAAAAAAGAAGGAAGATGTTCTGAGCAAGACCAATTACAGATCTTCACAAGTGAGACCTAATACTTGTACGGGTCAATATGGGAAAACGGGACGGGACGGGATAAAAATAAGTTGTCCCGCGACGGAAACGGGACGATACGGGACGGGACGAAAACGGGACGGGACTAAAATATTCCGTCCCATCCCGTCCCATTTGTATGGCGGGACGGGACGTCCCGACAGGACCGTCCCAACTTGACGGCTCTAACTGTGAGGGAGACAAGTGTTCATAAAGATTAACTAATGACTACCAAATTTAACGAATCAATAAAATGCATTCTGTACCCAAAAAAAAAATGTACAAGCCAAGAATTTTACAGTGAGCCTATGACTAACCATCTCCAAGTATTGACTGCAACTGGAAATAGAGGAGCTCGTTCCAGGTATCCGGAACACCAGGAAGGCACCAATGGCTGCAATCTTCACCACCAGATGGGTGGCTCTGCCCAGGCCTCCTTCCGTAAATTGATGGATGCCCATCTATTCTATAATCCGACAAACTAGTTATGTTCAACAAAGTCACCCGACTTTTCATCCGTCTTATCACCTCTTCTATTATCATGTTCTTTTTCGGGTAATTCATGCTCAGTGTTTCGTTAAGGGGTTGGGAAGCTTCTCTACAATGTCCACCAGCATTCCATTGTCCTCCCCTATCGAGTGAACCAAAAACGATGTCAGCAATTGATAAACCAGTATTCATCAAATCCCACTTTGCACCCCAGTTTGAAAAGTGGGTCTGCTTGGTACTTATAAATAAAGAGCTGGAGTGATATACTCATTTGCAATATCAAATCCAGAAATAGAGAACTGGAGGGTTTTTTTTTTTTGTTTGGCCTTCTAAATCCAGAATCGCATTTGATAGATCAAGCTTTCTACAATCACAAGTTTGTTAACATATCTTTCTTTTAAATCGGTTAGAGTGATATACTTATCAGCAATATCGAATTCAGAAAGAAGAAACGGAGAACTGGAGGTTTTTTTTTTTTTTTTTTTTTTTTTTTTTTTTTTTTTTTTTTTTTTTTTTAATTTGAAGATATGAAGCTTTCACTATGAAAATGTGACTTCAAGAACACACGAAAATAGATATGGGCAGTAATATTAAAACTAATCTCTGCAGCTGTAACGTAATAACCTGAAGTGGGCAGGAGCTGAACTTCGAAAAGAAGACCTTTGTTTTTCGTGATCCGACGTATTTATCAACCCACAATGACCAAGTTATCATAGCTTTCCGGAAAGCCGTTGTTGCATCAAGTTGAGGATGGACTTGGTTGCCTTCTTGGTAATAGTTCATCCTGTCATTAATCTTGTAAGCCATGACTCAAAAAAAAAAAAAAAAAAAAAAAACAGACCCCCAAGCCAATTATCTTTGTTTCAAGGAATTGCTCGGAAAATATAAAAACAAAAACAAAAAATGTGGCCTTGAAGAACAAAGAATAGAGTTCAAAGCAATAAAAACACTCACCCAGATTTTGTTTTTTCATGTGTCCACCAATGTGCAGAGTTAAAGACCAAAATATCAGCTCCTTTCCCCTTTGACGTGCCCCGATCAATAGTATCAATTTGTAAAGTCTGCACGCGTTTCTTGCCAATTCTTGCCTTACCCTCATGAACTAAGAAATGGGTCACATAATATTCGACTGTGCACTTGTAATCCTAGGAGAAACGAATATAAGTATTAAGAATATTAAACATTAAATTGTCATAAACATAGGAAAAGATTAGAAAATTACCACAACCTTGAAAGAGTAATTCCCTTTGCCTTTGGTGATTCTTCGACCACGAGTCTCGTATACTCTCTTGTGATCTTTTATAGCTCCCATCAACAAACATAGCATGGATTCCCACTGATTCCTATTAATTGAATCGCCCACGAAAACAAGCCTCTTTCCTCTAATTAATTCCAGCATTTTTGTAGCATTGAACCTACCAAATAAACCAGCTCCAATTGTTCTTAAGGTTGAATCGAAAACTCAAATATGTAATCGAAAATGTACACAATAATAGATAATCAAGAACATGAATTTTAAGCAACTTAAAATTCACAAACATGCATAGTCACACTTGGATAGAACATAACCTTAAAAAGTCAACACACACACACACATAACACATTCTTAAGTAGAACATGTCCTTGAAAAGTCAACACACACACACTTAAGTAGAACATATCCTTGAAAAGTCAACACACACTCTTCAAGCATTACCTTGGAATGTCACAATCTTGAGGTTGCCATCTCCACTTCATGTAGTCTTTGTTCAATCTGCCATTAGCCTCACAACTAAAAGCTTCATCTATAAAAAGACATGAAGCACTTGTGTACAGAGGATAGCTTTCATCAAAAACCCATTTCCCTTTTGTTATATCACAAATTCTTTTCCCTTTTCTTCAATTTTGTTGTCACTTCTTGAAACTCTTGTCATATTCCCAGATGAAGCATCTGATTTCCTACTCTTCAAGTCACCAATTCTACCCTCAAAAACTGAATCTTTACCAAACTCAGATGTACTTTCCAGGTCTCAAAGCAGAATTATTTACACTAAAACCTGGAAATTTACCATTTCTAGCCTCAAAAACTGACTCTTTATCAGACTCAGAACTATTTTCAGATCTGGAAACTGAATTATTTACACTAGACCCCAAGAAACTGCCATTCACAGCATTACCATCTGAACTTTCAGACACACTTTCCTCTCTTGGAAAGCCCTTAAATCTTGAAATTCTGGCAACCTCGGATTCATTAACGGGTCTACCAATCCGGGTACGGGTCAGAAACCCATTACTCAATCCATCAGCCGTGAAGTAGGTGCTAAAAAGGTCTGGGTAATCCAAGGGTTCTGAGACCCAAATGAAAAAATGGGTTTCTTGATTAACCAAGTATATGACCCGAATAACCCAAATAGAGAAGAAAGCTAGGAATAATATTGAGAAAGAAACAGTGCAAAGAAGAAAATACCAAGAATCTGGTGGGTTTGAAGGAAAAACTCTTCTGCTTCTCCATGGGAGGATTAAAAGATTAAGGAAATCAAAGCAAGTGTTTACAGGGTGTTTGTTAGAATAAAGTCATAAATGACCAGAAGACATTGACAGAGAAGAGCTGCAGAAGAAATGTGGAGCGGTTTGAGGATTATAGGAGTATTATATTTTTTATCTACTACTGAATTTAGTAGGAAAATCACACGTCCCATGCTATTTAGTGGGACCAAAACTTCCCTTTCAGAGTTCGATTATCTTTCAAATTTTTTTTTTTTTTTTTTTTTTTGTCTTTTTAGCAGTGGTGATAGCAACGGTTAAGACACGTTACATAATGCTATAATCTTTCCCGTCTCACCGACTTATTAGACATGATGTCATTTTGAACGTCTCACTTTAGATTTATGTCTCAACCGACTTATTAGGACAATGTCATTTTGAACCTCTTACTAGATTTATAACGTCCTATTTTAAAATGATAATTTTTATATTATTTTTATATTTAATGATACTTATTATGCTAATAACAACAATCCCCTTTATTATTGCTATCACTGCATTCTTTATTTTATTTTACTTTTCATACTTATAATACTTGTTTCACTCATTCTGTCATCTTATTATATT